>JACSVZ010000001.1:59101884-59701884 GCA_014706295.1 Lycocorax pyrrhopterus obiensis | reverse complement strand
TCCCTCCTACCCTCCAATTTCCTTCTTTACTGTTTCCTCTCCTCTCCTCTCCTCTCCTCTCCTCTCCTCTCCTCTCCTCTCCTCTCCTCTCCTCTCCTCTCCTCTCCTCTCCTCTCCTCTCCTCTCCTCTCCTCTCCTCTCCTCTCCTCTCCTCTCCTCTCCTCTCCTCTCCTCTCCTCTCCTCTCCTCTCCTCTCCTCTCCTCTCCTCTCCTCTCCTCTCCTCTCCTCTCCTCTCCTCTCCTCTCCTCTCCTCTCCTCTCCTCTCCTCTCCTCTCCTCTCCTCTCCTCTCCTTCCTCTCCTCTCCTCTCCTCTCCTCCTCTCCTCTCCTCTCCTCTCCTCCTCTCCTCTCCTCTCCTCTCCTCTCCTCTCCTCTCCTCTCCTCTCCTCTCCTCTCCTCTCCTCTCCTCTCCTCTCCTCTCCTCTCCTCTCCTCTCCTCTCCTCTCCTCTCCTCTCCTCTCCTCTCCTCTCCTCTCCTCTCCTCTCCTCTCCTCTCCTCTCCTCTCCTCTCCTCTCCTCTCCTCTCTCCTCCTCTCCTCTCCTCTCCTCTCCTCTCCTCTCCTCTCCTCTCCTCTCCTCTCCTCTCCCTCTCCCTCCTCCTCCCTCTCCTCTCCTCTCCTCTCCTCTCCCTCCTCTCCTCTCCCCTCCCTCTCCTCTCCTCTCCTCTCCCTCCCCTCCCTCCTCCCTCCCTCTCCTCTCCTCTCCTCTCCTCTCCTCCCTCCCCTCCCTCTCCCTCCCTCCTCCCCTCCCTCCCCTCCCCTCCCCTCCCCTCCCCTCCCCTCCCCTCTCCCCCTCTCCCTCCCCTCCCCTCCCCTCCCCTCCCCTCCCCTCACCTCCCCTCACCTCCCCTCACCTCCCCTCACCTCTCCTCACCTCTCCTTTCCTCACCTTTCCTCCCTTTTTTCTTTTCTTCCCTTTTCCCTTCTCATCTCTTTGTTTTTCAATTTCTTTTTCTTTTTTTTCCTTCTTTTTTCTACCTCCCTTCCTCCTGCAGCCCTAAAAAAAAAGTGCACTCAGATAAGTCACTGCAATGTCACTCAGGTTCATGTTTACTTTGTCAACTAAATCAACTCATGTCAAAAACTCAGAATTTGTCTTTAAAGCACTTAAAATATTCACCTGTAAAGCAGTACGTTATGTTTACCATATACATCCAGAGCTCATATTGTGGTCATATAACAACAGATCCATTCTTGTCTATTAATGCCTAAAGATGTGTAATGGTACCTTGGAGCTCTTCATCTGTCAGGGACCCTCAATGTGCAGCTGCTGTAGTGTGAATCTGAAAAGGCTTCTCTGTTTATTCTGAGTTTACGAATAGCTGTATGCTCCTAACTGGGAAAACATGTTGCTCAATTGAATATCCCGGAGCATTTAGTAGCACACCTCTATGCTATACCTAGTAGCTCATCTCTATCTTGTTTTAAGTACAACTCACTCTTGCTTTCCCCTACAACTCACATGAAGATAAAAATTGTCTTGAAGTCCTCAAAGCATTTGCTAACTGTAACTAAAAGAGTAAATTTGAACCGAGGTGAATCTCAGTGATAAAAATGTACATTTGTCTTTTAATGCAGTTGATCTGTGACTGTTACTTGCTTTCAGCTGAAATGAGTGTTTTCAGTACACAGAGGAAGTTGTTGTAACACCAAAGTGAGACTGATAACCCAGGATAGATATGTTTGCACTTCTCCTAGCTTATGTTCATGAGAGAGAGAGACACACATGCACACACACAAATTAAAATGTGAACATCCAGCATTTTTAACAGATTATATCACTTTTTTTGTTATTGTTGTTGTTAGGATTGTTTGCTTTTTCCAGATGACATTTTTCTTTTGAAATATAAAGTGGATTTTAATTTCTGAAATATTACTGAAAATGTAGTACTATATTGTATTTTGGTACCTCTGTTCCCAATAGCTTAAATATTCTTAGAAAGTCAGCAAGATGTCTGGCCGTCTGCAATATAAATAGCTGAACATTTCTTGTGAAGAATGGAATGCACTGCATTGCTGGAACTGCATGAAAAAAGTCTTTAGCAATATGGAAAAGGCTCTGGGACCTTGGATGTCAGTTCTGGGAAAGATGAATTCATAGGTAGAGCAATCTCTCTCCTCGAACTGACATCTGAGATCCCAGAGGCTTTCTCGGTAACACTGAGAATTTTCTTTTTTTCATGATTTTCCAACATTATAATGCACGCTGTGTGTAAGATTGTGAAAAATTTCACACTTGAAGCAATAATGACAAATTTGGGCTTGAGAAAATGCCCACCCTCCTTTCAAGATTACTGAATAACTTCTGAGTTTAGCAGTAATTTGTTTAAGAAAGCGGGAAGAAGCTCTTTGCAATGAAGGGCAAAGGAGAACAGAGTTCAAAATCAAATGGTTACATTTGCTTTTTATTGAAATCTCTTCTATGTGTACAGAATGGGTAAATAAGTCAGTCTTGAAAAATAAGCTGCAAAGTCTCCATACATCTAAATTAGACAGTACATCATCATTTTTATGTCTCCTTTTCATTTCACTTATTACAGTAGCTCTCATATCATAACCTACACTTCTCAAAGAAATTGCCCAAGCCAACACATTCATCTAAGATGATACTGTGAGTTTTCTGAGTTCCCTTTCTTAAACACAACAGTCAATCTGAGTCTGTCGGAGTTTGCTATTAATTTGAATGGAAGCTTTGCTTTGTCTCACTGATTTGGGATAACCTTACTGTCTCAGCCCAACCAATGCTCTCACTTGAGCAGAGAAGAATGTCCACATAACAATCTCTTCTCTTTCCTCCACATATAACACTCTAATATTGAGGGCCTTATATATTTTTCATTGCAGAAGTACGTCCCTTAAGGAAGCTTATTATTAGACAATTTGATTTTGAATACATTTGGAGATCAAAAAATCACAGAGTCACACAAGGATTGGAAGGCACCCTCAAGGATCATCTGTTCCAACTTGTGGTCCTGCACAGCACCATCCCCAAGAGTCACACCATGTGCCTGAGAGCATTGTCCAAATGCTTCTTGAACTCTATCAGGCTTGGTGCTGTGACCACTTCCCTGGGGAGCCTGTTCCAGTGCCCAACCACCCTCTGGGTGAAGAACCTTTTTCTAATATTCAATATAAACCTCCCCCTGCACAACTTCAGGCCATTTCCTCGGGGTCCTGTCCCTGGTCACCACAGAGATCAATGTGTGCTCCTCCTTTTTCCCTCACAACGAAGTTGTGTTCAAGGTGAGGCTGCGCCAGTGCAGAGCAGAGTGGGACAATCCCCTCCCTTGTCCAGCTGGCTATGATGTGCCTGATGCCCCCCAGGCCATGGTTGGCCCTCCTGGCTGCCAGGGCACTGCTGACTCATGTTCAACTTGCCATCGACCAGGACCCCCAGGTCTCTTTCTGCAGCACTGCTTTTCAGCCTCTCGTTCCCCAGTCTGTCCATACATCCAGGGTTGCCCCATCCCAGGTGCAGAATCTGGCACTTTCCCTCGTTGAACTTCATATGGTTGGTGATTGCCCAGTCCCCTAATTCGTCGAGGTCTCTCTGTAGGGCTTCCCTGTCCTCAAGGGAGTCAACAGCTCTTCACAGTTTTGTATCATCTGCAAACTTGTTTTGTATCCCTTCCAGTCCTGCATCCAAGTCATTGATGAAGAGGATGAAGAGCACAGGGCCGAGGATGGAGCCCTATGGAACCCCACTAGTGACAGATCACCACTCTGATGTCAACCCATTCGCTACAACCCTCTGTGCCCAACCTGTGAGCCAGTTGCTTGCCCATCACATGATGTGTTTATCCAGCTGTGTGCTGGACATTTTATCCAGCAGGATCCTGTGAGACACAGTACTGAAAGCTTTACTGAAATCTAAAAAGATTACATCAACTGGCTTCCCTTGATCAACCAGGTGAGTTACCTTGTTATAAAAGGAAATTAGGTTTGATAAGCAGTACTTCCCTCTCATGACGCTGTGCTGGCTGCGACCAATGACTGTGCTGTTTTCAGGTGTTTTTCAATATCTCTCAGGATAATCTTCTCCATAATTTTGCCAGGCACTGAAGTGAGACTAACAGGCCTATAGTTTCCAGGATCCTCCTTCTTGCCCTTCTTGAAAATCAGGACAATATTTGCCAGGGTCCAGTCAGCTGGGACCTCTCTGGTTTCCCAAGACTGTTGAGAAATCATCGAGAGAGGTTGTGCAATGGAAAGGTAACAGTTAATTTTAGTGGAAATTCTCAGAGTTTGCAAATCTGTCCAGCTAGGGATCTCAATTCTTATAAAATCCTTAACTGTTAAAAAGCACTGATGTTGTAATGTCGTTCTTCAAGTGCATAACGCTAAAAGTAACATCTTTCAGTATTATGAAAGAATAGTGAAAAAAGGTGACTCCATAGATTCTTTAGAGAGGTAACCCTGAGCATCTTCAGTAATAATTGAACTTATTAGTAGAAAACTGTTTGAATTACATGAAATTCAATTAGTATAATAAACAACAATACATAAGCATCCCACATTTCTGAGATTAGTTAAAAAAATATTCTATTGGCACTGATTTGCCATATATAAACTGCTGTTTTTTAAAAGTGGTTTGGTGGTGGAATAAATAACAAAACATATCTGTCTGTCACTTGGAGCAAATAATTAGATAGCAAAAAGCTGGAAAAATGATGTGATGAGAAGCGGCCATCTTCCAGTTCAATAATTTAATCAGCCTGTTTCTTTCCTTCTGGATTTTCCTGCCAAGCTGGGATATTGTGTTTTCAATATGTAATATATTGTACAGTAACATCAGTCAGTGTTTGCGCAGAATATGGAAACTTTAAAACATCACACGTGGATACGTAGTGCGCTATTAAAATATATTAAGATACTGTATCAAAAGTCATCATGCTGTCTCTCTGCAAATGAATAATTGAATCAATTACTTCAGATCAGCTGTCAAATAAGTGGAAAGAATAATTTCATTTCATCACAAAACAGTGCTGCAAGAGTTAGTTAATGTGGCATTTTTCTCAGGGAAATAACTAGAAGTAAAAGTTTATTCCAGGTACAGAGGTGTATTTCGTTAGGCTGAAAAGATTTTTTTTTGTTTTGTATTATTTTTAATTCTTTTTATACTGTTCGTGTTGTTATTTTGTATTTGCTTCAATAAAAATCAACAACTAAACTGTCAAAACATTCAAGTTTTCTTTACACACAAACTTTTTTGTTACAATTTTTGAAAGAAATTTATATAATTTTAGAAATTACTTGAATCTTACCTTCCATGTACACCAGCATAGATTTATTCTTGTGAAAAACGTATTTTGTGAAAAAATACTAATAAATACTTCCTTTCTAGTAGTTGAACACTGATTACACTGTCCCTAGCAGCACGATAGACAGCAGAAAAACCTCCTTTATATGTTGCTGAAGTATCAGTGTAGGTTAAGTTCAAATGCTAAAGTCGTCCCTCACCTAATGCTTTTGAAGTCACTTAAACCTTGATCAGGTTTTAGCCATGGTGGCTACAGAAGCAGCTGGGCTTTGATCTCAAAGCTTTTCATTACTTGGAAGTTCACAGTGTTTAGTGTGCCTGTAGCATGGTATGAGACAGAAAGTACCACTCTCTCACCTAGCACATTCAAAAATTTTGTCTCTCATACTGAGGCAGCTCTACTAACTTCAGTGAGATTGGCACAAACGAAAAGAGAAACTAAACTAGGAATTACCCTGTTGCTCCTGCTTACTTTAGTTGCATATATTTATCTATGTCTGTAAAATGCATCACATAAAAATGTACACCCTGCCCAACAGTGATATATAGTGTCAGTTTAATGCAGTGCTTTGCACTTTGCATTCCTCCCTCCAATTCCTATTATAGGTGGCCATCACTAAACTTGGATTCAAGGTAAGAAAGATTTTCCTGGCAGCGATGCCTGTTTCTAAGCAGACTCCATGAGTAATTGTGTGGGCAGCTTTTGAGTTGCCTGTGGGTCACTCATGATTAGAGTGCTGATGAGAAATCTGAGCTACCTTCTCCCTTTGCATGTAATTTCCTTTTAATTCACTTTGATTCAGGGAACTTATATTTATATATATATATATTTTTATCTAGCTATGAATAAAAATAAGCCCCTGTAAATCCAGTTACTGCAACTGTACAGAAACAGGCTAGTTGTAAGACAGTACAGGAATATGTGTATAACACTACAGATGTACAGGTTTCATGTAGCTTAGGATATCCCCAAGTTTTGATGTTTATCTCCACACTTTCATTTTGATGTATACAGCAGTGGCAAAATGCACACACTTTTTCCTTTGATTATATGAAGGCACACATTTACTTTAGATTAATAGAATTAAATTTTTTTTTTTTTTGAAAAAGGCTCGTATTATAGTGTAAAAACTGTAATTTGGAAAGGTTGCAATCGTATATTTGGAATCACTGAAATGTTAGTGGATAAAACTCATTTTTCATCCTCAAAGTTTTCATTTGTTGCTTTCAATAACAATATTTGTATTTCCATTCTGGTGGAAAAAAAAAAGAAATCCTTGTCTCTTTCAGTAAAATGGACAGAGATAGGAAGCCAGATAATTGCTATGTGCTTGTACCTAACAAAGAGGGACAATAGCAAAATGTAATTTTTTGGAACTAAAACTGAATTTAGTTGTGAGGAATACTGATGTCAGGAGGAGGATGCAGGATGATTTCTGCATTTGCTTTTGACACCATCAGTTTTTAGAGCAGAACACAGCGCTGTTTGTAAAAAGAAAAGGTCTCTGCCTGGAGCTCACAGGGGTTTTGAGTGAGCTTAGTAGCCACTGATGTGTGGTTTATAAATAGAAAACTGCTTTAAGAGTGTGCCAATGTCAACTCTGCTGTCTGTGGTGTCTCACGGCACTGACAGGGATTCACAGAAGCCATCTCAATGTTCCGATGATTGGGAGTGTGGTGTGTCTGAGGGAAGACGTGTGAACGTGGAGTAGGGATGGTAGAGTTTTTGGTTAATTGTGAAGAAAATTAAAAGGAAACTGTACATATTCAGATTCTACTATAGAATATATATACAAAGAAGGGAAGGCACAAACTGTAGCCTTGAGACAAACGCAGCACCATGAGGTGAGTGACAGTTTTGCAGCTGGCTCCTGTTTGCAAGATTTCACCCCTTGTTTCACTCTGAAGCACCTAGGAATGTAGAGGTCAGCATTCCATCTTTTCTTACTGGTATTTAAGGTTGTTGCCAGGCCCTCTTAGGTGAACAGGATTCTGGTGTTCCCACTTGTTCTGGAATAGCAATTGGATTAAATCAGAAAGCAGCACTAAAAGCATGATAATTTTAGGTGACTGTTCTGTAATAACCACATCTGAGTGAACTGTATCCTTGCTATCTGTCTGTTGTGGGTTTCTTCAATAGTGACGTTGGCTTTGTATTTTTTCAGTACTAAAAAATGTAATATTTTATTCATAGGAAATCTGCAATCTGGCAATTGCTCATGACAGTAGGAACTATTGTTTTATGAGCCTTACAACTTTGCCCAACATATGTTTGAAAATCAAGAAGGAATAACGTATGTCGAGGGATGCTGCATCGTAAAAGTCTTATGAAAGGGAAAAGATTACAATGAGACAGAATGGGAAACTGTAATAAAATGAAAGGAATCCCATGAATATTCAGTCAATAACTCTTGTCATTGCTGATGTGCACTAGGAGTGCCTGAGTACTGAGCAGTATGGGTTAGGTGAGAAAAGGCAGACAGTACCTCTTTACACACTTCAGACATTTTGGCACAAAAAAGCATACATTAAAACTTAAGAGACTGTTGTCAAATACATAGCACATTGGAATCCATGCTTGCTTTCAACTTGTGTTGCACAGGATGGGCATAATATTATTACAGAACTCTGTTCAATATTCAAATATTATTTAATTTTTTTTTCCCAAAGCAGGCTTTAATACTCATTTTTGACTTCTTTAGCAGCTCTTGACAAGAAATGGCACCATTCAACATCAAATGTGCATCTTGGGTCACAGATAAAAGGTCAAAAATATATGGCAATTTCCACTGAATGGAGTGAAGATCAAAATCGTAGCAGGCCTAGTTATCTGTGTCTTAGTCCCTATGCTAAACTTCTGCATTTCAAGACAAGCAGAATTTAATGGGAACCCTTATATTCCTGTTTTTAAAAAAAATTAAATATCTATAACACAGGGTTTCATTTACTTTCAGTAGTATTGTTATGTCTTGCAATGTCTGTAAAATTGTATGATACAGCTGTTATGCTGAATAAATTTTATCTGGCTTAGACAATTAAATAATTTTTAAAACATTGTTCTTCATACATAAGAACAGAATGTTAGCTATTTAATGAACCATGTGAGGATTTGAAATTTCCCCTTTAACAATTACACCTTTCAATTGCATATCTGAAAGACAGGGAAAAAGACAGACAAGAGTAAAGGTTACGCCTTTGACTGAAATATTCCTAAGAGCAGATACTTCTACTTAACTGAGAAGGAAAGCAAAATAAAAAATCAGCTGAAGGAGAGACATATACAAGACATGACCCTGAAAATAATATACAGACATTTACCTTTCATGACTTTTACTGACACCTCTGAGTACCAGGGAATGCAATTCTACAGTACACTCTAGTACAAAAATGCAAACACCAGTTTAGAAAGAGCACAAGTTAACATTGTCACATTATTCATCTTTTGAAAGGCACCTCTAGTAAATATTCTATAAATTTAAATCTTGGGATTAGCATTTCCACCCTCACCAACACTATAACTGACGGTGTTCCATCTTGTTTCAACATATAAGGGTCTGGTGGGGGCAGTAGGACCACACACATACATGTTTTATAGAATCCTTTTACCTGAAGCAACATGCAAGTGTATTGTACAATAAACATATACCGTTAGATGCCTCACAATAAAAGAAAGCCAAATAAGCGCATAAGTGTAAATTTTAAATGAAATAAATATTTTTATCTCAGTGTTAAACCACTGAAAATGGAGGTATCACTCAGTACATTTTCTGAAATATTTCACAGTGAAGTTTTTTTTACTTATGCATTGTATCTAAAAATTTTATCTGGTGGAAAAACATTTGAAAAAAGCCTTGAATTGGGTGTGTTTGTCTTATGTAGCAATAGTCTAAACATTTGTATTGAAATAACTAGTTTTTTTTTTTTTAGAAAAAGCTAAATATTTGAGGTGATAGAATTTATTATATAAGCACAAGCACACATATTAAATGCTACTTGATCTGAAATGAACAGATAATATACAACAATACTTGTTTCTGTTCTCCATTATTTGCACTAGCTTGGGCTGAGCAAAATCATTAGTGTAATTTCCTAGAAATAAATAAAAGCATGTTTTGTAACCCAAAGTTGTCAAACATATAAAGTGACAATGGAAATAAGAAAAAATGAACCCCATGAACTCAGTAAAGAATAAAAATATCACATAAATTATGTGTCCATTTTTAACAATTTTGTATTTTCTGTAGACATTGTATAGTGGGATTATTGTGCTTAATTTATAATGCCTGCCAGGATATCAACACTGGGCAAGATGCTGGTACTGAAGAGATGATGATTATAAATGTATGAAATTCAGTACTAAATACAATAAAAAAAAAAAGATTGATTCTGAATTTTGCCATCACCTGCTATGCTCTATGTAGCCTCTGGCTTTCTAAACCCATTTGGCAGAGCTGTGTTTCTTTCTATTCTAGTAGTGTTAAAGAATAAACTGGGGAAACCTTCCCCTTCTGTCCCTAAAGCTGTTTTGTTTTTCTTTTCTCTTTCAAAGCAGCATATCAGAGCATAATTGCTGGGCTTAAAGTACTAGTGGTGTCTATGCTAGGACTATCTCCTCTTATATCCCAAATGTTGACAGGAAAGGGAAAAGGAATTTCAGCTCCAACAGTGCCAATATATGATGCAGCCCCCAACACAGGATGGATGCCTCCAGCAAGAACTCTGGCTCCGCTGTGAGATCAGATAACCTGCAGAGAAAGAGGCAGCCTGAAAATACAGAAGTCAAATTATACTTCTCCTTCATACAACATTTTTATTAGTAATACAATACTTTCTAGTATTGAGATAGTTATTGTGATTCCAATAATGTGCAAGACTTCAATGACGTTGCTCGTCAAATATATGTATGTTTTTGGATTGTCAGCTAAAATATGTGCTTACTAATGGACAGATAAGAAATACTTATGCATGTTTGTTCATATATGTTTATTTTAAAAAATCCTTTGTTTTACTCACCTAGCTGCAAGAACACTTGCAGACTCAATGGGTTCAAACTCCTGAACACATGTAGATGCTGTCTCTAGTATTTACCAGCAATTTCTCAAATACGTTCTTGTCTGACTCACCTGTATGACACCACATTGCAGGACATCAGCAATACCTCTGGTCTGAATCCGTAGAGTTGCATGGGTTTTCCTTAGTCAAATCATCACACAAAGCTGTAGCTGACTTTTGAAGAAGTCACCACTCAAATTGAGGCAACCAGGCTCCCACACAGACCCCACTGGGCAGCGACTACCTGAATCAGGAGTAAAACATGGATAAAAAGATTGTATTTACACACACAATTGCATATAAAAAGCTGAAGAGAGAAGCATATACCTGATTACATGTGTCTCTTCCACATGAGGGATCCTTCAGTATGAATTCTGGCTTGGAGCTAATGTATAAGCCCAGTCAGTTGCACAGTTATCTCTTCTTGTAGATGAGCTGACAAAGAATGAAGCTACAACAGCTAAACAGGCTTGTTTCTGTTGTTGCTGCCCACTGCAGCACCAGTAATTATACAGTGCTGATCAACTCCAGCCACCGAGCACAGAAAACCTCTCTCACTCTTCTCAGCTGACTGATTAACAAGACACAGGAAAGCAACTCACGAATCTGAATAGGGAGCTGGTTGTTTAGAACCCAAGTGAAAAAATGTGAAGGACAAACAAAAGGACTTAGACACACGTTTACTCTGAATTTAAAACTCACAAGCCAAAATAAAGCTATCTCAGAAAACTTTCCTGCTTAAATTAACCTATTTTCAATGCCTGGGTTCTATGCAGTTTTTCTTTAACTCAGATTGTTTACTCAGACTCCTGTGAATCCTCTAACTATCCTGCAGAAAATTCAGAAGTATGCTACTTCAGGGAAAAATGAAACCTGTAAATAACACATCTCTTTTCAAGACAATACAGAAGTAAGCTGAAAACAGAGTTTCACCGATCTACAAATGCAAAGCACAAATGCTAGTGAACTGATGCTTTTTGAAAAATGAACAACTTGCTCTGGGCAGAAGTGTTAGGTCTGACACTTCTCCGAAGTATCATTACCCTGTGAACATGAACTGTGGTCACCACAGAAATCCCCAAATGACAAGTGATTTCCCTGGAACTGGCTACCCTGGTTAATATCCAGCTGGCTACTGGTGAACAAGAAAAGATGCTACGAGTGAGCACAATGACAAAAAAGTGAAGAAGAATTAGGATGAATGAACATAACTCAATATATTAAGCTGTATTCCTAGAAGATCCTGATGAATTAGATGTATGTTGCATCTGAAAAGAGCAACAGAGAAAAAAATATCCATTGTGGAGTCAAAACTCTTCCAAAATTTTGCTCTTATAAGAAGGTGTGCTACCCATTGGAGCAGCAGAGGACTTGAGGAAGCATGTGATGATGATGATGTCTCCAGGGGAAACAAATCTCTCAACAGAATACAGAAATGAAGTACCCAACAGACGTATGCTTTATGCCTCTGGGAAGGGCTTTCTTACCTTTAGGAAGAAGAAGAAAGAAAATCTTTGTTATTTTGGGAGTCACAGAATGAGGAAAAAGATAAATAGTGTCTCTAAACCCACTAATCATTATAGGAAAAACTGAACAAAATAAAGTATTTTGTACAGAACCCCAAAGAACATCCATCCATCCATCCATCCATCCATCCATCCATCCTTCTATATACATACACATACAAAAAAAGGACCATTTCTACTACCTTTGAGGCTGTAAAACAGAAAAGATGTAGAGGCCAACTGTCCTCCTAAACTTCTTTCGCCAAGGAGACTACGCACGCCCAGCCAGCACATACAGTGAATGCCTTTATTAGCAAAACCCAAAATCCTCCAGGTACTAGAAGCTGTGTTGACCTTCCAAGTCATGATGGTCTTTATCTATCTTAAATAATCATGAAAGGCCACCTCAGCAGTCCATGCCACAAAAACCTTGTTACCTAAATGCAATATGGATGTTGGTGTGCATTGCACGTATGGAGGCAATTTATACGAATGCAGCAACATACTAATTCATGCAGAGCTGGTTTATTGAATGATGAGTAATTTATACCCTTGAGAATCTGATCTTTATATCTATTACAGAGTTGTAAAAACTTTTATCTCCTCAAAGTCCATTTCCAGGAGGTCACACACAGTACTATATTACTGGACACAAAAATAATGTAGAAATAGAAGACAGACTATCTGTGCCTCATCTCAGCTTAAGGAAAAAAATTATGTGGTTAGAGTAAAACAGCTTTTTTTTTTGTGGGGGCTTGTCTCCCAGTAGTATACTTTATGAATGCAAATTTGAACACCATTTCCAAAAGCAGAAAATTCCCAAAGTAACAAAAATTCATCAGAGCCCTCAATCCAAAGAAGAAGGTGTAATATCCTGATAAATAAACATCATAAGTAAAGTGTAATGAAAATGATAGCACAGAGCCAAGGGAGCTTCAGATGATTTATACCAGGTGAAGGTCTTGTTCATATAATTGAAGCATTCACCTTTAGACCAAAGTATATTTTTCTCGGATGGTGTTCAAGCTATTTTTCCTCAAAATATCTCAACTGCAACATGTCACCTCCAACAACAATTCTACAGAAATTTTTGCCTGAGGATGGCCTTTGCAGCGATATATATATATATATATATCTACCTATATTCATACGTGGCAAGCAGACCCAGCTTCTTCCAGAAAGATTCTTTGCTTCTGTTTAAATGTCAAAAGTAGCCTACAAAACCAAACTGTTGCCAAACCCAGACTGTGTGAATGTCACAGTGATGTATGCTACATACATACTGTTTACTCACTTTTTATGCATGTCAAATTCTGTCAGATTCACCTTAAAGAAATGCTGTATTTCAGAAGCAGCTACCTTCAGCCTACAGTAAAATAATACCTATGTTCTACATGGGTCAGTAGTTACCAGAGTTTCCTACCGTCAGGATGAATAAATGCACTTTGCACACATTTCCCAAGTTTTAACACATCTCAGTTTCTACTATCAGAAAGTAGCCTTATTAAAATATTTCAGACATGTTTATTCAAATTACTATTTGCCTTACTTCTACACACAGTTAACAGGGGTGTTTGATTCTTGATTTTTGGTATGTCTTTGTTATAACTGTAAATTTTTTTTGTCATGAAAATATCTCTTGGACAGTTAACCTCCAATTTCTAAAGATCAAATTATTACATGCAGTGGTATCAGAGGGCTTGCTATGACACTGAGTTTCACATATGAGGTAATAAAAATTGATATATTTCCTTCTCAGTCAGCAAATTTTCAGACTGAAACCCATGGTTATATCATGTAAGTCCAAAGCTGATAGTCCTGTGTCTACATGGAGCCCAATGAAATCACAGCTCCTCAGGGACAAGAGGAGTGTGAGTTGGTGCCCATTTAAAATCATATCACTTATGATAATTCAACACAGTGAAATAAAAAAATATTATATTCTCTCGACACAAGAGAATATTTTTTGAATGCGTGTGCCTTTAGCTTCTCCTCTTTCGGGATTTGTAAATTACTGCTTTAACTAACAAATCAACTTCTGTTGGCATCAACAAAACCCCCAAATTCTCAATCACACAAATACTTGTATTAAATTTAAGTGGCAAGGTCTTTGAGGCGTGGGCTGCAGAGGTGGCCCTTCATGATGATCTAAAATAGGTAAAGTCTACCATTAGCTGGAAGGGCAGCACAGCTGTCAGTGATGCCCAGTGAGAGGACCAGAGACAAGGGACTCTCATTGAAATACAGGAAGTTCCATCTGAACATCGGGAAATGTTTCACTGTGAAAAAAAGTAACTGACTTCAGGTTGACTGAGCACTGACATAGGTTGCCCACATAGGCTGTGGAGCCTCCCTCCTTGAGTATGTTCAAAAGCCTTCTTCAACCAGGAGCATTTTAACTGATCCTTTTTTTTTTTTCCCCAACCATTCATGTTCTCTGAAATTCAAGAAAACACACTGGCTTTGGGGGTCACTGGTTTCACCGTGATATTCATGATGGTGAGGGAGGTATTACAACAAGTTGTCAACATCTGGAGTCCTTTGTTGGAAGGAACGTGGTGCTCATGTTGTTGATTTTCTCTTCCACAATTATTTTTTTTATTCTTTTTCCCCATGTACAGTCTTTTACAACTTTTTTTTCTTCAGTGATCTGCAGCTCCAGTCTGTATCCAAGTTTACTCTGTGAGGTGCCTTTTACATATGTCAGGTACTGTTTCTTTGTGTCCTTTGTTATCCCTAAAACCAGTTTGTCCAGCTCTAGACGTGTGTTATTTTTTAAGTGACCATTACTGAGCTGGTTATAGATGTGGGGGTCTCCAGTGCTAGGGGAAACTCAGTCAGATTTGGCAGCTCAAAAGAGTTAAAGCTGTTGGAGCTGCATTCCCCCAGCTCCGCATCCCCAGCTCCGACAGGAGTGAGGCTGAGTGGGATGAGCCTGGGCAGAGTGTTTGCTCCTCAGGAGAGTGTAATTTGGATTCCTGCCTCTCTGTGTACCTGTGATCCTCTGATCCTGTGGAGGTAGGCCTCTAACAGAGTGATGACTCCTGTGGTGGGCCTCAGAGGAACTGGACCAGAATTTGAGCTCTCCCATCCACTGCCGTCTCTGTCCTCCTTTGTGGGTGCAGATGAGCTTTGACTGCACAATCTCACCATCTTATGACCCATTCCTTATCACCACACACTTGCACTGTCAGTGCTGCATCCTGTGCCTCTGACTCTGAAAGCCTCTACTGTCCTTCCAGGCAGAAATATCTCTTTCTGCCTGGAAAAACCGCTTGTTAGCTGTATATCAAACTATTGTATCACACAAATATAAACAATAGTAAACCAAATTAGATAAGGACACCTGATCCATAGTTAGAGCAATGCTTGCACAGTGAAATCAAGTAACACCTGGAGAGAGATCAAGAGAAACACACTCAGAGCAGACTTGACAAACCTTTTTCCTAAGCCTGGACAAACTCAGTACAAAGTTTATGGCCTGTTACCAGCACTGGCAATACTGTATTATGAAGCCACATGGTTACACTTCATCACAATAAAGCAATCAGGAACATGGAGTCCAGTCATCCAGACCACATCTTTCAGTTCACTTCACCCAGTAACAGCCCTTTGGATATGCACTCTGGAAAGACTTCTAACCGAGTAATCAACTATTCATGACTTTCCAACCTAGGGACTCTCAGAGCATTGTTTTGTGATATATAAAGAATTTCTGAAATCCCCTGGATGTTGACTTTTTCTCCTATATCCTCATGCCTTATAAACTTCTCCATGCACTATAAACGCTGTATTCCCTGCTGCACTGGGGCCTTTGGAAAACAGATCTGCCTGGATGGATGCAGACAAACATGGATTCCTCTACTTGTACCTAACCTGAAGAATGTGAATAGGTGCCTGTTTATTCAAAGATTTGCATCTTCATCAGTGCAGTGCTGTAGTTAACAGGAGTAAAATCAGAATATACGAATACCAAGGAAATCCAAAGAATGTCACTAAAAGCTAAGCTTTTAGAGGTAAAGGTAAGCTTCCCATACTAGAGTTGAATGACATGTCTTTATCAAGAGCTCATCTGTTTCTACCTATCCATGTAGATGGATGTGGGTCTGCAGGTGCACAGCATTAAGATTTGTCTTTCTTTCAAATTACTTTTCAAACTGAGCTGCTGAAGGACCATGTCCATGTGTGGGCAGTAGATGGAATAACTGGGCATTTATAAATCACTATTTATTGCCAGCATACCTTGTAAAAACCCTGTGTTTTCAAGCTGCCTGAAGAAATACTAGCAACTGCAGTCCTGGCCTGTGGACAATCACGAGGATAGCAACTACAACTTTTTTGATGCTTAATGACCTACATATTAAAAGACCAGGAAACAATACTGCTAATTGCCAGCTACTGATTCCTTTCCTCATTTTTTTCAGTATTTTTCTTCAATAGTACTGATGGATGATTTAAAATGTTAGACAGAAAAGTACATGGCTTGTGGGAATTTGTAAAGTATCTTCCTCTTTGCTAGGAACATCTATGAGAAAAAAACTCTCTTTTACCAGCAGACTCATAACAGAGTTTTCCAGAACTGTAAGAAAGACTGCAATCCTAGCTCTGCCCTTATGTAATACGGGCAGAAGAATATGGGCAAAGATCTTTATACAGGAGTTGATATCGGCACATGAACTCCAACTGGGAATTTGTATTTGCTAAATTTTTTTGTCAGTTAATAAGCCTTCTCAAAATAGGCACTGATTATTAACTTAGAAAATAGCAGCAAAAGTAGAAATAATGCAATATCTGACAGAATGCCCATGAACTAAGTGGAAATTCAATGTTTATAAATAATGTCAGTGATTTTGATTTTTTTTAATGTCTAGGTCTGAACCTTAGAGTAGACTGTTGCTACTTGGTCTGTCACAGGACGGTAAGAAATTGACATGTGAGAGGACCTATTTAACTTTTCATAAATAATTTTTGAATAGATTTAAAAGCAAATTAAAATAGAGACAGTTTTTTTCTCTTTAAATAAGTGATACAACAAGACATTTTCATCTGGTTTGGTCAAGTCACATCAAATTATGTCACATCACAGAATATGTTTAACCTAATGCAATACAATACAAGTGAAATGTCTGCATCAAAATTTAAAGGGGTAATTTAAAACAAAATTTAAAAGAAGCGTAAGAAAGTAAGAAATATAATACTTAGATTTCCTTATTCCAAACATATCTCTGCTTTCGTGTCAAAGACAGATGCCCCTATATTCTCAGAGTGGGTGACAGGTATTTCATCTCCAGATGGTTACAAATAATATAAAAAAACCCCCAAAAAACAAAAAACCCCCCAAACAACACCACCACCAACAACAAAAAACCAAAACACCAACCCCACCCCCATGACCCTCCTTACGATTCCATTGAAATGCCACTTACTTTTTTCTTGTAATGGGTCTTGACAAGAAGATGTTCATGCTGTGTGACTTTGAAAATGCCCTTTTCTGGCAGACAGCTTTCCTGCCGGTGCTACTCTATGCTGGCTTCAAACAACAGGAACAGGGGCCAATTTAAAGTCCAGGAATTAACTAATTTGAGACCTACAGGCTCCCCATGAAGCAATTGTTCACTTGGATGGACATACTGTCTTCATTATTCCATAGATTTTGAAAAACTTACATATTCAACCACTGAGGTACATTCTTTGCCCTGTCAGTAACATAAGTGATGTGATTGTCCAAAAAAAGAAAGCACATTTCTGTTTCAGAATGCATAGTGTGATATTCCAGCCCACACAGATGGGAATACAAAAAACATACGTGTATACTAGGATTAAATTATATCCTGTGGAGATGAGTTGGACAGGTTTAAAAGAAAGAGAAGTTTTCAATAGTCTTTGAACAGGATAGTCTGAAGATGTGAATATATGCTTTATTCATCTTGTTCAAAATATGGAGATTCATTCTCTGCTTCCTTTGAAGAATTTTCTTATTTCCTACCCTCCTCACTACTTGGGAGCTTATTTTTGTTCAAATTATTGGCTAACCTCAGTATATCTCCCCCAAGCCCTTTGCTTAAGTGTGATAGAAATTCTTGCTACATTTCAAATAGATTACATACTTTTTGTTTTAACAATGGGAGAGCAATAGAAGACTGGGGAATAAAGGAAAGTGAAATAAAAATAAAGATAACCTCTTGTGCTTTAAAATCCATGGAATTATTCTCTGAAATTCATTTGGAAAAAAAAATATTTCTTGCTGTTCTATATTGTGAAATTGCTCTGCTGATCCGTCAATGATTTCATTTTTCCCCCTAGGTTCCTGCTAGTAATACAAACTCGTCTTACAAACTAAGGATCTGGCAACTGGTACCTCAAATTCCTGAAACTGTAACCTGCTTCCAAATGAAGGCCAGTACTAAACCCAAAAGACTGAAATATTAAAGATAGAACATCATGATCTTGATTTTTTAGAATGTAGTCTTTCCTAGACTTAAACTGTAGTTTTAGGAGGAATGTTTTAGGAGGTCAACCCCCTAAAATTTAAGCCTTAGATGTGTTAACCAAATTTGTGTCTCCATTTGTTTTCTAATCTAGCCTTGTCTTCCACGCACTATGCTTCCTCATAGACATGGATTTAGACTGATCTGGAGAGGTGCCTTAGATGGGAAAGTCTTTGACAGCTTAGCATTTCTAATTTGTGCTCTCTGCTGAGCTCAAGTAAAATTGTGGAAAGTATGCATTCCACAGGCATGTCCTAAATCCATCTTTTCCAAAAGACTGCAAGAAACCTTTGAATTCCACTTAAATCCCTTTAAGAAATTATACTAAATCTTTCAGCAACTTACAGATGTCTAGTTCTTCTTATAGATTAGAAATTTTTCAAAGTTTAATATACTATTGCAACTATATTTCAATGTCTTTTTCAGGTACAGAAATAGGATGGACACTTGAGCAAGTCAAATAGGGAATAAAAATTTTCATTACAATGTAAAAATATTTTTGTTGGACAAAAGGCACAATTTCCAGTGACTATTATGCTAGACTGTGCAGACACTTTAGTTAAACAGAAGGAGAGAAGGAGAAACAGACATGCAGACAGATGATCTGGTAAGTCTGCCAACTGCTTACTCACTTCTTTTAATAACACCTAAAAGTAACAATCTGCTGTCTAGCTAACAGTATCCAATATCATTCTGTAATTTTCTCTATGGGTGTGTTGTATCATATTAAAATACTTAGATATAAATCTGGGGTCCTGATGATCTGTGTTTGATTTAAAAAAAAAAAAAGCATTTAGCTGTGCTGACATACTCAAGATAGCTCCTAGTATACCATTTATGGAAGCAGAGACCACAGAGCTGTATTATTACAGCAGTACAAATAAACTGGCCTTACTGACAAAGTTTGAGTCACATTATATTGGTTCAGCACATTGTTACAATATATTGGTTTTGATATCCGTGTCACAGAATGGTTGAGGTTAGAAGGAGCCTCTGGAGATTGCCAGGTCCAGCCACCCTGCTCAAGCAGGGCCACCTAGACCAGGCTGCCCAAAGCAATGTCCAGATGGCTTTTGAACATGTGCAAGGAGGGAGACTCCACAACCTCCCGGGGCAACCTGTGTCAGTGCTCAGTAACCCTGACCTCAGTTACTTTTTTCACAGTGAAAGGTGTTTCCTGATGTTCAGATGGAGCTTCCTGTATTTCAATGAGTGTCCATTGCCTCTGGTCCTCTCACTGGGCATCACTGAAGAGAGTCTGGTTCTGTCTTCTTCACACCATCCTTTCCAGCACTTTTGCACATCGATAAAATTACCCCTGAGCCTTCTTTTCTTCAGGTTAAACAGTCACAGCTTCTCTCAACCTTTTTTCATATGTCGGGTGCTCCAGTCCCTTCGTGATTTTTGTGGCCCTTTGCTCTCCTCTCTCCAGTACGTCCATGCTTCTCTTGGACTGAGGAGATCAGAACTGGACATATGTGTGGCCTCAGCAACACTGAGTAGAGGAGAATATGCACAGACAATGTTATATTAATATTTTTTGGACAAACCAATGGAGTTGGAATCTTATGTGATAACTTCCACAGTGTGCTAAGGTTACATAGAGTAATGTGCTCAAATTTCCTTGTCGGTTTTTATCATTGTTAAACAGTGGGGTTTTTATCTCTAGCAAGTATATCTAGACTGTCAAACAACACAGTTCTACATTTTCCCCCAAATGCTGGAATTTGTACTAGCTGTGGTGAATGTATTCATTTTTCCCTGGCTGTCTTTTGGAGTCAACCATCCAGTTGTCTACCCAGTTGTCTCTCCAGATAAGATCTATGTAACTTCCTGGGGTTAGGAGCAACTAATCTTCAGATTCAAAAAAGATTCTAAAATGTGATAAATGGGTTTCTCCAAATTTGACTCTCTTTGTTGTGCAAATTCCTTCAACAGGATCTCAGAAGACTTTGAAATCGCAAAGATGTCATGGCATGAATTACATACCCCATCTTCATTAAAACACCAGCATCATGGGACAGAATACATTCTTGCATCATTTCAAGCACTTGGAAGGAAGATAAAACTTCCATGTGGGTTCCACTATGCATCCATGTGTTCCTAGGCATACCCACGTATTCCTGTTATTGTATATGTCTCCAGTAAACCACTTAATGACCACTATGCTCCTGTATCATTGCAGTTAAGATAAATAGTGAAAGGTTAGGGTATGGGATTGGTATGCTGTTCATAAAAATCAGCTCTCATTTATGAGACAAAAAGTGTTAAATCTCCATTAGGCTTCCATGGAGGCAAAGGTTGAAATCTGAGCTTTAATCTACTGAGAACCAAAACAATCCACACAAGAAAGTTAAACATTAGGAATACTCTTACTGTAGGGACATCTTAAAAAAAAAAAACCACCAAAAACCAAACACCAAGACTCCAAAGGACTCAAGCATGAAATACCCTAAATACATTGCTAAATAAATGCATTGCTAAACAGCTTAAATAACTGTACTGCTTATGGAATTCCCTAAAGGAAGTGAAGGAGATATTTTTTCTCTCCTCTTGATACGATGATTTCTTGCTGGTGGTCTCTCCCACCAGAGTACACACACACAAGTGTTAATATCATGTTTGTTCAAGGTTTCAAGGGTTTCAGGAAGGGCGAGGCAAACAAACTAGCTGTGTAGAAGCTAGCAATTTGTATTCACCAGATGTCTAAATTTCGTCTGTGGTCAGTAAATAGAGCCACCAACCAGAGAGAGATTATCTTAAAATAGGTGTGGAAGTTCTGTAATTCACATTAATTTCTAGAGGTTCTTATTTTGTATAGAAGAAGCCTTCATAAACTGCTTAAATGCTTAATTTTTAGATGGTTGCAAGATTTTAAGATGATAGATGTTAAGTAACATTGATCTCATTATTACTTTCTGCTTAGAAGTATCTTGCTTGTTACAAGTATCTTTATGTAGAATGACTGAACTAGAAGAAATCTCAAAAGCTACAGCAGCCCTTCTTTTTTTTCAGACCCTTTTTGTTAGCAAGCTCCAAGCACTCGAAGTAATTCAATGTATTTCTTTACTTTAGAATCTGATCAAAAGCCCAAAGTCAGTGGAAGGTATTCTGATAATTCAGTGGGCTATAAATCCTATTAATATTTCTTCTATTATCCTCATTGCTTTTTTTCTTATTTGGTATACCAAAGACTGGGAAAACTTTGTTATCTAAAACTACTATTTCAGTTCCTCTCCAACAAATAACTTGAAAAATGATAAAATTTATGAGTTGGGTTTCTTTTTCATTTGGGTTTTCTTTTTAAGATGAACATAATATACCCACATTGACAGTGATAAAATGTAATGGAATACTTTGCGATGATAAATAGAGACTCAAAAATAACCTTTTAGATCAGAAATTTTTCACTGACACTGTAAAATTTACTTATTTACTGATTAGAAGAATTACAAGCTATCCATATATACTTTAAGTGGATAATGGTGTGAATGGTGCGCTGTAGTTAAGATATTGTTACATCAGCTTTAAAATATTTTTCATTAAAAATCCTTTTATGTTATCAACTGTTTTGTTCTCTCATTTGAACCAAAAACTTCTTAAATAAGACAGTATTTTCACTGCTGAAACAGAGTCACAGTTATGGAGGAGAAATATATTTGGACTCTAATATTTCTCCACATAAATTTGGAAGAGAAAATCCAAGGCATTTTGGCTTGATTTGAAACTCAGATGTTCATTTGATAAAATGTTCACAGCACTCCTGCTGAAATCAAGCTATACTGGTGAGCCTAGTAGCAGATCTGTCCTTATTGTTAAATTTCCCCAGCTATTGGTAGTACAGGACTTTTTTAATAGATGAAAAGGTGAATTTCTTTGCTTTGTTAAGTTTTTATTCATAAAAGTCTGTTAAGGTTGAGGAAGGTTTTCATCTTTCTTAGTGAAAGAGAATATGAGTCATGGATCATTAGACTAAAATACAGTAATAAAAAGTTGGTAGTACTTTCTCTGAGCAAAAAGAAAATAAAGCATGAAACAAGATTAAATATTTCAAAATGCCTAAATGACTTAGGAACCTAAAGTCAGTGTCTAGATGCATGTTATTATCTTGGATTCTATATACATCTGGAAAACAAGAATTCTCACTTCTTGCTATAGGTCTTTAAATAGTCATTCTGGATTCCCTGAATGGGATTCATCTCATCTTCCTTAAACATCTACATTGAATCTGAATTAATAAACCAGGGCTCTCTTTGTTGTTGGTAGAGAATAATAGGCATTCTCAGGGTGCAGTTCATCTGACCTACTTCAGATGCCTATTTTAGGATAAGAAGAATTGTGACCTAGAAGTGCCTGTTTCTCTTCTCTGACTACCAGGGAGCCTGAAGTGATTAGCTCAGGTGCAGGCATTCACAGTCTTAATGTGTACGTTTAGCCAAATTAATTCCTCCTTTTTTCTGTGATTTATATCTTTGGGAATTTTGTGTACCAAAGTACTTATCCATACTTATCTGATTTTTCTTCATGAAAAAAATATCTATCTGTGCAAAAACATTTCTTGCATTATCACTCATGTTAATGCTTAAGTTTTCACCTTATTACCAGAAATATAATTAATTTGCAAAGGCATAAAATATAGAAATAAAATTCCATATTTAGTCAAGCAAACAAAACCCCTTAAAATAAAATGTAAGTTATTGGACCTCAAAGACAACATGACATTACAAGTTCACATTAATACAAATAGACCGAGCACCCAGCTACAGGTATTCCTGGAGGAGATAATGAAGGATTAGCTCTCTTTCACCTAACTCCCCATTATCTCTCTTATCTCTGGTTCCCAAAAGTCATATGCCAAAATCTATATTAAGAGCAAATCCCATTAAAAAAACCCCCAAAACAGCAGGGAAGAATGTACTGCTCTTGTGGGGAGCTCTACTCTCATATTTTTAGTCATCAATTGATGGGACGGAGTTGTGGTCGCCTCTTGCTCTGACTGACACAGCAGAAAGGGCCACCTGTGATGCCCTTTCACTTCAGGCTGCAGCTGTTCCTAGGAAGTTGTGGAAGAAAAAGCCAGAAGAGGGAGGTGAACATAGTTATACTGGAGTATTAAAAATAACTTAGTACCTTTTCTTGTCTTTCCTCATACACACACCATTGTTTATAACCTACTTTTCATTGCTCCAGCTGATGTTTTAAAACTATTTACATATACCATGAGAGAAGTGAGCCAACAATGAATTTCTGAGGCAGGATGTACTACCTGTGTCACGCAGCACATTTAATCAATTAATGTGGCAGCATTTACAACTTGCTAACTGTCCTGAGGAAGAAGATCTCTGACAGGACTTCGTGTATGGGCTTTTAAAATTACTAAACATCACTACTTAGTCAATACGTAAGTTCAAAGTAAGCTCTTAATGAAAAAAGATTAGCAGACCTAGAAAACTTGCAAAAGTCAGTGAGGTTATGTCAAAGACTTCAAAAAAATGAAAGACTGTTTTTCTGAACTTTTGTCTTTCAAATTATTTTTAATACTTTTATTATTTATTTATTAATTTTAAAGATCGCTTCTATCTAATTTTCATGTTTCCTTCTCCTTCCCTTCATTTCAAGTTTATTTCCCTGTGCTCACCTCCATCTGCTTACTGGAAGGATATTTTTATGCTTGTCTGTTTCACTCTCTGGCTTACTGAGTCTTGATTGTGTATCGAATGAGATCTGGGCACAGGATAATCTTTTCTGCCCTGCCCTGGTTTCCATGGAAAAGAAAGCACGGTGGAAGTCACTGCACTCTTCAAAGAGTTCAGTCTACAGCTCAGAATTTCCTGTTTCGGTGATATGTGTGACCAGCTAACAAACAGAGCAAGCAGAGAACAATCTGTATATCCTTCCAAGAAATTTTTTTGATTTTGAAATTTCCTCTGTATTCACTGCTTTCAGCCAATACTCAAACCCTTCAGGCCATGTAGCTGTCATAGAAGTCTGTAATTATGTTATACCCAATCTTTATTTGTTTGGCAAAAGTAAATATTGCAGCATTTTTTTTTTTGAAGGCAACTACAGAACCATATTGCTTTCTTATCTGCCCCTGGATTGAAATAGAATAAGTGTTTACGTCCTTTCTTTTTTTCTAATACGAATATATTAGTTGAAAAATGTTATATACTATTTTAATGATGAATAAACTAGAATAATCCAAAACATAATGATAATCATAATGGAATGTATGCACATGCATTTTTTCTGTATTTTTTTCTGAGATCTGAGGTTTTATATATAAAAAGAACAAAAGATGCTCTCTGTTAAAAATAAATAACCTAAATCTGAGGTTGAAGATTTATTTTTGTCTGAAATAATGAATTCTACATACAGAGGACCCCTATATGTTCAGGAGTCTACTATAGATGACCTAGCCAGGACAATGACATCAATGAGTTACTCTTTGAAGAACTAAGAGACACATCAAAATCAACTGCCCTTGTACTTACAGGGGTCTTCAGCTTGCTGAATGTTAACTGGGAACACCACATAGCTGGCACAAACAGGCCCAGAAGATTCCAAAAACACCTGTATGAAAACTTCATACAGAAAGCTGACTAGGAAAAATAATCGTCCTTGATTTGTTGCTTGTTAACAGAGAGAGTCTTATGAGTGAAGAAGTTGTTGGTGGCTGTCTTGAGCAGAGTGACCATGAAGAAAATGAGTCTAAAATCTTTGTTGACAGGAGGAAAAATGCCAGCAAAACTTCAAGCCTGGACTTGAAGACAGCAGACTTCGGGCTGCTCGGGGACCGAGTGAGTAAAGTCCCCTGGGAAAATGCTTTTGAAAGTTCTGTGGTCCATCAGTGCCAATCATTTTAAGCATCACCTCCAAAGGACACAGGAACAGGCAATTCCAAAATGTCAGAAGTCAAGCAGCTGGGACAGAAGGCTGGCTTGGCTGAGCAGGGGTCTTTTGTGGCTAAGGCAAAAAGAAGGCAAAAACAACGGTGCATGCCCAGTGGAATTGATCAGAGCACCAAGCCTGACAGAGTTCAAGATGCATTTGGACAACTCTTTCAGGCACATGGTGTGACTTTTGGGGCTGTCCCATGCAGGGCCAGGAGTTGGGTATTGATGATCCTTGTGGCTCCCTTCCAATTTAGGATATTCTAGATTCTATGTGTACTGATAGAATAATTATCTGCAGGCTTAAAGAAGAGTAATAGCAAGATACGTTCTTCTAGAATTTCAACCTTGGGAAACTTACCTTTGCTCAGCACTGATCCCTATCAATAGCATCCTTAAGGAAATATATCCGTCTTCCCCTTGCTTCCACTTTGAAGCTTTGAGCTGGACTCTGTATGAATGATGCCTTATTTGCCAGAAAATGCAGCAATCTTTTTTTCTTTCAAGACTATTAGTCCAGTGTTGATTTTGGTTCCAGTTAAACAGAAAATTACTTATTTGAGAAGTAGAAGGAAAATGTTATTTCCTCATAGTAAATTATACATATTGCCTTGGGAAAAGGCATTTTTGTGAATAATCAGGAAAGAGGGGCTAGTGGTTAAATGTGTTTGAGATGAGTCTCTGTCATTTTTTTGACTCCTATTTAAATGAAGGTGCTTGCAGAAATTGTAAAGCCAATTTTTGACCAATCTAAAAAATGAACTTAAATATCCACAAAAAGAAAACGTCAGAGCATTTTTTGGAGATGAGTTTGCAATCAAAATCTTAGTTGAAAAGGCTTATCAAGCCTAGCCATTCAATTACATTAATCCTTCTTAAATTCTTTTACTAAGGTAATTATTGCTATTATAAACTGGGGAAAAAGAAAACTGTGTGCAAAGTTGGAGACAATGTAATCAATAATGAAACCTGCATTCTGCCTCCTTTGTTAATCACTGTTGAAACTCAAGGGAAAGAATAGACCAGTATCAGTAACCATATACCAAATGCACAGCTAAATACCATTATCCCTGCCCAAACTCATGCTGATGTTTTTCTGTCTAGATATTTGCTCTATGACTAATTGGACAGCCAATTTAGCATCTTTATGAATGAGACAATTTAGGATGTTTTCTTACTTAGAATCAATAGAAAAGGAAAACATTTTTTTTCTTTTAATTGATTTAATTAAATGCCTCACCATTTTACCTCTAAAACTAAAGAAACAAAATATTTTAGGGAATGACTTCCTGTATTTTCCTTTTTTTGAATAATGACTTGGTATTTCTCAGATTTTTCCATCGTATTTATATTTTTTATTTTTTAACAGCTTCTTTAAACTTCATCAGCCTGTAAAAAAGTTGCATTTTTCAAAGGTATTGTATTTGCCCTCACTGAAAACCTGACATCCACGTGCTGTACCATTGCATACAGTTAGTACACCCCAAATGCATGAGTTAATGTCTATCTTTATTAAATTTCACGAGGTTCCTGTCAGTCCATTTTCTAGTCTGTTCAGGTCCCTCTGAGTAACATTCATGCCCTCCCATATTGACTACTCTGGCAAATTTGGTGTTTCCTCTCTGGAATACAATCGTCTTATCCCACACAGCATTAATGAAAAGTTTGGCCCCATTATCAACGGGGAAACACTGTTAGCTGATCTCCAGCTGGACTTTTTACCTGCTGACTACTACTTCTGAATTCTGATTCCCAGCCCACACTTATCCATGTCACCAGAAGTCTCATCATAAAAGACTATGTGGTTACTGAAGCACAATTTTTTCTTGGTAAATCTATGCTGACTGTTTGCAAATGTCTTACTGTTTTTCAGGTGCCAGAAAACAACTTTTAGAAGATTTGCTCCATCACCTTCCCGGGGGCGGAGGTGAGGTTTATTGGCCCATATGTAGGTGGATATGATGTTTACATGTCGAAGTTTTAGTAGTGGAGGTCCTGCAGGGGTGGCACCTGTGAGAAGGGACCAGAAGCTACCTCTGTTTTGGAGAGAGCCAGTTCCAGCTAGCTCTAAGATGAACCTGCCACTGGCCAAAGGTGAGTCAGTCAGTGGTGGTGGAGGTGCATCTATAACAAAATATTTAAGAAAGGGTAAAAAACTGTCTTTCAGATGCTCACAGAGAGAGGAGTGAGAATATATGAGAGAAACAGCTCTGCAGACACCAAAGTCAGTGAAGAACTAAACAAACAAAGGTGAATTAGGGCTAAAATCTTTCATCATTAAGCTTCATCCTCACGGACAAACTGTCCCGCAGTTGTCTAGACATGCAGAACTTTCTATCTGAAAATAGAAATATCCATCTCTCTCCATCTCTATCTGAAACCTGTGGTTTCTAGGCATTACTGGGAAGGGATCTTCAGGTAGTTCAAGCAGGAAGTATGGTATCTGTAAAGTGTCAGTAGCTGCATTATGAAATAAGGCAAGAAAAAAAAAGACCACCAAAAATAACCACCTCCCCTCTACCTCCCAATTTATTCTTGTGATGTATATGTCAGTAGTAATAATAATAATAATAGTAATAATAGTAATAATAATAATGGTGTTGCATCAAGAATAAAAGAGATAATGCATTTGATGAATACACCTAAATTTCTTATACATCCAAGTTAACTCTACTTCAAGGACTACTGTGAGACCATATACGAAAATAGTGAATTGCTAGAAGTGATGTTGCCTGGAAGTTGCTCAACTAAATCAGTTAAGCAGTAGCAAATCTGGTGAGTGACTCCCACCTAAAGCAAAATCTTGGTGGTGAGACTGAGATATCCACTTTCTTACTTAACTGATTATATGACACAGAAATTTATATACACGAAGGCAAGCATAGATACAAACTGAAAATTCAAGTTTATGACATGAGGTTTTGTAGTCACATGAAAACCAGATGGCAGAATACCTCTCTTTCAGTGGTTTTAGTATGAATCTGGCTAGATTTAGATCAGGCACAGTGAAGACATTTTTATGATGAGGATTGTGAGATGCTGGAACAGCTTGCCCAGAGAAGTTGTGGATGTCCCACCTCTGAAGGTGTTCAAGGTCATGTTGAATGGGGCTTTGAGAAACCTGATCTTTTGAAAGATGTCTCTACCCCTGGCAGGTGGGTTGGAACTTTAAGGCCCCTTCCAGCCCAAACCATTCTGTGATTCATGCTGTGATTCTACAATACATCAGGTAATTTGTGGTTCGTTTGTGTGTTTGTGAGGGTGGTTTCTTTGTTTGTTATCAAGACTCTAAAAAGATCCTTTACTTTGAATGTATTTATGACAAAACTGTGGCCTCGTTTCCATTAAATTTGACCAGTTACAAGTACACAACTCTGATGCAGAGAGGATAGCTAGGTGTTTTTATATATGCCTACCAGCTGTGGTATACTACACGGGAAGAATTATAAATAACAGAACAAATGATAACATTATCTCCAAAAATCAGCTAGCAAAACAAAAATGCAGCTCTAGCTGGTGGATCAAAGGCCTCTTTTGTGACAGATAAAGTTCTGAAAAGAAATGTATAGAGAGTAGAAGAATGAGATTTTCTTCAGCTGGAAGCATTCCAAACTGATATATTAGGTCATTTTCAATACCCAAGTTGGATTAGTGTTTGCCATAATCCTCAGAAGAAAGAGATACTTCAGAGATATATTAAAAGAAAAATTACAATGGAACTTTGAGAAACAAAAGAACAAAGAAAATCAAAATTACTAATATGAAGCAGATATTTAACAGCCCTTTTGTCTGAATACTGAAGTTTATCAAAACATGAGGCTAAGAAGATGAGGAAAGAATTACAGATGGGAGGAATCAAACTCTTCTATGCCTGCCTTCTCCACTGGATATAGCACTAGTTAGAGATTTAACCAATAAAGTGTGAGACTGCATATGAACAAAGAAAATAAATTTGGGACAGCTTATAGATGCACATAGAAAGCTTTTCTGGAATATAAAATTTTAGTGAAAGAAGATCTTAAATCATCGAATGAATTAAAATGAATTTTAAAAAACATTTGGAAAAATATTTGCAGACAATGGCAGCAGGAAGGATAATTTTGGAAGTCAGATTTTAAAATCTGTCACTGTTTTTATGATAAGTGATTTTTCATAAAAATATATTTGGACGTGTCAGCCCAGATGATCAGTCTGAATAACTGACATTCTGCTTTTGACCATGGGAAATACTAGTATAGGTAAAAAAGCACCAAAATTGTAACTCATAATTTAAAATACAATTTTGATTAACAGGAAAATAAAACAAAAGCAAAAACTATTCTTCTCTGTATCCTTTTGAATTCCAGAGTTACTCTGAAATTAGTGTGCTTTGCTAAGATGAAATTCAAACTCAGAGCTAAATCTAATGAAAATAAAGAGTGGAAAAGTATCTTAAAAGTAAAACAAGTTAAAAAGGATCACTGGAGAGTTTCAAGAATAGCGTTAGATTCTATAAAGAAAGCCCTTAAACTATTTTTCTTCTGTGATTGGCAACTAGATTTTATGGGGCTGAGAGCTACCATTAACTTAAAAAATTTTCCAGCTTTGCAAGGAGGAAGAAGAAGAATGACAAGATTCTTAATTTTCCTCAGGCATTTCATTTTTTATTTTTTTATTTCTTGTGTAGTTTAGAATTCACATATTTAAGCCTTCAAATTTTATTCTGGGTTTAAGATGTAATTTAGCTAAACCAAATGTGCTGAGATGTAGCTATTAAATTAAATCGTCTAAGAATATAACAAGAAATGGAATTTTCTCAAACGTAATCTGAAATCATCTGAGATTGAAGAAAAATACTGGGATAAAATAGTTGATTTTTTTAAAATGTAACTATAAATTGTTTTCTTATTTCAAGTTTCAGTATTAGTGCTTTATAAATATCTGCCTATCACTATGGTCTATAGCATGGTTGAATTCAAGTAAAGCATGAAAACCCGTCAGCATAATGAGCTTTTAAAAATATAGAAATCCATGGATGCAACCCATATGTTCAATAGTAAAAGAAAGAACTAGAGAAAGTGTCACTCTCCTCAGATCAAAAGGAGGAAGAAATGTATTGAAAAACCCATAGATAAACCCATTGTAATAAGTAAGAATTTAGGCTGGAAAATGGTGAAAGGAACAAGTAATTTAATACAGACAGGATAAGACATGGATGCAGTAAAAGATGTAGAAATAGAAGAGAAATCCTAAGTTTCATGTCCATAAATAGAAACAAAACAGTAAGTATGTTATTAAAAAAAGAAATACGCATTTTTATATCAATGTCCTAGAAGCAGACTTAATAAATACTCCTACTTCATAGGCATATAAGGAAAATACCCTGCAAAATGACTTTAAAAATAAGTTAGTGATGTGTAGAGTTTTTTTGTTTGTTTGTTCGTTTTTTAGGGGGAAATTCTGTGCGAAAAAGAAATCATATTAACAGTGAAAATATTGGGTTTATGTTAGTTGAATTTTTAAATGATCAAATGCCAGATTTAACAGTACTGTCATCCACCATTAAGTCAATAAAATGGATCTATTGCCTCTCTCATCAGAGCATCGTATTTCCTAAATATTGTGACTGATACATATTTTTTACCTAGAACAAATCTACCTGATGTTTGAATTCAAATACTGCCACTTCTGTGGGTTTTGGGCACTCTTTGTTCCTCCATAATCCAGTAGTTATCAGGAGTTGAATTATTATTCAAGTGCCAGATGAGTGTTTTTGGCATATGCAAGGCAAAAGCTGCAGCAACAACAGTGGACTTTTTCACGTGGTTTGCTCTTCAGCAGAAACTTTCTGCTTTGGGTATATGTTGCTTTGCAAGATGGCAACTGAAAAAAAAAGGTACCTTTCAATACTATTTAAAACATAAAAATTTGAGGTTTGGTTTGTTGTTGGGGTGTTTTTATGTCATGTGTAGCAAAACTGAAACTTGTGCACAGAGTTTCAGTGAAGAGTGGTATTACTCGCTGAGATAAAAATCCGTATGTTCAAGAAAAATGTACTCTTGAATGCTCCTATTCTTGGACAGAGTTGTTCAAGTGAAGTCTCAGACACAGACACTATTTAAATTACTGTAGACTTAAACTTTGCTCAAGCTTGCAGCACCACATAGTTGTTTGAAGGTTCAAATGCAATGGTAGGTGCTTCTTTTTCCCATCTCCCACTGGGGAGCTTATTTCATACAGTGCCTGAAGCTACCCCCTACAACAATGCACTTGGTAAAATAAAGAAGACATCTCTCAAGTTACCTGTCTTGCTCTCCACTTGAGCTTTATGACTGAGAGACACAGATCAAGTGAAGAAAAGTAAAGAGGGACCCCAGGGAAAGGTGAAGAGAACAAGGAATTTGGTAAAGTTAGAGGACCTATAGACTCACAGACAGGTCATGGAAATTGTATAAGGATAAAAAGCGGCCTGTAGATGTTCAGCAAAGTGATAGTTGAAGATGTAGGGAAGGTAGGGAAAGAGAACGATGCTAGTTCACAGGAGCTAGTTAAATGAACAAGGTACCTTCCATTGGGTAGAAGTTGAGGGTGATAATCAAAGACAGAACTTAAAAGTGGATACCGAGAACCATGACACTATAGGAAATGTCACCTATGCTATTGCAATTTGGACTTTGATTTGATTGATAACACACATATTTAGTATTCATTAATTTCAAAATTCATTGGTTTTATATTGTACATGCCATTCATCTTACCTAGTTTCAGAAGTCTAAAATTTAGACATTAAAGTGTCACTAAGTCATCAAATGTCCACTTAAAGTCAATGAAGAAAAATAATCATGACTGAAGTGTGATTTAGATGTTCTATTTTGAATAGCTATCGTAGGATGATACAAGTCACCTTTTGGAAGTCTTAAGCTTTTTTAAATGCAAAATTAGGCCAGAGGAATTTTATCCAAGGAAACAAACTCTTAAAACAGGTAAATGATGTGGATATTTTAGTAACTAAATAAAATTAGGTCAAATCAACTCCCTTAAAGCTAAAAGAAAGAATTGCTATACCTCTTTGGTGATCAACATTTACTATTTAATATGAGATGTTGACGAATTATTCTTTCCTCAGAAAGTCAGTTTGTATCTCGTGTTTTTATTCTGCTGTAAACAAAGCTTTAAATATGAAACAGTAAATAATCCTAGGTGACCAACCTAAAGGACCTCAGAGGCCAGCAGAGAAGTTAATGTAAGTATGAGCAGATTTACATTTAATTTCTATAAGGAATACTGGTTAAGGACTTTCAGAGTGATTTTTCTGCTCATTGACCCTGAATATGTTGAAGCAGTGTGCTGGGTTGACCCTGGCTGGGCATCAGGTGCCCATCAAAGTCACTCCCCTCCTCAGCTGGACAGGTGACAGAAAACATAACAAAAGGCTCATGAGCTAAGGACAAGGAGAGACCCTTCACTGATTACTGTCACAGGCAAAACACACTTGTCTTGGGGAATTTAATTTAATTTTATCACCAATCAAAATCAAAGTAACGAAAAAAACCAAGTAAATCTTAGAACACGTTCCCCCAACCCTCCCTTCTTCTCTGGTTCAACTTCACTCCCAATTTCTCTATCGGCTCTGCCCTAGTGGTACAGGGGGATGGGAAACGGAGGTTGTAGTCAGTTCATCACAGCTGAAGTCATCAGTCAGTTCATCATCAGTCTCTGCCACTCCTTCCTCCTCAGGGGGAGGACTCCTCACACCCTTTCCCCACTGCAGTGTTGGGTGCCTCCCATGGGAGATAGTCCTCCCTGGAGTTCTCCAACCTGAGTCCTTCCCTTTTTCATGAACTGCTCCACCATGGGTCCTTCTCAGGGACCTTCCAGTAAACCTGCTCCAGTCTTTGCTCCTCTCTCCACAGGGCCACAGGTCCTGCCAGGAATCTACTCCAGTGTGGGTTTCCCATGGGGTCACAGCCTCCTTCAGGCATCCATCTGCTCTAACATGGGATCCTCCATGGGCTGCAGATGGATATCTGCTCCCTCATGGACCTCCATGGGCTGCAGAAGGACAGTCTGTTTCACCACAGTAGGGGAATCTTTCATCTGGCACCTGAAGCATCTTCTCTCCCTCCTGTTTCTCTAACCTTGGTGTATGCAGGGTTGTTTCTTTCACATATTCTCACTCTCTTCAGGCTGTTCTTTTTTCCTCATTTTTCTTCCTCCCGTTTTTTTTAACTCTATTATCCCAGAGGTGCTGCCACCATCACTGATGGGCTCAGCCTTGGCCAGTGGACGGTCCTTCTTGAAGCTGGATGGCGTTGGCTCTGTCAGACAGAGGGGAAGCTTCTGAAAATTTTTCACAGAAACAACCCCTGCATTTGCCCCAGCCAAAACCTTGCAACACAAACCCAATGCCTAACAGTGTAAAAGTGATGTGACTATCAGTTCTGTAGACCAGTATAAAAAAAGTCAGAAGAATAATTATGCTTCTAGGCATAATCATGCAGAAAAAAATTATTTTGTTTCTCCCTTTCAACTCTATATGCTGATATGGATACAAGGAAGTGACTTCTCATATCAAATATCTAGTGACAATGCCATCCAATCTGGAGTACAAAGACAGGTCTCTTGAGCTATTTCCCATTTACAATTCTTCTCCTTGACCTTCAAAGCATGGATGTGGGAGCAATGGGAGCAAATCTGCACTTGGTGTATTGGTAAATTCCCCGAAGAGCTTGCACAAGGAGCCACGCTCTGAGTGTCTTGGTCTGAAATATCTATCCTCATAATGTGAAATTTTGAAAAGGTTTGTGATGAAGAAGCAAAGACAGGAAGAACAAAGGGACTGCAGTTGAATAGGACTCGTACTATCTCAGCCTCGTTTGTGATAAGAATGCTTATCTGTTTCAGTGTCCTGTGCAGGAATAACATTTGGCTTTGCAGTCTGTTTCACTCTCACCACAGTGGTAGTGCTGTCAGAATACTGCAACTTTATCCTCAAGATTCTGAAGGATTCTGGGTTCTTTATTGTTGTTGTTTTGTTTGGATTTTTTGTTTGTTTGTTTGTTTTGTTGATGTTATTTTTGTTGTTTGGCTTTTTCTGTTTCTTCTGTTTTAAAATTATTCCTTGATTGTAGTGCAGCAATAAGAAAGGGCAAAAATTTGCATCCCTACAACATAAGACTAAAAAATAGGTGTGGGAGGTTGCTCAGCACTGCCAAATGTTGACTAAGCCTCTGCTATACAAAAACCTTGAAAAAACATCATAAAGGTGTATTCATCGATTCTCCACTCCTATAAAGAAAGCAGAAAACTGAAAAATGGAAATCCGCTTTGTTTCTCATGCCTGGTTTGTGCAGAAAAAGAAGAAATTTGCACTGTGTGGAAGGATACCATGTGTTTTCATTCTATTGAAATCCATATTTCAAGGATTTTTTTTCCTTGTGAAAACATTGTGACTGCAATACTGACAAGGTCAATGTCAGGTTGCATTTTCTGCTGTACAAGTATCACTCAGGCAAATTAGTTTCGCCGTAGGGGCTAGCCTAAGCTGCCCACCTAGTTTTCTGAAACCTTTTCCTTCCTGAATCAGTATTTCTTTTGTTCACATGGCACATCCTATCTGTTTCTGTCTTTTCCTTGCCATTCCCATTTGTTAACCCAATGTCTTTATCTGATTCACCTGGAGAAAGAAATCTGCTTTTAATTTTTTTTTAATTTAAATTTAAGATACTTACTTGGCTCTCCTTGTCCCCATTTAATTTTTCCTTTTTAATTCAGTCACCATAACAACACATCTGTGGAATATGGGGCATTGCAATCACAAACTTACAAATGGGAAATTTATGCGTGGTGATTACATGAATAGAAACAGATCCCTGGGAGCACAGCAGAGACAAGGTACCTGCCGATTATCTTTTGACTCAAAATCATGTAATGGTCAACTGTACGAAGTTTACTCTCAGTCATTTTGCAGACAACACCAAGCTGGGTGACAGTGTTGATCTGCTGGAGAGTAGGAAGGCTCTGCAGAGGGATCTGGACGCTGGATTGATGGGCCAAGGCTAACAAGTATCAAGTTCAGTAAGGTGAACAGCTGAGTCCTAAAGCTGAGTCACAACAACCCTATGCAGGGCTACAGATGTGGGCAAGAGCAGCTGAAATGCTGCCTGGCAGAATAGGACCTGATGATGCTGGTTAACCATGGTTGAAAATGAGCCAGGTGGGCAAGAAGACCGATGGCATCCTGGACTGTATCAGCAATAGTGCATCCAGCAGGACTAGGAAAGCTATTGTCCTGCTGTACTTGGCACTGGTGAAGCCACACCTCACATCCTGTGTTAAGGTCTGGGCCTCTCACTACAAGAAAAATAAGGAGGTGCTGGAGCAGGTCCGGAGAAGGGCAACAAGGTTGGTCAAGGGTCTGCAGCACAAAACCTACAAGGAGTGCCTGAGGGAACTGGGGTTGTTAAGCCTGGAGAAGAGGGTGCTCAGAGGTGACCTTATTGCTCTCTACAACTACCTGAAAGGAGTTTGTAACAAGGTGAGGGTCAGCCTCTTCTCTAAGATAACAAGTGACAGGAGGAAATGGCCTCAAGTTACACCAGGGAAAGTAGAGATTAGGTATTAGAAAAAAAAAAAAATCACTGAAAGAGTGATTAAGCATTGGAATAAGTTGCCCAGGGAGATGATTGAGTCATCTGGAAGAGTTAAAAAAATTATTGGAACTGCTGTGTCTAATGCTTAGTCTTGTCTTTGTGCTGTGGTCTAGATGGCAAGGTGGTTTTCAGCCAAAGGTTTGACTTGATGATCTTGGAGGTATTTTCCAACCTTAATGATTCTATGTTTCTAAACCCCCAAAATCGTTACATGTGAAAGTAACCTTTCTTGTTTAATTCAATGACACAAACTTGGAGCATGTTCTCACAGAGAGCAATAACTGAGTCACTGGCAGAATATGGTTGACTACTACTATGCCATGTTTTCTCTCAGAAGATGAGAGAAAAAAGCATGAAGTGTAAGGCTGAAGCACTTAGTTAGGATACCTGTTTGAGAAAGGGAGCTGGTTTGAGAAGAGTCTGAAGTTAATGGTCTGAGGACAGAATAAGGAAAGTAGAACCTGGAGGAGCCATCCAAAAAACCAGAGGTCATTTGGCAAGGCAGTAAACAATAAAGGGAGTGGGAGAAAAATCAAGGTTTATGCATATTGAGAGAAAAATGCAAAGTTAAAAACAATGTATTCTGAAATTTTTTAAACTTTGATGAAATATGATATTAAATTACATTAAAGAATGTATTTTCTAGCAGAATACAAGCCTTGAATAACTGTTTGCTGATCACCACAGGGAATGTTGTGGCTTTTGTTGTTTTTTCAAACTAGATCTACTTGACTAGCCACATATGTGCAGTCGTTTTATACAAATTCAGCCGAAAACATTTATAGGCCATAAAAGGCAATGCGTAATGAAGAGAATTTAAGTACGAGAGCCCTTGGTTATGAATTTGTGGATTTTAATGAATAAATAATTTCAGCAGAGAAATCATGCAAATGTATCCATCTTTGATCATTCCAGATAAGGGTAATTTGCTATATTTACAAGAAAGATTTATTTTTTTAATATTTGATGGCAGGCTTCACTTTGAGATCTATGGAAACAGAAAAATGCTGACATACAGAGATGAGTTTAGTGTTTCTGCCTCATGAAATACGTTAAACACAACCATAAATGTCACCATTTTCGTGGCTCATGTTTTACGATCTCTCTGATATTCATGTTGTCTCTGGGTCACATCTAGCCTCTCTAAAGCAAAAGAATGCTTGATGATATACAAATTAACCCCGTAGCACTTTCTGCAGAGTGTTCCCCTGTGGAATTGGGAAAGATAGCGAGCCCAAGGATTAGGGGAAATACTGTGACCCAAAAAGCAGAGTGTTTCTATGAGAAGGAATTACAGAATCACAGAACAGTTAGGGATAGAAGGGACCTCTAAGGACCATAAAATTCAATGTTCTCCCAGCCTTGTAGAATTAAGAAATGCTTACATGCAGAAATGAAAAACTACTATGCTCTCTTTTAATCACTGGGAAATTGTGGGGAAAACACATTTTTATTTGTAATGACTCCAAAGTATTTCTGTTCATTATATAACAAGATAAAATGAATTAGAATGAGTATAAATAGAACAAAATTTAAGTGTGGCAATGAGCCATAACTTTCAGACCACACTGCACATGTTACAAGCAAAAGATGACAGTGAAAGGTAAGCAAAACAAATAAGGAAATCTGAAGGTAAGAAAAAATGCATGACTATTTTAGCACGCATAGGAGTTTATACTTTTGACTGGTGTTGTACCCATGGGCTATGCTCAGTCCTTGATGATGACTTTTGCTGCCATAATCTGTAACTTCCAATGCTGACACACACCACAAATGTTAGAACATAACAGAGAAACTAATTCACTTCTACTGTCCTTTCTCTGCCTCATCATTTTTGAAGCTCAATGTAACAGCCACACGTAAGTGCCTGTTCAGAGGGTGTCTAACAGGGCATGAACTAAAGGAGACACAGCAGCCTGGTTTCCACCCTAGAAACTGACTGAATTCCCAAATGGTGTTTATGGCAACTGAGACAAATTCGAATTCAACAGTATAGGAGTGGGAAGGAGTAGGAAAAAAGCTTCTGACTTAGTGAGTTAAGTTGTTTTTGTTAAAAAATGACCGTATCATTTCTGTGGTATGCTGCTAACCATATGTGTCTGTCTTAATGTCTATTCTGAAGGCAGCAAAATATTTCTTTCCAGAGAAAATAAATCAAATCAAGCATGATTAGAATAAAGAAATAGTAACCGCAAAAGAGGTTTATAGTGGCTTTGAGAAGAAGAAGATTACCAGTTACTTGACAAACTACCGTAATGAAATATTTTGAAAATAGGAAAAAAACCCGGGAAATGAAGAATTCAAGTCAGTCATCTAAGCAGAAAGTAAAGTTACAAGTGCTAACAGGAACCAAAGCTGTTCAATAGAATGTAAAAAACATATACTTTTCAGCTACACTAGACTTAAAATGCCTAATGGTATAGTTTTCAAAGAAAAAAACTCTTTAAAATAAACCACATATCTTAAATGCTAAAAAAGGATCGTTTCCAGGACTTTCACAATAATATTTCTTGTATTGTTTTATTTGAATTATTTTTATTTTCTTCATCTAACTTTCCTTTTTTTTCAAGTAGAAAAGCTCCAAAGAATATTTCAAAGCAGATATTTCAGTTCATTAATTAAGTGTTCTACAAGAGAATTAGTAAATGTTGTGGTTATTTTATATAAGCCATGGACAGATCATTCTTGACAGGAGAAAATAAAGCAAAGTAAAAGTCAGAAAGTTTTGTGGAATTCAAGTTTTAAAATTTATATTCCTTTGAAAATAAGTTTCTGTGGACATGAGCTTTGCTTCCCTGTATTCATGTTTTCTTGCTTTCTCACTGGTTTGCTTTCTTGCTTTTTGCTTTCTCCACTACATGGCTTTGTTAGGAAATAAGGAGTACTTCAGGAAAACAAATTCAGAAAAAACATAGTTCTGCATTCTCTTTTACTAAAGATTGATCTAAAAAAGTCTATGTTATATCATATTTCTTTGCAAAATCTATGACCTAGATTTCAATGGCATATTTCAGATATCTAGCTCACTTAATAAGGAAACTGCAGTAGTGGCACTAAGCCATCTTCTTAAACCTTATTGCAGTAAGGATATTAATTTTCAAATGTTGGTGCAAAAATCTACTTTTTTTTTTTGTCCTTATATTAGATGCCTACTTCTGTTTTTGTATCTTGATATCCTATCTGGAAGTAGCAGAAGAGGTTTCAAAATAAAATCACCTATTCTGTGATGGGACAAGACCTGGTCAATATTACTCCTATCTTCAGTCAGTTAAATGCAGAATGGTTTAGAATTGAGAATATTTAGATTAAAATACTTAGAATGTATTTTTTATTTTCAAATCACCTATGTAATGTTTTATATGTCTAATTATATATTTAACTTGCGTTTATACATCTTATGTATTTTTTATCTATACAGAAAGGTAAATATAAAACTGATCTTTTGAGAACCTTGAATTCTAAGGGAGGTGGAATAGTGCTGATCTATATATCCATCTGAATTACATGATGATATTGATTGTGCATATAATTGCAGTACTTTGAAAGATTTTACAAGACCTCTATATTTTTTCTAAATTCTTAAGAAACACAAGTATCAAGATATATAAAATACCCCTCCGAATAGTCCTTAACAGTAGAGCTAAGGACACAAAGGGCAAATTTGCAGAGACTATTTCATTTTAAAGATAAAAGTGATACTTTAATAAATAATAGATTATAATAATGAGCCACTGCATTGAATAGTTCCACCGTAGTCATATTCAAGGAAATACACCTTTTCATTAATTGTTGAATGAACTGCAGTCCAAGTACATTCACTATTTTTATGTGGGTAGTTACAGAGCCTTCACTACCACAGCAGCTTGATGTTAATACCTTTACCCTTACAATACCTCTGCCAGGTACACCTGTTTCAAAGAGAAGAGCTGACTGAAATAGAGAGTAACTACATTGCCAGATATGACAGTGGAAGCTTGTGGCTAAACTCCCATGTTTACTAGTCTTCTGAGTCACAGATTCATGCCTTAATCAGGATGTCATTTTTCACCTGCCTCTGAAAATGCCCCTTCACGCACTTCAGAGATGCAGACTAGCAGTGCTTTTAGAAACCAGATTGCAAAATTTATCATGTTTTTGAAAAAAGTGTCTCATCCTCCCTCTTTCTACATATATTTACTTATTGAAATTGTAACAATTAATGAAGAAAAGACAGCTTAAATGAATTTTACATTTCAAAAGCTTTTTTAAAGAAAGTTTTAAAAATATTGAAGCAGCACATTTAAACATCTTGCTAAGGGGAAAAGAAAATTATTTATCTTAAGAAAACCATCTTTTAACATAGTGATTATAATTAACAAGTTAAAAAAAGAGGAAAAACCAAAATATTTTCAAAACCTTAGCTTAATTAAAATATTTTCAAAACATTAGCTTGACTAATTCTTTCATTTCTAAAAAGAGAATCACCACTTATGGTTGTCAAGGTTCTTACAGTTTTAATGGGAAGCCTAAATGTTCACATCTCCAGAGTACTTTGGAAAGTAGAAGGGAAGCTATTTCCTATTAAGCTCTAACTAAAAATTCAATTCCCCCTCCCTCCTATTCCCACCCCCATTTCCCACTCTGTCCACTTCCCCACCAAGAAAATCAGATTTTTGAGCAAGGTAGTCTGTAATGTCTACCCTTCCCTCACCCCAGATTATTGGAATCTTTTGAGTGGTTATTGACTACAAATAAACCCAGAAAGATATCTGCTTAGGAATACAGTATATGCTGCAAACAAGTAAGTTACTGCTTGATATATCTCTCTGTATTGAAGTATATTTGATTTATATGTGCTTTTATAACTGGCTTTATTTCTTTTTTTTTATAACTGGCTTCTTTCCTTTGCCCACATTTTCTCTACTGATGTAAAATAGGCACTGACCTATGTAATGGCTGCTGCATCACTGATTAGTTGGAGACATTAGGATTAGGATCTAAGGTGCTTCTCTGTGCCGGAGCTCACAGTCTTCTGGTCCTTGGATTATGATTTCTCAGCACAGAGCTCCAGCACATGCAGCACTCAGCAACCAGGAACAACCACCTCCTCTTTCTGGCTCCTCCCAGGGCTTGATTTATAGGGCTAATGCCCACCCTGCAGCCACAGCTGTTTGTAGGAGGTTAATGAGCCAATAATTGGATCCTGGTGTGTGGATCCTGGTCTTGAGTGAGAGTTTGGCTAGTGCATACCAACAGGGTTTAAATACATTATACAACACTTCTCCAGAAATGTCAACATGTTCTAAAGATGTACTTGTTGTGATGGTGCTACTCACATACAGTTTGAAAATGCTTAAATTCCACTTGCTTGAAGAAATTAAAGAGAAAAGACAATAATTGGAGAGTTATCAGCATGGGTTTCTACAAAGCTCCAAGATCAATATTGATTTAAAAACTACAGGGAAGCAAAATGAGATAGAACAGGCACTTGGAAATGAAGGGTCATTGCATAAAAAAAGTTTTCCAAACTTATTTTCTGGTTCCCTAGTCTAAATATTTCTTATACTACATGGGGAAAAAAAACCAAAAAAACAAAAACCACCAACCTTTTACTTGAATTAACCACTTTTGATAATGTACCAGCTCTTTTATTTATATTCCTCACCTTAGAGAAATCATAAAAGTGAAGTAGAAGTCTGACAAGAGGAAATATTTCATTAAGAAAAGACTAAAGTGCAGTGAAATCTACTTTTCCTGTTACTTTTCTGAGCAGAGACAAGAAATTATGGTCAGAGAACAAACACATTAAAAATTTACAATAAATGTTTTACCAAGATTTTAATCTAAATGTTGTCTTCATTCAGAATTTACTCACTTTCTAAGGTGATTCAATCAGGTATCAAGCTTTGTAATGTACCTAATTTAAAAGACCACTACTCTTATTACTGTAAAAAGAGATCATGTTTCATACTGTGAGTAGGCAAAGTTGCTTAACAAGATACTCAGGCACAGGGTCATAAGACTTGGTGCATACATAAAGAGTGTTCTGTCCTATTGCAATTTGAGCAAGTAATAGTATTTAGTCAGTCTATAGAATTGGGCAAAATTTGCTTTTTGAACTTCTAAATATTGGAGACCATAATGAAATAGCTGGAAAAATATTTTAAAAAGCTGTAGATGGCTCCACCATGCAAGTGATCTGGGTCCTTTTTGACACTCAGACAGCATATACCTTGTTAATGCCTTAATTTTCTTTAACTGATGCCACACCTCTATAGTTACTATTGCAGTGGTGCAGGTATGGAACTGTAATCCTTCTAGGATGTGGATGAAGTCCAAAGAAAAACCTTACTATATATTATTTCCTTCTGTTAAACATGGAAGTTTCTGGTGTATTTTCAGTATTAGCAAGCAATGGACCAAATTCAAACCTGAGGTATGCCTACTCTACATTGTATTTGATAATATTTTACCTTAATGGTACTTGCTTTCCTGTGTAACATGATCTCTTTAAAGTGTACATGTAGGATATGTTCTAATGTAGATATGTAGAGAGAAGAGTACAGTCAGAGTTTAACAGCTTGAAGGATCAACAACACACAGAATTAACATCCTATGGAAAAGAGAACATTCAAAATAGATGTATTCCAAACAGGCAAGATGTCCATTAAGTAATTTTTTTTTGTTATTGTTCTCTGATGTAGAGAAACAAATGTTTCCTTATTAACAAGGACAGGACTAATTTTATAAATAAGGCATAGTTCCCAGCTCTGTACAAACACATTGGTGTTTAAATGTGCAACTACGGCTTGTGTAGGCAAATATGAGGTCTCTTGAAAGCAGTCAGTTTATAAACTAATAGCAGTACACAAGAATAGCTGCCTTACCTTCTTAATCTCCTTGAACAAATGTAACTTCTGCACCTTGAGACTATAATGCATCAGACATTATCCTCTGAACACTTATCCAGTATTTCATAGCACACTTACTCTGCCATCTATGTTGTCATGGATAGACTGCCAGAAGTTCCAAGGTTAGCTGGTTCGGCTTTTTCCTCATATGTTTACATGAACCTCTGTTGCACTTTTGAAGTGCAGAAAACAACCCTCTAGCCTGGAATAGTGCCAGCCTTTCTTTGAAGTAGAGTTGGAACAATCTTAATCTTAGACACTGTGAAATCCTGTTGCCATATAATGAGTTTTTGAAAATGTAAGTAGTTTTTGTAACAGTAGGGGAATAAACAGTAAATGCTATCAAGGTCCATTGTGTTTTGCATGGTAAATAGGGATATCTGTGTATTCCCGCACCATACAATGCAGTTCCATGTAATGAATGTCCAAACAACCTAGTATGTATATAACGAACTGAGCGGTATTGGGTAGAGATATACACTTGGGTCTTGGCATCAGCACAGCCTCCTAACAGGATTATTTGGCTCTGGCACAGCACAATGTTGGCACAACAGTGCTGCTTCTAGTTCCAGATCCGTCTTGTGCTGGGCTAGCTTGAACATCTCTATATGGGACTGAGTGATGTAGTGTAGATCTGTATGTGTCATGAACACACTCTTGAATTCTTGTACATGTAACTGCAGCTTTTTAAATGATGCAAGAGTTTTGCTATTATACTGCACCTAATTATAACATATTTATTTATACATACTGAAATTATTTATTATGTGGTGGCTGATAATGAGTTTCCAGCAGAAATCTCTGAGAAAGGATGTTTCACTCAAACCAACTTCATTAGAAAGATTCAGCAGAATGAATCAACACTCACCCCAAATGAAGGTGAGTTGATTTCTCATTTACTTAAAATTAAAACAAAATAAGGAAGGCATTTTTTTTTGTAATCTATGGCTGTATCTGTTAACTATGACATGCTTTTTTGTTTATTATTTAGGGTGGAAGCTAATTAAAAGTTTTCACTTCTTTTTCTTCCTCTGGAACAGTTGGAACAATAGCATTCCTTAGGGGGAAAAAAATTCTAAGTAAAACCACATGCAGACCATTTTCCTGCAGTGATAAAGAAAACACCAGCCAAGGCTACATATTGTGAATAAAAGTATGGGCATATAAACAAGATATCTTGAAGCTGTCTGTGTAGTTAACAGCAAAAGATAAGATAATATGTCAGATAACTAACTACTCTTTAACAACATCCAGATGCAATTTTTTACCCTCTTTAAGGTAGCTGATATGCGAGCAGAGATGAATAAACTCTATCACATTTACTATAGAGTTAGATTTGCCTATAACTTCCTTTATTTGTAATTAGATATAGCACATAGTTAATATGCTATTGATTCGGACTTTTGCTTACCTCATGTTATTATAGTATCTGCATGCTAAAAGTCAGACCTTGACTAGACCTTCATATACAACTTGAAATCTATTCCTGGTTATCTTATTGACTGGCCATTATGTTTGGATCAATCATCATAAACCTGACTAAATGGCATCATACCCAATTCACCAAGCTGAATGTAAAGTACTCCAAGCTTTCCCTAGTTTGTAGTGTTGGACGGAAAGACAGGACTGAGGTATACAGTTTTGTTCTTGATTACTGAGTTCCGTTAAGGTCTAGTAGCTATGCCACTTCTCAGTGGATTTTCAGCTGATGAAATTTAGTCTTCTCGTACTCTAAGATTTCTGGCAATTCCTGATAAAAATGAGACACAAGCCTCGTTATAGTCAATAGCCTCTAAAGCAATTGCTTTGTAGCTGCAAACGTCCATCAGCAAATAAATCCCAATGCAACTGACTGGCTGAGTCCTTATATATGGGGCAGTTGAATTTGGAAGTGCGTCTTTTACATGTGCAGCTGAACCTATCTGAACCAATACTTCTGTTTATCTTTTGCCAGGTTTGGAGGAAGCAGACTGAATTTACAAATGCAATGTGCACTTAGTGCTGTTAACTAGGATTTGCATGACCATTGTTAATAAGCAGTTAAATTCTTATCTCAAAGGGAGGCAGATCAAGCAATGTTTTATAATTAAAGAAATGCCAGTGACTGAGGTATTAATTTTATTTTATTATTAACATGAAGATAAATTTTATCTTTTATTATTACATCTTCAACTCTTCACTCTCAACAAGGTCATCTCCTCTCCTGGTGACAATTTCACAATTCTTCGGTACCAAATTTATCAACAGGGAACTCCACAAATGTCCTGGAGAGGAGATTTATGCTTGTGCAAACAAATTTATAAAATATAGGTCTTAATATATTTAAATTTAATACATGTTTTTAAACAACATTTAAATCCACATAAAGAGGCCTATTTCTTTCCAATGTTTGTTTCTTTATTTGTTTGGCTGCTTTTTTGACTCTTTAAATTTTGAGATTTGTAGCAGACAGTAAAGGTTGTGGGATAAAAACAAACCAAAACAACCCATCCAAAACGCCATGTGAGGGAATTATCAAAGGAGGGAATAGCAAATCAAATCAATAAAAATGGACTACGATGAAAGCCCTGCAATTGTCAGACATCTATCCTTTTTCCTATCTTTCATTCTTTTATTATTACTGAGACGCTAAAAGGTTCAAGGCATAGGAATTCTAACAAGCTTATAAAAGTGGTTTTTTATCTTTACGTTGCTAAGATTTTTACTGGCATTTAGCATCCTGTACATATGTATTTTAAAATGTTTGTCATATCAAAACAATGGAATTCACTTATGTTCATCAAAAAAAAAGTGGTTTTTCCTGTCTTGATTGTGCTGCATGTGTTATGAGTTTACTAGTAATAGGTTTATGACATGAAGAAGCACCCATTCTACTGTGGAATGATACAGTGATAATTTAATATAAATAATCCTCCTGGTGTTAAGAAATCAAACAAATCAAAATAGTGTTGCTATTTTGAAGGCCTATCAACAAGCACTCTTTAACCTTTGTTAAACGTCTCATGTTTACTATGCATCAGCTTTAAAGATCTAGATAAATGAATTAATTCACCTTTATCCCCTTGAGAAACACTATTGATTTTTATGAAAATGAATTAAACATTCAGTATCAATTAAGTTCTGTGTTTGCTTTTTAGAAGAGCTATCTTCTCCCTAAATGAGAAATTTACCTGCCAGCAAACACAATAGACTGTTGTGCTGTCCACATATTGGCATACATATTGGATAAACAAAACCCAATTACACTCCTGCTTATACTGCATCAAGATTACACATTATGTGCAGAACCCTTTTTTTCAAGAAGCAATGCCCAGCTAAATCACATCATTTATCCTAGGTTTCTTTATTGCTTGAACACGTAGAAAATTAAGTTATTGGGAAGCTTAGTCTTGTGAAAAAATAATATAACATGAAAATAACAAACTCTATTTGGCTAGATATAGTTTACATTTTATTTTTGCCAACTAAGTACACCAGTTCCTCTTTTTTTTATTGTTGTGTTCTGTGATTTTAAGTAAATTACTTGGACTTTGTTTTATGAAAATATTTTTTTTTCCTAGAGCTGACTTGGCTGCAGTTCTGAAGAACTCTTTGGGACAGTTTTGAGGCCTTCTTCTTATTTTTCTCTCTTTTGATTTACACTATTAAATTTGATCCTAGATGTCTCTTTTGCTTCTTAATCCCTTTGAAGTAGTAGTTTGCAGAAGTCTGGGTGGAAATCAAAAAACATCCCTTATGAGAGCAGCTGATTAATACAAGAACATAGCCTGGAAAGAGACAACATCTTTCCAGAGCAGTAAATATACTGGATAAATGACACAGCTCTTAAAACAAACAAGGTGGTACTGTAACCACTAGGAGTGACACATGCAAAGAATAGTTGAAGTAAAATCTTTTGGGACGAGTATATGCTGAAAATGGACACTTACCTAGACTGCTTTCGGAACTACTAAGCTTTATAAGTAAAGTTTTTACTAAGTAACTTATATAATTTACTTTTTAACTTTGACTTATCCTGTACAACCATATTCTTCCATCTATCGTCAGCATTTAATTTCTTTTTGTATGCTACTTTATCTATAGTTTGGGTACTGCATTTTGCTGTTCTCTTAAACATTTCCATTAATGCATAAGGCAACAGAATTAGTAGGTTTCACATCTTATATACTCACTTTTGAATATTCAGAGGCATATCTGGAAGACATATTTTACATGTATTCTTGGAGTTTTATTTTTACTCATTTAAGTGGCTGATGCTTGTTAAAGCAAAAGTGAGGAGACACTGTGCAATAATAACAAGAAGAGGTTAATAACAGACATTATTTCCCTTCCTCCTTGATTTCCAATTACTGAAAATAAAATTTCTCCCTCACAAAACCAGTCTGCTCCTTATTTGTGTACAAGTCCAATGTTGTTGTCTTTCAGGGAACTTCGGTAACACCTGAAATAACACTATACCCTTTTACAACTGTATCAAAGATCTTCAGCATGTTTAAGAAGATAAGCTAATGAATTTTCAGATTCTGAAAGATGTCTGCATGAATTATAAGATTCAGTTAGTCTCCTAACTTGTTTTCAGTTAGTGCTTAAGTTATGTGAAATCTTATCTGAGCCATTCTGTTCTCACAATTAGTTCTTTCTGCCTAAGGGACATGCTCCATTTATGATTTAATCTATGGGTTCTAGCTGTAATCATGAATCAGAAAAAATTAATCCTCATCTTTGCTCAGAATTCAAGTACGTCAGCTCAAGAAGACATAGCAAAGGCTCCTGCACCTTTATGTATATTCTAAGATTCTTTCAAATTCTTGGCATTTCATTCAGCTGAATCTCTTAGGGACAACTCTGCATGAACCTAACTATAATTAGAAAAAATATTAAGTTGCTCACTTTTCCTTTTTTTTTTACAGCAATCCATAGAGAAAACATGTTTGTAAATATGCAAGCCTTCACTACAAGATATTCCTTGTCCAAGTAAAATTTTAAATTGTCAGAAAATTGCTCAAGACAGCAGTTTTAAGATGTTCACAACTGTAATCACTAATTTTTGGCTTTGTAAAATGAGTTGCAATATTCTTCCTAGCAAAACCAAGAACCATACTTACAAGAAGGTTAATAAAATGCTTTATTTCACAGGCTATCAACTTAAGGAAGACAAACCTTTGTAAAGATATTTTTGGAGGTGTGATCCCTTCCTTTATGCATGCCACCCTTCCCTCTAGAATTGATTTAAAATCATTAGCTTCAGATTCTCTTATTTTTTGTGATTTTATGACTGCAGAAGGAGAAAAAAGCCAGATTAATCAAAGATGACACTGGTGTGATTGTCTCCTTAATCCACAGTGGAGATCTTTCAAACACACATGTTAAAAAAAGCAAAGAAAAATAAGTCTGGTTATGGAGGGAAAGAAAATAAATGAGTTCTTTGGTATTTCTCTTTTTCTCACTTTGTAGAATCACATAAAAATTAATCAAACACAAATCACCTATTTAGTCCTTATACACAGGAACCATGCACATCATTTCTTAAACTTTAGACTATGATTCTCTAGAGTACAGCTTGTACTTATTTCCTATACCATTGTCCAAAGAAGATTTTGGTAAAAAGTGACCGGACATTTGGTAAAAATGTGAAGATCATTCTCTGTGTGAAAGTAAGTTCCCATAGAAGAGAATTTTCATCTTTTTTTCTACATCTCTGTAAATTTCATTTTACAGAGCTTCAGTACTCAGAGTTTCTGGATGGATGTGGTTGGAATTGGTAAAATAGGAACCAGAAAGATTACTGAAGATCCCAGAGAGAACACTGGATGGGGTTTTTTGTTTTGTTTTAGCTCTTAAAATATATTTTATGCATTTAGGGGGTGAAAACTTCTGGATCTTTCTTAGCCATGCAACATATTGTTCTTATTCCCAAATCCACTGAAATTCCAAAACTAATTTCTACATAATTTATTTTTTCAAATTCAGCAGAATAGAGTATTAATCTTGTCATTTATCCATACAGTTTTTTTCCTTCTGTTTTCTAGTGGCCTATTATAAATGCTACTTCTGCCAAAAGATTAGCACTATTTTCCAGTGTCCACTGTTCCAAATTTTCATGTAAGTTAAGTAAATTCAAGTAATATCTCTTAAAAAAGAATGCAAAGTATTTTGTTAAAATTCAATACATTTCATTAAATATTATCTGTGCATCTGGTCAGTTACATAAAAAAATCACTGTCAGAAAAAAAACCCCAAAACCTCACACCGTAGTATTAATTTAGGATATGATGTTAATGAGTCTAACGAAAGACTAAGAAGGCATGAAGGGATATGCTTAAGTAAATCCCCATTTAAACTGAAGTTCAAGCATATCATATAGAACAGTGTGAAAAAAATGTTTTCCTGAATTGTGAGTTGAAGCCAAGTATACACAAGTGAACAAAGACGATTAAAAACTCCGGAAAAAATTAGCAGATTAATTCCTTCCTATTTTGCCAGCTGGACATGACTAAGTGCCCATATAGCATTTAGTCATGTGGTTTTATTGAAATGCATATAGTTCGATGATAGTGTCCCATATTGTTATTTTCTTAGTATTTAAACTATAAAGCAGTCTTGGCCATATATATGGCATTTTAATTCCAAAGTATTTAAAAAAACCCCAAAACCAACCATCAGCTTTATGAAGGTAAAATGCTCTTTAGGCATAAAATAGAGTAATATTATTCGTGATGATATTGATGAGGATGGTGAAAGGCCTTGAGGGGAACCCGTATGAGGAGCGGCTGAGGTCCCTTGATCTGTTCGGCCTGGAGAAGAGGAGACTGCTGAGGGGAGACCTCATTGCAGTTACAACTTCCTCATGAGAGGAAGAGGAGGGGCAGGCACTGATCTCTTTCCTATGGCGACCAGTGACAGGACCTGAGGGAATGGCCCGAAGTTGTGTCAGGGGAGGTTTAGGTTGGATATCAGGAAAAGGTTCTTCACCCAGAGGGTGGCTGGGCACTGGAACAGGCTCCTCAGGGAAGTGGTCACAGCATCAGCCTGAAGCATTTGGACACTGCTCTCATGCACATGGTGTGACTCTTGAGGATGGTCCTGTGCAGGGCCAGGAGTTGGACTCCATGATCCTCATGGGTCCCTTCCACCTTTTGCATGGTTATTCTTTCTATGTTTTCTTTCTTATGATCTTCAGAGACATTAGGAAAACTATCTTGTTCCAGAAAGAGATACTGACTGAAACAAAAGCTATCCATTGTTGACAGAGTAGAAAATGCTGACTTTACCATCCCATCAATTACTCCTGTATCTTAATGATTTTACAGATTAGTAAAGTAGCAGCGATCCTAACTCCTCCTTCTCCAGTTACTGTGTATGAAAAGATGAGTAAGAATTACAGTATGAAGTAGAGAGGTGTGAGACTGAAGAAAATGATTGCGGGCTCAAAAAAACTGAAGTGTAGGAGTAAGGGGTGCCAAGGCAAATTCTGCAGAAAGTGGGAGACGCACTGCTCCACACCCCACCCCTCTGGAGCTTCTAGTCCAGCCCAGAATGGTTGTCAGTCACCAACACACCCAGGACAGTGGAAGCAATGCTCCACACCCTACCTCTTGAGCCTCAGTCTAGCTCCAGAGTGGCTGGAAGACCAGAAACCCCAGCTGGGGATAATAGGAGTGGCAGATGTGGCCACAGGAGGTCAGTGAAGGTAAAAACCATTGCCCTGAGATGCATGTGGTCATGTCCCTCTTGTCCTTGGCTTGTATGACGGCTGAGAATATACTAGGATCTAAAGTAGCTATATCTTGTTTTTCTCTCTTTCTTTTTCTTTCTTTTTCTCTCTTTCAATTAATTTCTGCTCCTAATTTCCTCTTGTTGAAATATGGGTAATTTAAGGTCAGATGGGTAGAGTTTGCTAAGTCAAAGTTCTGTGAAATTCTTTATTTTGATTGAATGTTTGTTTTAAATTTTGCCAAATTATTGATGTTCTAAAGTTTGCCAGTAAAGTTTGTTTTTGAACCTCCTGGGAACTTTTTTCAAGTTCTCCTTTGTACTCACTTCAGGGAATAGTAGTATCTTAAGGCCCTTTTAAATAAACTTGGTGAGTGAGGACCTGGGCTCTCCAAGAGGTCAGATTAATAAGCCTAATGGTAATCTATTTACTTTTAGACTTTTACTCCAGATAGATAGTTTGGATAGAAAACTTAAACTATGTTGTAGCTTCATGTGAAAAAATCTGTGCAAATCTGTTTACTGGAAAAGAGTTGCATAAATGCCAGTTGGTAGCAAATATGTATCACCATGTTTCTGACTGAGAATGTTTGGGTTTTGATCATTATGTGTAGTTTTTTTTATTATATTAGGAGTTGTGGGTTTTATGTTAGTAATGCTATTACATGGCATTGTGTATAGAATACTGGACCTGATCCTCCATTCTATTTGAACAGTTTAAGGTGACAAGTCTTACTGAGGTTGGATCAGACAACATCCTGAGGTTTCTTCAGACTCAATTTATCCTCTGATTTGTAATCAGGGCTTAAAAGAAGGAGAAAAAAAGACAGCAGTAGCTTTTCATTAAAATTCATATAAACTTCCCAAATCGTGCTGTTGGTTACCAGAACAAAAAATATATAACCAAGAAAAGAGTTGAAAATTTTTTTTTTTTAATACTGTGTGCATTCAAAGTCAAGTCTACCTTCAACTGCATGTTGGTCAGTTTGCCACTGTGTCTCAGAATGGCTTTTCGAATAGCAGTTTGAAAACAGTGTGAAGCTGTAATTTATTCTTCATAGAATTCAACATTGTGTTTTTCTCAGTTTTGCTCTTAGTGAAAATTCACCCCCACAGTTGATAATTTTTTCCAAAGTTTTCAGGAGCACATAAATACAAGCTTATCAGGAACAACTATTTTACAACAATAATTACGATGGGAACTGTTAGATCAATCAAAAATTACAAAATATTGCGCTCTTCTCTGTTAGTGTAAAAGAAAAATGCAACACCTTTCAGTCTATGATAAACACTTTGATAAGAAACTGAGGTCACTTTTCATTATAGTAAATATCTTCAGGAAGAAAGAAGAACTTTTTATTTTGAATCATAGCACATGAACTTTAATTAGTGACCCAAGAGAACAAGCCAAGCTGAATAAAGACAAACTAAAATTAGTAACAGGCTAACAGCTTGCCTATTTCCTTGGGCAACATGTGGCTGATAGATGATGTGATGAACAGTGACAGACAAATTCTGATCCCCTTTGCCACTTTAAAATTCTATACACTAACTAAAATTAATAATTTCATTAATATCATCAAAGGTAGAATCACTTGAATACAGAAGATATTTCTAATTTAAAAGAAGGGACAATAAGAAATGTCAGTGATTCAATATTCTTAATCTGATCTCAGTGATATACAGTAGTAGTATAGGTAATAGTAATTGATGATTTCATTACTTAATTGGTCATTATCACCTCTCCTGATTTGCATTCTGGATCAAGCTCCTCCTTTATCATATACCCTACTGGAAAAGAAATCAACTGTTTTTCAAATATTACCTTATAACAATTCCAAAAATTTGTTCATTTTCTTCAGTAAAAAATAGACAATATATTTATTTCAACTTATATATTTTATTACAAGAACAGCTGAATTTGCAGATCGGAGAACTAGAACCAAATAAGCTACTCCAGCTTACTTTATGTAGTTTGATCTGTTCCCTTCTGATGTTTCTCTACTTATGCCTGATTATATACTTTCTTCTGAGGTCTCTGTATCCTGAAAAAAGTCCTCTTATAAAAAAATGTGGTATTTTAAGTGAATGCAGCTATCACAATGGTCTTTGACTTTAAGTCTAAGATACTTCAACACACAGCTGCTTTTTCATCATAAAAAACCTCAGCAGTAGGAAAGAATTTTGGTGGGTCTTTTTAATATGATAAATATCATCTATTATTCCTATTTATTTAATGAGAGTGGTTCAAGGGCAAGATTTGTTCTGCAAAGAATCTCTATGCACAATAGAGTCAATGAATCCTGGCTTTCTACACATCTGTGTCCTTCATTTCCATCTTCCACTGTAAATAACTCTAAGCCTTTCTCTTACTCGTTTCACACATGCCACTTTCAACAGTAAAATTGGGCATGTTTGTGCCTTGTCTATAATAGTATGCATGCCTGCTGGATATCTGGCCTCTGCCAAATGCAGTCTATTATAGCTTAGCTCTGCTGGTCTGTCTTCCAGTGTAGATTTATAAGGAGTAAGAGTTACTAATTTGGATTTTTCTCTACTCAACTACAAAATTCCTACTGCATTTATATTCTGCTATTTTTCTTCCTCTCAAATTTGTTACTTACAGGTCAGTAGTTAAAAATACTTATGTACAGACATAAATAATTTTGGGTTTATATGTATATAAATGAACGCAAAAAGAAGACATAGTAGGTGGACAAAATGATCATTTATCAGATGTCATGGGTGGCCGGCCAGATCACAACTGACTGGAAGTTAGCAAACCCACCTACAGGAAAGACTAGAAAGAGGACCCAGAGAACTACAGGTCTGTATGCCTGACCTCGGTGCCAGAGAACATCATGGAGCAGATCAGCCTAAGAGCCATCATGCAGCACGTGCAGAACAACCAAGGGATCAGGCCCAGCCAGCAAGTGTTTATGAAAAGCAAGTTCTGTTTCACTAACCTGATCTTCTTCTGTGGCAGTGTGGCCAACTTAGTGGATGAGAAAAAGGCTGTGGTTGTCTACCTGGACTTAAGTAGCATCTAGTATACCACTGTGGCACAGCACAATATGATTTAATTTACTATGATAGTTACAACCTAGAAGAAAACCTACTTTGAATCAGATACTTGCCATAAGTTTCAGACATGAGTTTCTGAACTGATTTGCTGAGTATGATGGGACTGGATGTCTGTGAAGTGCAGGTCCTTGTAGGTAGCCATGACAATCCAAGAACAGTAATGCATTCCTGTTTTCTCGTATTTGAGACCATTCATGATGTACTCAAAGACCTTTGGACAGTCAGATAACTGTGGGGTTTATGAGACAAAATTAACAAACTAACACCAGAAGTGAGTGTCAGACCTGTGAGATAAAATGAAGCTTTCCCTTCACTGTCAGAAGAGACATCAAAATGTGTAATGGTCCTGAGACTAATTGTCCAGGAGGTCTTTAGAAATAAGTGTAAGGTCCCAGTACTATAGAGTGATTACCTTTTATAATATCTATAATGGACTCTGGAAGTAGTACTATTATTAAGGAAATTACAGTTTTTCTTATGTTAAAACATGAAGGTGAAGGGAAGCTGAAGGTCACTGCAGTGGTTTTTTTTCTGAAAGGAAAGGAGAAAGAAGGAACGCTAGTTTCCCCCTTTTTTTCAAAGACCTTGAAACAGCACTGTATCTCATATCATCACTTTCTGCAGAAGCTTCATCTTCTCCAAGGACAGCTGGTACTGACCTAAGCCAAAATGCTCAATGTGCACAATGGTAGTTTTGGGTTCTTTCCCTTAATTCTGTTGACTGAGCAGTACCACTGACATATACACTACAGAAATACAATGCTTACTAGGCATCACAACCTTCTTCCACTATTCTTAATCTCCATTTTAAAGAACTGATTTATTTTTGGGTGGCAGAACTACTTCTATTTTAGAACATGGCAGGAAATCTTATTGCATCTAGATTGAATATAACCTATTTAAAATGAGTCCAGAAAATACAGTGTTGTTTCTGGGCCTATGTGAGCTTTTCTTCCTCTGTTCTTTTTTTCTGATTTATAATAATTATCACCTTTATTCTGGTGTGCTCTTATTGCTACTCTTGAGTGCATTTCTTTGCTTTCTTGTATAGACATATTCAAATTTTAATGCCAATTATGAACATCTCCAATTCAAGGGTAAAAGAAAATCCAACTTATGGGTAATCCAATTCTGAAAGCAGTACCAAGTAAGAAATAGTGGATGGTATTTTACTTTGTCAAATAGCCCATTCTCTGAAATTAAAAATAAATCTAAACTTCACAAAATGTGATTTGTTAAAAACCACAACATTATTAAATATAACATTTCTTAGTTTAATTATTTTAGTGAGCTTTTTTTCTGCCCAGAGTTATTCACTATATGTGAGAAATAGATGTCTAATGGACAGCTATGCAGCCCTGGTACCCGCAGCCTCCACAGGTCTTTCATGTAGACATACACTGGCATCTTATTAACTTCGTCAAGGAAAAATAAAGAGACCAAATCACATGAACCAGTAAGTTCACATGGGAAGAACGAACCAGCAAGGACTTTCTTTCATAAGAGTCCTGGATATTGTAAAAGACATCACTCACAAATTGATTTTAGAGAAACAGAATGAAAAGAATGTTGTTACGGATGGCAGGGAGGGTGGGGAGTGGGGAGAAAAATTGCATTCTCTGATACAAGTCAGAGAAAAAGAAGAAAATATAAATAACCAAAAGAGCCCCAAACTAGATGACTTTCTACTGTCCAAAATAGTGGTTCAACAGTAGACAGAAATTCATTTAAGTGTTGTGGCATGAATAGGTGTTGTATATTTAATGCACATAATCGTATTTTTATCTTGTATAAAATAAGATGAAAAATTTTTAAGACAGTCTCTCAAAGTCTCTTTACTTATGTTGATACATTCCCCAAAAGAATAAATAAATCAAGAATTTAGTTGGCAAAATCTGTAAATCTATATTGCAGAAGAATTAGAAGCTCTAGAAAAAGGTAAGATCAGGATTGCTAGGAAAAGGCAGTGGTGCTTTCATAGTTATGAAGAAGTTACAGACTAAAGTGTCTTCATCCAGAAACCTTAGATGAACTCTCTCAGACATATGTTAAGCACTTGGCCAAGTACTCCAACAAACAGGTTATCCAACAAACAGGTTTAAGCAGACCAGGTGCATAAGATAAAAAAGAAAATTGTTCATGTAAGGAGTTATGCTACAATCCATCTTTGGTATTATTTCCTTGGGCTTCTGTGTTGCAGAAGAGCACAACCAGCAGAGTGGCCCCTTTCCAAGCAGCTGACCATGTTCCAAGCTGAGATAGACCCAAAGAGAGTGCAGGCTGCATTATTCCTAAAATAACTTTCCTCACTGTGAGGAGAGGAAGATGCTACATAAAAGTCACAGATTCAGATTTCAAGGTCCAGGTGCAGATTTTTCTGTGCTGGGCCTAGGATTTACTGAAGGTTGGTGAAGCCTGAGATACTCAAACAAAATATTTTGGCCTTAATATACAGTTCTAGTGCATGTAGCAGGAGAGAACGAGCTTTGCATTTTAAGCCCACCTCTTTTTTCACTCTCTTCTAAAGAAATCTAGAGAAAAAAAGCAGGAAACTCTTCAAGCTTTAATTACAAAGTCAATGACAAAATTGGCAGGGAGAAGAGTGAAACTCAATTTTGCTGTCATTGTTTTGGACTCACATTTTTTTTCCCTTCCTGATTAATTTCACCCTCTGATAATAAAACAAGTCAAACTCCACATACAAAAATACAATTACTGGCATCTTTCAGACTTGCTTCCTAGCACAGGTCATGAAGGTAATAGATCACACCCTTTCCTATGCAATCCTATTTTACATCTTCATTTACAGCTCACCGACATCTATTCCTTCATTGCCTTCAATATCCCTCTCCTGAGTTTTATGCTGCATTAGTTTATCTAAAGTAAGTGCTTTTCTTTAGGTGGTTCACTGTACCTACCAGTGAGGGTCATGACCTGGAGAGGAGTTTTCCCCAATGAATGCAGGTCTTTAATACTTGAACACATGTCTTGGGAGGTATACTTTTGTCAGCTGCGTCTCCCCAGCTCCCCTATCCCCTCATTTTCAGCTCTACCCTCTCTGAGATTTGAAGTACACTGGTTTACTGCACTTCAACCAGAACTTCCATTCTACTCCAAACTTCGTTGAATAATAAAAGCAATAAAATCAAAGGAATGGTGAAAGAAATCACTAGGGGTTTAAAATTACAATTGTATTTTATGGTTTATGGCAATTACATTTTGCTTTATATACTAATAGGAACAAAGGCATGGTAATATTTTATCATTTATCCTATATTACATCAGTCTCAAACCCAGAAAACCTCATTCATGGAGACAAAAGCTTTTAAAAATCAGTATATCCTTGTAAATTCTCTTTGTCTATCATATTAAACATGTAATTTGCTGTGATGGACAAATCCCTTTTATTTTAATCTTTAGGAATTTAGGAGCTCAGAAGAAAATGTATTTCAGCTCAACATTATGAGTGAAAATATTGCTCACATTAACATAAGGAATATAAATTAATAAGTTGCAGGATTTGTATTAAACATTATAAACCTTTATTCACTTTCAAAGAATAGATGTCCTGTACCTGCCAGACATTTGGCATTGATGAGAACCTCATCTCAAGTCATGTCACAGGTTAATGCTCTGACAGAAGTAGGGTGAGGGATTTGTAGACCCAGTGGAGATTACAGATATGTCGACTTTGTTCTCTTCAACCTCACAGCAACCTTATAAACAGGATAAAAGCAAGGTTCATGGTTTTTAATGGTCTGTAGGGCACACATTAATTTATAAATCTCCCAAAGTTCTTTTCTTGGTTAATGTTCTTAATGCACTGACTTTTATGACCCGAATCAATTCTCTCTGTATTTTCTAAAAGTAGAAAGTGCAGGAAGTTATATTTCCCTAGATGAGCTTGTCAAAGTAGATAAAAAATAACACAAACCCCAAAAATTTACCTGTCTAGCACATAGCATTGTGCCACAGTCTTAAATTTAATTTTATTCCTGGTAGGTGGAAACTACTTTTTATATACACTGTGACTACTTAATGATTGGATTGTAGACATAGATGTACTTTTTCCAGGGGAACAGAAAGCAGAAACTATCTTTAAGATCTGTTAAGCCATAAAGAGGATGCATACAGTAGATCTCAGATGAGGTAGATGCTAATTCAATACGTAGAATTTAAAATGTATTTCTTTGTTCTGTGGCTTTTTGGAAACCCACGTGGTGAAAATTTTCATATCATGTATTGCTCATATGACTAATGTAGAAAACATTTAGAAAAATATGAGGTCATATTTCCAGTCTGATTTTTCTCTGAATTTTAAAAAAGTCAATAAGTCCATTTTAGCATTGTTTCTCTGCATCTTGTATTTGTTTAGTGATATTTATGGATTTCCTTCTAGACTATAAGCAACTATTATTGATGTGTTATTTTTTGTCACTGGGACAAGAACTTTTCCAAAGAGGATTTGCCCATCTGGAAATCATAATTTTTTTATCCATTTGTCTGTAAAAAAAATATAGTACAACTGGACTATGTAAGGCTTTTTATTTCATTTCTTTTCTATGCTTTCTGTTGAATGCTTGCCTGCGACTCTTGGGGATATGTTACTCTGAATTTCCAGGTGGTGTTCCTACAAGGGTGTAAGGCAATCCTTGGTTTCTTAATGCTTCTTGAAAGCCAAGAAAAAATTCCTTCATCCTAATATGATCAATACTGAGCATAAGTACTGCTGATACACTGTCAGAGAAACCTAGCCAGGCGGGGGAAAACTTCAAGGCCAACAGACATTGTCCCACAGGACCCAGGGAGGTAAGCAGGGTAGACTCAGAGAGGGTGGTCAGAGCCAAAGAAGTGTCAGGATCATAGGGGTAGGTCATACTGAAGAGGCAGGTCTGAGGTCAAATTGGAAAGCCAATCCATAGGTCAGAGTCGGGATGAGGTCTTGTAGTGACTAGTCAAGTCCATAGTGACAGTGGTGACTGAGATCAAGCCAGGAACTCAGCCCAGAGGTTGAATTTCAAGTCAAGGGATTCCATGATGAGACAAGGTAAGGCTGTGACAGAGCTGGAGACCAACACTTCTGTGACATTGCTGATGCCAGGGCTGATAGCCCTGGGCTGAGCTGAACTGGAGCTCCTGAGTTTGTGGGCAGGGTGTGGAGATGTCCTTGGTGAGGCTGGGCAGAGGCAAAAAAAACCTACAGCTCCTTTATGGCCCTGATAGAGATATGGAGAGTCAAGAGACCTAAATAGGGGAACCATTATATTCTATAAGAGAGAGAAAAAACATTATGTTTGAAGTTTCTAATTTTTCAGGAAGCAGTGACACTTTTCAGAGTTTGATTAAGAAAAATTAAGATGGACCAAGGATCTTTCATAGTAAATTTGGTACCAGCCTGCCATGAACTGAATGACTTTCCAAATGTCTGAAAAAGCTCAGTAAAACACTTATTTTGTTTTCTAGAGAATGGTATTATCATACAATTTAAATCTACATCCACTCAAGGAAAATATTCAATAAGCTTTCTGTTCATGCAGAGTGTACATGGACAATCCTTTGATGTATTTTATGCAACATGGTGACCTCTAGTAATACCCCTTATGGTCAGAGTCTTGCATTTTAAAAAGGAATTATGCCTGCTTCTTGTAGAAGTTTTTTTAGCAGTGTTCTGAAACTATAAATATTACACCATACTCTTTGCTCATTGAAATGCCTTGAATATTAAAGAATTTGTTCTAATCAGGATGAGAAATAAAATAAAAATTAAATGCAAGGGTAAGCAAAGTCTCTTGTCATCTTATTCACCAGGCATCTTATTTGAATGGTATATACTAAACTGTTATTTAAATTTTGCAGCAAGTCATTAAAAACAAAGTCACAGGTTCACCGGTACTCTCTTATCTATCCATTCTAAATTTATTAACTGCTCTCTTTTATTTTAAAATTATTTCTGTATTTCCATCCTATAGACTCCTTATTAAAATTCTCCGACCAAGAGGAGCAACTCTAACTAAAGTGAATTAAACAGCATGAGAGTTGTACATGACTCTTACCAGCACAGGTTAGAGCTGCAACTCAGCAATTTTATGCCTGTCTTGCTGAGGCAGTTCTAATATATGGTGTACTCTAGAGAGGTGTGGGGATAAATCTTTTCTGTTTGAAACTGTTATTGTTTTCTCCTTCAATAATTTTAGTGACCTGCTCTCACTTAATAAACAGCACAAACATCATCCAAAATTTAAATCTGTGTTGGAAATCATATAGACTGTAGTCACCATGTTGAGACTGTGTTCGTTGTATCATGCTTTGGAATGATGTGGGAAGCATATTAAACAATAGGTGCCAAGGGTAGGATTAACCTTACCTAACTTCAGCCATCTAGCCATCTAATCTAAGATGACTTTCCAGTTTCTCTTTTCAGCCACAGAACTGTACAACAGAGCAGTCCCATGAATCCTTAAAGGTGACCCATCTGACCTATTACAGTTTCTTGTCTCAGAATTAGATTAATTGCTCTGTAAAAGGAGCTACTTCTTTCTACTGACTATGAAGGAAGTTAATAGAGACAAACTCAGAAATTATATATTTTGTTTTAAGGAAGAAGTGAATTTAAGCATACCTTAAGCTTTCAAAAAGTTTCCATAACTTTTCCTGAGTTTAAGGTTAAAATTTTCCTTATATCTGCATTTCATCTCCATCCCAAGTACTTATGTGGGAAAAAACCCCCAAAACAACCCAAACTCATAACTATTGGGGATCAGACTCAAAGTTTTCACTCCCACAGAACACACTGGCCCATGGCCATTTGGGAGAAGCCTTCATTTATTGTGCGCATGAAACACACGACTTTAAGGCAGACTGGTTTAAAGAAGGCACAAAATACAATTATTAATTACATGTCCATTTTAGGTGGACTGGATTCCATTTCTGTTTCTTTTATTTCATTCTAATTGAAATTGGGACTTAATCACTAATTGTATGGCTTAATATAGCTCTGGGAAGATTTTATTGGTGCTCAGCTTCTTTTGGACTTGTGAGATTTATTGTAATTTATTGCAATTTATTAAGGGTCATTCATTCATATTAATAAAGCTGGTAGCCAACAGCCAGTGTTTAGAACACAGCAAAAAAAGCAACCATTTAAAGTGAAGGCAAGCTGGTGGAAAACATGACTAGACTACAATTTGTTGTATAACTTATACATTTATAGGTTTAAGGTTTGGATTCTGGTAATGATAATGGCCTTCAGATGTAGGAAGAAAGATTGTTCAAAATTTGGTCTGATTAGATCTGCTCAAAAGTTTGAAATAGGAGTTGTACCAGTGGACATGAATATACATTATGGAGGGCTGTGATAGCACTTTTGAAGTGAATACCCATAATTGCACTCAAGAATGTGTAATCAAACACAAGAACACTCATTTGCACATCAGTCTGTGTACTTCTATTAATTAAAGCTCTTTTTGAAATGTTTGTACAGAACAAAATCTGTCTTCTAAATGTTTGCAACAAGCAAGCAAACAAACAAATAAACAGAACAAGAGGTACTGAATTGGACAAGCAGTTTAGCAAGCAAGATTTGTCAAATAACAGAATTTCAGAATCACAGAGTCACTGAGGCTGGAATATGTTACTTTCTACAGTTCTTTGTTTAAATAGTGAATATGCTTTATTCCATGAATAATATTTAAATATCAGAATCATAGAGTTACAGAATGGCTTGAGTTGGAAGGGCCCTTAAAGATTGTCTAGTTCCAGCCTGCAATGGTAGGGACACCATCCACTAGACCAGTTTGCTCAGAGCCTCATCCAACCCGACTTTGAACACTCCCAGGGATGGGGCATTCACAACTTATATAGGCAACCTGTTCCTGTGCCTCCTTAAACCTCATAGTAAAGAATTTCTTCCTAACATCTAATCTAAACCTATTCTCAGTTTGAAGCTATTGCTACTATTTCTGTCACTATATGTTCTTGCAAATTCTCTCCATCTTTCTTGTGACTCCCTTCAGGTACTGAAAAGCTGAAGTTAGGTCATCCCGAAGCCTTCTCTTTTCCAGGGTGCACAATCTCAATTCCCTCAGCCTTTGCTCATAGAAAAGTTGCTCCATCCCTCTGATTAAAGTGGTGGCCCTTCTTTGGACTCACTCCAACAGGTCAATATCCTTCCTTTGCTGGGAACCTTTGATGTCACTGTAAGGTTATGAGATTCTGGCTCAGTTCTAACAAATACAGTCAATGTTTTCTGAAAATTATCATACAGTCAATATTTTATAAAAAATACACATCAGAAAGACTTAAAAAGCAATTTGCTTGTTTATAATTCAGAAAAATCAAATTAACATTGATACTTTAGGAAAGCTTCTGCTTAGTTTTGTGTTTTTTTTTTTTTTTTTTTTCTTTTTCCCTTCTGGAGAAAAATAATTTGTGTTTGCTAATTTAAAAGTTTACAATCCAAATTTTAGCAAGGAACTCAGACTGATTTGTTGGGTATTTTTCCTTTTTTTTAATTGCCAGCTGTATCCAGCTTGCTGACCTATACACATTACACATCACAATTTTGCACTGTTCAAAGGAAGAATTTCATTGTTCGTTCAGTCCAGAGAATAAAATGAATGCAACACATTGTCTAGAGTCCAAGCCAGTATCTTAAAAAGCCATCACATTTTAAGCTAGATTATCTGCTTCAGCAACTATTCTCATTTTGGTTAGTTTTTCAGTCTAAATAGCCAGCTGCTGAGAGGTGAAGATTAATCTTTCCAAACTACAAAGCTAGGAAGAAAAAAAGAAAAAAAGAAAAAAATAGGAAAAGAAACAATCCACAAATAAAATTCTCTTGCATTAAACTTCTGATGTAGTTTAATTTGGGAAAAGTAAATATTAGCCTTTCCCTTGGTCTCCGACCTCTTCCCAGTGGAAAACACACTACTTTAGGCTTCCTTGCCAAACTTCTGGTGCCATGCACAGGTGAATGTCTTATTTCTTTACCATGATACTTTGGAGGGTTTTATGTGTATAAGCTTCATTGATAATTAGTTTTGAGACAAATCTTTCCAGAATACAGGATTCCTTTTGGGGAAAAATATGATTTTGAAGGGGAAGTTTTGAAGATAAGAAACATAATTTGAAGATAAAGAAACATAATTTTCCTACCATAATTTCAGCAAATAATTGATGTTAAGAAATTCTGGGTAAACTGTCAGTGTTTTTTCAGTGAACAAATATTAGTCACATTTGGAGATGACAGTTTGCACTGGGAGAACCAACACGAGAAATTCCTCTGCAATGATGTATGTCATCATTTCCCACTTAATCAATAAAATTTATCATTAAAGACACTGATTCAGCACAGTTATGCTTTTGGGCATATAAACAGTCCCATTAACTCCAGTAGCTGTAGATGACAAAATTGTTCAAAACAAGGCAGCTATTAATAATACTAGCAAGAAAATCTCATGCCCACAGAGGAAAGACCAAGGAAGCAACTCAGCAGGCATCATACAAAAAGAGGGAGTTATCCCAGTTCTGCACAGAGCAGGAGGTTTCTTACAGTCTTTCCAGAAGTTTCTACAAATAATACAAGGTTTACTTTACTGGAGAGGTAGCAAGTGTGGATGTTTCTGAAGGTTAGCATACTTTTTTTTTTTCCAAAATAAGAGCCCCAAGGTTAAAGTCTCTGTCCCAAGAATAAGTAATTTTTTTAAGGAGGAAACTCATCATCATGATTTATAACTCTGAATCCAAAGAAGAGCTAAGCAAAATCTTCACAAGTGCAGCACCTTCTCCATTGATTTGTCATAGAGTTTATGCACTTAGGAATACTGATTCACCAAACATCTAGAAAAGGCCTAAGTTAAGAAAGCAGTGTCAAAATGTAGACAGACAATACCTTATAAGGGCTGATGATTTCATTAGCACATGTATTTCTAGCTAGGTTTTCAATTACAATGTAGAGAACTGTACGTATATATTCTAAAGATATATCAAACTCCAGAGGTAAAATCTTCTGTCCATTCCTCTGCCATGTAGGAATTTTCAAATGTGAAACTGCTTGTATAAAATGTCATGAAATGTAAGGAAAGGTATAGCAGTATGAAATCCATGTTATTCTTCTTATGGTTATCATACTGTGACATATCTATCTAAAAATTTCTTGTGCTTTTTATATTTTTCTGTTCTAACCTGAAATGCTATCAGTTTCCTTTCTATCCTGTAGACATACAGGTGAAGAATAAAGTGAAAAATTCAGGTGGAGGCATAAACCAAAAGAAAGGCTATTCCTTAGCTTGTTAAAAGCAATGAAAATATCCTTTCAGGTCACAGACTATGTGAGTAAGAACAATAGAGTTAATTTTCCTGATTCTGAGTGTTTCTGACAAGTGTTGAGGTTTAGGGTCCTTTTTGTAAGGAAGAGGAAGCTAGCCTTTCACTGATAAACCACTTTTTACAGTGTTAAGAGTTTCCCTGCATTCAACATGAAAAATACACTTTTTGCTGTATTGTTAGAAATTATTATACTCTTGGACGGGTTCAACATATGCTAAAATATAATTTGAAAAAAGTTATAACAAAAAAATACTCCACAAGTTGGTTGTATGTCTATCCAGATATTTTACTGTGCTTCCACAGAGCAGCTAAGGATATTAATGTGCATTTTACAGAGGTAAAGAAACAATCTTAGATCTTTGTGTGATAATGTTTTTGCCAATATGGATGTCAATGTTTAAGAGATTAGGTTTTAATACTTCACCTCTTCCTCTCCTGCAATGAAGGTTTAAAACACCTCTGCCAGGATTAGATATCCATAAACAGATTTTTGGACCAAAAGAACCCTGCTATCATTGTTGTGATCTTCTCATTTTCTCTAAATACATGTAGACACTCATTAAAAATATACAAGAGGATTTTTTAACACTCATTTTTGCATATGTGCATGGGCCATAGATGATTATTAAGGGAAGCTCCAGATCTGGAATAAAAATGTAAATTGCAGAGCGCCTAAGTGGCTCAGGGTAGAAGAAAGGGGCAGAGAGGGTGAGAACATGGGTCAACACAGGCAGAGTTTGATGTAGTCTCCAGTTTTTTGCTTAAAGGAATAGGAATGTGAGGTTTTAGCTAACATGTACCATTTACCATATACTGCCATAAAACACTTTTTGATAGGGTTTAAACATATATAACCTTTTGATTAAGGATAGAAGTCCACACTGCCACTGCCTTGCATAGAACTTAATCATAAAGAATTGTGTTAAATCTGCCCTGAATTGCTTAATGCAAGCATCTTAAGGGTATGCAAGTGTTTAGACATGCATACTGATAGAATTAAAAATGGTGTCGTATCAAACTCCAATTAAAACCTGCTGCTGCAGCCTATGTTTTTTAAAACCATTCAGGTTTTAGAAACTGTTCAGTGAGTGTGGACTGTCTCCTAGATCGTTCTTCCTGTACGACACCAATTAATAAGATGGTATTATCTACCTCTTTGATTTTTATCTCTCTCTTTTCTGCCCTGAGATGACTCCTTTGGCAAGCTGATATGGCTAGTACTGTACCTTCTGCAGCGCTATCAGTTCCACTGTTTCTCCGTTTGGCAATCAGAAACATCCTCAGTAAAATGTCATAGATAGTAGTAGTAGTTGTGATACAATCTGCTGGTATTTTGTCTGTGTTAAGTGCCTGACTGGTTATAAAGAGGGCTTTAGCAGGGTTCATGCTGAAGGTCAAGATCTTTACCTATTTTTGACTCTCTGTAACGAAGAAATAACCAAATATTTTATTAAAATGTAATAATATTACCAAACACATATTTTTTAGAAGAGCCATGAGACTGGATTAAAATTTCATATTAGTAGAAAAAAAAAACAACCAAAACAAATAATGTCTTCATTATAAACTTGTATAGATTGCCTTTTTTTCAGAAAATCTGACTTTCAAATTTGTTCAAAAAATAATGCCAAGAGTTTCAATCCAAAGCTGTTGTCCAGGACTTTTGTTTCAAGGGCCAAAAAAAAGTGAAATTATTTGACTGTATTATTTGTATAAATATAACTTTTACCATATGTAAGACAACTTTCCCACATGTTAAACGTAAGGTGAAATTAATTTAACCTCATTTTGTATGTCTAGAAGTTAGACATCTATACTGTAGTCATCTTCAGTCTTCTTTCATATTGTAGTAGAAAACGTAGGAACCTCCAGAGGTCTATTAATGTAATTTTTGTTGCCCGTCCTAATATGACATGAAATACCTTCTGTAGGTGGCTAACTGTATCTTATTGAGTGCAAAAACAACATGTGACATAAATCTGGTAGACATTGAACTGTTAGATGACCAAGTCAGAGTAGGTCAGAACATGAACTTTAATTTTTCGAGCTGAGATTTGTTTATCTCCTGTGTTATTTTCAGGAAATCTAAGGGGATCCTATAACCCTGCACTGCTGACCTGCATCATACAATTTATGTATATGGAAAAAAACCCCTATTGTTTCACCTCTACCTTAAGGCTGGAGGGGAATAAGAAAAAAAGGTAAGGGAATAAAAGCAAAATTGATACTGTTTCTCCAATGAGTCAGGCAATGCAGCTACATTGACTACTAATGAATTCTTAAACCAGACATAGACTATAACAGCTATACAAAGTAAAAAAACCAGTGAAAGTGTTGAGTAGACATGAGAAGCAAAATAGGAAATTACTGGTTTACTAGGTACAATTTCACACTAAAGTTTTGTGTCCATATATCTTAGAGCAGAGAAGGTAGCACTTGATTTCACTCACTTGTGGAGACCTGCTTTTTACCCGTTTCAATAGGTTTCTAATTAAAATAAAAGCATAACACACCAGTCCTGATATCTTTTAATTAATTTCAGTGTTGTTAACCACCAGTCTAACTTAAAGAATTTTGGATTTAAGGATAGGATAGACTGTGAATATATGAAATTTATAATGTGTGGCAGCCTGTACAGTTTCATAAATTGAATGGAAACATTGAATTGACAAAAGGAAAATACATAATGACTTGGAAGAAAGCTGTGATCTGAATAGCTGAAGAGTATCCTAGATCCAGTTAATCATCTTTCAATGAGAGTTAACATCAAGGCAATAAAACCTTTCCATGACACCAATCAGTACTCTACATCATAAGACGTGATTTTAAAAAGCACGTTAAGAAGATAGTTGTAATTAATTCTAAAAATCAAGTTATTGTTCTAAACTGACTATAATTGAGATGTCCCTAAACCTAAGGCTAAAAGAAGAAGCCTTGTAAATCAATGTGACAGAAAAGTAGTGAGAACAATTATTTATCTGCAGTGCCATCATGATCTATTTTTATTTATGTTGTGTTCCTACTTATGAGTGATTCCTCTCACATGAAAAACTGAATTCCTACTCTGTATTTATAAAAGACGCAATCTTTAGACTTTTTACAATACATAATAAAGAATTTTTGAAATTAGGACTCAGTATGTGTGATAAGTAAAAAATGAACTGTCTACTATATATGAGTATATTAGGAGAGAAAATGTACATGGTCAATACCTGTCTCTGAGGCTGACTGGTACAGAGTAGATTGTGTTGATACTTTTAAACTCTTTTATCCTCTAAAAAATGTCGACATTCAAACTATGGATTGGGAATGGTCTCCTGGCCATGTTAACTGCTGAATCACACAGACAAATTGCTTTGGAAAGTCAAGTTGAATGTACCAAAACCATGCAGGGATCACTATAGAAACATAGTAAAAACAAGAAATATGTATATTTTTAAAGGGGCTTCAGTTACAAGTTTTTAAAGACTCAGAAGGAGTGGTATTTTCACATTATTATTCTTTCAGATAATAAACATGTAATTAATTTGCATGCATGAAGTCATGGTGTTACAGCTTATTCTTCACTTTATGAACAAATATAAATTAAAATGTACAAGTCTTTTTTAAGAATAGTTGAAATGTAAGCCTGAACACAAGACTATAGGAAATCTAATGCATTTTTGCTGCTAAGTAGTAGTAAAAAGACAGCTTAGTATTGTAGCGCACTATACTGTTGAGGCATGTTTGTCTGAGGATGTGAATATGTGAACAAGAAAAAAATAAAAAAGGAAAAAACCACAAAAATCCCCCTAAACAAACAAACAAACAAACAAAACCCCAAACCTCACAACCATGGACAAAATACAGAAAATATGTTCATTATATTCTTATTCTCTGGAAGTACTTTATGGAGCTATGTTGGACTCATCTTCAGAGATAAAACCTGACTTCTTATTCCCAGAAAAAGCAGAATGGTAATGGAAGTGTAATTAAATGGAGGACAGGAGAGACAAATTGATTTTGTGTCAGATGGATAATTTAGGAACAAAGTTAGTTGTAATGTTATTACAAATCTTGCTAAATTTGCAGTCAAGTAGTAATAGAACATGGGGCATGTTGTCATAGGTCCACATTGGAAGAAGAGTAAGGGAAGAAAACAAAGTGGTATTATGCTTTATGTCAATAAATTAGTTACATATAGAGAGCTGTGTTATAGAAGATACAAAAGGCTATCAGTTCCTTTTGAAACTGGATTTGAGGAGAAACAGACAGAACATGATGCATGTGCTGGATACTGACCTCCCAATCAGTTTTTCATAAATGCTTCAAACACATGAAGAAGTCTCATGGTTGCAACACAAAGTTATTGCAGAGGACTTCAACTACTCCAGCATCTTCTGGAAGGGCGATGTGGTTGACCACAAGAAAACCAGAAGAATTCTGGAGTGCATTACAAACAGTGTTTTGATGCAGATACTGAATGGACAGAAGGTGGGAAGTCAGATCTGCCAGAACTGCTGCTTCTGAATAAAAATGAGTAATGTGATTGGTCAACTGCAACCTTCATTCCAAGTGCTATCAGATGATTTAATTAAGTATCCTCAGGAAGATGAGGAAGAGAAAAGGTATAGTCAAGGCACGGGATCTAGAAGATGAGACTTTAGCTTGTTCAGGTAATTGGTAGAAGGAATCCCTTGGATGTTGCTTCAAATGGAAAAAAAACAAAACCCCAGAAAAAACCTGCAACCCCAACAAACCAAATCTCGAGATAGCTGGTTATTGCAGAGGACAAACTCCTCAAAGCATAAGGATGGTCCATGAAATTAGACTGGCTGGACATAAGGCCAGCATGGATAAGAACTCCTGATTGAACTCAAATGCAAATAGAGTAATGAGAGAGGCAACAGAGATTTCCTATAAGGAGAAAAATAGGAATATTACATGAGATGCATGGATAGAATTAGGCAATTAAGAAAACTAAAGCTTATAGTCGAAACTGGGAATGTGAAAGCCAACAAGAAGGGCTTTGTAAGTACACTGGCAACAACAAGAACAGAAACCAAAAATGATGTAGGCTTGCTATTACTGAACAAGTGAATTGCTGATGATGGAGAATTAGAAGTCAGAGATACTAATTTTCTCATTTGTATCAGTTTGTACTTGCAGTGTCTGCTGTCAGGCCTCCCGTGTCTGACTAAATGAAGTACAACTTTACAGCAGGAAACTATCAAGTAAGGGACCATGTTAACAAACTGTACAAACATTCAATGGGGACAGACTGAAGACATTCAAGACTTCTGAGAGACATGTCAGATGCCATTTCAAGGTCCCTGTCTGTCACCTTCAAAGCATTGTACCTGTCAAAGGAGTTCCCTGTAGCATGGAAAAAGACAAGTATTATGCCCATCCTCTAAAATGGAAAAAAGAGCCAAGGTAATACATGCTGTCTGTGAAGAAAATGCAGCAAAACCTTTTGGAAGCTATTTCCAAGGAAAAAGGTAGTTGGAAATAGCTAGCATGGATTCACTAAGGGCAAATCATGCCTGTTCAATATGATTGTCTTCTACACCGAGTTAACTGGTTGAGTGGGCAAGTGCACCAGGGTCAGCTGTAAATTCTCTGTAGTATAACTGAAAAGAAGAGGCCTAAAAAGATGGAGAAAAGGTAGGTAAGACTCACTGGACTGATAAAAAACTTGCTTATAGGTCATCAACCGTTCAAAAGCATATTTTTGAGTGTTGTTCCTTTGGGATTATTGCTAGGGCTCCTGCTGTTTTAGATCTTTATTAATGACTGTGATAGTGTGCTCCCTCCCCTCACTTTTTCTGCTTGAGCTGTAGGCACCAATGTTTTTAGTGGTGGCTGCACCTGACATACAGGTAATGCAATAGTTAAGGGCCATAAATCTTGCTCAGTGCCTAAGGGACATAAGTCTTGCTCAACAGATGAGGGATAGTCAAGCATGTGCCAACTCAAAACATGTCTGCTTTGCAAAAAGGGCTGTAAGTCAGTCATCTTACATCATAAATAGCGGACAGTTCAGGGCCCACTGAGCTCTCATGCACAGCAGTGGTCTGCACAGCAGGATCTCCCCTTGCATAGGAACACCTCACAAGGTTACTCCTCGAGGCTGAGGGAATCCTTACCTTGTCAGACACTTGGTAAGTGAATTGGAATAAGTGCTCTCAAACTGAAATCTTAGCTGTGTGATAGAAAGGATTGCTTGTGCACATGTAGTCCTTCAGACATAAACCCCTGACCAAGCCTGGTGATCCGTATTGTCCTGTCTATGTGGATCCAGCCAGACCTAAACTCCACTCAAAAAGGAATTTAGAACTCAAGGAGGTCCTTTTTGAATATCACGACTTATGAGGAATGTCTTCCTGAGGGTTTTATCGGACTCTGTACTCTATGCAGTAAATGAGTACCTTGCCATTGAATCTTATTGAATCACTTGCATTTACTATCAAGCTTAGTTAAATCGCTGTTCTGTATCAATAAACATACCACTGTTTCCCTCTTACAAGTGAAGTATGTCACTCCATCCATGACAGTGACTTAGTGAGTTTTCAGAAGAAAGCGAGTTTGGGAAGTAGTTTGTACAGAGTCATTCAGAGAGAATTCCAGGAGCTGGAGGAACGGGCTTGGCAGAAACATCATGAAATTCATCTTATAGAAACTAAAGGTGCTGTGCTTGGGATGCAATAACACAATGCAGGTGGATGTTGACTGCTTGGGGAGTAATTTTGTATGAATGGATCTGGCGGGCCTAGCTGTCCACTAGTTGAGCTTGAATCAGCAGCGAGTTTTAGTGAAGGCTAAAGTTTTACTGGTCTGCATTAGGACAAGCATAGCCAACAGACAATGGCAAGCAGCTGTGCTCCTCTGTGGGGCATTTCTGAGGCTGCACTTAAAGATATTTTTCTAGTTTGGAGCTCTAGGAGAAAGACTGACAAACTGAATAATGAAGAGGCAGGAGTAGTATATGAAATAAAGGCTGAGGAAGCTGGGTTTCTTCAACATGGAAAAGAGAGTGTTGAGAGACAACCTATTTGCTGCATTCAGCTAGCTTTTACTTATTAGAGAGAAGAGTGCCAGAATATTGTCCAAGCTGCAAAGTAAAAAGCTTAGAGATCATGGCAGCTGACAGCTGCCATAATGGAAATTGACTCTGTATATACAAATTCACAGTGAGGACAGTCAAACACTGGAAGACATTCTCCAAAGAGGCTGGATAATCTTAATTTTTGGAGATATTAAAAACTCAGCTGTAGAAGGTCCTGAGCATCCTCACCTAACATATAGCAGGAGATGAGATCAGATGACTGTCCAATCTAAAGTACTGTATGTTCATTGTGAAATATTTTGCTTTCCTTTAATACTTTGTTTTGTCGCATACTTTTAATGATAACATATCTTATCCTGCCACATAGCCTGCTAGCTGTGACTATCATAACATATGCTGAAATTTTAGGAATTTGGTTTTTTTTGGAGTGAGGGTGTTACAGGAATTTTTGAAGTGTAGTTTCCGCATTGTTGCTTAAGTATCCTCTAAAAAAGAACTTGTGAGTTTTCTAGTTTCAAGACACTATACATGCCTAATGAAAAAAATGATCTAGTTTAGGAGCAGCTCAGAAAATTGGAATCAATGCACAACAATGTGAATGTACACCACTTTAAACAAAATTAATAGCTTATAGATTAGACCTAGTTATTCTATAAAAGATGGAAATAACAGCTGACAACCTCATTCTATTTTTGGCTATTATATACCTGCACTGCATCTCTTGTTCATTGTTTCCTCTTAACATTAGTATTCATAGCATGTTATCTCGAAAGCAGAGATAATAAAACAATACCACTGTGGTCTTCTCCACAGCAGAGCCCTGGAAGAGATCTGACTCTCTGAGTAATCAGTGATTTACAGTCAATCTTATCCTATTGCTTTCTTTCTCTATCTCCCTCAAGGTAACAGCACTAAAGGAAAAAGATGCTTTCAAATCATACAATGAAGTTAGAAACATGTCAATAACAGGTTCACTTGGTGATTATAGAAATCATTACACTATACCATTTTTACAAATATGTACAAGAGAACTCTCTGTCTAGTACATGTAGGAGTGCTTGCTATTAAGTGATTTAATATTTCCATAATACCTAATTAGTGTCTGTTGCTTCTTTTTCAGCCAGGGAACAAAAAATTCTTTGCCAAGGAAGAACTGGAGCTCATTCCAATTTACTGATGAAGAAATTAAACTTCAGAGACCAGCTATGACTTCCCAAGGTCCTTATGGCAGAAATGAGGGCAAAGAAACAATTTAACTTTGCTTTTTTCCCTACACCTCAACTGCCTTACATGTCACAGTACAAAGGCTGAAGGAAACACCATAGGGTAATCCTGGTACAAGTTCAGATAGAAAAGAGGTGTCTCTGGGGCAGCCTGCAGAGCAGAGCACATTTTCAACAAAAATGGAAGAGTCAAAACATGCTAGCTCTTCTGATAGAGAGGCCTTCAGCATTGCCCTTACTGCACCAGCCAGCTCTCCAGGTCTGTGTTCAGGGTTTGGATAAGGTTGGCTGCTGCTGATCTGAGCTGGAGGTGCTGTGCCGTGAGAAGCCCATGCTTTCTAAGCTTTAAGAAAATTCAGGACTTACCTATAGCTTGGTCACAGCACTGAAGGAAGTCACCTTACCAGCTAGAAAGTATAGATAGAAAACAAACTTGATCCTTTTCCCCTGATCTGCAAGTTGGTCTAAGAGGAAATATATTCCCTAAGAACAATACTTCCAAGCATTTGGAATTTTGCTTCAGTTTCCTAACTTAACATCTTTCTTATTCTTCATTCATAAAAAGTACCAGGGGTTCTTTGAAAAAATCAGGTTACAGAATTTGATTTTAATTAACACAGATACTCAATGAAATATAAATATTTGGAATAGGAATATTCTATAAGGAGCATGATATCTACTACATTTCGCAGTAGTTATTATGCAGTAACCAAACTCATTTTCAGTATGTTTTATTTTGTCCCCCACTTTATGCCTAAAGTCTACAGCAAGCTTAGACTGTGGAATTCACTAAGCAAATTAATCACTTCACATGCACGTAATTTTTGGGCCTTAAGTGCATGCTCTTGCTTAAGAACTCCTGGGTAATTCTGTACATGCCAACATTTTCTAAGTGTGCAGCTTTTACATTTCTGGAATAACAGCCATTATAATGAGAATCCTTCTATAGCTCTGTCAAGACAGAAACGGCAGAAAATGTATGACGATCTGGCTCTTTCTCAGTGAAAGAAAAATTTGCTAATACTTGTCTATAAGCATTTATGTTTGTGCATATGAAACTTAAGTCAAAATTGATTACATTATGTATTCTGAAAAAAATATCCAAGTGATTTACCTTTTAACACTACACCAAAAAATGTACAAATTTACCTAATTCCTCCCACAGTTTTTAACATTTTTCATAAACGTTAAATTTTTTGTGAACTTAAACACAGAGACATTTAAAATTATCAAAGAACTTTAATACCAATTTTGTACAAAAGAAATATGAAGCTCAATGAAGAATATACATTAAGTGATTGTTATATTTCAGTTGAAAAAATTCACATTGAGGCTCAAAATGTTACTTTGGTTTTTGCATTCACCTGAAACAACTAGAGTACTTAGCTCTGAATAACTGTGGGTAGAGCAGGTCACTCTGTACATTTGCTTGAGGATGTCAGGTACATGACAGTGGGATAATGAAAAATGCAGAAATAGAACAGAAAATGTAGCAGGCTTCTACTCATGAACCTTGCAACGAAATTCAAGGAAAAAAATCAAACTTGTTCTGATAGAGCTACTAGTAAAATCATGTGCACATTGTAAGAAAGATTTGTGAATATGGATTATACTGGAATCACTCTGATCTTTATTTTAAAATTCAGCTATGAAGCGCAGTTCTTTTTCATTCTCTCCTATAAAGAAAAAACCCACATATTTATTTTAGTAGCATTAGCTCATTTGACAGCTTAGGACATTAGCAAAAATAAATACAGTGTACTTGTATTCTCTTAAATCAGTGTGAAAAAGCATCAAAATATAGGTTAAAGTTTTTATTTAGATAATTAATCAGAAACATGGTGTGGATTGAAGGAAAAGAAAGTAGTTTTACTCACAGACACAAAGTTTCATAGAAGTAAATAGAATACTTTGGATATATGTTACTTTTCTATTTATGAACTCCAGGTTATTTTAATATTAAATTGTATAATAATCAAATAGTTTCAATTGTAAAGAACCTACTATTGAAAGGGACACCTCCCAGTAGACCAGGTTTCTCAGAGCCCCATCCAGCCTGGCCTTGAACACTGCAGGGGATGGGGCATCCATAACTTCTCTGGGCAGCTTGTGCCAGGGTCTCGCCACACTCACAGCAAAGAATTTTTTCCCCATATCTAAAGCAAACTTACCCTCTTTCGGTCTGAAGCTGTTCCCCGTTGTCCTATCGCTAAGTGCCCTTGTAAAAAGGTCCATTGGAAAAAAAGGACAGATTACTTGAACAAAAATATTTTATGATGTTTGTAAAATAAATAAAAAGGACCCAGTATTTTTGTGGATACTATTTCAAAACAATTAACTTAGACAATTATAAATATCTTTTCAAAATTAACAGAGCTACTCAGTCATAGCTATCTGTAAGTGGCAAATGGTGACCCTTCCGTGCAGCTATTTAAAGCCATATTACGTTTTCATGCTCAAAAATTGCAGGGCTACTTCAGATTTTGTATAATTTACTGAATATTTGGGGATTATCATGTTCATTATGTGAAAACTGGATTTTTCCCTAATAAACACATCCTTGTTCATGCTTGTTTATCCAGCTTACTAGTAAATGGATAAATATGCTTTGAAACATTGTTCCCACAGTTTTGTCTAATACAAAAGGGTGAAATAACAATACAAAAATATAGAAGACTCTCCTTTTTTTTTTTTGTTTTGTTTTGTTTAAAACATTTTTTTTCTACTTTATTTTCTCATCTGGTTAATATATTAATTTTATCCAATATAATTCTTGCAATTTTTAGATAAATTTTATTGGTCTTCTGAAAATGAGATATTTTTATTGGCTGCAGTCAAGATTTCATGCCACTGCCACTATATATGACTGCATACTTTCATCAAACAAGCTACTTCACTGCCACATATGTGCCAAATATTTATAAAAAAAGATGACTGAAGGAAACAAAATCACCTGCACATATCACATACATATATGATTAACAGCTTCCAGATTTTAAATTAAGGAAGATACATTAAGGAGGCTTATTAAAGAGATTGAGGCCATTATGTCTAGATTTAATCAGCTGGACTTGGAAGATCTGCAGTTTGGAACATCTTTATTGCTAATTATGTCCTGGATGATCAAGTTTAACAACAAAAGAAAAGAAACTCATCAACCCACTGCCTCTAAGTGGCTCACAGAGATCAGAGAAACACAGGCAAATGCTGGTTTATGAAGTTGTTCCAGTAAGCCTGTCTTCCCTTTTGCTTCCAGGATTTAGATCAATTACATGCTTGAAACAGAAAATAAGGTACTAGAACAGAGCAATTCTTTGAACAGAGAAAAGTGCAGGTGTGATTATGAGTTGAATTAAAAGAAAATAAACTTATGTCTCTGCATTTTCACGGGGTCTTGCACTTCAGTCTATGAATCTGTGAATAGCAGAAAGTCACACAGTCATATTTGGGTACTTCAGAAAATTTCCTTCTTTTCATCATTTCTAAGGCTTGGATCTGGTTCCATGCAAGAAAGTACACTGGTCTCAGGAGTTTCCTAACCTCATCATGTGCCAAAAGATCACAGTTCTCTGTATTCCTTTTATTGCTTCTGTTCTACTCTTCAGAAAGCTCTTCCAATAGGACATGGACATAGTCCATAATTAATTTTCTGTTAAAATCAGGAACTGAGGTAATGCAAATATCTAGTCTTCTTCACTGCTGCCTATCCAAAAATCATGCAATACTTAGTCTTCGTACCCTAAACACCTCTGCAATCTATCACACTTTACATCTTAGCACCAGCACTAAACAATGTTTTGTAAAGTTGAGGTCCTGTACCTAGGAGTAGCACAAACACATGGACATTTTTATAGCAGCAGAAGATTGTTAGGCTTTTGACTGTCCTTCTTGGACCCAAATTCCTCTAAGAGGTTCTGACAGAAATTCAGAGTAGGCTGGAGCAGAATTGCCAGAAGAGTAAGGAAAACTCTGGCCCACAGGGCCTTACCTTGCTTCAGATAGCACATGGGAAGTTTCCTGGGTACTGTAGATTCAGACGCTTTAATTTGCTGCCTTGCCTTACAGCTTGGGACCCTCCAGGCAAGTATAGCTCATGTCACTTTATCATCATCTTCTTCTTATGCCAGGAAGACAGCTGCTACAGACACCACTGCTCACAGCTTAGTCTTGAGTTAGAAAAGTGGCATATTACGTGACAAAAGCTGGGTCAGAAGATTTCTCTGCCTCATATCCAGTACATGAGTGAGTGACTGGAAGCAATGTATCCTAAAGCATCCTGGAAAATTAAAAGGGGACAAATATAGGTCTGGGAGAGGTGAAGACATAAACAAAATGGTAAGATGCTGAATTTTAGCTCATATGATCTTCCACACTTTTTTTGAGATTTTTTTGGTCTATCCCTCATCAAATATATTCCATAAATTTTGTCTTCTTACTTTAAAGATAGTTAATGTCTTAAACCTGGATCAACCTGGGTGAGTCTGCAGATATGCCCAAAGCCAGTATGGAGAAACAGAAATAGCTATAACATGGATTGGAAGGAACAACCCTGCTTAATATATCTTAAAAAAATATGTCCAATAAAGCTTTAGCAAATTTCTGTTTACAGGGTGAAAGTAAAGTATATTCTTTTCTGTTGTGGCTACTTGGGAATTAATAAATTTACACTAAACTGATCTGCAATTTCTGAGTGACTGGGATGTTTTCTTTTTCTTCTCTGCACCAGTTTTTGGTAGGATGATAAATACTGGAGTATCACTCTGGCACTTTATAGCCATTGCACCAAAAATAGCAGGAAAACAAACAAGTCTGAAATAGAACAGTGTGTCCATGGAAACTGTGTACACAATAGTAATGAAAATTTTATATTGAATCAGAGAAATTAATTAGTGGGATGAGGAATAAAACTCAGCTTTCCACGTGCCTACTAAGTGCAACAATTACATGGCCTTTCTTTATTTAGGAAAGAACACAGTCCTGCAAAATGTAGGGCATCATGCTAAATGGATCACACGACTTGATTTTCCTTTTGTCAATCCCAGAGAAGTGGCAAGCTGCATAGCATGCTTAATTATTTCCTGAATAAGAATTTTCAGTATCAATACAGAAAAGTGTGTCTAGAGTATGCATCTAGATACTGACAAATTTTCTTTGCTGTATCTCAGTAAAACCTGTATATGAGTTAATCCATATGAACTTGTTTAGATAACACACACAAATGCCACCATCCACTTAGCATTCTTCCAAACGCCATATTTCTCAAAATAATAAAAATATTTATTTTAGAAACTAAGAACAAGTAAAGTTATATCAGGAATTAATAACAAAGCCGTAACAAACAGAGAGCGAACAGGGAGTTCTAAGATTAAAATTGGAGCTTTATTTAAATTTGATTCTGAATGAAAAGTATAAGGATGTCATACAAAAGCCAATGACTACTTTTACTTAAAAAATAAAGATGGGAAAAATACCACATTAACTCTGGTGTGGCATTTGCCTAGTGATTACACTTGTGAGATTACCTTGAAAAATACTGCTATGGCTCTGGGGAGAAGTCACTGATGATTAGCAAAAATATAAACATGAAAGAAAATAGAAGGCTTCTATTGATCTATTGTGTGAAGACACCCTGTGAATTTAATCTAAACATGTATGTTTTTTAATATTTTGTTTTTCCTTTTGCTAAAGAATACAGGAAGATAATTTGGCTTTCAGTGTCACACTTTGAGTAAGAAATTTTGTTTAGAAGCTGCAATTAAATAATTCAGAAATAATTAATTCAGAAGACATCCCATTAAATTATAACCCTCCCCACTGGTTAACTTGGTGCCAAAATGTATTGTTTAATTTATCATTCTTAGTATTTTTAGAAGGCCTCAAGGCAGGGAATGAAGCAATAATAAATAGGGAATAGTGGATAATTAGAGAAGGAAATGTGGAACAAAATTACTAAGGGCTTTAGGTGAAGTTCATTATTACTATTTAATAGTGCCCAAGAGCATTTGATCAAATTATGGATCATGTTTAAAAGTGGGCTGAGAAAAATCCTAGTGGAGGAGAGTTTTCTCACTACCACTTTCAGAATTTTGCAGTAAGTTTTACAGAATTTATCAAGGAGTCAAAAAAGCAAAAGCATATTGACCAAACCTTCTATTCTATCACACACAGTGCTCTAGTGAGATTTGAAGAAGACAGAGGTTCTTCATTCCCTCAGATATTGCTCAAGATGTGAATATTACATGATTAAGCTGTAAAGCACTACAAGAATGCGTGATAAGGTGACACATTGTGAGTGCAGCCCTTAGGGCTTTTAAGCACAAGGTGAAGTAGATTTTTTTTTTTTTAATTCTCTGTGGTGTTTGCTTTTAAGTCACATCTTAACAGAAACACATTTTTAACAACGATCTTTCAAGCTAACTTGGACTCTTTTCTTCATTCATTTTCCTCATGCATTTATGTTATTTCTTTTAATGGTAGTATAAAAAATATCCTGAAAATATTTTTAAACACAATCATATGTGCAAGATTACAGAACTCACCTTTTCACTATTCAATAAATCAAGATCCTCTCTGACATTTTTCAGTTGGAAGACTTAAAAGAATGAGAGAGCATGAAATCCATGGCAGACAGCAAATAAGATTTAAGCAGTAAAATTTAAGCAGTAAAAGTGAGTTTAATATGTGGAATATTCTTTCATATCTGAATATGTTTTGTAAAAGTCTGCAACTCTGCTATATTAAATAATTTAAAAATTTTTTTTATGTCTTCTTATGTTAAAAAAAAAAAAGGAAACAAAGGGAAAAAAAAAAAAAGAGAAAATCCATTCTCATCTGTATTCCACAGTAGCAGAATGGGGGAATAGAATAAGTAACTTAATTATTTCTGAAAAATTCCCTTCCAGGGGAACAGCTACATTTTCTGATATATATGCTGACTCAAAGTAAAATTATGCCTGTTAAATATAAAGAATTTTGTGGGATGAAAATTCTAATTATTCAGCAGTTCTGTTCATTAGAAAATGGAGATCTCCATCTTTTGATATTTGGTTCCATAGACATAGCAGTCTGGACATTATGCTACTTTTTCTTTTTTTCTTTCCTCACAGACTTTGTTAACAGCAAAAGAGTTAAGCTGGTTTACCTTTTAACTAAGTTTGTATGACTGAGCAAACTGTTTGATGTGCTTCATTTGATATTCTGGAAGTTTATAAAACCACTGACACAGTTTAACAAAGAGTTCTAGTGGTAACAGCACTTGCAGTAATAGCAAGAATAAAGAACTATGCACAGTGTATGAATTGCCTCAATTTTTACTTTAACCAGAGAAGCAGGGTGTTACCTACCTCCTTCAATATGGAAATGACTGAAAAAGAATACTAATTCATATACAAAGCTGTGATATAGTAACATGCAGTTTGAGATAGCATGATGAATTAGTAGCAAACCACCAGATTTTCACTCAGATTCACATGACACGACAGAAAGCCTTTAGGTTTGGGAGAGTCAGAATGTCAAAAAAAGAGAGAAATCTATTTGTCAGCCGGGGGAAGGAGTCAATTATTTGGACAGATTTTGCACCTAATTTCTGTCACAATGATTACTGAGCACTCTCTAAACAAATCCACAGTACGCAGAAAGAGGATGGAACAGTTTTCCTCGAGATTGTGTCCATAGTGCAGAATGTATCGTATTTATGGATCCCAGACAGACAGCCTACAGCTCTGTCATAGACAGTCTTGGGCCTCCTCTCTCTTATGTGTTGTATTCAGAGGCATTCTCTGATCTGCCTGTTGTATTCTGTAATGATATTCACAACCTTGAAAATGAATTATTTACTTTGAAGGTTGGCTATGTTAGCATGTGTCTAAATCCCTCTACGATGCTTCCTACTGCACATGTGCAAGTACTTATGTCTGATTCATCACACGGGGAAATCGCATCACTTAAACACCTTTCAAAATCACACCCTTTCTAAATGAAAAGTGGAAGAAGATGGTTAAGCAGATGTCTCTGAGTATTGCAAGGAAAAGATCAGATGAGTCTAAAAACCATAAAATAATGTCAGTACATATTTTAATTGGTAGGACTATGTTATTCTGGACTTTTTAATTTGCATGACCAATTGCTCTGACACACATCTGCAAAAAGACAGAACTCCAAATATGCTCAAAAGAGAAAATTTTCCTTTTTGTCTTGGGCAGAGCATTTAGCTTCTATGCGAAGTGAAGCTGGGGTCAATCACTGCAATTTAAATAACGCTTTATCAATAATGTAGAAGTTGATTTTAGCAATCTATTTCTTGCTGTGTTTTCTCTGCTGCGTTTTCTTCCTAAAAATTGTGCAGACAAAATATATTTACCTTACTGAGATAATAGTGGAGATAACATTTCTTAAGTAAGGGATTTTAGCATTTTGATGCTAATTTATAATTGCCGAAAGTTTCTCAGCTCATGATTTTTCCAGTTTCACTTTTATTCATATTGTCTATTATTCCTTTAGTCTTACTACCACGACCATTCTTTACTTGTCTTTCTTTTTTAACATATAATTTGTTATTAAATCTTATTACTCATCCGCTGTCAAATTCACCTGTGTGTTCTTCTGTAGTCATTAACAATGTTCACCTATAAATCTTAGATGTCATGTACATGGCTCATTTTTTAAGAGTTTTCTGAACTCCGGAACAGATTTAAGAAATACTACCACTACCATTTTGCATTTACAAAACCTTTTAAATGAAGCTTACAATGGAATTTAAGATCATAAATTAAGCTTCACAATAACCTTGAAAACCTGAAATATAAATTCCTGTTTTTTAACATTTTGAAGTAAAAAGATCAGAAAACTGATCAAGTAAAAAAAAAATATTTACAAGAGTTAAATGAATGTTCTAATATTTTTCAGAAGGAAAAGTCACTGCTACTTTTAAAAATCAAGATGACTTTAAATATGAATTATTAATCTAAAGCTACAGACAGTTTTAGATATAATTTACATTACACATCTTAGGATATGTAACTGTTACAGTCTGCTTAGTAATTAGGTCAATAGAAAGACAGTGCCTTCCAGACAGGAATAGGTTTGGGTCAGCCTGTGAGGTAATTCATCAAACTTGGTACAGTGCCTCCCAGGCAAGTAACTATTCACTTAGGTCTGGAAGAGAAGGCGGAACATGGAAATGTCTCCCAGGTAGAAAATTAAATGGGTCAACCTTGGAGGCAGCCCAGATAGGTGACTGTTCAGCTTTACTTGAAAATGGATTAACATAGTAAGGTCATTTCTGAGTACATAACTATTGGCTCCTGCTCAGATGACAAGCCATTATTCATGGACTTCCTTCCATTTGAAGGGCTGCTTATGGCAGCTTATCTTAAAAACAGATTATGAGACCGTTAGCCTTTGTCTCTAATAATAAAGTCGTGTTTGTGAACACGACTGCATGCTTTACCAGGACGTAAGAAATCACTGACCCTGCTGATTGTATCTTTGCCAGGGATAGTAAAAGACATTCCTTCAACTGATATTGCCACAACTGAGACCACAAGTTAATGTACAAGAAAGATGCAAAGTGTACTACTGCTTTGGCAGGTGTGAAAGCCTAGACAGCATATGCTTACCCTGAGTCTGTATGGTCCTGACTTGGAAGAGAACATCAGGAGTTTCATATATTTAAACTAGCCTTTTATTCATGTCCACTTGAAAACTGAAAATACTGTATTATTTGAGGGAAATACACTGAAAACTCACACAATTATTGAAGTAAGAAGGTAAGCCAGAGCCATAAAACAGAGAATACAGGGATAAGAGACTTGACTAACCCGGACAGGAGGTCTGGGAGGAGAGATAAGAAGTAGCAGACTAGTACAAAACACAACAAGGTTCTTTATCCTATTTCCTCTCTTTCTTTTTATTTTTTCATAAGCTCTTGTCAGTATGTTCTGCGTTGTGTCTGTAAGATAATAAAAGAGAACATGTTATTATTTGAGGAGACAGAGCCAATTGAAGAATAGAGGGCATCCAATAAATTGGAAATTCTGATAGGTCTTGCTGAGTGCCAAATGGCATATGCATAAATTAGCAACACTGAAGGAATTCTGGCAGTGATAAATCAGAGAAAGGGCAGTTTTTTATGGGAAGGCCAAGAGAGATCAGGTGGTCTATGGTGCACTTAATGATGCTGAAGGAGATAGGAGGTGGTAAGAGAAAGTGGAAATTTTGGATTGGGATTAATTAAGAAGATGCATATTTCCTATGTAACTCATTACAAACTACAATATTTTATAGTGAAAGCCAATGCTCTGACACATATGTTAGGATACTTCATAGTGATGAAGTCCAGCTTTTAAAAGGGACTCTAGAAAAATACAGATGTTCAAGAAAAACTACCACAAAAACCAAAAATTAACATTAAAGGCTATATTGAATCAGTATCTTATGGCAGACAGCTTACTGTTATGCCTGTTAGGTTTTTATACAGTGCATATTTAATATAAATGCTTAAGCTCTACCTGGAACAGACAAAAACTCCCTTTTCAAATGAATGCTTTCATTACTAGTTAATAAGAGGTTTCATATATTTTGTTCTTTGTATGGTCCCATAAATCTCAAAAACAATACTAAGGAGGAATACAGAGCAACTCTATTGCTCCACTTTAACCCTACCTTTTCCTATTCAGTGTTTTATTACCTATAATGTGTAAAATGGAGGCTGGGTTACCAGGCTGCTGGTCTTATTTCATGCCTCAGCATTTTAAGTCTAGGTTGTTTAACCAAAAAGGATGAATGTGAAACAGCCATAATCGTGTGTCTCATCAGTTGAAGAGTGAATTTTCTTGGATGGGATTAAATTCACTGCAGAGGTCTAAAGTTTACTGTCAAAGTCACCAGCAGTTGCCCTTTTATAGTCTAAGAGGAGAAATAAGCACCACCAGAGTGCCATTCATCAGCTGTATTTCAGATTCTGTTTTAGAGGGAACTACACCTTAAAAGGGCTTTGAATTTCCTAAATGACTGAAGATTTACTGTTCAAGTGAAGGTCAAATGCCACAGGCTATTTTAGTGAGTGAAGAGTTTTCTGTTTGTTTGGGCTTCTTTTGCCATAACCAAACTTTCTTGGAAGTCTTAAAAATCTTCTGAGAAGATACGAATGTATAGTACCTGTTTTTAAATAATCTCAGTAATGTCTAAATCTAAAATTTTTCAATGCCATAAGACATAAATTCAGAATTCACATGTTCTTACCTGTTTAGCCTACCGATGAGAAATCTATGCACCTGGCGTTATTGTCTTAAAACCTTGGATATCAGAGCAATGGGATGGGGAAGGTCTGATGCTCAGTTACAACATGGATTAGCTTCTAGTACACTTTCACCTAATCAGGTAAATTAATAAATCAAAAAGAACAGTATGACTGTTGTCATGGTTTTAGAATATAATGCTTACTAGTTTCTTTTGTGGGCAAAATTTAGAATATGGAATGAACCATGTGCTGATTGCAGGCAAAATCCATTCTGTACTTGATTTTGATGTGTTTTCAATTGAATTATTTTCTGTGGTTCATTTAGCTTCAAATAGAAATTAAAAGATCTAATTTTAAAGCAGCTGATATTATGGAACACCTGGTATGCCATTTACAGACAGAGATTATGTAGTTGTGTGCATCCCTTAAAGTTTTTGTACAAATGCCCTTGCTTTGACTGTGACAGAGAAAAGGGTTTTTCCAAACATCTTGTTTCATCAAATGAAGATCAGGAAAAATGTGAATATTTGTTTTTCTCTTGAGCAAGAGATTTCTAAATTCCAAGTGTGACCTGGAATTTTCACCGGTTTCTGAAAAGTGATATCTCTTATCAACCCATATTGTCACTGTCACATTTCAAAGTTGTTGGGAAAGATTAAAATGATAATTTACAGGGAATTTTATCCATATTTCCTCTCTATTCTTCAAAGTCACAGAAGGAGTTATTCTTTCTTCGAGTACAATTACTCTGGTGGAGTTTTTCTTCCTGTATTGATTCTGACACATGGTCTTCCTTGAAGATGCAATAAAGAGCACAATACGTGAACGCGGCTACAGACTTCTACTCTGCTCTGTTTTTTAAATTCACATTATCTAATGCCTACAGGTAATAAGGAAGTAGATAAACCTATTAATCAATAGAATTAAATTGGAAAGTAGAGGTTCTGTGGGCACAAATATCTTTACCTCTACCGACAGACTTCCTTGATAAGTAGGCACTCAGCAGAAATCTGTGAGCCATTTATACTTTATATTGGCATGAGACTGCAATCAGTGTTTAACTCTTTCGGTGTCGTGAAGTTCATCTCCTCGTTGTCCAAGTTTTTGCTGTGTTTCCACTGAAGTACTAACCTTTGTTTGACAACTATGACACTTCAAAGCATGCCTCTGAGTTCTGCTGAAGAGCTAACAGGAGCATGACTGTCAATGAAGGAAGTGCTATGGAAAAATAATAAAAGCAGCAAAAGCAACCAGGAAAAAACCCAAAACAAAAAAAAAAGTTAAAACTCTTCCAGTATTAACTGTCCTGTCACTCTGAACTATTGCAGTATGAGATGATGGAATGCATTTGGGAAAACATAAGCATAGGACAAAATCAGTGCAATGATGATGATGAGTTTGCAGACGTGGTGCTTAGGAACGTGGTTTAGTTATGGGTGTGGCAGAGATAGCCTAATGGTTGGACTCAATGCTCTTAGAGGTCTTTTCCAGCTTTAATGATTCTATGAATCTAAGATCACACCCCGAAACGGTTTAAGGTTCCTCTAAATGTCTATCATTTCATATTTGCTCTGTATATACAACTTTCATTAATGAAAGGTTCAGGGCCCTCTCTGAATGCTGTAATGGTCCTCCCTTGTGCTGCTTAGTCCTGTGCTCCCTGCAGGCCTCTTCCCAATCCCTGTCCATCGGCCCAGGAGCCCCGTTTCAGCTCAGCCCAGGTTCAGGTGTCCATTCTTTAGTGATGCTGTAGGTAGGCCAGACTCCAGCTCCTGCCCTGCCTGCCCAGATGTGGGCTCCACTGATTTGGTCCCAATCCATGATCCAACCTAAATTCTGCATTCCTAAGAGCAACTTGGGATCTCCTGTCAGAGTTGTATGATTGTCTGTTCTAAATTCACAATACAGGCATAGGAAGACAAAAGCTCTGTGATAAGTGAATAATCTTGTGATAACACTAGGTTATTGAAAATAACTCTCATTTGAAATAGAGAGGTTCATTAATATCGAGTTCCAGGTTTCATCCACCTGCTTTTAGGCAACTGAAGCATCTAAGCAAAGAATACTGAGATAGATTCACCTCATCTGACTTCAGGCAAAAGCTGTGTGCCTAGTTCAATCTGTCTGTTTGTGACTTTAGATCTGCTTGCATAGTGCTGTGAGAGTTTTATTTCTGACATTTGCCTTTGGAGAGATCCCAATTCAAACTGCTACTTATCTGAGAAATTTCAGTGCACTGGAAAAAAATTTTACCAAAGGGTAGAAGAGACTAAAATGGCCATTCTGCTTCACCAACTCTTCAGAAAAGACAAGCATGTCATGAACATAATGATTTGTTTATAATCTGTAGCTAAAGCCAAAAATGCTTATAATGGTTGAAAGTGGAAAGTGGCAAGAGCTTTATAGTTATGCTCTGCTGCAGCATCACAAAGAATTGCTGAAAAGAGTAGACATACACCCCTGCCACATCTGTCACAGTTTAGGACCAAAGGAGAGCGTAGAGACTAAATAGACCTGAACTTCAGAGCATTTAATCACAGTTTTATAAATCAGTTTACTTCCCAGCACTTCAGTAACCATGTGATCATTCCCCCTCCAGCTCTCACAACCTGCTAGGATGCAGGGCAAGGCGGTGACATGCCACCGTGGCCACCCAGGCTGCATCGTAGCAGCCTGAACATCTTGCGCTGTCCCTGGGATCATGTCCCTCAGACAGCCGATTGTGCAAATATATCCAGGTCATTCCTACCTTCATTTAGTGATGGGGATTGCCCCTTCTGTAGAGCCAGCAAACCCCCTTGCCCATAGAGGAGGAGGAGAAGAAAAAGGAAGACCAGATATCCCCATTCAAGTGTTCCAGGACCCAATCAGGAGCAAATGGCTGCAGCGACCTCAGAGAACAAGAACACAGCCTTTTTCACTTGGCAGCCACTTCTACTTTGGGATGAGCCAGCTCCACCACTGTTCTCCATGCATTTTTCTGCTCTATATCACAGCCTTGGTGGGCAGACATCAGTTTCTCTTTAACAGGTTATTACCATTTTTTAATGCACCTGCTTTTTTTCTGGACCATTCTTTTATTCTTCCAGGTTTTGTATTATTTTTTCCACTAAAATAAAAAACACAAACCCATACTAATGTTTAAAAATTTTCCCTATTTCCCTTATAAAGTCTGAAACTTTCCTGAACTTGGTTTTCTCAATAACCCGGAATTTCTACCTTCTCCTTCCAACAGGGGCACGTATTTGGGTCAAATACTATGTTAAGAGTCTTTTTCATCCTGTGAAGGGACCAGATATTCCTCTTTCTTACTCCCTTTCCCAAAGCTATCTGTGATTCATGTAATCACTGCCTTACTTCTGACACTAAAGGACAGTGCAGAAACTTGGATATCAATACCTTTTAACCATAGATAAATGCATACTTTTAGGAGTTGTGTGGGAGGTAGAGCACAGTCCAAAGTGAAGGTTTGTCAAGTTGGCTTTGAGGTCTCTGCCAGGCATTGTGTGATAGTGGATCCAGGCTGTGAGGTTCCCAGGACTCTTATTTTATGCTCTTACTGGATACCAACACTGGTCTCATCAAGCAGAGAAAAAGAGATGCCTCATCAGCCAGTTCAAGTTCCAGTCGTGCATAAGACCTGGTTGTTCCCATCACTGGTGCACTAACTCTGCACCCCTGGGAGGTTCTCCATATGTTTGCTGCTTTCTCAGGGACAGGTTGTGCAGGTCAGAGATGCTCCTCTAGTCTTAAAACTAGACTACTTCCTTTTATTAAAATTTTACCTATGTTAATTCACTAACACTATAGTTAACCAGCCCTAACCCATGCTGGCTGCTGCAACCTCATACAGAAAAACTGTTACAACATAAGGTTTTGAAAATGCATTTTAAACATTAAGTGTTTTCTCATATTCCTTATCAAGCTGTTGCAATGTTTTAATTATCTTGCTATTAACAAATTGTCACTGCAACTCTTGTGTGAATTTCTTAACTTCTGTTTTCAGCCTTTCAAATTTTTTCCGTCTTTGTTTCTGTTAAATTTATCATACATTATTGCCAAAGGTAACTTCATCAATCTCTGAACCTATCTCTGAATAAGGTGAATATTTTCTTATATTTTTTACTATAACAAATGCTTTAGAAGACTAGAAACCCTTTTGTTCTTTTAGACACCGTCTAGGAAAACTGAGCTGAAGCAGAACAGGTGTCATCATTAGTGTCAAAGTTTAACCCTGATTAATTTCAAGAAATTAAAAGAATTTCTGAAGTGCATGAAGAGATTTAATAGAGTGGAAACCACACAGAGGTAGTTACAAGGTAACATACATGAATACATCTTCTTTCAACTTTTTTTTCTGTTTTTTGCACTATTTATTGAATAGAAAATTTGAAGTAGGATTATGAACCATTTAACAGTTATTCATGAAAGATCCAGGGACCAGATTTGTCCCATTTGCTTTAGCCACTCTGAGGCATAACAATTAGTGAAAGACCTGACTTAGGTTTTAAACAAACTTAGATGTCAAAACATTATTTAACCCAGGTATGTTTACACTACCATCAGTAGGAAAAAAGAAGTTCCTTATGTCTGCGTAAAGAAATAGGGTAAATACACTCATAACTTTAATTTAAATACAGATAAAATGCATGTGCATGTAAGGGCCCTAGTAGACTTATCAATTCCATCAGGACCCAAACTTACATAGATCCAGACCTACCCTATTCAGCCTTGTAGACAGATGTCACTGAGGGTAATAATGTACTCCAAGTACTGTAAGCCAAGCAATCTGTGCTTTTGAGACACTCCCATAACAGTTAATCTAACAGGATGTGTCAAGGGCCTGATCACTGGCATGCAGTCACCTACACTGCAAAATCGCCAGCACAGTCCCTAAGATGTCATCTTTAAGATCAGCAACTTTCTCCCAGTCAAACCTGAGCCAAGGATCATTCCCAATAGCAGTTTGAACATAGATGATCTATTTAGGAAGGAAAGAGAGTTTAGTTGTAAAGAAAGCTACTTAGCTGTGCCAATTAGCCTGAGGTCCAAAGAGTCCCTGGACTGTCTTATTTATTAACAGAGCCAGAGTCTTAATGATGGAATTTGCAGTTGTATTTTTCTACAGACTGGTTTTAGTGACAGATCTTTCTCCCTTTTTCTCATCTGAAATAAGAATAAATATTTACAACTTTTAATAAAACAATAATGAGGAAAATCTTATACTTCTCAATGGACCTTACCTGCTATTTGATTTCAGCATTGTACATGGCTATGGAGGTCTTCTGAGAATTATGTCCTTATTAAGAAATCAGAAACCCAACTTCCCTGTCCTTGTTCTGTACAGATAGAACAGATTTCTTCTTGAATAAGAATTGTGATAAAATCCATGATCAGATAGCAAAAAACTTGAACACACCAGAACGAACAACTCCTCAAAACTTCCTTGAATTCCCATAATTAAAATGACATTGTCCTGCATAGAGTACATGTCACACAATCATTAAAATCTTTTAAAGTTCAGAGTAGAATATGTGTTCACTTAATTGACAAAGTTCATTTGCTATGGAATTCACTAATAGAAATAAATTAAAAAAGAAAAAAGGTTTAAATCAGAAAAACACAATTGAATAGTAAAATATTGAAATTATTCTTTCATGACTATCAGCAAAAGGAAAGCAATTCAACTTCTAAATAAAACACTACAAGGCATTATATTATCCGCTTTTCTTTATTTTCTTCGTCTTCTTTTTGTTCTTCCTCTTCCTCAACCTTCATCTCAACATTTTTCCTTTCTTTTTCTTTTTCTCTTTTCTTTTTCTCTTTCTTTTTCTTTTTTTTCTTTTTCTTTTTCTTTTTCTTTTTCTTTTTCTTTTTCTTTTTCTTTTTCTTTTTCTTTTTCTTTTTCTTTTCTTTTTCTTTTTCTTTTTCTTTTCTTTTTCTTTTTCTTTTTCTTTTTCCCCTTCCTTCCTTCCTTCCTTCCTTCCTTCCTTCCTTCCTTCCTTCCTTCCTTCCTTCCTTCCTTCTCTTTTTTCTCTTTTTTCATTTCTTCTTTCTCTCTCTTTCTCTCTATCATTTTCTCTCCCTATTTCTCTCAGTGTCTTTTTCCACTTTCTTGCCCTGCTCCCCTGAATCTCCACCCTACTGCAACTTAGTTGTTGTTCGCATTAGTTTGAAGAATATGCTGTATTTCTCCTAGGAGTTTATCCAATATTAATTTTTGTTTCCTGCCTCTACAAAAGACTGTGCTCTCTGACCAGATGGAAATAGTCTTGGGAACCAACCTTGTGTATGTAAATAGAGAAGGTGAATGTTGTTACAAGGATGCATACATTTTCGCTTAAAATGGTCTTGAGAAGGTTGTTCTACAGTGGCTGTCTCCTGACCTGCAGATACTGAGGTATGTTGCTGGTGAGGTATACGCTAATGAAGTGCAGAGTGCCAATTACTGACTTGTTAATTTCTCCTTTAATGATGAGAAAATGTGTCTCATGTGAGGAGTTTGCAGGTTAGCGCAGGATGAACCTAGTCATGTATTTTGTTACTGAACATTGTTTCCAGCAAAGTACTTACTCTCAAAATATGCTATTAAATTTTAAATTACCATAAAAATGAAGTTTCTTATTTCAAAATTGCAGGATGGGTTTGTATCAGCAGTATCAAAATACTTCTCTAGAGAAATGTGTATCATTTTCCTAAAGGAACTTTAATTAATCTGCTTAGATTTCATATCCACTCTTTTACTCTGGGAACACTTGCCATAAGTTAAAATGCAAGTATTAAAAATTCTCTTTATTTTGGTGGAATTATGGGCTAGTCAAAGTGTCTACATTTCTAGAACCCAAAAGACAAACCACACACATCAGAATGGAAACAATTTTAATTTTCAGTCAGATTACAATCCTCTTCTTTCTTCAAACACTACAAATATACACTGTTTGAGAGCTTCACCTTAAAGACAGTTGAAATAAAATATCTGTTAGGAAGAAGGAAAAGACAAATAATATATGAAGAAGCAATGCCTGAATTTCCTATGGTAATATCACTTGCAGAGAAGGGATGCTGTGTTTGTGTCCAACGATATCCTGCTGATGGAAATTTAGCCCAGTCTATCGTTTAGACTGACCTTACAAATGTGTAGAGGTGCAACAAGAGTATGGTAAGAGAGGAATTTGATTTTGCCACATGAGGGTAAGTTTGTTAGGTTTTTTTGAAAAAAAGATCCTGAATTTCTTTCCTTTGCATAGAATTAATTTTAACTGACTTATTGTATCTGATGATCAAAAACCTAAGTCTGAGGCAATCACTTCCCTCTGTAATCAATAATGAGAAGTTCACACATCTGGAGAGCAATTTATCTACCTTATCTATATCAATCTTAAAGCTGGAAGCATCAACCATAGTGGAGATACTTGTTTGCTTGAAGCGAAAAAAAAAAAGTTAAATTTATTTGAACCTAGTTGTTTAAATTAAAGACATTTATGGTGCCCATGATGCCTAAATGCATATAGTCATGATTTCCATTTAAAAGGTACAAATGCTTTCTACCTTCACCCATCTGTTCAAAACTAGTTTCCCTAAAGTATCAAATCAATTCACTGGGTTAAAAAATAAATTACTGCCTGATAATCTCAGCCTTTCAGTTTAAAATTTTTGGTTCTCTAGTCCAAAAGCATTAGATTTCAGGTGAAAATAAATTGCTTTCTTTGATACTTGAATTACTAGATACCTAAATTTTTTCTGCATAAAAATGGGTATATTCCTATGAAAGCAGGCTCTACCTACATGTCTTTTTAAATCTTGCATCTTTTCACCAATTTCATTTGATTGACCAGTCTTAAAATGACCGGCAGAAGTAACACCAGTGATTATATCATCAAGCTTAAGTTTAAAAAGTGGTTGCAGTAGACTGTGAGAATGTGTTTGCTAGAGCTTTACTTAGAGATTTACAGAAATGTTGACACACATAAAAGACGAAGCTGTATCAAAAAATTCTGTAGTATGGAAAGATAAACATATGTATGGCAATCCTTCTGTTCATAACTAACTGAGCACAATAATGGACATCTCTAGAAGGTTTGAAGATACAGAGACTGATTTTGCACCGTCTTACACTTTGTGTAGTTTAATACTTTGCATGATTTAATGTTTTGCAGTCATAGCAAAAAGGACTGTAAACAGAGCCCATTATTGTAGTATTCATAGTGTTACCTGATAAAAGCTAAAATTATTAGATCTGGTGCCAAGTGTAGAGAATCAGCCAAATGTCTAATAACCCATACAGTGTACCTCCAAAATTAGGGGAAACACCTCAGCCATAACTCATGAATATTAATTTCTTGAAGTGATACAAATATCTGAAAAGATAGTTTCTCTAAAAGACAAGGATTCAGCTCATGATTGCAGCACCAGTTCAAGTTCACATTTTATGAAGTTTATTAGAGTTAGTCAGTGAAAATCTTTTAACAAATAACTTTCTCGTTTAATTCAGTATTTTCCCTTTTTATGGATTACATGCTATGATCTCAATTGCTTTCAATTTACCTATAAAAATGCAATCCTGTACATTTTCTATTTTGCTACAGTTAATTAAAATAGACTCTTTTTTCTTTTTTTAACATTTAAAACAAACTCTAATAGAAAAGAGATTTTATCTTACCATACATTTTAGATTCTGGCTCTTGTGTGATTTTGTGTATTGTGTATTGCAGCAGTTATCCTTGCAGACTCCTTGTATCTAAAGCTGTCTGAACATTATCATCAGTCTAGATGTGGCTCAGAGCAAAAATGAGACTGTTCCCTATGATTTTCACCCACGGAAACCATCTTCTAACTGGGCTAACAGGAACACCAGAGATGGAAATACAGAAAGTTTCTACACGGTGTTCATCTGTACAACAGGAAGATTTCCTAAGGCTGGTAATTAATACATTATCTTTTCTTACTTTTTTTGTACAGAAGACTGTAGTGAGAGTGCTAAAAAAAGCCCATTAAACTATAATGTTTTGGGAGCAATTTGTGTTCTTTTCAGACGTGTAGTCAAAGGCACAAGACAAACTTTTTTGATAGATGCATTTGCAATGGATATCTGCTCAATATTTTACAAGGGGTTTTTTTGGGATGGTCTTTTTTTTTTTTTTTTTTTTAGGAGGGAGAGTTATATGCTCATATTTTGTAGGAAACATGTAAAATCTGTTCTTACAGTTGCATTGTAACTCATCAATCTACTCAAGCACTAAACATGTTTCCCACTCTGAGGAACATACAGGTGAATACAAAAAAATTTAACTGGAAAAGATTACACCAGTAGCACAAGAATTCACTACTATTTTTGGAAAAAAAGAATGCAGAAGGAAAGACCTATAGCTGGTTCCTTAATCTTGTCCTTTGTTTAAGCTAATATGAACTTCATTTTACCTGAAACAGCAAATATAATGTAAATAAAGAAAAGTGCACTGTCAATGTCATAAGAAGCCAACATTCTCAAAAAAAAGGAACAGCCAATTTTTATATTGCTCAAGCTCATGCAATCAAATCATTACCGGAAAAGTTTACAAACTGTAAAATATTTCATGACCATATGCGTTTCTTTAATAGGAGGGCTTTTTTTGGCAACCAGTCACTTTTCAGAGAGCTGGTAACTTTGAATCATTTAGAACTCTTCCCTACAAAAATGTGACTTTGAGCACTGAACTGTGAAAGCTCCATGTGTTACCATGGCTTGGCACCCATGGAGCCTAAAGCTGGTTCAAGAACAACAGCAATATTTTTGCTGCGTTATTCATACAGGATGTCTCATGATACTTTATTTTAAAGTAACAAAAGCAAGAGTCTAAGCACACACTCTGGAAAAAGCCCAACCAAAAGCATTGGATTTCAATCTATCCATATCAGGATGCAGAGCCTCAGATTTTTTGTTGATGAAAAGCTTTGATTCTGAAAGCGTGGAGGTGCATAATGGGGAAGAAAAATTGCTTCCTCTCAATTGATTTTAAAAACAAGAAATTGGACATTCCATTAACTTTGCACTCTGTGGGGTCTGAGAAGGACAATGGAGAATTATGAATTCACGGATATTGAAAAAATACGAGGACCTTAGACAATGCAGGGGGAAAGATATATAAACTGGAAATGCTTCAGGCAACCATTGAAGAAACTCCAGTCCTGAAGCAATGTACTGAACATTTTCAGTCTTAGTAAAAAACTTTGTAATAGCAATTTGTATTCAGGTAAAAATAACACATTGATCTTCTTATAAGTATAGAAAAAGAGAGAGAAAAAAATCTGCTCAATAACACTGACCCTGATGTTTTAAACCTGCAAATGTAAAGGAGAGAATAGAAATGGGCAGCAGTGAAGAAGGAAGCCTATTTTTTGAAGGTACTTAAAGAAGGACTTTCATGCCAATTTGCCCTCTATCCTTTAAAAACGATTGAAAAAATTCTGCTAGAATCAACTAAATTGAAAATTAAAGGAAAAATATATATTTTCACACATATTTATATATTTTCTATACATATTTTCTACATTTATTTACTTAAACAGTGGTTTAAGATTTGTGCCATACTAAAAGAAGAAAAAATATAATCCTGTAAACTCACCACAGAATGAATTGCTGAATTTGTATAGGTTAGACACAAATGACATATTTATTGTATAAGAGATTGCATACTTCAGTCAAATTGAAAATTTTCACTGGTGCTGAATTCGTGGGACCAGATTTTCTGCTGCTGTCACTGATTGCAATTTTACTGAAAACAAGATTGTTTTGCCTAACAGATTAGCTCAGAAGCCATTCCTAGTAGCTTTTGCTTTTCTTTAGCATAGCATACATACACTTTCCTGTTGTGTGATGTGATCAGGTTGTTTGCAAGCTGGAGATGGAATGAGACTTGTTTGGGTAATTCCCAGCTAAAGTGTGATCCCCTGGGGAATCACAGCCAAGAGTCATAATTTAGAGCAATACCTAAATTGTGCAAATTCATTCAAGTGCAAGAACACTTAGAGTTTAAAATAGCAAAAACTGTAGTCAGACTCTTGGTAAATATGTTCCCAACACACCACACACATACAGAACCGTGAAGAACATCCTCCCAATTGCTTTAGTTATGTAAAACACAATCATCAAAACCTTACTTTTCTTCACAGAAAATAAAGACTTGACCCCTTTAGTTTGAAAGAAGAGGATTTGTTTCATATACTGTGATGTAGATAACCTTCATTGACCTTGGATCTGTTAAAGTCATGCCTAATAAGTAAACATCTAATTGATTAATAAGATGAAATTTAGCACGCAAAAAACAAAATCACCTTCTGAAAGGTATCAAAAATAGCATAACAATATAAAACAAGATTCTCTTATTATTATTGAGTCTTCTTCATTGTTCATTGTGTTAAGTCAATGCATCTGTGAGAGGGACACGTAATTCCTTGTGTGTCCACCTCCCAGTGACCTATTATTATCCTACAATCCTTGTTCCTCATTCCATTCTGCTGGAATTCTCTCATGCATCATTGTCCCAATAAAACCCTCAAAAGATAGGTCAGGAACAGTTTTAAATTATTTTAGATTCTAATGAAGAAGAGAATAAACAACACTCTGGGGACTGAGAAACACTGTAACAAAAAATTGAGGTCAATGAGTTCCCGAATTTCTATGGACCTAGACAACAACACTAAGTGAGAAGAGTACTTGCATTATACAGACTTTGCATAGGCAGAATTCTTTCCTCTCTTTTTTCATAACGCATGTTGTAAGGGCATTAGTAGCTTTTTGTGCTCAGCAAATAACATTAGGAGAAAGAATTGGTGTCCATGAAACAATTTCTAGAGATCATGGATTTCTGTGGGTGAAGATATTGTGTACCTAAATGAAACATGAAACTGAAAATACAAATTTATATATGGATTTGTATATTTGGACTATTACACAGAAAGGACACTATAGTTCAATCTATATTGAAACTTGAGCAACCAAATAAAAGTTAGGCTTTTTTGGGTGATTCTGATTTTTGGTGATTTTTTTTTTCTGATGTTGTTTATAGATAACATACAGCAGTGATCAAAACTCCAGCAGCGTCACTACCTCTTGAGTGACAATTTTATTTCTAACTAGGCTACACAGAATCTGGTGAGTTGTTAAGGAATAAATGAATTCAGTAGTTGTGGTTTAAAATTGACAGAGAAATACAGTGGGATTATCGGCTCACATGATATCTGTTGAATGTTACTTTAGAAAACTGCAGTATCTACTTCTTAAACATGATGGTTCTGCTAGCTGGGACCACAGATTATAGAATCATAGAAGCGCCAAGGCTGGAGGAGACCTTTAAGATCATCAAGTCCAACTACTAATGAGATTTTTGCTCTTCCCATGTAGGATGCTATCAGGCATTGCTCTTCTAGCAGACACTCCCCTACAACCCATGCAGAAGACCACTGTGAGGCAGCTGTTCCCCTGCAGCCCATGGAGGCCCACAGTGGAGCACAGATCCACAGTCAGGCCATAAGGCATCCCAGGAAAGAGCAATTGGATATGTGCTAAAGGAAGCTGCAACCTGTGGAAAGCTCATTCTAGGGTAGGCTCCTGTCAGGAACACCAGCCCATGAAGACAAGAGGACACCTCTGGGATTAGGACATCTTTTCCTCCATTGTGTTTCTACTGATGAATAGAGGAGGCCAGCTTCAGTATTTTTTATATTTTAAATATCAATATATACAATATTTATGTATTAAATTGATCAGTCATTCACTATCATGTGTTGTTTCTCTGTATAAAAAAGAAGATAACAGCTAGAACTATCATATTGTACATGGGATGAAACAATAGATCAGTCCACTTTTTAACTCAGTGGATGTTTCTGAAGACACACCTTTTATAAGGCAGCATCTGTTGCTCCTGAATTTCTTCACAATGACATTATAACCTTTATGAATGATTGGGTCTTTGTGCTAATGATATAGGAAATTAACAGATGCAGTACAGTGGTGATGAGAGGTGCTACTTCGGATGGCTGCTCTTTTTATGGTTTGATCCAAAATCCAATAATGTCAGTGGAACTTCTTGCATACTCAAAGGTCAGCATGCTCCGAAGGGTTTGCAAAAGTAGACTGAATTTTTAGGGCCCATGTAGCTTTCAGAGTATTATGAAGAATTTTATTAATTCCTAGTAAAAAAATCTATAAAGTTTTATCAAAAGCCTTAAATGACATTGACAACTATTATCTACAAAAACACATCTAAGATTTCTGAATTTCTGCTTCAAACAAATATCAGAGATTTTTTACAGAATGCTTAGGAAAAAGTGATATTTAATTTTTTTTCTTAAAACAATAGAGCAATATTTTTAAAATTAATAAAATTGCAGTAAAAAAACACGAATATTTACAATAAAGGCATCAACCAACTGAAATAAAACATCACATTATACTTTTATTTTCTAAATTTAAATTTATGAATTTTACTTCAATTTCTGCTATGAATTTGTTCCTATGAACAATACAACCAGGGCCAGATAAATGAAGGCAAATAAAACAAATGCCATTTACTGAAAATCGTATTTTTGCAAGACTTCTGCCCCTCCCCCCCCCCACCCCGCCATGTCATTGGTTGTTTTGTTTAGTTGCTTTTGTATGCATTTATTTATGTGTTTATTTGAAATTTTAGGTTCTGACATCCAAATATGCAAACTAATCTATAAAATTTGGCATTGGAGCAGCAAGGAGCACGTGTAATATGTGTGTTTGTATGTGACCATAGAGGAACAGGGATACACAAAAATGTCTAGCTAAATTGCTAACTGTAGAAGCCTACACTGATATTTTTAAATCCCTTTGATTAGGTTTGATTGGACACACAAGTTGCCTGTTATGTGATTTGATCTTCATTGTATGACTGCAGTTTTTTATAATTAAGTTTTCAGTGTACATGATTTCTAAAATGAGCTTTCATGACTATGCTTAATATTCATTTAAAAATGAGTGTTTCTGGGAAAATTCCACTGATAAATTTGTTAGAACAAGCATGAGAGGAATGGGAACTGTGGGAGGGGGGGTTCTTAATAAAGAGAATAAAATTCTGGTTTTATGGTTTTCCCTCGAATATTCACACTCCATGTTTTTGAGGTATTTATCCATCACTACCTCAAATCCGTATTTGTTTGAGCTAGACAAGCAAGAGAATGGAACACGATACTGGGCGTCTATGAAAGCACAGGAAACATACACAATTAATCAGAGTCTGTTTAGGACTAGAAAGCTTCTCAGACTGTATTATAATAGCAAAACTTGCCAGAAGAGTACAGAAATTGATCTGAAGTCCTTTTGGCTTTAACAGACTAAATGTGCTCATTGAAGTAATTTCAGTGTTCAAAAGGAACACAATTTAAGGAAAATTGTATTGTTTCTTAAAGATTGTTTCTTTACATACATTTTCTGGCTTAGTAAAAATGTCTGGATAATAACTGTGTTAATGATCGTCCTTAAGTTGATATAAATACATAAATCAAAGTATAACTGTATTTCTTGCTTTATGATGAAGTATTTTTTTTTTACCTAAAGCCAATTATATTTGTGGTGGCTTATCACAGCAATTATATGAAGCAGCAGGCCAGTCAGTAATGACTTTTTTTGTTAGGGAAGTGCTAAGAACACTTCCAGCAGAGCTCCATTACCTGGATTACAATCACAGTTTTAAATTAAGTACCAATGCAAGTAATTTAGTTTTGTTTTTGTACTTAATTGGTCATTAACTTGTTCATGCCAATAATTCTATTTCTGTGTCACTCACTCATTAAATACTCCCTGCATCTATCCAGAAGCATTCCCTCCTGCAGAAGAAACAGGAGTTTGCTATAAAACACTTCTATGCCTGCATGCCACCTTTATCTCTCCATGAAAAAATTCGAATGATAAAATATTTCTTTTTCTACCACGGTACCTGTGAGGTCATGAGGTCAATAACATAAGTCAATAGGAGCCTGGTAATTGCTATTTTGTATCAAGAAGTATTTGTGTGTAGTCCAGTATCTTGTTGCTGCCAGGGACTAGAAGAACATGCTCATAAAGAAGCTGAAATGAACAATTATGTAATAATTTTACTGAGAGGGGAAATATCTTCATATTCTTGATGACTACCTTTTGTTTTATGTCCTGAAATAAGATAGTCTGTAACTTTTTGTTTTAAAGAAATAATTCTAATTCCATGCAAATGTAAGTGCTCTCATTATCTGTATAAATGTTTAATCCTTTTTAAAATTCTGCTAGTCTTTAAGCCTCAGTGATATTTTTGTGGCAATGAGCTCTCTAGGTTAATTATGCATGTGCAACAAAGTATATCCTTCTATCAGTTTCAAATTTAAATCCTGCCTATTTACTGCTACACACAGGAACTTTATAAATCTATATTGTGCAATTTTCTGCTCCAGGCATTTTCCTCAAGTGAGTGTATGCATGAATATAATGCCTGGAGGATGCCTTAATAGACTCCTCCTATCTTTAACTCCTCTCATCAGTGTGTTTCTCCATGAAACTAATTTTTGGATCAGTGGATTTGGTTTAGAGCTGTGTCTGAAGTAGAGTGTTAAGTGCAGACTCCTCCAAACACCTTAGGAAGCACATCAAAATGAATAAACTTTCTGTAGTAAAACCTAAACAGATTTTTGAAGTCATACTCAGACTAGGCAACAACCAAGGCTAAATAATGAAGGAAAACATTATGTGAATATGCACATAAGCCACAAATTAGTGTGGTTTTCTTTCCCTCCATAGTCACTGGACTACAAATCATTTTTTTAATCTAATCTAGCCTTTGAGCTAGGAAAGCTAGGTCATTTAGTTCAGGCAGTCAGTTCTAACAGCGTTTACATCCAGAAGTCCAGCTGCTCCTCCCCAAGAGACATCTATCATATTTGTTAAATTTTAAATGCAAGTTCAGTTATATTCAGATATATGCAGTGTCCAAAGACCAAGGGGATTTGTGCAAACAGGTTTTATATAAGAAACACTGTTTTGAAGGATTATTAAACAAATGGTTAAAATTAATGTTATGAGCTCCTCCTGCTGACTTTTTAACATCAGCCAAATAACACTTAAATGATTAAGTAATTCTCTATTTCTGCAGAATTCTCATTGATTTAAGAGTTTCTTACATAGTGACTTTGTAAGGTTATTTTCATTCTCCCTAGTTCAAAGGAAAAGATGAGGAAGGAGAAAAAGATGAAGGGAGATTATTCATAAGAATAGAGCAGCCAGCTCTTGAGATAACAGGAAGATGAAAGCAAGATATTCAGGTGCTGGAGTCTGAGAAGAAAGAAGAATGATAACATAGCAGTTAACAGGCCCATTCCATTAATGGGCCATGCAAAAGCACTTGACCCAGTTTCTTGGAAGATAGAACCAGAGATACAAGAAAATCAATCAAAAGTCTTACTTGGGATCAAGTCCTGAGAAGCAAATGGACTCCTACACAACTGTGGTGGGTTGACCTGGATGCCAGGCGCCCACCAAGCCAGTAGACAGCTTCCCTCCTTGGTAGTATAGTGGGGAGAGAAAAGAAGATGGAAAAAAACCTCATGACAAACGCAGTTAAATAAAGCAAAACCAAAGACTGTGGAAATAAGACGAAGAAAACGGAAGTTTCATTCTCCGTTTCCTAGGACTACGGTACATATAGTGCCTGCTCTGGAAGACAGAGTAATAATTAATTCCCCTCCCCACTTCTTTTCTTTTTCTCTGAGCTTCTTTTGCTGAACAGACATCATAGAGTGGGGAATATCCCTTTGGTCTGTTTGGGTCAGCTGTCCTGACTATGCCCCTTCCTAGGATCTTGCCCACCCCCAGGCTGCTGGTGAGGGTGGAACATTGGAGAGACAGTGCTGGCACTCTGGCAGCCCTGCTCAGCTGTAGCCAAACACTGGTGCCGACACCTTTCTACCTACCAGTAAAAAGCACAACACTGTGAGGGCTGCTTGGGGGAAAATGAACTCCATCTCCCAGAGACCCAATATAGCAACATTTCAAGTCTGTCTATAGAAGGCAAAGGACTTTGTCAAGTGAAGAGGTGCTTTTATTCTGCATTACAGCACCTGAAAGGTTCATTTATATTGGTCTAAGGGAAATGTCAGTTTAAAGTTTTTTTGTTTTTTTTTTTTTTTAAATTTTAGTAACATAGTAAGATTTATAGATTTTTAATCAGTATGACTGGCAATTGTTTTTTTTAAGCTGGTGGCTTAGAAATACCCAAAAGACTGTCTTAGATGAGGTGGTCTGGAGGTGAATGGAACATAGAAGGCTAGAATTCATAGGGACCACTTAAGACTGTGTAATTGCTAAATGTTTATTAAGGAAAAAACCCAACAAAACAACAAAACACAAAAACAAGTCCTGTATCCGCAGTGAAGAAAAAGTGTGCTTATGTAATTAAGGAGTGCTGGAAAGACCTGAGAAATCATGAATGGAACTTTTAGTTGGAAAACATTACACTGAGAAACTCCTTTAAGAATTAATAAGGAGTCTGAAAGATGCTGAAGAAAACAAATGTTTGAATGATAGAAACATAGAAAAGTAGAGATTGGAAAGGACCACTGCACTGTCTTCAGTCTTTGAAGATTAGGACAGGATAATGGAGTTTAGCAAATAGGATAACAAGAGGAGATGAGAAAATGGTGAAAGCAACTTCTAATGCTGCTATTAATATTCATGATGACAGAAAAATTGTTGCATAAGGGAATAAGGGAACAGTAGCAGATAGAGAATGCCAGTAACAGAAAATGGAAAAGGTGGAAAAGTACCTGAGGGTTTTGGTCAACAATGTGTTCAGGTGACCAAGAAGACCAATGGCATCATGGCTTGCATCAGAAAGTGTGGCCAGGAGGATTATGGTGGAGATTTTCTCCCTGTACTTGGCACTGGTGAGGCCACACCTCAAGTCCTGTATCCTGTTCTGGGCCCCTCACTACAAGAAGGACTTTGAGGTGCTGGATCATGTCCAGAGAAGGGCAACAAAGCTGGTGAAGGGTCTAGAGCATAAGTCTGATGAGAAGTAGCTGAGAGAGCTGGGATTGTTTAATCTGGAGAAAAGGAGACCCGGGGGAGACCTTATTGCTCTCTACGACTGCCTGAGAAGAGGTTGTAGTGAGGTGGATGTTGGTCCCTTCTCCAAAGCAACAAGGAAAAGGACAAGCAGAAATGGCCTCAAGTTGTGCCAGGGGAGGTTTAGGTCAGACAGAAGAAAAAATGTCATCACTGTAAGGATGGTCAGGCACTGGAATGGGCTGTCCAGGAACGTGTTGGAGTGACCATCCCTGGAGGTATTTAAATGACATGTAGATGTAGCACTCAGGTACATCATTTAATGGTGGACTTGGAAGTGCTTGGGTTAACAGTTGGAAATGATGATCTTAGAGGTCTTTCCCAAAGTAAATGGTTCAGTGTTTCTATATGGGGCACTTAGGGACGTGGTTTAGTAGTGGACTTGGCAATGTTCAGTTAATATTTGGACTCAGTGATCTTGAAAGTCTTTTCCAACACAAATGATTTTATTATTGTATGATTTTATGAAATGGTCACTGGAAAGAAAGACAATACCACCATTGCTAAGATCCTCAGGAATGTTAATAAGACAGAGAAGGTGGTTGGCAAGAAATCTTCATTTTGTGTTAATATAAGAAGCTCAGAAAAGTGAAAAGACTAATGCAATACAAATATATACTCTATAAAGGCATAGTGGAATGGTAACAGAAGACTCGAACAATAGTCAGGACTGCATGTATGAAATTCATTGTCTCATCAGACAGGCAGAAACAAAAGAAAAATAATAAGTACCACCCTATAAATGAAATCGCCAAATAATCATACAAAGAAAGCAAAGATATCACTAAAACTTAAAGAGTCAAAGATAGTGTTGGAGAAAAACCATGAAAGCTGTTCTGCTGGAGGGAGAAAAGTTAGCTGTCTATAAGTGGTTCTTATGCCTTTGACAATATCTAAAAAAAAAAAAAAAAAAAAAAAAGAGAGAGAGAGAGAGGGATAGAAAATCCACTAAAAGTCAGTGATAAGATTCAGACCACAATACTGTGCATGTTTCCAGGAAAATGCCATTCAAACATTATATATACTTTATCTATAAAGAAAAGGTCTGCCCTTTACATAGTCTCATCTGAGGGGCGGTACAGAGGTGGGGCCAGGGAAGGGAACCAATGAGCAGGGGAAGGGGCAGGGCAGGGGACCAGGTAAGGGAGCAGCCACAGGCTGCTGGGAGAGGGAGTTTTCCTTATACAGAGTCTGGGGGGTAAGGTTACATTCCAACCGCAAGGACTTGTGGGAGAGGCTTTTCCTTTCCAGAGATAAGAAGGTATTTTTCAAATGCCTGAGTTTTTCCACCAGCTGGCCTCAGTGACGCCAACATCTCCCCCTTCTGTATTCAAAGGAAAAGCCTCTCCTATTTACTTAATCAGGCATTTCTTTATATGTTCTCTTTATAAAGTAGAACTCTTTATATGAGTTTTTCCACCAGCTGGCCTCAGTGACCCCAATACTAAAGTATTGAAGAAATTAATAGTATATCATATGTTGAAAAGATAGAAAACTGGAATTTTAGTTCACCAATATTTGATGGGGAAACATGGTAGTTGTCGATAAGTATGTGGAGATAAAATGAGGGGAATACCAATTAGTCTACAAGACAATGCTAGAATAAGAATTAAATGGGACAGAAAGTCAATTGATGTACTTAACATAAAAATAAGAATATCTTTCAGACATCTCACCAGTGACATCCTAGAATAAGCAATTATTGCTATTGTTATTATCATGCAAAACAAACCATTCCATTTGACTTAAATATTTGGGCGTTTGATTATGTTAGACAACTTCTCCCTGAGAAATGAGGAGGCTTAATGAGGTGGGAGGTCTCACAAAATACTATTTGTTCAGAGTCTAAGTTGATGAGAAAATAAAAGCACAAAAATGGCCAAGCTGACGATGAACAAAATCAGTAGCTTAAAAGACTGTTGTCAATCGTCAGAAATTATATTCAAAGTAATAGAAGAAAGGTCGGGGATAAAGAAGTAAATGTAGTTTTAAGCAGGAAACATGTAAAACAGCTTTCCTAAGTAATTTACATGATAACTGTGTGCAGGCAATTGACTCCATTCAATGACTCCATTCCAATTCACCAACTGGACTTGGCTTACTTTAGTGCCTAGAGGTCAGAGACGACTCAATCGCAATAAAGGAAGGGAATTGTACAAGTAAAGGGGAAAAAGGGAAAGTTTTTAAAGTCATTTATCCAAATATTGCAAACTGTTCAAAATTTATGTGTTGAACGTACAGTTTCATCTGAAAAACTACAGGCATCTGAAGAAAAAACATCCAGGATTCATTTTTATGGGTTTTAGTTCTTACTTGAGCTAAAATTTTGCTATTTTTACTTGTGGTACACAGCATAACTTAAAAAATAATGAATTTAAGGACACATATTTCAGTCAAAGATAGAAAGGCAAGGAAAAAACCAAACAACATTGTCCTTGCCCTTGAGATTAGCTGGAAAAGGGCTTTGTATGTCGTGAGCCATGTATATTGATTTTGTTGAATGGGTGTTTCTTGCTATTCCAAAATAATGGTGGTGCCTTTGTCCTGCCAAAAGAGGAAACTACAAGGAAGGAGCAGATTTCTAATAAGAAGTTAGTCAGTTGTCTCAGAGCCACAGCTCTGGGTTCCAGGGACACACTAGCCATTTCAGGACAGAGATCAATTTCAGGACATTGAGCAATAGCTGCCTTCCCTTACCCAGATGCATACGATATGTGAGGCTACAACGGCAGCAAAAGAGTGTCCACCTTTAAAGTGGGGAGATGGCAGACAGTGGGTATGCTGCAGAATATCTGTGAAAGAGAAAGTAGGTAGATAAATATCTTATTTTCCAGTGTTTGCTGAGCAAAGAGACAGTAAGGACATGGAGCAAGAGAGGGCTGAGGAGTTAAACATCAGTATGATGAACTACTACTATTTTTCCACTACTCTCAAGAGCTGACCGCAGCTCATTAGATTATCATTGTTTTTGAAGTGTTGGTTTATTTTAGGTGATGCAATACCAAATATTTTCCTCTCTTCAAATACTAAATTATTATTTTTCAAATTGAGCAAGATCATCAAAAGTGATCCAGGCATAGCATAACCTATTTGTTGAATGCTTTCACATCAAAATCAACTAATTGCAGCAACCACTGCCCTTAAATTTGCAGTGTTTTTGACTTTACCAAGAAAGGGCTGAAGAGCTATGCCAAATAACGGATGTCCATTATTTTTTTTCTTTTTTTTTTTACTTGAAAAACGGAATAATAGATGCTGTTCTGGGGTCCATTTTTCATAACTGGTGCTTACAAGAAAAAGCATGTTTTTCAAGCAATCTTCGATGGAAAATTGAATTCTGTGAACAAACTTGCATTTTTTGTGAAAGATGAAGTCTATCCATTGGTTTTAGAAACTTCCTTAATCTTTGTGAGCTTTTGTAACCACTAAATAACATTAGTGCCTAATAATCAAAGAATATTGTTTAATTCTGTCAGAGAAACATGTGAAAAGAGTATATTTAAGGTAAAAGGCTAAAGACAGAAGATTGGGAAAGATTCTTGTTAAGATTTTGCTGTTTTTTTCAAGAATATGTGGCTCCTAGGCTAGGCTTTGATACCACTTTCTGGAATTCCTCTTCCGACACACTCAGAGATATCTCCAGGAGTGTGACAGGACTTAGACATTAAATGTCTAAAGATGTTTGTGTAAATGAGAGTCAGCTAAAAGGAGGACAAAATGCTTCACCTCAGTCTCCTAAACACATTGAACCTATTTGCACATGTATAAACTGAGGAAACTGGTTATGTCATTTGAGTGTCTACTTCTTTTTTTCTTATTTCACAGTAATTTTTCCCTAAAAAAAAGTTAGGATAATCCTGAAATGTCAGTTGCTATTATTATATTAATTCTCTGGGAACACAGCATCATAGTTTCAGCTGGTGTGGATCTGCTGAAGCCAGTAGAGCTTTTATTGTCTTTTATCACTGTCAGTGCAGAACAGCTGAGTCTATGTAAGAGGTGGACTAATTGCCACTTAGGGATATGTCAAGAGAGAACTGGGACCATGCAGCCAATCCATCTGTCACAGAACACTTGAGTAGAGGTTAAGCTCATGGTTCTACAACCTCTAGATTATACTAGCAGAAATCTGTTCTGACATAATTGCTGAATTATATTTTTATGTGTGTGTAAGCTAATAATACAGAATCAAAGTACACCTCAGATTGGTTGCATGGTTTACATAGGGTCTCAAAAAGAAGCACACATCTTCATATGAGCAATGAAATTATTCAAATCAGTGAACAAATATGAAAGATTTAGCTCTTGAAACTAAGCTATACACCTAATAGCATTTTGGGGTTATTTGCCACACCACAGTTCAAAGAATATAAAAAAAGATGCATGTTGTAATGTGGACACCGAAAAGCCTTAGCAGAGAGATTTTCAGGCTTTCTGCAGCATTTTGTGAGAGTTCTGTCTTTCCCATGCAAGTAAGACAAAACAATGTTACAGTTTTGTAAACTTCTTGCAGGTGCGGATTGTTTTGGTAGAATTGTGGTTCTAACTGGAAAAACACTCAGAACTCTGTGTGTCTTAGAACTTAACCAATCCCCTTAGGGGGTGGATGGCAAAACCCAATTACCTTATGCCACTTAATACACTTTGTGAACTAACATATAAAAGTCTTCTGAGAATTCATTAAATCCCTTCCATTGATCCCTGAGCCTGGACTTCGTGTCGTTTCTCTACTCGTCCGTGGGGAAAACAGCGACATTGTAACATCTAGACTATTAATGAAAACAATGACTGATTACCTTGATGCCATTGCTTTTCCTTTTTCTTCGTTTTCCATCACTATAACTTTCTTTCTCCCAGTCTTGAACCCAGTTGGATTAAGTCTCTAGATAAAATATTCCATTCTTTGCAGAAAAATAAAAATACTTGAGAATATTTACCTTTGTGTGTATGATATATTCCATATGTTCTGTACCCATAATTAGAGTTTTGAAAAGCTAACCATTTTAATAATAAATACAGTATGTCAAGGAAATTACATGATTCAGCTTAAAAATAATGAATAATTATGAATGATACTAATGATCCCTTAATGTTAATATCATTCTGCTAATTTAATATGGCAATTAATTTTGCACGTGAAAGACATGCAGGTGCTTTTAATAATTTTTTTAAAAATCTTAATTTCCTAACCCTCTTGATAGTTTTGCAAATTTAGAATTAGTATTGAGTAACTTTCACAGTAATTTTTAGTTTAATATATTATCACCATAACAACCACTTAACAGCTGGAGAACAGCTTCACATTAATACTATTTATGGCTATATGCATTAATTATATTTAGGATGATTTCTGTGGGTAAACTTACTCCACTGATGGTCTTAAATTAACGAAATCGTAACTCGGCTCATTTCCTACATAAATTAGGTGTCATGATTTGCTATGTTTGTGAGAATATTGACTTTGAGGACTTGGCAAACATCTTGAGGACCCATCATCAGTGTCATTTTCAAATTGAATGGGTACTGATAGATGAACTGCTTTATGTGGGAATTTATCTCAGGTTGCAATTTCATGGACAGTATTATGCTCTTGTACAAAGCAAGGTCAAATAGGCTGTTGTCTGTAGCTGAGATTTATAGCACGTGTTTACAGTAGTAGCATTTAGACCACCTAAAGTAAAAGAAGTATACAACTCCAACTTTAATTGAACTTAGAAAAACTAATTTTTGTCTAAGCTAGTCTGATAGCATCTTCCACTGTTTTATTCAAAAGGATAGACAAAGCTGTCTATGCATTTACTGTCATGTGTTCACAGCAGTTACTAAGTGTGTAGTGTTCAGTCAAATAAAGTGTTCCTCTTTCTATACTCCATAATGGAAGGTAGATATGCCCCACCTGTAAATAATCGTAGTCTTTTGGGGTAATACTGCTGCACAGATATTAACAAGGAACAATATTGGCTTCAGAGATGGGATTCCTTTTCCAGGTGACTTGGCAAATCACACTTTCTACACTCCATCTTACTTATTCACTATACCCACATCAACATTAGTTAGTTTAGACTAGATAGTGATTAAGATAGATAAAAAAACTTTATAAACTCATGGTGGATTAAGAGCTTGTCTCCCATGCACTGCATGAATTTTGTTGTTCAGTAGTCATCAAGTTGCTCACCTGTCTTTGTGAATATACTTTGTCCAAAACCTGCTGTGACACTTCATTTGTGCCAATCTTCCAAATCCTTTCTACATCACCCCAACAAAAACCTTTGAGTATAGTTGAACTGAGACAAACAAGACTTGTAAAGTGCTATACTAAGGCTCTAAAAACAGGACTGGATTTCTGTGTCCATTATAAAATACCATGTCCTCTGACCCCCTGCATTATATCTCATCTTGGACTTCTTTTTAGGGAAGCAGCAAAAGCTATGTTTATTTTGTTTTGTTTCACTAGAAAGTGTCCCTCACCCTATTAAGGTATCTGTAACATATTATATTAATTTTTCTCCCAAGTGCATATCCTTTATCTTCACTGATTGTAGGGGATGTACATGATTTACCAACGCTATTTTTAAAATCAGGAAGATTTCAATCATATTATTGATCTTTCCACTATGGTACATCTATCTGAGAATCCATAAGATATTGTCCATGAATATATTTATTGATTTTAATATATTAATGCTATTTATTATAGCATTTATTAAATGTCATGGCATTGATTGCAACTCTGTACTGTAAAGGATCAGGCTATGTTTTAGAACCTTTAATAGATAAATTGAACCTAAAAAACCAATGATCTTAGTCATCCTTTTGCCTTGGTTATCTTTAAAAAGAGATTCCTTAACTGACAGAAAGAAGCAGAAAAATTGAATTCTGTTTTACCTTGTTTATGCTCAACAGCTTGATTATAGGCTTAAAATCAAAGGGAGACTTGAATGTGATTTTCATATTTATGTTTGTACTTGACTTTGAATTTTCTTATAGAAGTCACTGTGAAAGAAGCAATAGGGAATATCACAAGGAAAAGTTAAAGTCACTCTCCTGCCTCTAAAATATTCAAACAACCTAAGGCTATAAATCTTTTTTCTTTTCTTAATGTGAAAGAACAATTATGCAATGTTGTTATAACATAGGCTTTATCAAACATATTCAAAATTAAGTATCTGGATGGTGTCCCCAGGTGTTAAAGACAGCTAAGAATTCTAGTAGATTTGGGACCATGGAAGGTAATTTCTTTACTTTTTAGATTGCTGGACAGTTTGTTTGTAAAATTTCTTCATTGTTGAGCCTGAATTTTCATTGTAATATTTTCACTTAGCATAGATATGAAAAATCTCATGCACATGAAGGCATGAAATAATTTCCCATGGCGTGGAAACTATCACTTAACTTACTGAATTTCAGGTAAGTGTCTTAGGAAAAAAAAAATCCAACAGGGCTGACACAGTTTTGTCTTCAAACCCAATTATTGGCCTGTTATATATTAAGAGCAACATAATCATGAGTTGCAGATCATGAGCCCATATCACAATGTCTAATATTGAGATATTATCAGTATTGCATGTGATACTGCTCTTTTGCATTGTATCTATAAAAGCTAAAGGAGAATCAGAATGCAAAGAAGGAAAGGAAGCCCACATCTCCAGACATAGATCAGTAGTCTTTCATCATGCCATACGCAAGCAATCAAGCATCCAATACAATGAACAGAAAGCTGGTGGAAGAACTTACTCCCCATCAGAGTTTGATTTAAATATGGATTTATGATTTTCTTTATGAAAATGAGGAAAAGAAAGGTAAATCAAGGCATTTCAATCTTGCACAAGTATCATGTTTGTCATTTTTTAGTTTCATGTGTTTGACATGAACATACGTGTTTAGATAACAGAGGTCTGTGGTAAACTTAGAGGGACCCCACCAAACATGCTGAAGATTCCTGCCCTTCTAGGTGAAAGATTCAAGTACAGTGGTAAACCACCCCTGGGTGAATTCCTGAAGTACAGATGAAGACAGCAGGTCTGGTGATCCTCTAGCATGGACTGAGTTCTGCAGTGCCTGCATTGTTATTTGTGTGCTTCTGCACAGATGCTTGGCATCCAATGGTCGTTGAGGTAACAAAAATAAATTTACTCCTTGCATTTCATGTGTGGTTTTGTGGTTGTTCCTGTGTCCTGCCTGTGCTGGCACAAACACTGAGGAGTGTCTCAAACCCCTTTTCCTGCTATGAGGTGGAGTATCTCCCCGTGGAAGACATATCCATGAATAACGAATCCTCAGAAAGAGATTTTTTTGATTGGCTGTTAATAAAGACAATTTACACCAGAAATATGTCTTTAGGTAGATTTCATTCCAATTAACTCAGATATCTGAAACTAATGTTTGTATTGTAGTTAAAAAATTCCCTTCATATTAATGGAAAGAAACAGACCTTTAGGAGGTTGTGATAATCCATTTTTAGAGAGACATTTAAGGCAACATGAGTCATCTTCAGCTAGCACCTGTATTGATAGTTTAACCAAAAGTGAGTGTAAACCAGGTAATTATCCTTTGGTTCTCTACAGGTATTGAGGTAAAAACCTATATTAGATGTTTAGCCATCTAAACTAGTGCCCTTGTTTGTCTTACTGTTTATCTTGGTATCAATAAGTACTTAATTACTTTTGTTGATGTGTAACAGATTCAGAGAAATCTGTTCAGAAGAAAAGAGCAGTTCAGAACAAAGCCCTTTGCACTGCCTTCTTGCATATGTGTTAGAACTCTCTCCTTAGAAAAAAAAGTGATTTGAGGTCTGCAGGTGGTGTTTATCTGTCGTTTTGACACATCTTGAAGAAAAAACATGAACTTGGACATTTATGTAACATACAAACCTAACGTTTTTTTAGCTTCTTAGTGATTCTTTTTTTGTGTGTCTGCCGGTTCTAGGTGAATAGATTGTAAGCTATTACGGAGAAGGGCTGTGGGACCTTAGTATGGTTGAGTTACATGAGGGATTTAGGTACTGCCAGAGAGCAAATGAGTAATTCTAGTTATGTGCCCTGTATCACACTTCCGAGGATGTTATTTGAAGAACCATTGTTCTTCCTAGCAGCTTAAGCTTTCCTATTCTGAGAAACCCATAAATTGTAACGTTTTAGCACATTTTAATACAGAAATACATTTAGCAGATAATTATATACTATTTGGTAAGAACTTCCACTCTGAAGCTGCACTATTAGGACAGCATGCTTTCATTTGGTTTAATGGCATCACTGCTACTACAAAAGGTCAGAATGGAGCAAAACATCTCTCCTATTGCTCCACATTCCTGACACATCAGTCCATTAAAAAGCCAGCATGCAGGAGAATGCTGTTTTTGTGTTATGGACCAGACCTGTTAAATTACAGAGATTACAGCTAGTGAAAATATAATATTTTCTCCAGACCATCTTGGTGTACATGGATTACTTCTCTTTAATTTGATAAAGAAAGTAATGAAAGAGTTAAGTGTCTTAATTAGGGGTAATTTTTGTTTGTTTGTTTGTGATATAGCAATGTGTATTTTCTAGACTTTTGCTGTTTGGATTGTAATTTCAAACCTCATTAAAAATATAACCCCCAATTTTTATAGTTTGGTCATATTCAACATATTTGATATATATAGCCATCAATAGTTAGTTGCAAAAAGCACAATTAAATAAGAAAGTACTCTGCAATTATAAAAGGCAATGAAAGCTAGAAGACCTTTTTAAAATTCCAGAGAATAGTATATCCAGCATTTTAGTACTAATTACATTCTTTTGGCTTCACATTTTAGATCTTAACAGTATGTATATGTACAGACAGTAGTTCTGCAATGTTTGTGACATGTTATAACCTTGTATGACATCTCTTTCTTTCGCAGCATCTGTCTTAGAATAACTTAATGAAAAGCTTACAGATGACACAGCCCCAGACAGTTTATCAAATTATATTCAGAACCAGGTCAGGATGTCCTGGAATACAAAGCCTGTCACAGTTCTAAGGTTATCTATCTATCTATCTATCTATCTGTCTATCTCCACCTGTTACCTGGCATACAGTATGATTTTCATATGCCTGAAGATATTCAAAACTTTTGCATGGTGGTGGCTTATTTAACATGGTGTAAATCAGTCACAGCCTCTAGAGCCACAGATGGAGGCAACTCAAGAGAACCTGCAGCAGTGGAAATCTATTTTTACATCCCACAGTTCTCCCTTGTGCCTCCTCCAGTTTTCTGAGTTGGGTCTTCACCTGTTTTAGATGAATATTACTTCATTGAAGCATTGTTATTTCAGATGAGAAAATGGCTGCATTTGAGGAAACTTTTATCTCACCTTCTCAGTGATATGTATATCTCTAAACTTCTTCCCAAATCTCAGACGAAAGAAATAATTTACATGGACATTCTGGAACTGTAATACAAGGAAGAAACTAGCACTGTTGGTGAGTAAAGACTGCCCTACAAAAAGGGGTTTCAGTTTCAGATGTCTGCTTGCATAAGGAGAGGGCTTGAGTTCTTTTGGAAACCCCTGTAATTTTACATAATGTGGCTAAGGGTATATGGTTTCAGGTTCTCAGGAATTTATCATGTTCCCTTTGGTTTTATATGTACTTGGAACATGGTGAATGTCTATGCCTGGTTTTATTGCGTATTGTCTCTGGAGTTACTGGCTTCGTTGTATAATTTTAACTTTATTTTCTGGTTAGTATAAAAACATCAGAGAAGACATTTGATTATTTCTTTACATAAAGCAGTGTTCACTATCTGAGTAGCTAGAATTTACAGACAAATATGAAGTACAATTTCAATAAAGAATTTTTATTGCTTTTTCCTTTGCCAAATGGTCGTAGCTGAACAAAATACATGTAGCATATGAAATACACTCCTCAATGATATTAGACTTCAAACTACCTCATGATTTGGAGAACAAATCCCAGCATACATCTGCTTCATTGAAGGAAAACCAGATCTTTCTTTGGATATCTTAGCAATCGTATATTTAAAATATGCACTTTGCACTTTAGCAATCAATCATTCTGAGGGTTATAGTGAAGATGAAAAAAGAAGGAATTTACACATAGTTAAAGAGTGAATGTAAAGCACATAGCTTTCCTCGAATGTTTCCTTAAATTGGGAGAGAATACAGTTTTCTCTGTTATAACAGCACATCTTGAAAAATGGCTTCTAAAATTATCTAGGTCTTCATTACTGACCATTTCTTTCAAGCAGATGCATTTTAAGCAGTTTTACTTGGTTATACTTGTCACAGAGTTTTTCTACATTTTCTTGAAGGCAGTCTTCAGTTCATAATGGCAACATCCTTCTGTGCACTGCTGTAAGAGATGTGCAACTAACCTGGCACTCTGACATGTAAAATGAGACTCAGTGAATGACTGTTGAGTTTGTGTGATATATGTAGGGTACATGTGGGCAGAAGGCAGTTACGTAAGGTCATTTGGAAGTGAAATATTAGTAAAATGTAGGCATAAACTGAGGTAGCTTTGTCACTACTTATGTCTCTGATAAATACTATAACAGAGAATAAAGAACTCAAAATTACACAGGGCTGCATTCAGACATGCGGCTGCTACGTCTCTTATGAGTGTTCTACACCTCATGAACACCTCAAAAAACACATAAAGCTGGTTTCAATGGCTTCTTAGGCTCATAGCCTCTCTTCTTCAATAAAGAAGCTGGAATATTCTTTGATAATCTGGTGCACAAATTCTGTCTGTCATCTGTAAAGCTGTGGACTCGACAAGTTTGTTATAGGGGCTTAGGTTTTTTAATACTGTGAAGCAGATGCACAGGAGAAATGTGCTAACATTCTCAGGAGTTCAAACAACAAACTTTTACTGGCAAACTTTAGAAAATAATGGTACTTGGCAAATTTTGAAGCAACATTCAATTAAAATAAAGTATTTCACAAGGCACTGAGTTAGCAAACTCTAACCCATCCAACTTTAAGTTACCCAGATTTTGAGTAGAGGAAATTAGGAGAAGAAAGAATGAGAGAGAGAGAGGGAGAAAAAGAGAAAGGGGGCTGAGGAAGATTAATAATTACTGCTTGAAGTCCAGCACAATCTTAGCTACTATAAAATAAAAACAATGGATAGTGCATGTGTGTGTCTTTGTGCAACGGCTTTTATCTGCTTTGGTCTCCTGGGACCCTCCAGGTGGATCTTCTGGTGTGCCAGTGGCTGGTAGCCATTCTGGGCTGGGCTAGAGTGTCCAAGAGCAGGGTGTGGAGTCACACTCACCATCACACTCTTTGCAGAACTTGTCCTGGTCCACCCCTACACACACACATACTTCAGTTGTTTTGAGCCAGTAATAATTTTTTTCCATCTCTCACACCAACTTTTACAATATCTCTATACATATTCTTTCTTCCTTTCCTTTTTTTTTTTTAATGGTCTGGTTAGAAATTTATTCTCCTTTTTCTTCTCTACATTTTGTTTTTTGTATCTGAATATGTGGTTAATGTGAAATTGTGGTGTGTGAAAACCATCTCCTATATCTATCACTGTAGGCTTTAAACCCTTTGTCTTTTTGAAATTAGTGTTTTTATGTCCAATATCCATTACATGTCTAATTATTTATCAATATGATATTATAACCTTCAGAATAGGATTTTGGAGAATCATTTACTGTCTGAATTAGAGTATTCTTCTAGGAAAAAAGTAAAAAAGGTTTTGGTCAGATTTCTCTGTAGTTTTCTTCTTTGATTAAATCAGAGGGCAAGGGATCTCTTAATGTGTGTTACCACTTTGATTCTTCACGTCTGTAGACCAACTCAACACCGTATCCGCTTTTTTTGATTAGAGAATGAACAGAAGCTTCTGAGACAGTCACACCAGTACCAACTCATGTGAAATCCCACTCCTCCCCCTTTTCCCTCTTCTTGTCAGTGTCAAATATCATCAAGCTAAGATCTATGGGTTGGCTAGTTCTTAATCCATTTAACATGCCCCATGGTGATCATAGTGACCATATTTCCTTTTCAGTGAGCAAGATTCCCTGCAGAATCCAAAATGAATGACATTTTATATACTACATTTAAAATCTTATTAAGACAAAAAACCAGTTACCAATATTCAATAGCAATAATTCTTTATTAGTTAAATATTAGCCAGGGCTGATATCTTATTGGCTGACACAGCTTATCCTGTTTCTATTTAAAAGTGTTATTCCAGCATCAGCTTTCTTCTCAATCTGTGGTTTCCCCAGTGCTATAACACTAACTGAAAACCAGTGTAGGGAGTCAGTGTGCTCCTCAGACAACCTTTTCAGAATCCTTTCAGGTAGGTTGTCAAAATTGCTGGTTTTGGAGGTACTGTTAGAGCTTTTCTTGACTTATTGAATAAGTTGACATCAAAAGCTTCTCCATCAATGACATATAAAAAAAATTACAAAACGTTTTGCATTTTTAGATATCAAATGAGCATTAGAAGGCATAGCAACAGTGGTGAAGTTCATCAAATGCATTGTCTTCAACACTTCCTAGATAATTTTTGAAAACAGAACTTTTATTCTCCTGCTCTTATTTTAACTTAGCTCTTGAATTCATATTGCTATAAAACCACCTCATATCTACTATAATAATATAAAAGTTCAAGTGTGACAGTTTGTCTTAGGGTGACTCTATCATGTGTATCCCCTATCATGCTCTATGCCCAAAAAGTAATTTATTGCTAAGATAAAGCAATTTAATTAAAATTGATATTAATTAAAATTAATATTAAAATAAATATGTGATGCAAGGTTTTTAAACCCATCTTGACATATTTAGACAAAGAAAAAAAAAATTGTATGTCCAAACCACTCAATTTCCTAAATAAACTGCAAGAACTTGATGAAGTTATGCAAATCTTAGTACTGTTTTGAGTATATTCTTGATAGATCCAAAACATGTAAAGGTTCCTTTTGTGCCTAAAAGCAGAATTTGAGATAATTCTGATTTAAATAAAAGTATTTCATGCTCTTCCTTAAGATTATGTTCAGTTCTACAATCTTTAATAAGAAGAATGGGTTTGCACAATATACCCTTCAAGAAGACTTCTTGTTTTAGAATATTCCTTCTTCTTTTAAGGTATTGTTAATTGTTTGTCTTGGGAAAATCATAGATTTAATATAATAGGAAAATCCTTCCTTCTTTTGCTGTTAATTTCTTGGTAGGAATTAATGTCCTTATTTTCCAAATGAGAGTCATGATCTACAGTCTGATGTCCTAAACATCTAAAGGAACTTGGCAAAGTTTTCACATTCAAGAAATGATTGAAGAAGCCATAAGCGGTGTCACCTAATTCACATTAGGTAAAGATCAATGATGCTGTATAATGCCAGCCAAGTGTTTTCACTGAATGACAGGTGACAACAGTGGAATAACAAAAAATAGCTTGGCAAATACACAGTAATGAAATACGTGTCAAAACTCTAAATTGCTACCTTTGTAGGCAATGTGATTAGTTAGGTATGTATTGTGAATATTTTGTGAAAGTGAAAATTAAAAGATTAAACTGTGGCTCAATTGAATTTTCTGAGTAATAAGTAATCAAGCTGATTATCAATAAATATCCTGGCCCTATTTGGCATATGATATGTTACATAATGTGAATGAGTTTGGTCCAATGTGTCATATGTTACAGATTGCATGTACGGAACTTATTTTCTTCTCTACACAAACCCTCTACCATAATGAAATAAAAGGTATTGTTTCCCAAGCATTATTAATCCTTTCTTTTTCAAATAAATAAAGAGGAAAAAAAATATAGGGGAGGGGAGAAAGAAGAAATTAAGAAGAGAAATATTATTTTCCCCTTCCAAACCTGAAGAAACATGCCTGGCAGCAAAGCTAAGGGTTAAAGATGTGGCAAGTGGAATCTGGTTTAAAACATAAGATTACAGCTAATGCAGTGTAACTATCACTGAGAGTGTTAAAATATCCTAGTATTTCACAAAATAGCACCTAGAGAACTAGTACTAAAAGAACTCTGGTAAAGTTAATCAAGACAGGGAAAGGTAGCCATCTCTCCTTCTATTTTAACACTTAATTTGATGAAAAGCTCCCAAATTATAAATCAGTGGGTAAGCTAGGTTCACTGAAAAATCTATGCTGAATTTGACTAATTCCTTCAGTTTGAAAAAAAAGGAAAAAATCACACTATTGCTAGTTAGGCAAGTGCTTAAAACATTTTGTTTCTAGGAAATAGGAAACACAGACTCAGGCATGTTATCCACTCTGGTTCAGAAGATGGATTTGATTTGAGACTGTCCATATATTAATTGAAGATATATTTTTTTTTTCCCAAGCAAAACCCCACTCTAAAGTTGATTTTCTGGTTTTATCCATTTTTCTATAATTACAGGATTCCATGTTAGATTGATTATAATTAACTTACAATAAAGTGTTGAAACCTCCCTCTAGGTGTCTACAGATGTGTTTAAGTGCCTCTTATAGTCCACAGAGATAATTCTCAATCAAAGTGCCCTCCGAGACACTACAAGATATTTAAGACACCTCTACGAGGTTAGCAGGTGACAGCTCAGGGTGTATGATGACCTATGACACTTTGCTGTGAATCACAGAATCGCAGAATGGTTTGGGTTGGAAGGGACCTTAAAGATCATCTAGTTCCAAACTTCCTGCCATGAGCAGGGACACCTTGCACTAGACCAGGTTACTCAGGGCCCCATCTAACCTGTCCTTGAACATTTCCAGGGATGGGGCATCCACAGCTTCTGTGGGCAGCCCGTTCTGTTGGAAGATGAAGTTGAGGAGCACACTCTATTTTGGTGACTACAATGCCTAAAAAGGATTTTGTGGGCAATATGTAGTTGCCTGAAGATAGTGTTCTGCCACTTGAAATGCTAACCAAGACATGGGCATACCTAGAATGTATGGAATGATATGGTGCAGGGTGATATGGAATGGTGGTTTAGGTGTTACATTGGATGGTTAGACTGGATAATCTTGAAAGTCTCTTCCACCCTTGATGATTCTATGATTCTGAGATTCTGGGATTCTGGGATCTATGATTCCTGGATCTTCCCACCTGAAAAGTGATCCAAGAAAAGGGATAGAATCTAAGGAGTGCAGTATCACAACTTTAACTGCATCATTATTAATATTAAACTTTTTCTTCATATATGTCTTCTTTCTGTAATAATTATTTTTTGATTAAAAATAATTCTTGTTCAAGACAAGTTCAGATGGAGTGGGCCTGACAAGCTGTAGTCCTGAGCTCTTACAAACTCAGTAAAGAGCTTATGGTCCTGTCAAACTGGAAATATGGTATTACATGGCTACAGAATTACAGGTCAGGATTTTACCCACGACCTGTCTGTTTCTAGTCCATTTAGCAGAGGCTGAAAGTTGAGCCTACTTCACCAACGCTTGTGGACTGCTCTGATAATGCAGAATAATGAAGAACTGATTATTCATCCTCCCGTGAAGGACCTGTAAATGCCCTGAAAGTTGAAGAGGTTGAAGCAAGCAATGTGCTGGTAGTTCTGACTTGCATGTACCAGACACAAAATAAATTACCCATATAAAACCTACAAATATTGTCAAATAACCCTAGTGCAAACATGTTTCAGGTGCTGACTCAACACCAGATTTATCATTGAAAAGTCAGTCCTCTTCAAGAAGGAGATATCTAAAAGAATATATTATTTTATTTCAGTTTGGCGAGCTGCTGAAGTGAGGGGTTATTTAGTCTGCATTTTCCCAGATACAGCTGTTGAATAGTTTTTGGAAAGTTGTTTTCTTTGGTAGTCCCAGCACGACTTACTGAGGCAGACAAGCACAATCACATTTTCACAACTTTATACGACTGAAGGCACCAGATATATTGCAATGAGACTCCCACTATAAAATACAGGGAAAAATTGCCTTGTGTTCTTTTTTTTTGTATGAAGAAATAAGAACACCTATAAACATCTTGAAATAACAAATTAAGAAAAACAGATTGCTTTATAAAATATTCATGCAGTCCTTTCATGGGAAGACAAGTCAGTGATTTGCAGAAATTAAAAGGAATTCATATTCCTGAACTAAAAAAAAGATAAACCTAGACATTTACTCTATAAATCCTTCAATGTAGAAAACTGCATCACTCTCCCTTCAAAAAAAAAGAAGTGTGAAAAATTTTTAAACAATTTTGTACTTTAAGAAATAGACAGATATAAAAAATTGCTCTGAGAAACATGGTAATGAACCAATATGGAGGCCAAAAGTAATAGTCCTTTACTTATGGTGTCATAGGAAAACATAGGCTAAACTTGTACATCTCTGTCTTTCATGTTGTAAATCCAGCAGCTTATTACACTAATACATGAATATGAAAATGGAAAACCTGCTAGAAATATAAATAAGAAAAGGGAAAACTTTTGAAATTAAATTATATATAGCTTATAAACAAAACTTGACTACTCATATTAAGAATATCTAAAAATGCAAAATCTGGCCCTGGTTTAGAAATGGCAATTTCTAAGAAATTTATTTAGAATAGTGATAAAAAGAAAGGTGTGAAGACCTTTTAAGTCTCTTTTGTTACTTTACTCTGGTGTCAATAAGAAGTGGTCTTGGTCTAGCAAAACTTTCTTTTTTTTTTTCCAGAATCAGAATTTCTTAATGTCTTCTAGATGCAGGATAGAGCTGAGTGCAAAGAAAGGCACCTAACTGTAGAAAAGGAAAGGACAGAAGGCTCACTCTCACACTCTCTCTGAAAATAATCTGTAAAGTCTTTGTATCTTAGTTCTATTTGTCTGAACATTAAAGAAAATATGGTCATGTTAAAATTTTTTTAAGTATCACATCCTGAATCAGATGAATAGCTTCAATTTTGCCAGCTTTAGGACAAAGGGAGGAGTTACAGCAGTTCTTTGGAGGATCCATAAGAGGATCATCCTGGCTAGATGAGTATGTTATTTGAGGGTAGTTGACAAAGAGAAAATATTTTTAAAGTATCAAAGCCTTTTAGATGTTTTGTTTCATATTGGTTTGGCCCTTTGGATTGACATAGGTGGATGGAGCAGTTAATGGAAAAGCCCAAGAAGCCCCTGAAATCTCTTGTAATACAATACGGACAACATCATAGGCAGTTCATAAATGAATATTTGAATCCTGGTGTTTATGTCTGTGTTTGTGCATATCCATGCATTTGCTGGTTTTCAGTTCTATGAATTTTGTCCGATTTCTTAATAGATTTTTTAATAAGGTGTTTTTAATTAAAAAAATATGCAAAGAATTTACCAATTTGTCTAATAATAGCCTTACATACTCTTCTATTAACTAATCCTCCAATCAGCCTACTTCAATGTGCTGATTTTTCCCCTTTACTTTTTTTTTTGTATTTTTTAGAATAATGGGAGATGAAATATCAAAATTTGTGGTCATTGCTTAAATATTGAATGCTTTTTTTTGACTTTAGCAAAGAAAATGTCACGAGATTATCTGTACTACTCCATCATCCAAAATCACTTGATTTATGCTTTCGTTCATTTATTTATGTCTTGGATGAGTTATAAATGATACCTGAGCATCCTTTTCAGGAAAGGCCGTTGTTTCTTCATAGTTTCTTTATTGGGTATTTACCTTGTTTTATAAATTTTCCCCCTAATGAAAGGGAGGGAGAAAATATTAAAATCTAAGAGGGAAGCACAAGAAATGTCCTTCTATGGTCTTATTAACCAAATCATGGACAAGAACCACTGGTTATCACGTCGAACTGCAATTTTCTCATTTTGTCTAGTGACATGCATTCAGGTAAAACAATATATTAAGTCTAAACGTGTTTTAAAGACTTTTCTTTTTAATAGCCTACTGTTTAAGACAGAACATCCTAGTGTTGCTATGGATTTCAGAATTTCTTCCCTGCCTTAGAATTGCAAAATTTTGCAGAAAAGGTCTGCAGGATATCATTATATCGTTTCGTTAATGTCTTCAAAACTATATTAGATCAAAGACCCATCTGGTGTCTGATGCACAGAACCCACTAGTGGAGTATCCCAGAGAATCCACTACATGAGCATAATAAACATTTTCTTAGAGCTTATAGTGGCTTACACTCCAGAGATTTCCTGGGCCAGAGAAGGTGGCCTTGGATACATCTTTCAGCAGACTTTTCATTAATGAAGTTATTTAAATTAAAACCACTACCCATCTAACCATTTGATAAAAAAAAGGTAAAAGAATAAAATGAAGTGTATTTTTATGGTGTGGATGGAGTTTTTCTCTCTGTGTATCTACATAAATAGAGATAATTTTTGTGTTTGGGAGCACCAGAGGAGGAGATAAGGTTGAAAAGATAAATTCAATGGCCATATTATTAAACCTTTTTTCAGAAACACAATATAATGGACAAGGTCTAATCAGGTTTAGTATCCAGCATATTCACTAAAAATTTTAAGATTAAAGAATAATGTTTCAGGGAAGTATGGAAAAAAAAGGAGATGTCTGTAAGCAGTTAGAGGTAAGTCAATGAGGCAAAAACAAAGGAGTAGTTCACAGTTCCTCTCCATACATCTCAGAAGAACAGTCCCAAACAAATATCTTCACAAAAACTGTAGATTCTGTATTCATCTTATTCTTCAGTGTTAGACAAACTGTTGAGATGAAAGGCTATTATCTTGTACAATATGCATGATTTACCTATATGCTAAATTTTTGTGGATTTTTTTTGGCTTTTTATTCATTTTTTAAACAATTACTTTAATAGAAATATTTACAATTCAAATTTCTCTTTTCATCATTTTTTAACTTTAGGTTGAATTTTATCAACATGCAAATCAATAATTCAGAACTTGCTAGAGAATGAAATAAGGATTTGAGAAACAAGAAAAAATAAGATATTTCGACATGCAGGCAGCTTTTTCTCAGCTTCCAACTCCCATGAATATCACAATAACTTGAAACAGCACTTTGAAAGATTCATTACATTCACTACAGTTTTTACACCCTATGTTTTTGCCATGCATCTAAATTTGTTTTTGAGATCTAATTTTCTTTAGGACAGTGTGTTATTATCTAAGGCTCTTAAAAAGAGAACCAACCATCTAATTGCCAGATATTTCAAAGTAGAGAGATGATTGCAAAAGCAGACAAATGTGTCATGAACTTTCCAAAGAGGTCTGTCCGCTTAGCCATCAATGGAATGGATGAAAGGTACTCAGAAATCAGCCTGTAGCTGGACTAATCACATCTAGCTCTGACCTCCTAAAGGGAAGATGTCTGTAGTCACTGATGAAACACAAGTGTCTAGCATCAGTGGGATGATTTACCATTTTGAAAGGGTTCTTATTATGAAATGAGTCACTCTAAAATCTCTTCTCTACTCTTCTCTGTAATCTTGACTGTCTACCCATGATAGACATCAGTTGCCTAAATATAAGAGTCAGGTGACATGTCAAATCTGCTGGAGTAGCCAAAATTTTCACAGAGGAACAAGAGGAGAGCTTTGAGAGGCACCTTTTTGCAGAGGCAGATGGAAGCCAGCTGATATATGTCGGATTAACTCAAATGATTCTGAGCTCTTAAAGTGACAATGTTCACTTTTATGGAGAGACTGAACTCCAGATTGCAGGCAGCTCTTAGTATTACTGAGCTCCTACTGTATCAAAGGATCCACAAACAGCACATAACTTGATTCAGTTACTTTTCCATGGGTATCTGTTGTCATTTGAAATGCCTAGTGGTACTCTAATTGCTCTATAGATGCATGGATGTTTCATTTATCATTTCCAGGTTCTTTGGGTACATTGAATACCCTAGCATTGCTGAAGCCTTTGTTCAGTCAGTTGCGTGGAGTCTTTCATAACACACCCCACTCTAAGATACCTTTACTTATGAACTTAGAATTAAGAACTCTGTTTAAATACTTCCATAACTTCAGTTGTAGCAACTTAGAGTTCAGTATTTATGAAACCAGGAAAAAAACTTAGCACAATGATGAGGACAAACTGTGTTAATAATTTTCTTAATAATACTCAGCCACATTTTGGCAACACATAAAGAATATTATTTTAATTTCCTCAGGGCAAATCAGAAAAATTTGTCTTAAATACCTTCATGACTAATCCTTAAAAATTCTTCCTTTTCCTAATATTCTGCTCACTATTTCTGAACATTGACATTTCTTTAGGAAAATCTACATGTCATTTTGCAGGCAGACACAGGCTTTTCTCTCTGAGCCTCAAGGCAGATTCCAGCCTGGTCCCAGACTGGGTAACTGAAGTTAGTAGGTCTACAGAATGATGTAGGAAGTCACTGTGTTGGCAGTAGGAGGTTCATAAACTGTATGTTAGAGGTGGCAGAGACTACAGTGATTATGATGTCTTGGTCCATTAATAATTCCTACTTGCCACTGTTATTTCTGTATGTTAGTCCGAACAAAACTTCCACCCTGGCATGACTGCTTGCCTTTCTTCCCACATGCAATCAAAATTTTGAGACATCTATTCCCAGCCATGAAAAATGAATGAGATCCTGATTTCTTTCTTTTATTTCTTTTCTTTCTGCAAACCAATTTTTCAACAGACCTCTGCATTGCAGTGATTAGAAGCTTTAAATATTAGCAGTTATTTGAAAAAAAATGCTTTGTACAGATTTCTTTATGCTTTATTAAAATTTTAAGAAACATTATGCACTGATTATGTTACCATGGAAAATAAAGTATTTTAAAAATGGTACAACTGTTTTGTCAAAAGTAAGAAGCAAAACGAAACTACATTTACAACTCCTTTCTCATGAGCAGTGATTGCACAGAAAAACATGGAAAAAAATGCAGGCAGATACCTTTGTCTTTATTATGTCCATGGAATACATTGTGGTAGCAGGAGGTTTTTGCCATATTAATGTCATGTAACTGAACTCTAGTCCTCAGGACTTTTCCCTGCTAGCTGAATAGCTGAGAGGAAAAACTTTGCTCAGGTAAAAATGGGTAAAAAAATTAAGATGTATCCTTTGTTTTCTCAATCTTTCACAATGTTTTTAATGAAGACAAAATGTGTAAAGCAGAGACAATGAGCACCTGAAGGAGGAACAATACTTAAAGAAAGAATTTCAAAGATTTTTGAGTCATATTTCATTTCAATGTAACTTTGTTCTATCTGTATTCCATCTTTTTATCTGTATCAAAGATAAGAACAGAATTCAGTGACTCCAAAGGGAAAACAAAACAAAACAAAATAAAAGCTTTCCCAAAAGCTGTCTGTAAAAATAGCTGCTGTAATCCAAAATTTTGGTTAATGCTTATGTAATATATTATGCATTGTATACCAAGCATGCACAGTCCTAGAAAAGACCTTTTCACCTTAAATGTATCCTTTTATGTCCCACATAGATTTTAAGAGAATGCTTATCAGATGGGGGACTTTCCTGGAACCAGTTGCATCCCAAAATATTCTCATTTGATTTTCTTATAAGGTAACCCTTCACAGATGTGAAAGATTGTGTCTATGAAATTATATCACATAATGTGAAAAGAGAAAGGGCAGGATTGCATTTTTATCCAAATAGCTACACTACAGTAGCAAACCACTCAACAGAAGCAGAGCATGTACAATGGAGAACATAGCTTCCTCCATTGTGAAATCCTAGTTATACTGAAAAACTAAAAAGCATAATTCATACACAGACACAGAAAATATATTTGTCTATTCAGCACCTGTCAAAGGCTAATTTCATTGGCATAGTACCCAAATGAATTCATTTTGCATTTTATGTTTTCTCTCCAAACGAATCCTCTCTCCATAGATGATAGGTATCAAAGGGGGTAAATTGACACATTTGGTGTTATAAATCAAGTGTTAAAAAGTGGTAAGACTGTACTGTCTAATCTAAATATGGGTAACATTTTTTTTTAATTTTTTTGTTCTCTTCTACTGTATGGGGTATTTACCTTAACATAAAGAGTTGCTACCATTGATTTTATAACTACTCCTAAATTAGACACAGGCATAATTCCAGTACTGAACATCTGATGCAGGCATAAAGTGGATATACAACATATCCAAGAATCAGACCAAATATTTATTAAATGTTTACACTTCTTGCAAAGGATGAAAATTTTGTGGGTACCTTCTAAAACTGATGTCTGCATGGGTGGGGATAATTTTAGCTTTCATCTAATGAGCCTTATAAAATAGAGAAACTAATATTAATTCTAATAATGTTATGCATAACAGTGGAATTAAAAGCTGAACCCTTGATGCACCAAACAAAGCTGTTATTTGTGCCACAGAAGAGCTCATGGACTGAGAAACATCTATTTTAATGACATTAGAAATTAAAATGTCTGTAAATTGCAAAGGTCCTGTTCTCAATTTTAGAATTCAGTTTACACAGAAGTATAATTTACTACTCTATTGCTTGTGTCCAGAGATGGAGGACATTAATACAGATTTAATAGGGATTTTGGAATGAGTGAGAGTGTGTTTCCCACAGCAATGAAAAGAACTGCCAACATTTGGCTGATGTGATTACTTTACTGTTGTTTGGATTTCATTGTACATATTTACCGTGAATAATACGTTCGTGCAGCTATAGTCATTCCTAAGTGTCATTTTAGTATTTGAAATGAAAGTAAAAAATTAAGTAAAATAATTTATCCTTTGAAATTAGGAGTGCTTTGTTTTCTAAAAGTAATGAAATAACTGAATTTAAAAGTGCCATGGAAGATGAAAGCTGGTTAAAGGACTCTAGATATAGCCCCTTATTGGAGGAAGTTCTGTTGCTAAGCAACAAAACCCGTAAAGTGTTAGGTTCATAAAGCACTGATTAATTAATATACTTAGTAGATAGTGAACAAAATCATAAATTGCACTTGAAAGGCTATATTAAATAACCGGGTGAAACATTTCAGGTAGCAGCTTCAACATTCACTTAAAACTGAAGCCTATGATCAGACTTCCATTACTTCCAGTGGGGGTCTAAAGCTGGACACTGCTGTAGAATTCAGTCTAAATTTATCTATGTTGAATAGCCAATACGATGAAGGCTTACTATCTTACTTTCAAAGATAAATCTGGCTGATGTGAGTTGTGATAAATTAATAGTTCCAAGGATTGTTTTGCTAAGAATGTAATTAGAAATATACTACCTGATTTGTGATTATAAATCAAATAAGAAAAGTAAACAAAAGTTACATTTTTATATATATTTTATATTCTGATGTTGAATAAGCTGAGACTGCTGCAAAATAAGAGAAGAATGGCTTATATTTTAATTCAGTTGAGTAATTACAGAAATATTTTAAAAGCTTCAACCATGTAGGAGAAAGTTAAATTGAGGGATCTTGAAAGATAAAAAAATAAAAAATTAAATACATTCTGGAAAACTTTGGCTTTACAGTGTCAAAAGGCACACAGGATCATGAAAAATTAATCAAGGAAGCCTTATTAGAAGCGCTGTACAGAAGTGTGATTCTGCTAAAGATTTGCATCACTGCAACGTCCATAATGTCAGAAGAAAGAAAATGGAAACAAAAGGAAAAGATGCTAAACATAATTGTTAGTAATTGGGGTAATTCAAAGATCAAAATGCAAGTAGTCCAGAATGGTATGAACATGAAAATAACAATGCACTCCGGGAAACCTTGGTTGAGATAGGACTGCTTCAGGTATCTGTAGCTGATAAAAATCCAACCCAATCCAAAACCAATAAACAAACTAAAATACTCACAAAACCAAACTCTGTGTATGAAACATTGTTCTTGATGCAGGTAGATACATATGAGGTTTTGGAAAGGAGTCAGGCCACAAATACTGGGGGGGAAAAAAAGGTGGCTTCTACACAGGCTTTTCCTGTAGAAGACAGAAACATGTACTCTGGATAAGAGAGAATCAGGAACTAGCTTTTGTGACTGATCACTAAAAATGTACAAAATATCCCGAGCTTCTCATTAAAAAAATCAATGTAAAATGAAAAACATGATCAACTACACTAGTGAGCTTCATAGTCTGCACTGTGCAAGTTTAGAGAACATTAGCAGTTCATAAATTCTTGGGGAGTTTCAGAAACGAAGCCAAACACCTGTTGAGCTAAGAAGTTCGAGTTTTGACATTTTGGGGTAAAGAATTATACTCTGGATGGTATTAGACAGTTATCCTCTGATCTGAGCTCAAAGAAGGAGGCATAAAATATGCCAAATTTTTAGAGAGCTCATTAGTAATAATAGTAGTAATAATAATAATAATAATAATAGGTATACCTTATAAATGCCAATATATATCTTCACAACCTCCACTGTATCTTACCTTCAAATTCAGCAGACATTAACTTCTGCAATTTTTACTTATGTTGCCTTCTTCAAAACAATGCAGAATTAAAATGAGCTTAAAAGGGTATATATCTATGAGCAAAGTATTTATTATTTTTATTAATTATATTACAATTGTGTGTTAAACCTCATAGATTAATTAACTGATTTTTCCATCTATATTTTTAAAGTAAGTGTTGAAGCTCTTCTGATGAATGAAAAATTAATTGTGTTTTTAGGATTTGATTTTGGCTAAGCAATCTGAAATTCACCTGAAAATCATGAGCTGTGTAAAATATGGTTTATATTAATTAGTCAATTAACAGAGCAGTTCTTTTTCTTGACATTAGGATCTTCTTGATGTTGCAATTTGGGGAACAATTCTGGACATCAGGACAAGGATTTGTGAATCTCTGAGCACATGAAGCTGAGAGAGTGCAGTGTTCTGTGGAGGTAAGTGAGCTTGTGATGACCGGGAATGTCGTAGAGTTTGGCTAGGGAAATACTCTCTCTGCACTCAAATGCTCTTATTTTCACATGACTGGAAAAAAACCCAAACACAACACACTAATACCACACTGTTGCACCTGATATTTGAGTATGGGTCTGCATCCTGCTGCTTTCTCACCTTTATTTGATTCTATTATAGATTATGTTTTCTACTAGAGATATCTTGTTTATTGGAGGAACAATTCTTGGCGATTTTCTGGTTTACATAATGGGTTTTAACATTCATAGACATGTGTGTCAAATGGATATGAATTCATTCCTTTAGGTTCTTTGTTAGATACCTAATTCTAGTGAACTTTGAAGGAGAGCTGGAAGATTAAATGAATAATACTTCTGAAAATAAAAAATTATGCATAAAATAATATGGCAAAGTTGCTTTCATAAATTATTTTCACTTGTTTGTCTAAATTAAGAACAGTAGTAAGGACTGACTCAAAATTATCTTAAGGGACCAAACTAGGAGCTCTGTAGACACTTGAAGCTGTACTTTTTCCACTGTATAGAAATATACTGAATAACATGCATTGGCTTGAAAATGGCTACAGCATCAGCAGAATTGGCTGTTTCTAACTTGCTAGAATTCTGTTTATTTTGTGCTTGAGAGATGTGGGAACTGAAGGGTGGTGGGGGCAGGTGGGGGGTGTAGCTCTGTGTGGAAGGCAAATGTGAGATAAGCAAAGCTTGTGTTCCCTTTTGCTGGAATCTGTGCCTAGTTGCTTCGCCCTTTTGAAATAAGCTCACACTGCTCCATTCTACAATCCTTATTCCTGCTGAGAAGCACTTAATAGTGAGAGAAGGCTCCTGGGTATCAATGAAACTACTCAGAAGAACTGTACTGCTCAAGCTGAGTAAGGACTTCAGAATCAAACCCACAAGAACAAGTGCTGAAAGATGTGCTGTTAAAGCAATTAGAGCTGTAAGCAGGATAGCTCCCCTTCCGGGATTTTAGTGTGAAAATGAAGGTCTAATAACATTTGTTTTCATCATGTTGACTTGCTGAGCCAGTCACAAGGAAAGATGTGATCAAAAAAAAAAAAAAAGGAAGACTAAAAATAGTGCTAGGAGAACACATACACTATCCTAAAGCTTCTGGGAGGGAGCACACTATTGACTGAATCAAGCAGTGTGCTCTCACTACAGTGCTAATAAATAGTACAGCTTTGTGACTATCATTTAGGAGATGAAAAATAAACTGCAGGTAGGGTGATGCTTCCTTTCTGGGATATATTTCCTTAGCAGTTCCATTTCTTTTATTAATGTATCTGATACTCCAAAGTATACATTAATAAACATAACAATTAAATATTTATTAAATAATTGCTTATTCTTTCTTGGGTTTTTTTAAACAATGTTGCTCTCACTCTTTAGTAGTAACTTTAGTTTACTATGTTGTGTTACATGTTTATCAATATTCCATAAAATGAAAAGGTTGGAAAAAACACAAGGTCCATAGGGATTGACACCATCCTCACTATTTCAGAAAATGAAAGTTTACAATATATTGCCTGTTTTGTAATAATGACATAACTGTTTATATCTGTATATATATACATATATATATATTTGCAGGAATACCTAAAGAGATTGGTCCTTATTGTATAGATGCCATCTGTGTAAATGGAAAGAAAGGACCTGTTCCAAGGTTTGGTAGCAGAAGGTTTAAAGTTATAATTCTGCTATGGAAGCAACAGGAATAGATGACAATATCATTTCATGGTAGTGAGGTCCAGAGAAGCTAATAATAATGATTTTGTATCGTATGTTACCAATATATCAGCACATGCTTTCTGATTAAATATGTGAAAATCCATATCTCAGTAGCTTTTCTTCTTTTTCAAAATTTAACTTCTTTCAATAAATCAATGAGTGTTTGGTGGAGATTTTGTTATGCGAATGAAGCAGAATCTTGGAAAGGGAGAACAATATGTTAAAAGAAATTTGTTCTGAAAAAGGAATGCTTTGATACTGGAGACAAGCAGCACAGCAGGAGCTTAAACAAACAAAAACAACCTTGGTGTGTGCTATTCTTCTCTGGTGACAGCTTTGTGGAGGGCATCTAGCTGTTAGAGAGCAATTTAAGAGAAGGATCTGGCAGCACGTAGCATCATCGTATCACAACAAAGCAAGAAAATGAGATCTTGTTCTTTTTTTTCCCCATGAAATTCATACTGATAGTCTCTGTTTTCTATGTTGAATGCATTTGTTTGGTGCATGTGTGCAGGGGTGTAGGGGGATACTTTTGCAGTAGTATGCATTACATTTACACTCAAGAGATGATCCTGCCCTTCTGGAATTCTTTGTATTGGTTTGGTTTTTCTGGAGTCACTCAATAAAGAATTTGTGGTTGGAAAGATTGAAAAGGAGAGATACATTTCCCAGTGAGGGAAAGTAGCTTCAGAGGCAGAGACACAATGTTCCTTCTTTTTACCCCGCAGCAAGAAAAAGTGGATGACTCAGGGGAAATGGTGAAAACATGGGCATACTTTTTACTGGAACACTAGTAACATTCTCCCATTTTGCATCACTCATTTTCTTGATGACAGTTGTTGTTTCTCCTCGTGTGTTGCCAATCCTCCCTCTGTGCAGGGGGACACAGTGTAATTCCCTGCAAGAAGCAGTTTATGAAATAGTAAGTATGAAATTTCTTCTCAACTCACAGTTTTTCATACTGTACCTTTCCAAGGTCTTTGCCACCAGGGACCTCTAGCATAATGCAATACAGCAATGACTTTCTCCTCTCTTTCTGTCCCAAATCATGTTACAAGTATGCTGCTTTGCTGCTTGAACTTTCATGATTTTCTTTCTTTTCTTTTCTTTTCTTTTCTTTTTTCTTTTCTTTTCTTTTCTTTTCTTTTCTTTTCTTTTCTTTTCTTTTCTTTTCTTTTCTTTTCGTTTCTTTTCGCCTTTTCTTTTCTTTTCTTTTCTTTTCTTTTCTTTTCTTTTCTTTTCTTTTCTTTTCTTTTCTTTTCTTTTCTTTTCTTTTCTTTTCTTTTCTTTTCTTTTCTTTTCTTTTCTTTTCTTTTCTTTTCTTTTCTTTTCTTTTCTTTTCTTTTCTTTTCTTTTCTTTTCTTTTCTTCCTTGATTTCCTTCCTAGTTTGTTAGCAGCTGGGGTCACACTGCCTAAAGAATCATTAGTCCTGAACAAATACATTTTTCCTTTAATACAAGGCACCCCTGTCCCATTTCTATGTTAGTTAGAAAAAGAAGTGTCGATTGCAAAAAGTGAGCTGCTACTTCTGTAAAAAGAAAAAAAGAGTTTTTAAATGTTTTTTTTTGTAAGAATCCAAGACGTATCTTTAGTAATGCTGATGCTATCAGTCCCAACGATGCTGTTACAAGTTTGAGATAATACTTGAGTTTATTGTAGGTATTGATTACATAATTCAATCTTATAATTTCTTTTCATGTACACTTTTATCAAGAGTTTTATGCATTGCAGTTTCTTCACTTTAATTTTTTTAACCCTGAAAAAACAGCAATCAGAAAAGTTCAGAAGAATAACAAGAGCCAGCTCCAAAATTAATGGGAGACACGAAAACTTCCCTTCATTTCTCCGATGCTGAGGTAAGATTTTTACAGGTGTCTGTAATAATTAGGGGAGTTTAAAAAGGAAGGAAGCACCAAACACATGCAACATAAACTTCAAACAGTTTTCTAAAATTAAAAAACGCTTTTTCTTTTCCATCAGATTTTAGAGGATGAAAGAAAGAAAAGAAAGAAAGAGGAATAGAGGAAGAGAGGAAGAGAGAGAGAAAGAGAGAAAGAGAGAAAGAGAGAAAGAGAGAGAAAGAGAGAAAGAGAGAGAAAGAAAGAAAGAAAGAGAAAGAAAGAAAAAGAAAGAAAGAAAAGAGAAAGAAAGAAAGAAAGAAAGAGAGAAAGAAAAAGAAAAAGAAAGAAGAAAAGGAGGAAGAAGACCTGTTAAGTTATGCTTATTTCCTCAAAGATGGGCAGAAACACAAATGTGGAGGTGGCATGTTCAACTTTTGTCTTTGGGGAGAGAAGAGGGTAGGAGAAGGTCCTACTGCAAATTGGGAAGTGACAGTAAATGTGATGAAAAGGCACGCAACATCTTATGCAATGTCACACTCTTATTCCCGTGCCTCTAAGCATTTTTACTTTAGAGCTTTCAATGGAATTGCTTCTGATCTGCTGAGAACACTGATATCCTTCCTTGGACAACAGAATGCCCTGGAACAGGACATACCACTTTGGTTGCATCATGACTTTTCTCAAATCTCTGTATGACTAATAGAATCCAAAGTTAAAATGGACTCACTGGTTTTCATTGATTTCTTTTTTTTTTTTTTTTTACCTTCATACAGCACTACACAACACACATATTAGCAGACTTTTTTTTATTACTAATTACATTCTCATGTACATAAGTCCTAAAACTGAGTATTAGAACTGAAGAATATTTAAGCATATTTAGGTGTTTAGATCAAGATCCTACAATCATAAGGCTTACGTTCAGACACAATATGTGGTATAAATAAATAAGAATACTGTTAGAAATATTTAAAACTAGGTATAATTATTAGATTCTGTGAGCTTAGAGATTAGAATTCCTTTATTTTTCATCCCCAGGTTATTTTATATGGCTCTATATACAAAAATAATAATATATAAATACACAACTAATGATTTCATTGCTCTGTAAACTGGCTGTCAATCTTCTTCTGAAATCTTAGCAAGGAAGAGAAAGAAGAAGAGTCAGAGACAAAAAAGCATGTCCACTTGCATTTGCTTTTTTTTTGGTCAGATGCAGTGTTTTTATGCAATTAAACAGGAACAGGACAAAGATGCCCATGGGAAACCATTTGACTGCAACAAAACCATTTTGAGCAACAAAAAAAAGCCAATTTACAGATTCCTACCTGTCTCTACTGGTATACTTTAGATTCTAGATAAATCCAAAAAACATGCCAGGTCTGAAAGAGAAAACCTCAAATATGTGATAGTTAATGTCTTGCATAAACAATGGGTGCATAACCTTAAATACCTGAATTTCCCTTTTTTTTTTTCACATATTAATTAATATAATCAGATAGAAGAGTAGCAGAAGTATTTTAGATGTTATTTCTTTATGTTTAAGTAATATTTAAAGAGAAATTAAATATTCAGAAACAAAAGTCAAGCGGTATGTTGCAAAATGTCATTAGAAATTTAATAACATGATGCCCTCGTTCTTCTGTGGAATAGAGTATGGCTCTTGAAAATCTTTTCTTTTATCTATTTGTCCCTGTCCTGCTGCTATTTTTTGCTACTCAGGGAAAGGTTTCCAGCGCATATCGTCTTCCATTTAGATGCCTTTCTGTTGTGGGCTATAGTCAATGATTTAGCTAGTTTGTTGTAATGCTTGGCAGAGCATCCTCAGGCTTATTTTCACAGCTAAGCAAGATTTTGCTAGATGGTCTCTGAATTTACACTCTTTTTCTGACAACTCAAGAGGGAAAATTGCTGATTATTTGGAAAATGCAGTGTTGTATTTATTGAGTTTAAAAAGCAATCTTTACTTAGGATGATGTGGATAATTTATATAACTCAACATAGCTAAATTTTAAGAAAATTGTGCCTTTTTTTTTAACCATTACAAAATGAGTGCAAGGGGCTAGAAATAAGCTCCTTCCTGCTTGGACATGACATTAACAATTTTAGGCCTATGTTAATGCTTAAGTATTAATGAATTCTGATGCAGCTTTCAAAGCAAATTCAAAAAACTCTGACTCCTAACAGATTTGCAAAACAGACAGTCTCCAAGTAATATATTTGATTCCAAGTCACATTTCTTGTTAGTTCTGTTCTTGAAATACATTCCTTCATTAGATAAAAACAATCTTATTTTTGTTCTAATTCATGACACAGGAACCGGTTTTAAGCTAAACAAAAAAAAATCGTCTCTGGCAAGTGTCATTCAAATAAATTATCACGTAGCACAGCCACATAATACATTTTGTTCTTTACCTGTTCTCCCACATCCTGAGTGCTCTAACCATTGTGCTATAGCACAAAAGAAAGGCATCATCCTGCGGAAAAAAGAAAAATGAGAGACATAAAGGAAAAATAGAGAGAAGCAAGCAGAGCAAACGGAGCCTTATGGAGCAACAGGAAAGATATAGCAAGGAACTTTTATGCATTAATCCAGTCTCACTGCTTCTTGAGAGTTAGGTTAACACTGCTTTCTGTGTAAAGAATCATTCATGAGGGAAAAAAAATATTCACAAACCTTCAGAACTAAGTTTTGGGGAAATTAAGGGAAAAATCTGATTAATTTTGTCTTGCTTGGTTGTTTTTTTTTTTTTAATCTTCCTCTCAGACTATTTCTGCAAACAATGGTGGCCTAGTCCAATATTTATTCTGGACAGCAATAAAGAAGAGAATGGTTTTTTTTTTTCAGACCTAGAAAATCAAATTCAGTTTAACTTCAAGGTGTTTTTATGAAAGTTCATTTTGATTCTTATACCATCTTCATCATTCTGCTTAACGCTGCATTCCACTCAGTTAATATTGGTTCAGAAAAGGTCTCAAATTATTGCCTTGTACAAGTGAATTCAGACACATTCTAAAATTATTCCCTTGTACAGGAATCTGTATCAAGACAGCTTCCAATGCATTCATTAACTGGGTATACGTGAGGCAGTAAATATGTCTCCAGAATTGTTTGTCAGTGTTGTGGATGCATCAGAGCTTGTGTATTCTGTCCATGAGGTGGACAGAATACATTTCAAGTATCTCAATGTCTGTAAATCTATTTCCAGTGATATCCAAGGACCTTTCAGGATAACTATTGCAGTATTGAATGGAAAGTATTAAACTTCTGAAAAGGCAGCTGAAAACAAAAAAAACCCCAAATAAACAACAGAAAGATTTGCATGGTTAACTGTAGACAACAGAAAACTTAGAAGAAGAGTCTATAGGCCATACTTTCCTACTGTTTACACACTCCAGGACTATTTAAAACCTTCTCCTTCTAGAAAGCATTTGCAGTGACGAGTCTGTCTAAAATTCTTTTTTAGAATACTTGAACAGTCATTGCACAGAAATCAGCACTGTCAAAGACTAAAACATCTCCTTCAGCCCAATTGCATTTTTAGTACTCAAAAAAATTCTAAGCACTGCATGGTCCATAATATCTATTTAGACCATTCAGAATTTCTGAAGAGACTACAAGGGCTCGGGGTTTCTGTTTCTCTAATAAACTCAAATTCAACTGATTACATGTTTTTTTAAGTTTCAGTAGTTTATGGATTCACTTACGGCGACTAATGTTAAGATAATTGTTGTGCACTTATCCTTTATCAACAATGAGCTTTCATTTAAGACAAGCTTTTATTAATCTGATTTCCTTAGATATTCTTCCTGTTTAGCTACAACAGTCTAAATTCCTCTTCAAGCCTTCAAAGTCAATTTTGTCATGTCAGGTCTAATCCTTGACCAGGTCCTCAGTTATCTAAGGTATGTGTTTTATTCACAGTCAATGTGTCTAGAGAATGTGACAAAGTCTTTTCAATTCCACTGCTGCTGGCAGAACAATGAGATCAAGTTTTAGGTCATCACTTAATAGTAATTTTACTCACATTCCTATTGCTTCCTCTTTTAATGTTTTGCTTTTGAGTTACAGAGAGAGAATGCCTTTAAGGGAATTTAGATGTTTGCTTCATTTAATATTAATCTATCCTGATTAGCATTACAAAGTAGGGGTTAAGCTGCATTGTGGCAAGACTATTACCAAATCTCCTTCCTGTATCAGAAATAATTCCAGATATCATAATCAATGTCCAGGTGAAAGTAACATTTGTCAGGTTTTATTTATATGCATACATACAGTTATTTTTAATAGATCAGAAATAAAAAATGACTTTGAAATAGTGTCCTGCTCCTCTTTCATTCTTTTAGAGTCTGACTTCCTAAGGCTTCAGAAGCTACCCCAAAATTCTTCATTCAGGAAATTTATTTTATTATTGTCTTTACTAAAATGTCACTTTAATTTTTTTTGCTGTTTTTTGATTTAGGTCAGGGTTTTTAATATGGTGTTCTATTAATTTCATTGCAAAAAGTGTATTTGCATACATTGCCAACTCCATTTGAAAAAATCTATTTTTTCAGAGAAAATTAAGTCTTCAGTAAAGATTGCCATCAGGAGTGGAAAATGGAAAAATATATTGATCTGGCATATTAATGTTGTACAGTGATTGACATAAATGGCAAATATAACTATATTGTATTTTACTAAGTTATAGACAGTAACTATTTCAGGGATCTGTTTCACATTGATTTAAATGAAAAAATTTTCTAAATGCCTTTGTAGGTTTAGACCTCAATTTTTAAATGAGAATAAATTTTGTTATTTTATTAGGCAAAGCTGAAAATATTACTAAATAGATTGCATAGTCTATGCAGCCTGTCTTACTTCTATGTTGCAGAAAGTTGCATAAAGTTGTAAATATTTAAAAGGAAATATTTATTGCTATATTATTTTTTAACGAGTTGCAATATTTTTGTTTTATTCCTAGACTAAAGAGCATGGTGAGATATTTACTACAATTGAATAAATATTTCATTTTTAGCATGTGCCTCTTAAGTGTAGATTTAAGTGTGATGGGAATTCACTAGTCAGGCAGGAAAAGTAAATTGTCACAAATAGTTAATGGAGATACAGAGGAGGTATAATGTTATAGGTTTATGATTAGGTAATGAAGAAGATTATAATGATGTACAGCTAAGAGGGGGAAGTCCCAAGACCAGAGAAGCTTTTATATATATTTAATGTCTCAGCACAGTGGTTATTTGAAATGACTATCTGAATTCTTTGAGAATTACTCATTTCCTGTAAGAAACCAAATTTAGGTTTTTAATGAATATTTTCTGCTAAATTTCTGAGGGAATTTTTTGAATGTCAGACTACCCCAATGTTTTATCACTTTTAAAATCATAGTATTACTGTACTCTGTTGTAGACATTTTCCTAACTAATATCAGTCGGAGTTCTTTTCAGTTTAAGGAAAAATGGATGACCATTTCTTTATTCTGTGGATGGAATTGGAGAGTTGAGGGTTCCTTACAATGTTTCTCTGTTTGTCTCCATCAACTTGTTCTCTACTGCTCACTGAAAATGACATAAAATTTGCTTATTATGGGATAGATTTCCTACTTAATGCTTTAAAAGATCAGTTTCTTCATGTATTAGTTTCTTCAAATTTCATTTTAATTAAATATATTAATGTCACCATTTTTCAACAAAGACTTAAAGCTTTCTATATTTGCATTGCTTGGCCACCCCAGTGCAGATGGCTGCAGCTGATCGCAGTATGATGAGATGTACAGATTTAAGAGATTTGGACTGTTCTTTACACATGGATAACTGTACTTGCATGACTGAGGCTAAAGGCTGAGTAATGTTATAAAGCCAGTCTTTTTCTTTGTGATCATGGATTTATGAGCAATAAAGACTTTATCAAAACTATTAAAAATGGACGAAGTGAGATGCCTCAAACAGCAATTGTCAGTGGAATTTATCACATATGACCTGTAAGTCATTAATGTGTTTGTGGGCCTACGTTGTTTTGTAACAGTATTGAAGTAACCCAAATTTCTTGAAGTTCAGAAGAAAATGATTTAGATTTAAAATTCATTTTTTGAATTATTTATAGCCTTGAAAATGTGATAACTGAATAAGAGAAGTTATTCATATCTGAGTCAAACAAATACATCATTTTAGTGCAGGAAACATTTAAGAACGTGTACATCAAGGTGCCAGAAATATATTACTGTATCTCACGCTTATCATTCCTGTTAATAGCAAAACCAGCATTAGGTCCTCAAACATAATTAGCACTCATCTGGGGAGTTATGTCCGTAGTAATAATGAAGATAAAGATAATGAGAGACCAGTAGGTAACTTTAGACCAAATAGCCATTTTAGACAGTTTGAGGATTAAGGCTACATGCCAAGAAACAAAGATAAAATAAGTATGGACAAGAAAAGGGGATGTGTCCCTGTGTCCCTGTGTCTGGTGTGCGTCCTGCATGTGGGGGATTCTGGGGCAGCACCTTCTCTGTGATCATCTGTGTCCCTGCCCTCTCTGTGTCTGTTTCTGTGTCTCTGGGATGTGTGCTCAGCCTTGCTACTGGTTGAAGTTGAAAATAGGAAAGTGGCAGCTGCATCCCTCTGCCTGAGCAGAGATCACAGGGCACTGGGCAGGAGTCCTGGACAGGAGTCCTGCTGGATGAGGTGGCTGTTCTTAAAATTCTTAGCATCCTCATCCAGTTCTCACCATCTGTGTGGTAGGTTGACCTTGGCTGGCTGCCAGGCACACAGACAACTCTTCTCTCACTGCCCCTTCCACACAGGACAGGGGGAGAAAAAAAAATGAAAAATTTTGTGGACCAACATAAAGGAAGAGAAATTATTCACCGATTATCACAGCAGGCAAAATAGACTTGACTGAAGAAACTTTGCATCGTGCAGCAATGTGTGCTCACAGCCCAGAAAGCCAACCACCAAAAGCTGCATCAAAAGCAGCGTGGCCAGCAGGTGGAGGGAGGTGATTTTGCCCCTCTGCTCTGCCTTTGTGAGACTCCACCTGGAGTACTGCATCCATTCCTGGGGCCCCTGATATATAAGAAGGGTGTGGATCTGCTGGATCACGAACAGAGGAGGGTCACAAAGATGATCAGAAGGCTGGAGCACCTCTGTGAAGGAAGACTGAGAGAGTTGGGTTTGTTCAGCATGGGGAAGAGAAGACTCCAGACAGACCTTTGAGTAGCCTTCCAATACCTAAAGGAGGCCTACAAGACAGCTGAGAGGGCCTTTTTACAAGGGCATGTAGTGATAGGACTAGGAGGAATGACACAAACTGAAAGAGAATAAATTTAAATCAGATATTAGGAAGAAATTCATTACTGTGAGGATGATGAGGCAGTGGAACAGGTTGTCAAGAGAAGTTGTTCCCTGGAAGCGTTCAAGGCCGGGATAGATAGGGCTCTGAGCAACTTTAGTGGAAGGTGTTCTTGCCCATGGCAGGGGGTTTGGAGCTGTGCAGGCAGAAAGGGAATGGTGTCTGTGATTAGTCTATAGCAGCTCCTCTCTGCTCCCTCTTCCCTCTTCCTCAGACTTTCTCCCTGGTCTGGTGAGGGATCTCCATGGGCTTTAGCTTCCTTCAGGACCTACCCTCCAGCTCTGTTGTGGAGGCCTCCGCAGGCTACAATCTGCTCCACCACAGCTCTTCATATACTGCGAAAGGAACAACCTACTTCAACATGGTCTTGTCAAAAGACTGCAAAGAGAGTCTCTGCGCTGGTACTTGGAGTACCTCCTCACCTCTTTCTTGTCTTTTTAAAAATTATTATTATTTTTCTAAATGAACACATACATTATACTAATACTGGAGTTTCTTGTATGGGGAAAAAGATTGCTGCTTATTGGCTATAAAGACTATATAACACTTGAAAAACAACATTGCAAAATTAACCTCTTTCTTATTGAATTTGTGTGTTGTGGTAGAGATTAAAGTTGTATTATTTTATTACTTTTCTACCAATAGCCCACAGTGAAAACTAAATCATTGCACCGTGTGTCTATAAATTAAGGAGATTTCTGAGTGCTTCTTTCCACCAGCATTCTTTAATTCTGAGGACAAAGGACTTATTTATACCTTTTTAATGAAGAAAATCAAGTAAAAAACCCGGAAATTGTAGCCTTCAAATTCTAGGAAGAATAGCCTTATATTTTTTTCCTGTTTTCCATTCCATTATATTATATTAGATTATTTGAGGTTTGCGCCTGTGCAGAGAAAATGAGAAGTTTCCCATAAAAGGACATGACATTTTAAGAAACAGAGAAAGGAACCCTGGATCCTAAGCAAATTTTACCTAACACCAGGTCCTTACCTGACCTAGGCCTTGTAGGGAAGAGAGGTCAGCATCTGCTGTGAGACTATTACAGTCCTCAGATGGGTTCATTTGAGACTGTGAGTTTCTTCTTCTTATAATTTCTTTTATATTAACAGGAAATTACTGCATTAAAATATAAAATTAGGCAGCAGAAGGGTGTTCAGAAAGGACAGAATGTTAGATGAAATATGCTGAGGAAATTTCACCCCATGTTGGAGCATGTGACTGCTAATGTTGCCTGGAAGAGCAAATAATGCTCTAGAACTCTGCTATTTTTGATTCTGGAAAATGAGATTAGCAAAATTAAAAAATAAAAAAAATCCCCACCAAATAAACAAACAAACAACAAACTAACAAGGGAAACCTCCCCTGAAAATGTGAGGTAACTCAGTCTGTATGTGTCTACGATATTCAGCACCTCCTCTCTGCCATCTATCCAATGCAGAAATTGATACAGAGACCAAAAACTTTTATTCTGTTCGACCAACTACTGGGCAACCAACACAGTTTGTATTGTTGATGAAAGTAAACTGTGGAAGACATTAAAGGCTGATGCTCTTGTCCAAATTCAGGCACCTAGTACTGTCTGAGATGCCCTAGGATATCAGAAGAATGCACATAGAGCGGCTGCACGTAGGCTACCATGAGACATTGGTACTGCTATGTCCTTCTCAAGTCACAGCAGAAACCACAAGACATACTCCAGACCATGCTGGAAAGTATTACATATTAATACTCAGGAAAATGAGTGGTTCTCTGGGTTGCATAAAGGTTCAACAGCTCACAAGTTGAGGGAAGAAACATCAAATAAGAATTTTGCTAGACTTGAGTAAAGTTTATTTTATAAAATAATCCTCAAGGTCTAGTATAAGAGTACATCACAGCCTACATTTTCAAGATCAGAAATCAATATCAAACCTGATTTCTGTGCTTTTACACATCGTATGCAGAAAAAAAAAAAGTCTAATTAAGCATATTACAGTGCAAATTTTCATTGGATCATTTGTTTTCTGCTCTATTTTAATGCTTTTTTTCTCCTTCTGTGTTTCTAATTTTGGGAACAGTGCATGTTGTTGTCTTCCAGAGCAAGTGTAGACATGCTCATTGATTCCTAGCAGAAAAGTTTTAGGAGACCAGACTTTCCTCATGAAATAATATCTTGAAATAGGCAAGGAATCTTTAATTGCTGCAATATGTTTGAAGAATTAAAAGGTATCATTAGAACTGTGTAGCCTATGAGAAAACTATGAAACTAAACAGAAAATAAGCCTAATGCCACTTTAATCTAACACCACCTTCTTCTACTAATTTCTCTTCTTTTATCCTGAAACTGGAATTATTCAGCATTTGCTCCTGTGACTTCATTGGTATTTATACTCTGCTTTTAAAATGAACGCTTCACAAAACATTTTGGATTAGCAATGAATTATATAGACACCACATGTGAAATGCTGATTTTATTGGACAGTCAGCAACATCCTGTGCACATTTATGAATTTTTGTTTTAGTGGTTCGTCTCTATTGATAGTTGGTTGCTGATGTTAACAGAAAGGCTCTTTCCCCAAAAAATCTTTAGATATCAGGTCCTGTAAGAAATGGCATGCACAAACTCATGTGTGCATTTTGAAATTTTTCATTTTGCCTTCACATACAAAGGCAAAGGACTTGTAAGGATCATTTATCACTATTTTGAAAAAGTGGTGCTAATGTGAACTGTGCGTCACATCTAATTTCATCTTGTAAATAAATTTAATAGGAAAATAGAATTATAGAATTCTAGAATGACTGAAGTTGGAAGCAATCTTAAAGGTCATCCAGTTCTAACCTTCCTGACATGTTCAAGGACACCTTTCACCAGACGATCCAACTTGGCCTCGAGCACTTCCAGGGAAGTGGCATCCACAACTCTGAGCAACCGGTTCCAGTGCCTCAACAACTTCACAGTAAATAATTTCTTCCTAATATCTAATATAAAACTACTCATTTTCAGTTTCATTTTATAATAATTTTTCTGAAAATCATTTATGAAATGTATTATATTTAGGCACCTTCAAAAATCTGAATTATTTTTTTCACAATCTGCCAGCACTAAGAGAACAAGAGACCTAGCAGATCATATATGGTGTCAAGACACCTTAAATGTGGTTCATATACATTACCTTGAAAAAAAAAATAGTCGAAACCTCATTGCCTTAGTTTCCATTAGCAGACTGAAGAAGAACATGCTATTTTTTTTTTAAAAACACTTGCTTAGTACTCCTAATGCAGGATGTTCTTAAGTCAAAGAAACTATGAGCTTGAAAAAAAATTTCTGCATTATTTAAAGGACAGTTTTGGGATGAGGGTAACTTATAATTTTCATGGGTAAGTAAGATCCATGAATCAAAGATGCGAAAATCGCTGGGGTCACTGGTAGTTAGAGATGTTTCCTCATGTGACTAGATATCCATTTTACTTCTCACTTTAGTTTAATATCTTCTGTAATTCAGTTATGAATAAATAACAGGGTAAAATGCAACTACAGTAGTAAGATGCTGTTTAGGGAAACATCAGAGAATCATCGTTAGCTCACTGCTCCATGCTTCTTTAATGTTTCACGGTAGTATTTAAATGATCCATTTACAATGAAAATATCTTTACAATTTTGAGATGTCACAGAGAAAATGTTTGCTACACAGAAATTTGTACCAGAATAATAAGTTTGGGTCAAGCAAATGAAGTATTCAGTAGTACAGATTTGCATGTAAAGAGACTAAAAAAAGTAGAGTTTTACTCTACTTTAGATAGAGTATAGAGTAATAAAAATATAGAGCAATAAAAACTATAGTTGTGAGATGACCTTGGCTATATGCCAGGTACCCCCTAAAGGCACTCCTGTCCTCAACTTGACAGGAGAGGAATAAAAACCCAAGAGGCTCATGGGAAAAGGACAGGGTGAGATCACTCAACAATTATTGTCACAGGCAAAACAGAATTGACTTGGGAAAATTAGTTTAATTTATTACCAATCAAATCAGAGTAGAATAGTGAGAAATAAAAACCAATGTTAAAACACCTTCCACCCAACTCTTCCTTATTCCCAGGCTCAATATCAGCCAGGATTTTCTCTACCTCCTTCCAGCATAGTGGCACAGGGGGATGGGAAACAGGGGCTCTGGTCAGTTCATCACACATTGTCTCTGCTGCTCCTTCCTCCTCAGGGGGAGGAGTCCACACACTCTTCATCTGTTCCAGTGTGAGGTCTCTCCCACAAGAGGCAACACTCTGTGAACTTCTCCAGTATGAGTCCTTCCCATGGCTGCAGTTCTTCATGAACTGCTCCAGTGTGGGTCCCTTCAAAAAGGCACAGTCCTTCAGGAACAAACTCTTACAGCATGGGTACCCCTCTGGGCTTTGGGGTGCCCAAAACACCCCAAAGCCAAAACAAAAAGCATAAGGATCTTTAACCTACAAAATAATTTACTGTCTCACCCCTAAAGTCATCTTCAGCATTTTTAATTGCAAATGCTTTGCAGCTTGTCCTGGTTTGTAAACTGTACACATATAAATCTAATACATGGAAGGAACTTTGAGCACTAGAAGTTTTATGAGTGAAGTTTTGAAGTTAAATGGGATAGGGTGAAAAAAAAATGTAGAAGATGGGGGTCACGAGTCCCATCTGTGTGTTTTAGCCCTGTTAGTAGTCTTGTACTTTGGCCTGTATGCTCTATGACACGAATACTTGAGAAAAAGTTTGAAGAGTTCTGTAAGACTACATTTTCCTGAAATTTGCTCTTGGATTATAACTTTCTGCAACTGTCTTCTTACTTAAATTCTTGACACTAAAAGAAGACTTGGTGATTTTCTGGTTTTCAAACATGATATAAACCACAAATTTATTATGCAAAGCTGATTTTTCTTCCTGTTTCAGCTCATAGCTTTCATTCAAATAAAAGTACAAAGACATAAAAATTTCTAATATTTATTATGTTTTCTTGTTTAACTAAAAAAAAATTGTCTTGAAAGCTAGACTCTGTGACTCTCAGCAGTCAGTTGAGAGAACAAAAAAGAAATAACAAAAGAAAAAAATTCAAAAGATAAATAAACCAGGCAAAATGATGAGATTTTATTTCTGCTCTATATCCAAACCAGACCTATGGAGAAAATATATGACTTAGTAATAACCAAATAGCTCTGGGACCAAAGATGTCTAACATTGATGTGTGTTGTTTTTAACAAAGCATCATGTTCTGAAGAAGTAAAAACTTTGTCAGGCATTTTCTAACTCCATCTGGTTAGCAAGTGAAAAGGATCCAGAACAATGTACATGAGAGAGATATCCACAAGATGACAGCTCCATTTAAATATTGTTTTCCTTGTACAGGATGGGAGAAGATAAAAAACCAAAACAAAAACAAATGCCCATTTCCTGGTTTTGAAAGAAATGGGTCATGTTATTATCATCCATTTTTTCACCTTCAGGATCAGAGAAGACATGAATGGGTGGACAGGTCACTAGGCAGGAAGGAGAACAGATTAAGTCACCCAAATACCTGGAATAAACAACCAGCTTTCTTTATAGGCACACTGACCCATTGAATTTTACGTATCTTTCTTTCTCATCTACCTTGTTTGGTATCCAAAATGACAGTAGATATCCCATCATATCCTCCAATGGCAGCATCTAGAAATCACAGTGTCACTTAACATTGTTGTGAGGTCAACTTAGAAGACACTATTTATGGAACCCGTAATACCTCTTCCTGAAGCACCTGATATGTCCTTGGAGGTCTGCTGTCTCAGTCTTGATCAGATCCAAACTTGCTTTCTTAATGAAATTTGACAAGACCACAGATACAAGAAGTGTATCTACACTTGGGTTGGTCTTTGCTCAATAAAAATTAAATGCACTGAAAACCCATGCAAGGCTGTCAAGTAAACTACGTAAGTTCTGTGTATTGTTGTTCTTTCCTATAAAATTTATATTACTGTCTGTCTATATACTTGGGAAAAAAAGGTACAAAGAGATATGAGGCATTAAAAAAGGGTACAATGCTCTTTTGAGTTGTTTCAAAGGCATAGTTTTTATGTAGGTAACTTTGATTATGTGATTGCAATTTAATTATATTATAATTATGACTATAATTACTGTTTTGTATGTTTCATTAAAGCTGCATGCATTAATTGCACCTAACTTCTGTTGATGAGCTTAACTAATAAAAGCAGATGTTTACAGCAGAGGAGCCTGGTTAGCCTTCTATTGCAAGGTGACTATCTTCACAAAGCAGGCAGCAACTGAATATAATACTGGCAATTTTCAGTTCCTCACTTATTCAGTTTGTAATTTTACACTATACATGCACACATATATCTATATTCAAGAACACATATTCATGTGCATACATATAAACATATTTTAAACTTAACTCTCAGTCTGTGGTATTACAATAAGAATAAAATTGGGTCAATAGTTTGCATCTATATTTTAAATGGGGACAATGTAATATTTGTTTGAATACGAGAAGGTAAACAAACACGTTTTAGTACCAAGTAATGCAATTGGGAAAATTTCAGGGGGGCCTAATTTTGCCTGAGTGCTTATATTTCAAATGAAATAAATTATTAGAAACTGTATTTTCTAGCCCTCAGCTATAATTCAGCACAGGTTTTTGCTAATCAGTTATGTACAACTTACGTTAAACTGCAAAAAAAATTGTCTTTCATAAGACAATGAAAGTCTTTTCATAAGACTAAAGTATTCAAAGTCCAGCTAGGGAATAGGTATATTTTAATTGATGGGCATTATGAGTAATAAAAATATCACTGTTGCATATTACCAGGGTCAAATTGGAATCTATGAAGCAGTTATGTCCTAAAAAAATTGAATTTAGTTTATTTTTTTAATGAATGTTAAAAATATGTAAACAATTCTAACTGTTAACTTTTATAACCTTGGTTTCTGTCCCTGTTCGTGCTGTATTTTGGTGACACAGCATGTTTTATTAAATGTATTTTCTTAGTACTTCAGAAATTGTTGATGTTCTTATCTGATCACAATTCAGAATGTGCAATCCCTACTCATCATGGTATACATTTGCTTATCATATTGACTTTCACTAAGGCAATTTAAATAAGCAAAGATGAACATGCTGTCTTCTTTTTTTTTAATTATAAGACTGTAGAGTGTCTGTCACGACTTTTTCTGTGTATTGATCTAAATACAAATGGAAGATGTCTCAGAGTACTTGTTCTGTTTGCTCATGAGTTGTCATTCAGGATGATCAGCTGATCCCAGTATCTGCTCATTTCAGAATTTTTTGTCTGAATCACAACACTTCATTTTAAAGAGAACTTGGAATTGTTAATTTAATATGACATCTAGAGACTTCGGGCAATTTTCTCTGAGGGAAGCAATACCTTGATGTTACTCCTTATTTTGGAACTAATGGCTGTGAGGAAAACTCACAGTCAATATCCAAAAACATTTTTCTGACTCTTCAAAGCTGTGTACCAGGGAGTCCACTCAATTTCTCCTTCTTCCTCTCAGAGGTTTCCCTGGCTTAGGGAAATAAGGGACTAAGTCCACTTATTCTCTAGGCACCTAGTCTCTGACCATTTCTTTAGACGAAAAGCTGATTAAGCTGGTACTAAATTAACCCACAAAACTTGGGGTGAACGAAGGAGCATTTCTGTGGCAACAGAGCTTTGAAAAATCTCTGGCAACTGAGAAGTCTGTTAGGTTGAGTGAGTGTTTCTCTGTGTTGGGCAAGAGGTGAGACAAAGCATGGGAGAGAAGTTGAGACACTTTATGTGTGCATTAGAGGGAGAAATCACACACACCTGAAAGATAAACCAAAAGATGAACTTTAAATTTCAGTAATGCAAGAGAATGTTGGTATAATTTACTGTACTGGGAAGAGATTTAAGCCCCTTGTGTAGAACAGCCTGAATGTAGGAGGAGAAGAGATCTGCCAAATACACTAGCAGGAACTCATCGTGCTGAAATCCCCCATATGTTTGTTTAAATGTGTTTGTATATACACTGTATATTTAAACATATTAAACAAGCAACACTAAATCAACACCAGAGATTTTGGAGTTAGCAAAACTCACAGAAAACAACACCTCAGCCCTGTAAATTTGAAACACAGTAATAGCAAGATGTGGACGATATGACCTAAAAAGTTATTTTCTATTTTTCATTCTTCTGTGATAAACTGGTAGCACATTTAAACATGTTTCAGATCATCCAGGAAATTTTATATTGAGTCTTTTTATTGTCCCACACATTTGTAGCCAGCTTCAACTCCAGCTGAGCTTTGACCACACAATTCTCCCTACAGTGGTGAGCAGCATCTCTGTATTCCTCCCATGTCACTTGGCCCTGACTCCACTGGCCATATACCTTGTGTTTTTTTGCTTTAGTTTCAAAAGAAGATCCCTGTTGAGCCAAGCTGGCCTTCTGCCTTGTCTGCTTTTGAGATTTTGGAATCACCTCCTTCTGTGGCCAATACAGTAACCTGTGCTGAAAATCTGAAAGATGACCAATTATGTGGTGGTCTAGCACCCTCCTTTTACTGAATCCCTGGACAGAGGAAAAGATTGGGGTTTTTCTTGTATTTTGAGAAGGTGATTAGCTCAGAAAAAATGGAGGCTCAAATTTCCCTAGCATGATGTAGCTTTTAAAGAGCATCGTGATGTAAGGATAGGAATTAAAAGGTTTGAAAAAACTTGCTCTGGTTGCCATTACACTTCAGTTGTATGCTGGGATTTATCTAATTTATCCTTAGTTCACTTGAACCAATAAAGAAACAAGGTATTCATCTAAGCTTACTTAATTGGCAGCCAAGGCTATCATCTACATCCATTCCAGTACCTCTGTTTTGAATATAGATGTGAAGCCAGATAGGATAAATTGCTTTCTATTACTTTCTGGGGGTACTCATGTGTCTTTGTTGACTGGTTTTGTCAACAAGCAAGATGAGAACCTTAAATTGCATGTTTAGCTTTTAAGCGATGTGAAATGACTACATAATATTTAGATATCTATAAGATAAGATTAATTTTCTGTGCCATATAATTTTGTGGCTTGGTTTGTTTCCAGGCCCATACTCCCATTCCATGCTGCAGATGAAGTGCCTGGGCTCTATTTTGTAGGGAACCACACAGACTTCTCTGAGATGAAAATAAGGTCCAGCTGCAGAGGTTCTAGGAGGTGTTCCTTATAGCATAGCAGTATGGAAAGGCTTAAACTCCTTCCACCCTGTGCAGACCTTTCAGTCTCAAACAGCTCAGTGTTGTGCAGCTTGCCAGGGCAGCTCTACCTGCTCCCTTGGCACTAAGCTGTAAACGAAGTGCTTTGGTTTCAACAATGGTATACTATATGAATAATTTTAGGCCATTTTATAAAATATAATAATGGTTACTATGTATTATGGTTACACGGCAGCACAGGGAATATAGGTGAGATTTGGGCTGATTGTTCAGTTCCATTTAGTTCGTAGACTATTTAGTTAGGTACATAATAAAGCTGTGAAGAGCACTGGAGTTGCCATAGAGTTATGTGAATAAAGCTGAGCTCTGAGCATACCTTGCTGGAGATACTGGTGTAACAATGATTTTAATGTTTGACCTTCCCCAGGAGAAGACAGAATTAGGAATTAAGTACCTCAAAGCACAGTCCCCAAAAGAAACAAAACACTAGAAACCTAATAATCCAGCTACATCCGAAACCCCAAGAAGCTGGCAGATGATTTACAAGTGGCTGGAAGAAATTTTTGTGGACAACTTGGCTGTTAACATACCTAAACAGCTAACATATTATAAAAAATGGGTCCACCATTCCACAAGTCAGTTTCAGTACAAACCCTATGGATTGTTCTCTTGGTGTCTTCTTAGACTATAGTTTTACCTTCATTGGCTGAATATGTGGTCTTGGGAAGGGCCTCGGAGTTCAAATCTTACTTCAGGCACTTATTTTACTTCGTAATTTATTGTCACTCTTAACGACACTTATACATATCAGCAGTTATCTTGTGTTTACATAGGTGGTTAACTGATATTAATTCTGAGTCATCCATTTGTACTCTAAACTAAATGCATTTTATCTAGATTTGGACAACGTAAATGCTTAGTCCTTGGCTGCTTTTACAGTGAATGGAAAGAGATAGACACTCAACAGCAAGTGAATTATGTTTTCCTAATGTAGACACATATAATAAGCCAGATAAACCTAGCTGAAAGTGTTTCTATGGATTCGCAATATTTATGGGATTTTAAGTGTGACAGTTTGGAAGAAGACTAGTTTTTATGAGATCTTATCATGCATCCAGTCAACAATGATTTGGATAACATGTAGTGAAAGTCAGAATTTTGACTCCTTTCTGAATGAAACTGCAACCCCTTTTAGAGATAAACTCATCACTAAAGAAGTGAATTTTCATCACATAGTTTACATCAAGTTAAATTTAAATTACATTAAATGTAAGTTACAATCATTTTCCTTTTCTTTTTTCTATACTTACATTTTGAATGCTACCTATACACATCTGTCTCATTTGAGAGAGAGAGAGAGCCTCAGAGACCAAAGGAGTGTTGGACAGGGGTGAAATATTTTCACAGCTGGATCTCAAAATTGAGCTGTATATTTTAGGCAGGTCTATTTTCCTGAGTCAAAGTATAGCATATATATAGTCATAATTTTGTGTGTTATTTATTCTCCTCCTCCATATATCTGTTTCTGTGAAGAACTTACATATTTCAATTTTTTACCTGAAGTCTGCTTTGAGTATTTTCAGAGGCTAAGTGAAAATATGGATAAATTTAGTTTTTTGATATCCCTTTAAAATCTTGTACAATTTAATCAGCAGACAATGTGGCATATCTTAATATTATCTCCATAATATGGATTGTAGTCATCCAGTGAGAGTCAAAAAAGAAATGTCTATCTTTTATTTTATTCTTCAAGGCAAAAACCTTGATGAAACTGACATTTTAATAAGAAATCATTTTTGTTAAAGAAACTGCCTTTTTTATGATGACTATTTAATTATTCAAAGAAATAATACTTTAAGGGTTTCACTTAAATACAGCTTTGTGCATAAGCAATTTGTTCCTATTTTGTACCATAAAGTCCTGTGAAAGTTCACCAAAGAAGACACAGGGTCACAATGCGATGGAACAAACCAGATCACAGTGGTGTTGATTGCAGACTGATGACTCCCTAGTGTCCTCTGTAAGAATGAACAATGTTAAGAAAATAAGTTTGCTTGCCTTTATTATCTAGCATGACTAATATGAATCAGTTTACTGCACAACAGTTTTAATCAAGCTACTTGTATAAAATATCTGTGAAGACAGTGAAGCATAAATGCAGCAGACAGAGATTGTTCCTCTATTTACTAATCCATGTTCAAGATCAGGTTATTGTTCACAAATATGTTTCCTTGGTTCCCTTTCTCACTCACTTAAAGTTGTCTCTGTGGATATGTCATTGTGCTGCAATATATAATTCATTTGCCTGGGTGGAGAACCCGTTGAATATATAAGGCAACCATTTAAATGGAAAGCATGAATTTGAGGCCACAAGTGCCCCCAAGGTTTTGTGCTTGGAGATATTGTGTTGACAGCAATAAGAAAGCCATTCCATGTCTACCTTACCTCCCCTGACAAAAAGATATACTCTTTAAAAAAAAAACTTTTTCAAGTGGTGATGATGGATTATCACTGTTTTGTGTGTATTTCTTTCTGACAGACTATCCCTCTTCTCCAGTAGCAGTTGAATACCTTGGCCACTTCCAAAATGTGAACAGATTTCACAGTGGGAAGACATGATGAACAAGTTGACTGACAATGTGCACAGAATAGAGACAGCGCAGTGCCTGCATTGAAGTAAGGTTTCAATTTGAGTTCAACCATGTTATTAGATGCTTAAGAATCCTACAGGGGAGAGACTTAGGAAATTAATCGGAACCCAGCCTACGGCAACAAAGCTATGTATTTGTTTTTTCCCACTCATATGGCAAATAGTTGCACTTGACTTTAGGGAGACACTTTATATTCACATTTAATAGTCCTTTAATAGATACGGTATTTGGTCTCTCTTCCTCCACCGGAAAGCTCCTATCCTTTCAAGCTAACTGATATGCACTGTTTATTTCAAGTTCCATTTCACTGCTCTTACCATAATGGCTATTTAGGATTGTTATTGTGATTCATATTACATTACGAGCATCATATGCGATTAACTCTCTATGGCAGTATCCCTTCTTTACAAATAGATATGAAATAAGCCATATGGCTACCTGATAATGAGTACAATTTCTCCATCAAGTATATGTTGCATTTTGGGTTGGATATTTCTGAATTGGATAAGAAGACCTTCAACTGTTATTTCATTTTATTGAAGTTATAGTTTATATATTTGGGTTTTTTTCTTTTCTCTCAGTCTCAGTCCTGGTCAAGAAAGATATGGTATAAAACCAACTGCAGCAAAAGGACAGATATCAGCTACCCATGATATCAGCTACCCATAATTCACATTTTTCACATTGCACCAGAAAGTTTTACTTTCCTGAGCTTCTTTTTATTTTCTAGCTATCTTCAGCTAGAGAGTCTAAAAGTAACTGATGAAAGGAACAAATTATGGTTCTCTGGTTTAGCTCAAATAATTGACTAACAAATTGTAAAGAACTCATTAGATAGTAGAGCACTTTGTACAAGTATTTGATACTAAGGTAAAAATTTGAATGGTAATTTTAATGAAAAATACAAAGAAAATTAGCAACTGCACACATTTATTTAATGCTGAAGAGACACCAATTAATGAAGATCTATTGGCCCTAATATCCCCAGGGAATTTTGATTAAGTACATAATAGGTAAGCATATCTAAGTATTTACTTCACATATGTCTTCATAACTTCAACCCCCAAGATTATTGTTAGTGCCTTACGAAAAAAAAATAAGACAGGTAACAATGGTAATAACAAATTACAATGTGTCACAGCAAGAGAGCAGGAGAGATCCAGGGTATGTCATTCAATAGCAGGGAATTTGTTATATGAAAATGCCTGCGTAGTTGTGGGAAATAGGTCAAAGCCCACAGAACAGGGAAAGCTAATATGCTTTCAACTGCATTTATAGATTTCCCTTGGGGAAAACTCCTGGCTCTCAGACATAAGATTAAATAAACCTTGAACATGCAAATTTATTAGAGCAATAATTAAGAGTTTTGAGAACTTATATTCTGTGAGAAACAAGTCTAAAGAATAAGAAATTTGGCAGCCTGAGGAAACTATATTTAAAATATAATCACAGACCACAAATACGGAAAGGATAGGAAGTATGGGAAAAACCCCACAGCTTAGGTAAAGTATTGACTCTTTAAGGATTTTAGTTGCATGAAGGGAGTACATGGAACACAGAAAAAGTGGTCAAATTTTTAAGGACGAAATGTGTGGAAAAAAAATTTGTAAAAGACCAAAATGTAAAATAAGACACAACTGGCAAGAGTTATAAAGAGCAACAGGAAGACATTCAGTAATCATGTTAGTATCAAGATGAAGATAAAGGGAAATGCTGAACACGAGAAGGAAGAACTGATTATGATACCAAGAATGCTGAAGTGTTTAATGTTCTTTTTAGCTTTAGATATTGCTAAAAAGATTGTCTGAGATCAGGCAGCGCACACATAATCAACAAGAAAAGGGTAAAGATTCGGTCTGGAGAAAGGAAAAGTACATTAAAGAGCTCTAATGTAAGTTAGAAGTTTTATGTTGGATAGTCCAATTGAATTTTACTCAGAAAACTTTAAAGACTTGCTGAAACCTTATAGAATTCATGAAAGGTTATGAAGTTTTGGAGAGCTGGAAAAAAAAGGAAAATCACAGTTCTCATCTTCAAAAAATGTGAAAAAGTAGGAATTGAGAATTATGTGTGAGTTAGCTTTAGTTCCTTTTGTAAAAAGCTGGGACAAATATTCAAACAATTTATAAGCACCTAGAGATAACGTAAGAGTAGAGTAACTGCAAGCACAGATATCTTGGGAACAAAGCTTGTCAGAATAATCTAATTTCCTTTTTGTGATAGGATAACAGTCTTACAGATAAAGGAGAAGAAACGTATATGTTAGATACTTTGAATTTACAAAATCTTTTGAAGCTGCTTTATGTGACACTTATAAGCAAAAGATAAGATTAAGATGATTAGTATTATAGATGTGCAAAATTATCAGATGTGCCCAAAAAGTCTCAAACAGTGATTTGCTATCAAATCAGAAGGTAGTATTTAGGCAGGTTCTGCAGAAGTTTTCTCATGTCTTGTATAGTTCTGGCTTTTCATGAATGATTTAAATGCTGAAATACAGAAGAAGCTTTTCACAAAGGCTCAGTTGGGAAGTGATCTGAAAACATACAAACAGATAAACTGATAATATTTAACAAATAAAATTTAGAAGTTTAGGACAAGGTGCAATGGGCAAAAATGGAAACACTTGAAGTTCCATCTGAATATAAGGGAAAATTTGTTTACTGCAAAAGTGACAGAGCACTGAACCAGGCTGCCCAAAAAGGTTGTGGCTTCTCCTTCCCTGGAGATACTGAAAACCCTCCTGGGTGCAATCCCATGAAACCTGTTGCAGGTTGCATACTGAGTATGTCATGATGTTCTACTGTCTTGAATTATAGAAACAGAAGTTCTGTGCGTAAGGTATGTAAGTTAATCTTTCTGCACTGCTTGGCTCTAACAAGACTGCAGCTAGAGTAATGGTCCAATTCTGCACCCTGACTGAAGATGAAGGTACAGCAGATGGACAGAGTCTCAAGTCCAGCACAGTGTAATGTGAATGGGCTTTAAAAGTGTAAATAGCTGTTCTGTATTCTTTTGTTCTGTCATACAGAGAGCAACAAACAGAAAAACAGATTATAACTCTTTCAGGAGGCATAATCACAAACCACAGATTTATTTGTTTCTATTGAAGAATCTTATTCCCACTACCAGAAAAATAAAAGTATACCAGTAGATAATTAAACTACCTTTTCGACACAAAAATCTTAGTTTATAATTAAATCAGGCAAAATATTTTTACTTAATTCTTAATATTGTGTTCATAAAATGCTATTCCATAAATTTTATGCTCATGTCAGATTTTGTTCTTCATGGATATTTTGTCTACAAGTCTGACACTTGGCAAGTGGCAGTTTTCATTTCACAAAGATATCCTATTAAAAACAATGAATGAACCAGGGGTATTGTTTGGAAAAATGAACAGAACTCATCTAAAGTTTCTAGATGGGTACCTATTGGTGCTGTAGACAATGTACCTTCAGATCTAATCCTGACAATACAGCAGAAGAGGAGAACTGTTGGGAATTTTGTAGGAGTGTCTTTATTGCAAGCTTGTTCTACTTGTGCAAGTCTTCCTTTTATTGCAGTATGACAGCCTGCCCCCATTGTCATGTAGGCAGGATGTCACCCACATCATCTGAGATGACACGTAGTCCGTGCTACTGCCATGTAAGGTGTGATTCTTTCAACTCACGCTCATGTTGGTGGAGCCAAGGAGTGACACAACTCGAATCTGCATTCAAAAGTCATTTGCACGATTGACTTGACATTGAGTCCCTGATAGTCCACCACAGCCATGACATCATTGCTGGCCCAGTGTTCACTCTCAGGGATCAGGTGAATCACCATTTGGCTGCATTGCTGCTCATCTTTCTTAGTGCCTCAGTAAAGTTTGGTTTATGACCTGTTGTCAGACTCCATTACTGTTCAGACTGGAGACATGGTTGTTCTCTGAATAAGCTGGTGGTTTACTTCATGTTGATTAGCAAGAGTGCTGCTGAAAAGAGATTAGGGAGCCCAATCATTAGAAAAAAAGATACTGATTATTATCACTGAATAAGAATACTTCTCAAAAAATGTAAGATTTTGTTCATGCATTATTCTTCATATCTGGCACTATAATTAATTCTATTTGCCCTGTATCTTGTTGTCTGCCTCTACATTTAAAGGGAACTCAAGTTCAAAGACAGGCCTATCCTTTGTCACAAAGCACAAATAACAGCCACTAAAACCTTTGTGTTTTCAGCAGGAAAATAGGGCAAATAAAGATTTTTTTGAAAAAATAGACAATCATGACATTCAGTATCAAAACTGACGCTGATGTTTGAAATCTCACTAGCACCAGCATTTTAATGAGTAAAATATGGTAGTTTCTAGTGCATTTTTCTGCAAGCATTTTTGAGAATATTGTCATACATGTTGTGATCACTCAACATGCCCTTGGATTAGCTTATAATGTGGGGAAAAAAAAAAAAATATATGTATTTTGAAAAATTACAGTTATGGAAATATCAGTGATACAATATGCAAGAAATGGCATACATATACTCCAAAACAAGACAAAAATTTTCTGTCTGGGGTCATGTAATCCAAATGAGTGGAAGATTTGATGGAACTTTCCTCTGTTTCTGAACAGAAAACAGGTGAAACCAGTCAGCAAAATACATGTTTCAGGTAAGGTGACTTTTAGTAACTTAGGGTTTTTTTACAGAACTCATGTATCCAGAAAAAAACCCAACAAAACCAAACAAAAAAACCCAAAAAAACCACAAACAAAGCAAACAAACAAACAAACAAAACATAAGGAAAGCTGAGATCGCTTTTTAAAAATCAAGTGATTACACTAAACAGAAAACTGAAATTGACTATGCAAAAGAATAAAATCTAAAGGTTATGCAGGCAAGTCAGGCTGCAAATACATTTCTATGGCCGAAATTCCTTGCGGAATAACTGAAACATATACTACACCATCGTGACACAAAGTATCAGAGGAAGTATTGCTCTTGTACATGTTTTTTTTCCATGGTGCTCTTCTTCAGCAATCATCTAGAAGAGCTTTAGCACAAGTTAACAGTGAAGTTCGTATGCCTAAGCAAGCAGTTAGAGTTACAAGCATGGTGATGATATGTAGCCAAAGAAATATATTTAGTGACTTGGGGGAAAAAAATGTGTAGGAAGACTGTGAACCCAGAACGTGAGCAGAATGGTTCAAATGGACATTCATCAGCTGGATCCTGTCTGAAGACACTCAGTTACATCTGAATAATTTATTTTGAATTAAAATCTCTCTTCAGCAAGGCGAGAGCTTAGCTCAAGAGCAGCCTTTCAGTGGTAGAGACTCTTGGAAAGAGACGTACTGGTCTCTCACTTCTCCAGGGCAGCTCCTTGATCAGCCTTTAAGCCATACTAGCTCTGGTTGCAGAAATTAATTTCCCTGTGTACCCTTTTATGATCAGCTGAAAAACGCAAATGTACCAGCAGATAAAATGCATGCAAAACCCCTTCAAAATAATCTTTTTGTGCTCCTTTTGGTTTCAAGGATTTTAAGTTTATTATGTGGAATGCAGTCTAGATATGTTTTTAAGCAGGTTATGTTCCAGTAGAATTTCCTGGAGACAAAAGTATGGTTTTTAAATGGGTAAATAAGGGGCTAAGTTTAAATACAACCACATAGATCATCAAGTTTTGTTTATTCTATAAAGAATTATTTGCATTAAATGCTTTGTAGACATTTCCTTTTAAAAACCAGCAGTCAGGAGATCGTATAAAAAACTGGTGCTTGTCAGATCTTTTTTTAGGGGGTTTGTCATACTTATGTGAAGAAAGAGTACAAAAGCATCAGAATTGGCATCAGAAAGCACCAGAAACTGTGACATGTTTTTAAGGAAAAGGCCAATGCTTTTCTCATTTTTGTTCATGTAGAAAAATAATTGTCACTTTTACCCTCTGAACTCATTTCTTGCTTGTAGTTCATAACCTTCTCCTGTGGACCTGTCTGAAACATATTTCATCTAGGAATATAATCGAGGGGGAGCAAGATCCTTTAGTCTATGCTTCATCTCACTGGGAGTCAGGTGTGAAGTGGAGTCAGAAGCTTTTGCTGTGAAGATGAATCTCTTGGGACAGTCTGAGAGAGATTCTCAAGCTATCAAGACCAGAGTAAGAAAATTGTGCTAAAAGAGAAGGAATAACTTATCTGACACTGCTAGTTAGAAACCAGATGATAGTCTGCCAGTGAGGCAGAGTTGAGCTTTAAGTGCAGACAGATTTTGAGAGCATTTCTACTCCCTGTATCCCGAGATATTTTCCTCCAGGTCATGCTCAGTTATACTTCGTGATTTATTTAATCAAAAAGTGTTATAATTTACTGTCATTTTGAAAGATTTTATGACAGCATCTCACCATATCACTATAAGACCAGGTGCACCGTTCAAGGGAAATGAATCAATGACTAATATACTCCTACATCTTTTCTGGTGGGTTTTGTTAATTACTGTTATTTCTAGTAATTTCCCTCTTTTTTCCTATTGCAAAAAGTCCAAGAGAATATTCTTTTTCTGTTTCTGTTGTTTTTTTCTTTTTTTTTCCTCCTATAGCAATTATTTTGCTCAGGAGATGGTAGAGATAAATTAGCTCCATCTCTCTCAACTCCGTATATCTGCGGATGCCTGTGCATGTCTGAGTGTTTGTGCACGTTTGAGCATGTCTATATTTGTGCTCCAGCCTCGCAAAGATACAGAAATGATCATCTCTCTTCCTATTTAAAAGAAAATGAGAATTACTGTTAGAGACCAAGGAATCTGTCAGATTGATGTCACACAGCAGGCAGGCAATTGCTCCATTCTATATGACCCCAGTTTGATTGCACCTGCAAGAATAAGTTCGGTTCTGGGAACCTCAATATCACACATACATTAACAAATCACAGGGAGTTCAGGAAAGTGAAACAAAAAAACATTAAGTGTTCAAAAGGAATGAAATGTAAAGAAATAATCAAAACATGGCCAAATAGTGGCTAATATGAAAATGAGTATGACATGTAAAGGAAATAATTCTCAACAGGAGCTTTTAAAAATGGTGTGAGCTAGAGGGAAACTTGAGGAAATAACAGGTACTCCTGGAAGAAGAAGCTAAGGTTAAATCAATAAATATGGTATCACGTCTATATTTCTTATAATTTTGAAAAAATTGTAAGGAAGATATGATAAAAATTATTAGGGTGGAAGAGACACAGTATGTCATCTACCCAAGCTCCTGATTAAAGCAGGGCTAGCTTTGAGTTTAGACTGTTCTGTTAGGTACACTAGATTTGAGAATTTCTAGCAGGGATGGATATTTAGCATATTCCATGATTCCGGTGCTTGACCACCATCACCATGAAGAATCTTTTTTTTCTATATATTTAATTAGAATTTTATTTGTCGTAGCTTTTGTCTGTCTGTTGTATCTGTCACTGAGCATATCTAGGAGAATCTGGGTGTCTTCTCTCCAGTCAGCTTGGGTACTGTGTTGTTTTGCGTTCAATCTTCTGCTCATTGGGACTCCTTTTCACAGCAGATTTCTAGCCTGTCCTGTCACAGGGGTTGACCCCATTCCAGGTGCGGGACTTTACATTTGTTTTCACTGAGTTTCACTGGGTTTCTCGAGCTTTGCAAAATATCCGTCCTGCCCTTCAGTACCCTCCTCTTTTCTCCTATTCATGTTGTTAATGCATTTTAGTCCCATCTGCTGTGGTCCCACGGATTTGTATGTGGAAAACTTGCTATAGCAATCACTAAGGCATGCTCCATCTAATTGTCTTCTGGTACATTTTGCAGCACTTTTTTACCCTGTACTCTGCTATGAGGGACAGGGACTTGGATAGTTTGAGGTAGAGAAGGCGTGGAGTAGATAAGATGCTGAGTATTTCAAGTTTTTTAGTATCCTATATGTCTAGATGCCTCTCATTCAGCAGCAGCCCCATACTCTGCTTTATGTCACTTCTATTTCTCAAATTTCTCAATTACCTGTAGAATTGTTTTTTGTTCCCTTTCACACCTCCTGCCATTTTCAGCAACAGCTGAACTTTGGTTTTATTAATTCTTGAGCTGGAGACCTAGGCACTGTTTCTGTATTGCTCCTTAGTGGAGTGTTCTCAGCTCCACCCTGTATGCTTTCTTTTGGGGCTTGAGCTCACTCTGGATTTCTGCATTGAGTTACCTGGCCCTCTACCACACATTCTTGCTAATATTGGAATTGACCTCCTTGTGTTTTAAGGAGTTTTTCCAAGAAGAAAACCTGATCTCTCCAGTCCCTTTACTGTTCAGATAAGTTTCCCATGGGAACCTGCCTATCGTGAAAAAAAGCTGAATTACATTCTTATCTTCATTATTGAAAGTCAAGCTTGCTATTCTGCCACATTAAATGGATGAATAGAATTCATGTCATTGAGATTAAAGAGACTAGAGCACATGTATCCTTAATCCTTGGAACTATTTCACTGGTTCTTTTTTCATAAAAACTTTGTATCAATCTAAATAAAATTTATAGTTATGAAATAATAATAAAAAGTAGTGACCTTGAATATTTTCTTTGAATATTGATTCACAAATTAAGTCTTCGGTAATGGATGACACTTTTAGTCATTAATGTTCATTCAAATACCAATAATAATTTAACCTATAAGTAAATAATACTACTGTCATTATGAACATTCATTGAATAGTATTAACTATTTCAGTATTATTATAAAATATTAACTAAAGTATCACAATATTTTAAATAATGTATTCAAATGTAGATATCTACATAATAGAATCTCAGAAAAACAGGAGTAAGAAGGCATTGAGAGGTCATCTGGTCCTTTTCCCTGCCCTAAGGCAGAATCAGTTCTCTCTATGATTCTGCATAGACATTTTTCCACTTCTTTTAAAGACTTCATGACAGAGATTCCCACAGCAACCTATGACTGTAATTCGCTACCTTACCTTTTCATGTTTCCCCAGTGTCTATGCCGAATTTTCTGTGTTGATTTTGAAGCTCATTAATTTTTGTCTGATACATCAAGATTACAGAGGACAATTTCACATCCCTCTCTGTGGCTATGGATATCCAAACTGGCTTAACTCCACCCAATGTCATTTAACTGCGTTTCCCTTATATTCTTAAGACAGTGTTATATGCAAGAGCAATAAATATGTTACAAAAAATGGAGCTATATGGCACACTACTCCCTTTCTATATGTCATTGTGTAGAAAGATTAAATTGTTTAGTCTGGTTTTACCCTACCTATTCTTCACAGAGCTGCATTTTGTGTGCTGTGTACTCCATTCTTGTCTCCTATGTACCTCCAAATAGGTTGTTTTATAAATTGCCTCTGAATTTTTCAGCAAGTTGAAGTTAGGGTAACTTACCTATACTTTATAAACTTCTTTGCTTCAGTTGCCTGACTTCCCTCTTGCTTTTTTTTTTAAGTAGATGTTAAACTTCCTATTATCTATAACTCATTAGAAAGGTTACTGCAAGCAGTTTGCTTGTACTGAGTCAACATAAGTCATCCAGTTTATTTGTGATTAACTGTACATATATCATCAATTACATATTAAGCACACACATCAAACTAATTATATACTGATAATATTTTTGGTCATATTACTAAATCATACATCAAAACCTAGATAATCTTTCTGGTGGTCATTATAGTTACAAATGAGAAATGAGAAAGTGCTACTCTGTCAATAAATTATCATCACCAAAAATTTCTGTTTGGGCTTCTATGATATATATAGGAAATTAGACATAGTAGACAGTACCCTCAGCTGTATTAAACAGCATCAAAACAAACTGTAGCCCAGAAGCAAAAATACAAGCAGGCATAACATTATAAGAAATAAGCTAGCCAATACAAAACCACTTTGGAACAGAGCTATTTTGCACAGCGCTATTTGGACTATAGACAGACTCAGACCCAGTGTTCAGTGTGTGTTACATTAAATCTAAAAAACTGGTTACTCACAGAAAAAATATTACAGTGCCATGCTTGTGCTTGGGTGAAGTGTTCTTTTCAATTCCTAGGGGAAAGTTTTTGATGTTTCATGAGCCACCATCAGTCACAACTGTTGGATTCATTCTGCATACTATAGATAGTACAGACAGCATATGGTGAAACTAGCTTGGCTGTAACTACAGTAACGCAACCAAGTTTGGCTCTGGGCGGTAAGTATTACAAATCTGAAAGGAAGGGAAAATTTGGGTTAAAAAAATGCTATCCAAAGAATAGCAAGCAATTAAATGAAGAAATAACTTCATTACCTGGTAATAATAAAATACTTTTTCATTGTTTGATGCATGATGACTACTTGAAAGACACACAGTAGACACTGTGTTACAAATTCCTCCACTTCAGTTTCTGAGAAATGTGCTGGTTACAGTTGGGGTAGAGTTAATGTTTTTCCCAGTGGCTGGTATGGGGCTATGTTTGGATTTGTGCTGAACACAGGGTTGATGCTATAGCGATGTTTTTGTTATTGCTGAGCAGGGCTTACACAGACCCAAGGTCTTTTCTGCTTTTGGACTGCCAGACCGGTGAGGAAGTTTAGGGTGCGTTGGAGGTTGGCAGGAGACACAGCCAGGACAGGTGAGCTCAACTGGCCAATGGGATATTCTAGACTGTCATGCTCAGTATGTACAGTAGGGGAAGAAAGACGAAGGGGGGGACATATAGAGTGATGGCGTTTGTCTTCCCAAGTAATCATCGCATGTTATGGGGCTGCTGGAGATGGCTGAAAACATGCCTGATCATGGGAAGCAGTGAATTAATTTGTTGTTTTGCTCTGCTTGTGTGTGCAGCTCTTGCTTTCTCCATTAAAATGTCTTTATCTCAACCTACATTTTTTCTAGCTTTTTTTTGCAGTTTTCTCCCTGATCCCACTGGTGGGGGAGTGAATGAGTGGCTGTGTGGGTGTTGGTTGCTTGCTGGGGTTAAACCATGACGTATGTGACTCAGTTCTTTCCTTGGAATGAATTTTTGGCAAACCACAATCTTTCAATGCCATGGTTAATAGAATTTGAAGACATGATCATCATCTCTAAAAGAGATAATTTTTCTAATACTAAAAGACTAATTTTAGTTCTCCAATTACAGTCTGTCATCTGAGTGGAAACTGTTGGCATATATAAACTCCAATTAAATTATGCATAACAAAGGGGTTTGGTTTAGTTCTCATATTATCCAGTTGTGCACAGTCAAGGATAATGTTCCTATACAGAGATCGACATCTTGTGTTATCATATTCATCATAAGCCTGTTTCTATGCATAAAAACAATCCGGTGTCCAAAACTTTTCCAGTTTTTAAAAGAATTTTGATTTATGCACAAGTAATAAATAAACTAAGTAGTGGAATGAATGCTGTCTAGAACAGACCTTTCAGACAATCATCCAATAAAAAGGTCAGAGCATACCAGAGTGAGTAATATCCCACTTGTTTCTTACCTTTTTTATTTTCCCTGTGTATATAAGATTCTGCATTTTCCCTGAATGTCAGTTTGGCAACTTTCAGATGTACTAAATTCGTTCAAACTCTGACAATCAGTGAAGAAATGAAATAGCACTAAACAATAGCAGCACTCTGCGATGTTTACAAATACATTTACAGGAGGTCGTTCCTCCTGTGAACCCATTGTACATGCCAATTTGTTGCAATCTTCATTATAATGAAAAAGCATGGGTAACAATGAACAGCAAACCTTATTTAGAAAACACATAACTTACAAACATCAAAAGGCAACTGGGGTCATCTCTAAAGCAGATTTCCTAGTTGCCAATGAGTATTTTTCTGCTTTCATTAAATGGTCTTTAAAAGGTTTTTAATTGCATTCCTTATTTTGGCTAACAACATGATTCTGATAATACTATGTTTGCAGCTATTAAGTTCCAAAGAGCATTATTTAGGCCCAGGAAAAATTGCCTACCAGTGCTATTGAGGTCTAGACTAAGTGATCTTTCTGAAACTGTATAACAGACTTCTTTTGAACACTGTATTGCTAAAATTTGCTCACTTCTGTTTACATTTATCTTGTTTCCTCCATGATATTAAGTTAGTATGAGTACGATCTCCTCTGAGTTTGCAAAGCATATGTGCTACAGAAGAGACACAATATGGGAAAAAATATCCAAGTCAGGTGGAAAATGCAGTTGGTGTAAATGAAATTTGGGCTTATTAAGCACACACTTCTGCCAGTACTGAATAATTTACACACTGTTCAAGCATAGGAAAAGGTAATTCCCTGTTCTGAGTAATGAAATTGAACATTAACTGACTGTACTGGGAACAGTTGATGTTATAGTCCCCAATGTATGCATGCAAACTTTCAGAGATTGCTCCAGTTTTAGACACAGGCTAAAGTTTCACTTTTCTGAAAATATGTATCAAAAATAGGGGAAATTTAGCTCTACAGAGACAAAGGTCTTCTATGTTTCTTTTTTTTCTATGTCCTTTTCCCTTGCTAATGAAAATTAGATAAATACCTTCCATGGGTCAATGGTACCCCTAATTTGTTTGGAAGTTCTCAGGAGTGTGTTTTAAGTTGTTATAATGAAAGACAGGAGGAAGAACTGCCTTCTATATAAGCATATGAAAAGGTACGAATATCTCTTCTCTCTACTTGGTTTTTATCTGGCTTTATTATGCTGAGTCTTGATACGCCATGTTGTCGTAGACACAATATATAAAGCAAGGGCCAAGACAAAGTCTGTGGTGTTATCATATTGACAAGGGATGTGGTTCACACAGAAAATCTTTTCCAATATTTGTGTACAAGGAGATGCCATGATAAGACTGTCCAAGCCTTTGTATGTGATTGCCTCTGAGCATTTGAGTGGTTGTACAGGAGGAGTAAAGGGCTGAAATGGTATATGTGAATCTTCATTTAATTAGAATGCAAAGGGTATAAGGTGTAATTCAGGGAACCTAAAGAAAATGAAAAATTGCCTTAAAATATTTTGTATTGATCCAGTTTGGTTTTGGGTTTTGTGTTGGTTTGTTTGTTTGTTTTTTTTTAAGTGCAGTGTTGTTGCCTACTACTTTTTTTTGAGAAAAAACTTTTAAGAATGTTAAGATGTTCAATACAAATTTGTCATTGTATCTTTGAAAGCACAAGAATTTAAGTAAAACTTATATTTTGTCTGCAAGATTCAAAAAAGAGTTTATATTTTTTAAAGAAAGTCCTAAGAAACTTTTTAAATCACTGTCAAATAATATATAATTGTTGATAAAATACTACTGATTTAGAAATTTTGCTCTAGTGTTTGATAGATAAATGTTTGTCAAAGAGTTGTGTTTTGACCCGTTACTAACACTGACCTAATTCACTGAGGAAAATTATGAATACTCAATTCTTATTGGCACAGAGGAAAGAAATCTATTCCTTTTCATAAAGGTTGTGTTAGTTTCTTGATTCTTTCTTGAGAAAACAGTATAAGTAATTGGCATTTAAAACATATTTTGCCCTAAATTTCTGTTTATTCTCCTCTCTCTGAGAAGTTGACTCAGAGGTGTCATAAGAAATTTTTGGATGGATAATAAGGAATAATTTTCTGGATTAAATACTTTTAACATTAGTTTATATTAAATCACATATTAAGTACATTGAAGTGATGAATCTATAGCAAAACCTGTCCAAGACATGAATACTGTTGACTAACACAATCTAGAAATTTCAATTTGGCACCATTTTAAAACTGAACTTGTGTCTGAGTTCTTCATCATACATAGCCTGGACTGACTTGGAGAAGTCAGTCGTCATCCGGTTTTCTATCTCTGTTTTTTCAGTATTTAAGGTAGGCTTTATCCATAGGAAGAGCCTGGCTCTATATGTATAGCAGTTATTTCCTCTCACTGAAATGAGAAAAACCAGAACCGGAACTCTTTGTGCCCAGTTCTTTTCTGAGAAAAAATAAATAAGAAGTCAAAGACATCTATATAAGCCATCACAGCATAGACTCCAAGTAATTTGATATTTTGAAAATCTTATAATAATTTTTTTTCTTTCAATCAGTAGAAAAGTGTTTTGGCCCTGGCTGAAAAGGAGTTAATTTTCCTCATAGCTGTCCTTGTAGTTCTGTGCTTTGTATTGGTAGCTGGAAAGGTGTTGACAACACACCAGTGTTTTGGCTTCTGCTGATCAGGGCTGGCACAGCATTAGCACTGTCCCCCCAATACTCTGCCCTCACCAGCAGGCTGAGGATGGGCAAAATCTTGGGAGGTGACATAACCAGGACAACTGACCCAAACTGACCAGAGGGATATTCCACATGATGTCTACTCTTCAACACAGACTAAGAGAAAAGAGGAGTCATGGCATTTGCTATTATGGTGTTTGTCTTACAGAGAAACCACTACAAACAGTGAAACCCTGCCTCCTGGCCTGGACCTTACCTGCTTTTGTTTTGCTTTGCTTCCACATGCTGCCTTTGCTTTTGCTTTTATCTTGATCCAGGAGGATTTTTCCAACTTATTTTCCTATTTTCTCCACCCTCCCACCCCTTTTCCACTTAGGAGGGGAATGATAGAGGGCTCTGTGGGCACCTAGTATCCAAGCAAGGCCAACCTACCACAAAAAAAGCTTTTAGACCAAAGGTACACAGTGTGGCTTATCATACATATGTTGAAAACGAACAAAAACAAAAACTCATCAAACCCTGCAGAGCTGTTTTGACAGCTGAGGCTTGAGAAAGTGCAAAACATAAACTGCTACACTCCGCTTTTCATTTTCATACCAGGGCAGTTTGCATTGAATTATTTTTTAAATGTTTCAGGCAAGTCAGAAAAAGGTATTGATCATCTTTAACTGATGCCATGACATAATGTTATCGACAAATATTGGTGTTTAATTCTGAAGTACATGCAGATGTCTAAGATAACAGATTATAGTGCAGTGGCAATGATAGATAAGATTTTTTAATGTGTTTATTTAGATGTTAGGTGCTTTCGGAGAGATTAAGAAAGCAATTTCTTCCTATGTCATTTTGGTGCAAGTTTAAAAGTTTAGACATCATTAATAAAATTTTGTTCCCAACTTATCTAGTGAACTTAAAGGTTGCACCAAGCTTTAAATGATTTTTCTTGGACCTCTGTATATGGATATCTTATAAACTTTATATGGCTGTGGTCCTGGAATTCTGAAATAGCCTAATTCTGAAGAATTACTCTCCCTCTCAGTAAACAGAGAAACATTGTGATTTCTGATAATACTAATAAAAAATAGCACAACAACAGTACACAAACTTCTCCTTCTAAACAGCATTTTCCCAAATTTGGATATGAATTTTCTTACCTACAGTTTACCCTAAAAAGAATTAAAGAATTGTCGTTACAGGAAAAGAAAGTTCTATATTTGTTAGCATTTTATACTGAAAATTGCAATGCTAATGCTCAGCCCAGCACATTTCCAGCAAAATTTCAGTGACTCAAAACTCCATTTTTACTCCTGTAAAGGTTATGGGAAATTTATAAAAAGGTATTTTTGAGCATCTTGACAAGTAGAAACAAGACTAGTAGAAAACAAAAGTAGCAAACCCATTATTTTTACCGAGGGCCTCCTTAGGAATACATCATAAAAAATAATTTGGTCTGACTGACTTAGCAGGGAATTCGCACCAAATCTCCATGCTTGACAACATCAACGATGGTCCCTTTGGACTCATGTTCATTCTTCTGGAAGAATGTAGTATGTTGCATAGGCCAATCACACAGCCACTGCTTCTTGTCCATGTCGGTGATGATCTGACTGACAGTGGGTGACATATTGTGCATCCATGGGGACAGAAGAAGAATTCTCACACAGGAGTTGGTGATAACCTTTCCTAGGAGTGTCTCTATAAAAAAGAAGCAAATATAAAGGGATTATATCGATTAGGCTAATGACAGAGCTGATGGGTTGCAACCTCCTTTAGGAGGTCATTCAGGGGTGTAGTGTACTGTTTAGCTAAACTTATTCAGCAATCTAGGATTAGCAGGAGCCTTTTCTCTTTTTCATTCTTTTTTTCTTTTCTTTTTTTTTTTTTCCATTACAGCATACACACAGACCTGGGTGATGGAGCTGATGACTGATGATGATGATCGTAATGATAATGGCTGCTTGATTTTTTTTCTAATGCTGCTATTCACTAGTCCTGTGTGCTGAAGGCATACAGTATGCACTAAGACTTCATTAGGAATTTCTGAGATGAGCAATTCCTTTTTTTTCATCTGAAAATAACTTTTGTCTTCATTTCTGATTCCAGCTCCATCCTGTAGAGAACTTTAAATAAAAAAGGAAATTTCATATCTGGGGTTATTTTTAAAACAAGGCTTTAAAACAATTGACATTTGAGAAACAAGGGAATACTCTTGTATATGTTGTACATCTCTGTATTAATCCACATCATTACTGATGAATCAAAAGAATTCTGACAGGAGAGTAATTGTGTTCTGCATATTACAGCAGGATCTACATATGGTTTTCATAATGGGACAATATAAAATGAAGCAGTTGCCCAGAAAATAAACAAAAAATTACACATTAAATATTGCTTTAATCACTGGCACTCTGACAGGCACAACACTGAGCATTCTGAATCCCAGACTCTCAGCATTAAGATCAGAGATCTAGCTCTTATCTCTCATAAACTCTGTTTATAAACTCAGGAACCTGCAGAGGTATTGGTTTTTAAAACATGCATCAGATTCCACAATCAACCACAACTGGTTGATTGGTCTCTAGTACACAAATCCTCTGCTTGCACATAAAGTGTTTATTTTCCATTTCAATGTTTAACCATAGACAATTAAGGTTAGAAAATACAAGAGTACCATGTATCTACTGAGTAATCATGTATCATAAAATATTGCAAGTTAAAATATAATATGTTGAGTTGACCTTGAAATGAAGAGCAGCAGAGGAGACATAAGGTCATCCTCTTTTCACACAAAAAGGGAAATGAACTTCAGGTCATTCCTACTTTATTGGCCACTAGCTGTTATCCTGGAGGTGTTGTGCTTGAGAGATTTTATCAACAATACTTTGTGACTATTACTGGGCAATCCAGAGAATGACATTACCATTGTCCTCAGAGGAATTTTTCCACATGTCATCCCAGCCGGAGGCTAAATAGCTATAAGAGAAGTTATGGAGGAAAGCTAATTAGAAAAGGGAAAGGATGATGGAATTGAGCATAAAAAAAAAATCTATTATTTTCACAGTCGTAATGGTATATGTCCTTGTGTGTGTTTCTACCTCCTTTCCTCTGATGCCCTATGACATTCTCACATTTTGAGTTACAGTGCATATTCAATCAGACAGCAAGCTTGGAGGAATATCGTCATCGATTTTTTTTAAAGAATGAAATCCTGTAGCATAACTTTTTCATGAAGGTCATTACTGTAAGTTAAAAAATTGGAGACATATAGTATATGCATGTATTAAGAATGCCCAGGTGTCATAAAACATAGGATTCAAAATATATGTGACTAGAATCTGTCCTGTTTAGATATGGTGGATAGGGTGTTATATGAAAGTTTGTGTCTCCATGGAAAATCTTTCACATATCTTCTTTCCCTGAAAATTAGATTGTGGAAAAAGCTCCACATTGGGTTGATTTTTAGTTTTGTTGGGAGGTTTTTTGGGGTTTTTTGTTTGTTGGTTTGGTTTGGGGTTTTTTTTGGTTGTTTGTTGGGTGGGGGTTTTTTTGTTTGTTTTTGTTTTCCTTTTGGTTTTGGCTTTGTTGTTTAGTTTTGTAGGTTTGGGGTTTTTTTTGCTTTGAGGAGTAGATATGTCTATAGATTTCAGCAGTTTTCCAGTACCTTCTGGTTGATTCCTTTGTCAGAGGGGGCTAGCTAGGGATATACAACCATTTCAACACAGCTCATGTTTTCTGATAAGCCTACATAGCTTGATTCTCTTGGATGCTTAATTTTTTCCTAAATTTTAATTTAATCCTATTAAACATATGTAGTTCAGGAAAGCACAGATGAACTAATCATCCAAGCCTTTCTTTATATGTGAGCAAAAAATTTACACACTTAGGACACAATTCATTTGACTTGTTCTACATGTTTGTGTTTAGATGAGGTTATATTTTTTTTTCCATGAGAATGAGTGCTTACTGCCATTCATTAGTTAATCTGGGTCAGAATGTTTCGGGGAACTTTGAGGAACCGAATTGGTGATTTCAGTGCTGAAGATGTCTGTATTTGCTCATGTGTGCCCACTCCTTGAAGATTAAATTATTTCAACATATTATTTTCTCAGGGGGAAAGGTGGTGAACAGAAAACTGCATGAACTTTCCTGTGCTTTTTAGTTAGACCTTCAAAACTCACATCCTCTACCTTTGCTCATGCTTTTAAAGTATTTTCTTTTGTCTATAAACTGCTCAAATTGGAAGTAATTTCCAAAGTTCTGTATAGAGCAGAACCTTATGAAAAGGGCTTAGTACAGCTGTTGAGTCACTGCTGTGATGCACTGAACATTGTCTTGGTGGGTTAAGCAAAATGGTGAATCCTTGTTGCCTTCAGAATTTGCTCCTCTGATAGCTGCTGGAGAAATCCACGTGCCTTCAGGGTGAGACAAATATTTAATTTATTTTTTATGAATAGTGTTTTTTGGCTAACTAGACTTTGTTCAAATAACTGTTACTGAATTTTCTAATGATGACTCTAAATGGCATTTCTAACAGGAACACTTGTCTTATTTGTTATTGCTAGTGAGAGTGGCATATGCAGTTTATACATTTTTTTTTTTTAATCAAACTGTTTAGCTGCCGTGCAAATCTGTACTATAGAAGTGAATAAAGTAATGTTTTCAAATTTCCTAAAATTCTTTTATTCATTTGCTGTCTGCTGTGATAAAACTCAAGGTAGTAGGTGCTTAATAAAATGACTGGCAGGCAATATAATGCAAGTTGCTAGCAGCTGTGCTAGTTCTGTAGCACACACTTCAGTTCAGCCTAAGCCCTATGTCTGTGGAGAATGATAATTAAAGAAGAATAAATATGAGATATTTAAAAGGCCAGTTCACTGTCACTGAACAGATACTGCTGTACATTATTTATTTTTAATTCTTTCCTTTTCTTAAAAGTTCTTTTTCATTTTCTGTGTAATATACATTCTGTTAACTTTGAGTACTCAGTACTAAGACGTGATTAATTTCCTAAAGTTTAAACTGTGATGTTTGCCTCCCTTTCTCAGCTGTCTGTAGGGTTGTATTGAAATGAGATATTTGTAATTTATGCCTTTAACTTAATAAATAAGTCCTTTTGCTGCTATAACTACATATGTATGTTAAATTTTTAAAAGGTAGAAGAGCCATTCAGAACATGAAAACACCTCTTTTGTTCACTGATTTTTTTTCCAATTGAAGACAAAATTATAAGCTTTACAGCATAATTGAAGATAAAATTATAAGCTTTACAGCATAATACTTTCCTTTCAAACTTAAGTAAAACTCAAAGATTTTGTAATAGTTATACCAGTGGCCAGGGAAGTAGCATGTTTCTAAGATAAAACAAAATTCCACATGTAAATGTTTCTGAAATGTTTCTGTGTATATAGACATAGGTGTCTTTGTGTGTGTAGATAGTTGGTGAAAATGACTTTCCCTATGGACTGGCAGGCCATTTGGATAAAGACTATCAGGCTCTGAAAATACATGCCAAAGAAATTTTCTTTTTCTTTTTTTCATCCCTTTTATCATTAAAAAAAAAATCTTGTAAAGGTTGTTCATCCACAAAAACCTAGTGACAGCTTTAGTGGGTTTGTGAAAACCCTGTATTGGGATTTAAATATTATTTCTCAACCACTTTCTTTAGTTTTGATGTGATCTTCTACCAGAGTAATTAGTCTCATACAAAATACCAGATGAGTCTTTTATCTTAGCTAAACCCCAAGATGAACGAGGGATCCTTTGTATTTACAAAGGATACTGCCATCTTAGTGCTGAGAAGAGAATAGGTCTAAGAGTTCCTTATTTCTATTCCCTGTTGGGCCATTGCTTTCTTTTCCCATGGTTGACCTTCCTATGAACTAATCAGAAGGAGTAAATGGAAGAGGAAAAAATGGTAGCTGCTTCTGTATGCCTTTGGACAATTTCCTTCAAGTGGTCCACATTTCTATTCCCCATTTAAAAAATAAAGGTGCAGCAGGGTAAGTTTTTGCTGTGTAATCTCATACAAATTATACTGAGATATTGGATAGGGGAATTATAAAACTGTACTGTACCATTTTGTTGATGGATCTGTATGTAATTTTCAGAAGCAGACAATTTAGTAGCACATCTGTAATCTATATGTGTATATTTAGAGAGAGAAAACTGAGCTTTATTTTTTCTCTTAAGAAAAGAATGTTTCTAAACCTGACTTTTCTAGTGATGTGAAATTTTGAAATCTATTAAAAAGCCACTTTATGAAATAAGGTATTTTATTTAGTGTCCATAACCTTTCTTCAGACTGCTTTGATGAATTTCTCAGTGGTAAACACTCAGATGCATTTATAATGCCCAGAGTAAGTGATACCATCATGTAGCTCATACCAATCAAATATTATTTAAGGTATAATAAATCAGAACAAAATTACATGTCAGGTATTCAAAGGTTATGAGCAATAGAATTGTAGTACAAAGTCATTGACTAAAAGGAGAAAATCAGTACTGCAATCATGCTGCAATTATCCAGTTCTCGACTTCTTATATATGAAAAGTGGGTTGTAACAGTTTAATGAAACAGTGATAATAATTGTAAGCTCAAATTTTTGTCTTCAGGTTTGACTTTTCTAGGATGTTGCTGAGAGGGCAAAGGAACAAAATTAGCAAGTGAATAGAAGCTGCCTTATGTTACTGTCTCAGAAAAGATCTGTCACGATGTCTAAATCCATATCATTTAGTCAGAATAAAAACATCAGTGTGCTAAGTATAGTAAAAGTAGCTCAATTATTTTCTTTCTTCATGACATCTTGAGAGTTATTAGTAGCATTTAAGCATAGGCAATTGACATGGGAATTTCCAATCAGAATCAGTCAACTTCTATGAGGTTTCTGATCTGAATCACTCTCCAGAAAATTTCTCCCTTCTTCCAGCATTCCATTTCTCCTTATCTTTTTCTCTTTGTCCTTTCTTATCTTTCTCTTTTTCTTCCTCTGCCCCTCTACCACTTCTTCCCTGGGTAAATCCACCAAGAGGACTTCTAAATTATTCTTACAGAAGCGTATTTTTACTATTCCCATTTTCATGCAAAATTAGAAAGTGTATATTTAGATTAATAGCATTAATTAGAGTAAAATACGGCACAAAACACAAATGTATTCTTCATGCAAATAAAAGAGGTAAGTACCTCTGATTACCATGACATTATCAGAGAAAATTTAGGTCTCTCTCTCCAGGCCAAAGTATCTTCTTGATGAATCATGAGTCTCTTTGGTTATGTGCAGAGTTGGACCAAAACCAAATAAAATGCTGATGGTTCATTTTTATCCTACCTCCCTGAAGCTTAAGATAGGGCAAAATTCATTACTCCAAGATATTCTAATTTGTACCTTTATCTATGTGTTAACTAATATCCATGAAGAAGAACCTGTAAATTAGTTCAGCAGAAGTCTAGAGACCTATTATGTGGGAAATCACAAAACGATTTTTGAAGTCATAAAAGCCCTTAAATGTAATGTAAATTTATTGTAAATACTTTCTGGTTGATCTTGCAGTCTTTTGGCAGGCAAAGTTCTCCTTGATGCCAATGGGAGTTTTGCCATTACCAGAATTTCAAAGATGAAATTTTCTACAAACACCCTAGTAGTCTAAAATATTAGCTTTTATTATCTCCATGAGAACTATATTCCTTATAAACTTAACAATAGTGAATAAATTTGGTTTTGACTTGCAGCTCTGAGTAAAGTAATGTACATATAACACCCTATCTAAATCTTATTTCTGTAAGTAAACAACTAAGTGCAATTATTGTGCCTTGCTGCCACATGCCTGCCCAGCTCTCTGGCAGTATCTGAGTGCATTTGATTCTGTGGGAACAATGGCTCTACACATATCTGATCAGGAATGTGGAATATCATGAAGGTAACTTAGATAATTTAACTTGTTAATACAATAACCATTTTTCTTTGTATTGGATGATACAACTTCTGTGAAGTCTCTAGCCAGCCCTGTGTGATGCACAAAAGACTGTCACAAGGACTTTTCTCTCCTAGTATGACAGGCTGAGAGAGTTGGGACTGTTCAATAAAAGGCTTCAGGGACACTTTTTAGCAGTACATAAAGGAGGCTATAAGGAGGCTGGAGAGGGACTTTTGACAAAGGCATGTAGTGATATGACAAGGGGAATGGCCTTAAGGTAAACAGGGTTGGTTTAGATTAGGTGTTAGGAAGAAATACTTAACTATCACAGTGGTGAACCACTGGAACGTGTTGCCCAGAAAGGTTGTGGCCTCCCCATTCCTGGAGGTGTTCAAGACTAAGCTGGATGGGACTTTGAGTAACCTGGTCCAGTAGAAGGTGTCCCTGCAGGAGGCAGGGGTTTTAGAAATACATGATCTTTAAGGTACGTTTCAACCTAAACCATTCTATGACTTTTAATATAATATAAAATTATTTTATATAAAAACTTGCCAAAAAACCTTGTCCTAAGCAGTCTCTTCAAACCAATGAGGCACAGGACAACAAACATTGTCCTAGTTGAAATTTTATTGTCTATTCAGCTTAGATGTAATAAAAATTATATTTTTTTATACAGTGTTAGTAGAGCTATGCTTGTTAACAAGACATCGAACTGGGTAAAAAGCTTGTCAACGTAGTGTATAATGATAAACATTTGAAGTACTCACAGTAATCATCCTATTGCACAACAATCTCCCTGTGCCTCATTTCCTAGTCATTTCAAATACTATCACGCAGGATACTTCTCCAGAAAACCTCATCTCCCAGTGCAATGTAACTGCTGTGAAATGAGCCACTTCCCCTCAAAAATGAGTGGAAGGTTGTCAGAAGGCAGTTAGATACCTACCAATGCTGTTCACACCATAATAAAAAAGGCAATGCTGTTATTGCACCCCAGCCTTTACAGAATGCAAAGGTGTAGCTTTCTGAACTGTGTTCTGGTCGGTCCTATAACTCACTGAGGATCACTGGACCAGATCATTTCTTGTAAAGTAAATTCCGAGAGAAAACCAAGTGCATTAGAAACTATTCTGGTATCTCAAAAAGTGTTTCTTCCTAGACCAGCTCCAAAGAAAAATTCCATTTTGGTTCTGACGTAGCAAGTTTTTCCTTCCGGGTAATATGCAGGAGGAAAAAACAAAATCCAAACACTAAAAGGTATAGTTACTCGTAGTCGAATATTATGGATATCTATCATAACATGTGTCTGAATGTCTCAGCACTCTGGCCAAATGCTATTGTTTGATGATTACATATTATCAGTAATAATACAATTATATTATACTGAATCAGTTTTTACTTGTATTAACAAACGAAAAATTTGTGCTGGGTTTTGCTCATTCAATCACTGCAATATGTTGATTCAGCATAATTTAAATTTGATAAATTTTATCCTGTCTGTGTTGCAGATGAAAATGTACGCATTACATACACATATATTAAATTACATTACATCCACAAATTAGTAAGGTATTCTGACACTCTCTGTGGAAAACTTACATTGATTTTGTCTGTGATTTCAAATGTGTTCTAAAAGTCAATGAGCAGTGAAAGGATAACACAAGTTATTTGATTCTCCAGAGTCCCTTTAATTGGTTGCTTCTTCCGGCTGACATCCTTGGTTGTTCAACACACAGGATGCTGAAAGCAAAACATTGACCAAAACCTTCTCACATTAATTTCATAGTGGAACTGAATATGAGGTTGTCAGTTTCTTGGAATAAATCACTTCTCAAATGCAACTGTTTGCTGTAGAGGAGACAGAAGGCAATCTGACATCAGGGGTACTGTGGTCCAGCAAAGTGGGTTTGTGCATTGTGTGGTGTTCAGAGTGAATTGTCCTTCAGACCCATCAAAGTTCTGTTCTGATGCCTGCATTACTTGGAATTCTCCATTAAGATGAAATACTTGTAGCTTATGGTAACATAATCACAACAAGGTATCAAGTATATTTTAGAAATTACAGTTTGAGTGCCAAGTTCAGGAAAAGGGCATTTGCTCAGCTCTGTCCAGAAGAACACTGAAATGCTTCCCACTACTCCATTAGTGTTTCATATCTACTGTTCCTTCCTGTCACTCTACCTAAAAAACTCGTCCATGTGAATATTAAGCTGTGAAATCTTCAGATTCTCTGACTTATGGTAATGCTTTTGGAATTGTTTACTATGCAGTCCTAAGCTCTGATCCCAGAACTCTGCAATGAATTCCATTATTTCTAAGATATATGTATGTATTTATCTCTGTTCTAGCAAAAAATATTTGCTACAGCTTTTGCAAATATTTCTCAAGTTCTAGAAGGAATATCTTTATTGATTTTACTTTCTTTTAATGACTATTCACAAGAAACACAAGGAGCTTAAACTAGCCTACTTCAGCAGAAATTCAATTCTCAGCTGTAGAAAAGATGTTTTATCCATAAACCCCAGAAGTGGTAAGATAGAAGTTAAAAGAGTTGTTTTAGTTTTTCATTTGTATTCAAATCCTGTTTGTTTAAATTATGTCACTCTAGTGCCTGATCTTTTAACTTTCAATAAGCTTCTGTATATACAAATGTACAAACAAACATCTTCCTAAAAAAATCTGTCTCTGAAAGTATGTATGTATGTATGTATGTATTGAGATCTGCGTGTACTTGAACATGGTTATACATATTGGTAAATTCATTTTTGTTTCTGCATTTATACACCCATATGTACACAAATACATATTTTTACAGCTTGTTGAAAGCTTGTAATGTGTCTTTGGTTAAGGAATGCTAAAGATACTGATTTTCCTCAGATCTAATTTCTTGAAATCTGCATTCAAAGCTAGAAGGCATGCAAAGTCACCTTGAAAAATATGCATTTCAGCAAAAGAAATTTTCTGTCACCTGAGAAAGGATTTAACATTTCGCTTCTCGTGCTCCATGAGGTTCCTCTCAGCTCATTTCTCCAGCCTGTTGAGGTTCCTCTGGATTTCAGCACAGCCTTCTGGCACATCAACCACTCTTCTGAGCATTTTTTGCTCAGGAAACTTGCTAAGGTGGGCTCTGCCCATCATTCAGATCATTAATGAAGATGTTAAGCAGCATCAGACCTACTCCTGATCGTGGGGTACACCATTAGTGACTGGTCTCTTTGTACCACTGACCACTGCCCATGGGACTGAGTTATTCAGCCTGTTTTCAACCTACCCTACTGTCTTCTCCTCCAGTCTGTACATCAACAGTCTCTATTAAGATCTTTTCTGACACAGTGTCCAAAGTTTTACTGATGTCAAGGTAGACAATATCCACTTCTTTCCCCTCCTCTACCAAGTCTGAATCAACGTGACTCAATCAACAGACTGCTTCAGCACCCACAGTCTCCATACTTCACCATCTTTACCTATTTTTCAAAATAAAATAGGAAGTTTTAATTTAAAAATAGTTATTTCAAAATCCAGCATTTGAGCCTTTTTATCTCAAATACTTCCCTGATCCTCATCCCATGCGTATAAAGAGAAAAATGTGAAGAATCCTCTACTTCTTTATCTAGCCTATAGGTTTTTTGTATTGATTTGCTGGGTTTAGTTGTTTGCTTGGGTTTTTTTGTTTTATTTTTTTTTCTTGGGTTGGGGAAGGAAGCTATAGGCTACTTGCCTTTTCATGGCTATGCAAAAGTTATATGCATGTATATGAAGCTTAAAGGAAAGCTGCAGAGAAGCAATTACTCCTGCATTACTTATACAAATACATACATGCATGACAGTAACTCTTCTTCACAGTTAGATGTCCAGATACTGTCAGATGTTTCACATGATCTTTATTCCATTGGTCAAGAGTTTCAGAGCCTCACTCGAATGTTATGCCTTGGGAGGTCAGGATCATGCAGGGAAAGACAATTTTTCTGCCAGTTAGTGCCAATCCTGTAGAGAGTCTTAACACTAGAGGAGAATCCTTGATTTGTTCTCTGAATTTCATGAGGAGATAATAGACCACCAGGGTGGTGTGCTCATCATGACCTCTGCTGCTAAGCAGATGAGCTAACACGGCCTATAATACCTGGAGGCTTTTTTAGGTTGCTCTGTGCATGATTCAGAGCAGCAGCTTGGAGCTGGGTTTCCACGCTTAAATGTAAACATCCTACTGCATTATTCTATTTTTGTTTTTTAAGGAATCTTTTAAGTTTGATAACTGAGTATCCAAAAGTTGTACATGACAAATAGGAAGTGGAAGGCCTATAATAAATCTTCTGGTTTAGTTTAGCCAGAAAATCAAAATGAAAATATTTCAGTACATCCCACATGTGTATCCCAATCTTCAAGTTAAAATGGCAGTCACGGACTGGACGTAACAAGGATATAAGGATCACATCATCTGCCTTTTTGTTATTCATACAATAGATCACAACCAACACACTCCTAAGACAGTGAATGAAAAGTCAGGTTGTTGGAGGATGGCAATCCAAATAACCTATCCCCAGAAACCAGCAAAAGTAGACAATAAACAGAAAGGTGTTCATAAGTTCTTTCCCACGTTTAGCTCTCTAATACATTTTTTTTTTCCAGCAGGCATCTTCTTCTATTCATGGTATGAATGGTGGGAAAAAATTGTTAGAAGTAGAAACAGTATTCACCTGTCCAGATATAATTTAATCCATTAGAATCCCATACAAACCCAGAACAATTATGTATTTTAAGATGCAGTTCATTTCATCCGTAAATAGATTTATGAAATATGGCAAATGAATTTTCATGTGGCTTTTGTTAGAATTTTTTTTAATTTAAAACTTTAACATAATTTTTTCCTTTAAACTTTCTTTGCTGCAGAAGTGTCTGAAAATTCATGAGTAGTGTTTAACCTAGCTAATCACTGTCTTCCCTCCTAAAGATGACAGTTGCAGTGAGGAGTCTTCTTCCTCTTTAGCACAATTTTTTTTGGACAAACACCATTCAGTTTTTTCTATTCAATACACACACACACACACACTGTGCACTCATATTCTTATCTTAAAAGGTAGTGTTAAGTGGCATATTGAACAGCAACATTAACTGAAGGGGATGGTGCATATGAAAATACTGGGATTAATCACTGGTTTAGAGGTAACAAAATGAAGGATTCCTTGTAAAGTTGACCTCATGAAAAAGAAGGAAGTATGCAAGAGTTTGAAACAACCAGAAGAGAAACAATGCGAAAGAAGAGACTTATAGAATACTTGTACAGTTTGGTGATTATGGTAGTCAGGCTTCCTCTTGTTACTTAAATACCTAGACTTTCAGGTACCCAGCTCTGACAGATTATTATTCAATTTAAAAACTAAAATTTTCCAATTGCAAGAAGAAAAATAATCACTCATTCCCAAAAAAGCGGTTAAGTACACAAAGATATACATTTGAAATCTCAATTTCGTGGTTAATTTGGTATTAAAACTCAAAAAAAATTAAATTACTATTTTTCAATTTAGTAATAAGCATTTAATTTCAAAAGTAAGATATTTACACTGTCCACATTTTCTTGGAAAAGCAATAGCTTATCATCTACACAGATCTCTGCAGAATATATATTACGGTTTCATAATTATTTTGACAGTGACAGCTGATGATCTAGTGACTAGGTATTGCAAAGGCATATTATAACTGTTAAATTATAGCTATTATTTCTTTTCTTATATACAGCATTTAGAAAAAGAAATGAGTGTTGAACTTAGAGCAGATTTATTGTCACGAAGAACATCTACCAATTGTTCTTCCCTATCCTTAGTAAAATGTATGCTGATAATCCTATTTTGCAGCAATAATAAACATAAGTAATATGAAAAGGGAATTTTTTCACTGTTGCATATTCATTTTATTATTGATATGGTTATTACTTGCTTAGTAAATCACTAATGAATCTTGAAGAAGATGAAATAGCACAAAAGAGAAAAGTTGTTTTGTTCTAGTAGTATGAGTGCCTTTCTAGTCCTTTAAAGATGATATGAAGAAGCTTTATAGAATACATAACATTGGAAATAGTTACACAATAGTTATGATCTGCCCCTAAAGGAGAGGGTAGCTAAAATTCTTGCTAATTGATCCCTGAGGGTGGATTAGAGTGAAATGACACTGAATAATAGGTGTTTATAAATATACATATGTATAGGGTTTATTTTAGAACAGTTTGGTTGCAACAGAAAGGAGGTATGTAGCCACTTTGGTTATAATTATCTATAGTAATATAAAAATACAAAAGCATAAAAATATCACTAAAGTAAATATATGTAAGGAAAAGAAATTATAAGAGAAAGAAATTATAAGAGTAGAAAGATCCACCCGTGGATGCAGTGACAAGATTTGATTGTTGCAATATCGATGTCCATTGGTTGAAATGGTGGTCGCAGTCTCGATCCATTGGGGGTGGGGGATGTCCACTAAACACAAAATTCAGCGAGTTAATATACACTTAGGCTTACATGGGAACGCCCAGGGTACCTCCCCTGGGAGCAGAACTTTACACTGTCTAAAGTAAACCGTGGATCTGTTGCCACACTGTGGATCATGTGCAGTCCTCTGGTGGAAGGCCCCAGAAATGAGTCTGGTGGCACTTTGGGGACCATTGATGGTTATAACACCTTCTATGAAAGCTGCCTCAGCGTAGTTGAGCTGGCTGTGTCACATCAGCAGGGATGAAAACCCTCTGGCCTATGTGTAAACACCCCAGTCCTTCCCCAGAGGAGGATTTTCACACCTGAGCCAGGGCATGATAAAAAGTATTATCCCCCCTCACAGGACCTGCTTCATATTGGTCTTCTTCTTTATCTGGCTCAAACCCCAGCTTGTTGCTAAACAATGGTTGGTTTGTCATGACCATCCTCTGGTGCTCACACCCTCTGCACCTGGGCTATTACTTTACACATTGTCAGCAAATGGCCATTTTTTGAGCCATTAATCATTAACATTTCAGTCTCTCACAACAACTCATCAAATCAGTCATGATCTAAATAGTTAGATTGATGCCACAGAGTTTAATGTCTAGAGGAAGATGGAATCAGGTAGCTTCACAGATTGTTACTGGGGTTAATGCTTCTGCAACGGGGCCAGAATCCTTTTTTTTTCAGTACATTTCATCTTCCTTCGCTATGTTCTCTCTGAGGTCCAAGAGATAAAAACTCATCTTCTCTTGCTAACTAATCAGATTCTAGCAATGCAACCAGGCCCTTCTCCCCATAAATAGTATCTTAGAAAGCATTCTTCCACTATGGTAGTGCTATTTCTGTGATTTGTTGTGTGCAAACCCCATGTTGTACTGGTTTTGAGAGTCCTGAGATCAAATTGGTTCAGGTGTTTGGTTAATTTCTAAAATGTCAGGCCAATCTCTTATCACAATACATTAACCAAATATAGGTTTGAATAGAAAATTAATTATACACCAGGGATGACAAAATCTCATTCCTCTACAGCTTCTGGGACATATACTTTTTTAATGGTATTTACATGAGTATAGGCAAGTTCATGTCAGGCAGCATATTAGAGATTTTTCTTCTGAAATACAATTAATACATCTGAAAATTGCATAAGAGTCTGTAAATCTGAAGGGGGAAGACACTTGCCAAGAAAACAACTTAATTACATATCAAAACTAATTAAGACACACCTTTCAAGATTTTCAGGAGTTTTTTATAAGAAATTTGGTGCTATGGGCTTTTTCCTCTGTGGCAGCTGTCTGTAATGCTACTATGTTTCCCAAGTGAAATGTAGGGAACAAGTAGCTCAGGGAGTGATAAAATCATCTCAGACACAAGAGATTACTTTTAGATGATTATCCTGCAGACTCATTTGCTTATACTCTGGAAATGATCTGCTGTGAGGAGTTTTTTTGGTTGGTTGGTTGGTTGGTTTTTTTTTTTTAATTTGCTGGTGCGAATAAAATTTACATTAAGATTTACATCTGGGGAAAGTTTTGCTTGACTCATTTTTTTTTTACTTTGTTCAGGACCATGAATTGAAATTATTCTTTATAACTGCTTCCTTCAAAGCATTTCTCTCTCACCGCAAAGGGTTCTATACTGTGGTGAGGCATAGGTGAGTCTGAATGAGTGCCCTTTTCACACAGCAATTAAGTATTCTCCCTTTTTTTGTAGAATAGTAGATTCATTTAGGTAGGAAAAGACCATTAAGATCATTGAGTCCAGCTATTAATCTACCATTGCCAAGTCCACCAGTAAACCATGTCTCTAAGCACCATATCCTCATGTATTTTAAATATCTCAGGGATGGTGACTCAAGCACTTCCTGTTCCAGTGCTTCATAACCCTTGCAGGTAAGAAATGTTTCCTAATATCCAATCTAAACCTCCCCTGGCACAACTTGAGGCCATTTCCGCTTGTACTATCACTTGGCAGAAGAGATTGCCCCCCACCTCACTACATTCTCCTTTCAGGTAGGTATGGAGAGTCACAAGGTCTCCCCTAAGCCCCGTTTTCTCCAGGCTAAACAATCCCAACTCCTTCAGTGGCTCCTCATCAGACTTGTACTGCAGACCCTTCACCAGTTCCATTGCCCTTCTCTGGACACCCTCCAGCACCTCAATGCCTTTCCTGTTATGAGGGACCCAAAACTGGACACAGGGTTTGAACTGTGGCCTCATCAGTGCTGAGTGCAGAGGGAAAATCTCTTCCCTAGTCCTACTGGCCACACTATTTCTTATACAACTCAAATTCTGATACTGATCACAAGTAATATAGGCTCAAGTGCCAAGAATAAAACATGGTATCCATATAATGAATTACTAGTTCTTACCAATTTTGTTTATTTATTTATTCATTAATACAGTATTTTGCTTTTTCTCTGTGTCCCTGTAAAATTGCACCATCTTTTCACTCAGTAGCTCCCTTAAGTGTTGTATCAAAGCAATACTGTTGCCATGACACAACAAACATTCAAATTGTCCAAGGGAATGGGAAAAGTCACAGACAGTTTTGAAGGAGAGCGGCTTTCAAACTCTGCTGTTTGCTTCATTCAGAGAAGAGTCAGAATACGCTGCTGGCTGGTAGAGATATGTGTGATGAATTTGCTGGTCCCTGCTTCAGCTTCTTGACACATGCAGCTACTGCTGATAGAGGTCCCTGAAAGAAAATCTCTTCAAACTCAGGTATTTCCACTAAATAAAACAACCAATTGGATACACTCTTATATCTCCAAAGGCATCAAGCCTGCAGAAAGATTGATTCCTGGAACGTGATAACAAGTGGAATACCTAGAGCTCTGTTCTGTTGCATAAAGGAAAAGGAAGACCCATACTCTAGGAAAAACTTCCCAGTCTGCTGCTCCAGAATAGGCTCCCATAAATCCGGCTGTCATACCTACCAACCCATGCAGATTATTTTCATTTTACAAGGTAGGGCAGTAGGTGTCTAGTCAAGCAATCCAGTTCATCCTTTAGTAAAAGTAATGAATGGAGTTTAGAGAGCTAAATACAGGCATTCAGTTTATTAGTTTGGGGAGATGTTTCATGTTATGCAACATTAAAAACTCGATTCAGAGCAATAACTGAAGGAAAGATTACAAACTGTTGAAGTAAGCAAAAAGGCAAGAAGGCAGGAAACTTTTATTCTCTTATTTTCTGGTATTGTATAAATCCTCACAGCAAGAGAAAGAGATTAAGAATATGTAAATCTGATGAAGAATATGTGAAACTCCACGTAGAACTAAGCACTCCTTTTTTCCTGTATTTCTTTCATACATGTATTCATCCTAAAATCATCTCTGATGCCACAATGCACAATGTCCTTGTGCATTGTAATGCATGGGCCAAAATCTGTGGTTCTTAATTGAGTCGAACTACCACTGAAAACAACAGGATTTCATTTCATTAAGGACTGCAAAATATGTCCCCATGTGTGCACTTCTTTGTTCATGGTTAGTCAGACAGTAAGTCATGCAAAAACTCTTTTTAATTACATTTTCAGATGGTGACGTAATTGGTTGGAACAATCAATACCTTGCTTGATTCCTGAAGGTGAAAATTCTCAAATGAGACCACTCTCATGCTTATTCTGAAATAGAAAACCTTTAGAATAATTTTCAATAAATAATTAATATTTATTATTATTTTCATTCTGATAAATAAAGATAAGATACAAGTTTGATACTCTTTTGAGTCCGTCAGAATTCTCAAAATATTGGAAAAACATGATAACTCATGCCTTAATTTCAATATAATTCAAATAATTTAAACTCCTTAAGTAGCTAGATACTGATACCACAGAAAAGTTGTGCCTAGTACCTTGCAAAGTATAGATACATGTTCAACAAGTAGGCAGACAATTTTAATGAAGGGAAATTTTTTTTTTTTTGGTGGTCAATTCAGCAGGGAAAGAGAGTGGGATGATCTGAAAAAAGTGTCTGAGACAGATCAGAAATCCACACAATCCATAAAAACCCCAATGAGAAAAGATATTTGAGAGAAAGTTTTTTGATTAATTTTTTTTAACTATGGCCAAAAAATCCCACTTGACTTCATCACTAATTTCTTTTCCTAGCAGAAAAGACCTCAACATCCTGCATTTAAGTAAGCATTTGGGTCAAAAGAGCCAATAACATAAAACTTAAGTAGGTTTGAAAGACAGTAAATTGAGACAAAGGAGTGAAGACATCAATGTTATTCATCCATCCTTCTATTCCCAATCTATTTACTGTGCCATCTGAAAGGTTAATAATTTAATCCAGCTCGTACTGGGGTATAACACCTTTTATTTTAATCTGTTTGCTGTTCTGAGACTGAAGTCTGGTTTCACATAAGTTGACTAATCTAGACCACTGTGATTTTAAGGTAGAAAAGGAAGCAGGAGGTGGGGAGAGAGATTTGTGCTCGTTTTAGCCCATATTTCTCTCACATTTCTTACTAACAAAATTCCTACTGAGATGAAATTGAAAGCAGTTACCTGAAGAACCATCACCACAGATATCACACTGGATAAATTCAGTGCACAAAGAAGGGTACTAACAATTTTGTATATCCCGAGCTTATGTTCTAGATGCCTTCAGGGCTTTTCAAACTGAGCATATTTGACTATTGAAAGTGGAAAATGTTTGAAAGTCTAATAAAGAGGAGTTGAAATCATTTATGAGTAGCAATCAGTTTTCTGATGTGTAAATTATTTACTGTACTTAATGACTTGTGGATTGAGTTAAACAATAACCATATGCTCCAGTAGAATGTCTTTTGTGTCTTTTGTAATGCATGTTTGTAGACATAGCGTAATAAAATATGCTTCCAAAACTGTATTTCATCTCCTCTCCCAGGCAGCTACTTAAGAAAAGTCTTGTAAGAGTAGGAAGATATGGCAAATTATAAAATTGCCTTTGAAAACAGTGTATCCATTACTTATTTTTCAGCACACAGCAGGATTTATGGAACATTGTCTTTTGAAAGAATAAATATAATGGATAAATAATAAAATCTTTCCTACCTCCCATGCTTTCTTTTCCTTAGTGATAGTTGTTAAGTCCTGGCAAAGCATATGCAAGTTGAAATCTTGGCATTGGCATACTTGGTGAAGTAACATTATCCGACCTCAGCAGGTACCATTTTTTTCCATTTAAAAACCTGTTTTTCTAGTATATTTAGCAGTGATTGCTGCTGCTGCAGGGCGTTTCACCAAGGTTTTTCCTCAAGATTGTGTCATTGTTTCTAATTCTGATGTTAATATCCAGGGCAGTGAAGAGTGTCACTGAACTTTATCTGATGCTAAAGATAATTAAGAGAGGCAGGATCAGATCCATGATATGTACGGTACTTTTTGTTAGTTTCTGACCTCCCTTCTAATACTGGCATGTAAAGCTGCATGCTTCAGTTTAATTAATTTTTGAAAGGAGAAGGTCTAAAATCGCTGTCTAGGAGCCATAAGTTATTTGATTTCATAGCCAAAAATTTGGATTTGCATGGGAAAATGAACCACACGGACATAAATTAAACTAAGTCCTATCCAGAAAGTAATTGGAATCCGCTTCAATTACATTAATTAGTAGGCTTAAAGAAGAAATACAGATCCATTGCATAACTATGCAATTCACCCACCATCATCTTCACAGGGAGCATGTGTATTAAAATGATGCTCAGAAAATGTTCAAACTGCACTGTTTTACAGCGATTGAACAGGTAATTTATAGGAAATATGCAGCCAAGATATAAATGTGCCCATATGATTATACAAGACACAGATGAGTGCCATTCTTAGAAGAGAAAATTCGTGTTTAAAAAGGAAAACAAACCAAAACAGAAGTTAATACTGAATAGTATATGGAACAGAGATGTCTGACTGGTAAATTGAGTTTGCTCTGCCAGAGATCAGGAAAAGAACAGGACTGAAAATCTACCAGGCAAGCAATTCTCAATACCATTGGGCTAAATTAGAGCATATCACCTTAGGCTCAGCACAGCAGTGACTCAAATTTCAACAAGAGGTCCCCTGGGGTCTTGGAACAATGAACTCTTGTCTGTTCTTAACACACCATCCGGTACTACCCCATGATAATCACTCACAGGCAGAGTGGGTCTTCAGGATTCAGCAGAATGCCTTAAAGCAATATTAAACATAATTTATGCCACACCCTCCTTATTCTACAAATGCAAAAGGTACTCTCTCTGGTCAAGGTGAGGAGAAGCTTTCTGGGCTGAGGGAGGGCAGTACTGTATTAGCATCATATGCTGATATTAAGGAACATCATGCAGCCATTAAAAGCCAGTTTTGTCTCACCTCACTTTCATCTCCAAAATATAAGGCCTAGACTAAAGTTATCTCCTGTTTAAAAAAGCAACCCACAGAGGGCAACTCATTCCAGGTACCTTGACATATCTAATAGGGTGGGATGAATAACTGGAATAATGTCTCTAAATCCACTGCTTATACATAATTAACGCCATCCCTTGGATTCATTTAGCACAGATATGAGACACAAGTTCTAGAGTGTTTGAGGGACTAGTCCAACGGTCAACCTTCCTCAAGAACAGGGGAAAGGTAAAAGCATCATACTTGTCATCTTTCTGTAGAGATACACATCTGTGCACCTGGATTTTATGCCCTGGGTGTTTAAATTTGGTATACTGTCGTTTACACACACTGTGAAACCTCTCCAAATATCATGTTAGGACTTCTCAGCAGAACTTCTGAGCGAGGTTCTTTGCTTTGTAATTTTTATTAACTTCAGAATCTTGAAAGATAAAAAGCTCTTGGTCTCAGCTTTCTACGTGAGAAAATACTTTTTCTCTGGATTTACTTTTTAAACATGAATTTGCTGTAGAAAATTAGTCAGCAGTTGACTTCCATATTGAATGAGACAGCAGATAGACTCCCTAGCAAGCAGGAAGAAAAAAGCTGAAATATATATCTATGTAAACTAGTTGCATTTGTTATTGTCATTCTCAAAATTAAGAGCCGGACTCTAACTGAATTTATTATTATATATAAGAGATAAAATGCCAATGAGTTCTGCTAAGTTATCCTGATATAATACCGATAACTATAAACGACAGCAAAATCAGTCTCTAAGTGCATCAGTTGCAAATTATGTGACAATGTGTAACCAGACCTGTGTTTACTTGTCAGACAAGCTTTAAATCTCTTTCACAAGCTTCATGTCTTGTCCTGTGTCCCACCAACCAATATCCTGCAGAATTTTTAGGGATGTAGAACAGCATGAAATAGCTGCCGCAAAACAGCTGCTTCATGGCTGCTCTGATAATGGTTATTTTTATTTTATTTTAAGGACTTGTCTACATGACAGATATTGAGAAGCTAATATTACGACTATAGAAATATTAAAATCAGCAGTAGTGGCTACAATTCCACTATAGATTCTAACTGTGAAGTAGTGTTTCTGAATCCTTGCATCTTTGCATTCTGAGAAATTGCAGAATAGCTCCACTACTAATAAAGTAGAAGTTCCCTATATTGCCTCCACAGTGATCTTACTTTACTAGCTGCCAAACATTTGAATCTTCCAGTAGATTTGATACCTACAGGACTGGATGACTGTCTGGCAAGAAGTTATGCATTATTTATCGTAAATCATTAATTTTTATTTTAAAATCAGTTGAACAAACATAGCTTAGTGGTAAGAACAGTTTATTTATTTCTTTCTCCTAAAAATGAATGGGAAGGATAAGGTAACCACTGATGGAATGAATGCTAGTCTCACTCTTGACTGATGCCTCTCACAGAGCAGAATGAATGAGTAAGGCAGCTGCTTTGAAATGAAACTGATACACCTTTGAATTTGGTAGAATCTGAGGAGGCAAATGTGACAGACCCAGGTGAACCTCTGTAAAGAGCTGGGGTCCAAGTTGCCCTTTAGCAAAGTTTTTACCATCAATGTTCTCATGAATTGTCTTCCTTTTTCAGGCTTTTGCAGAAGTGTAGATGCTGCTGATGCTTAAAAATTTTATCTTGTTCTGGGGGCCATATTTCTGCTGACCAAGAAAGAAGCAAGCACAGGCATACCAACAGAGAATTTGATGTTTCTCTTTTATCTGTTTTCCTGCTTATCTTTCTGTAATAATTGTTTCAGTTTAATGCTGTTGCAAAATATTTTTCCACAAAGCATTAATTTTTTCAGGGGAGGGGTACAAGAGGTGTTTTACTTTTTGTTCATTCGTTTGCTTTTTTCCCCATGCTTAAGGAATCATAAATAATTTTAATTAAATTAATAGGAAAGCATTACCCCTGTACAGTAGGTGTTCTTTCTTTAACATAACATAACAAGCAGAAAATAAATTAAGCAAGTAAAGTCATAAGCACTTTTCTAGATATAGTTTTCAGTATAAGTTCTATGCTCAGTTGTCAGATTTGCATAAGTCTGGTGTTAATTATACATGGCATAGTATTCTAGAATTCACCATTCTAGTACCTCTGGAGCTCAGTCCTTTTAAAACTCAAAAAAATATGAAAAAAATTGAACTGCATTTTCAACTGCTTCTTAAACAGCATATGAAAAGAATCTAAATTTTCTTCCTGGTGCTCTTTGACAGTTCACATTGAGAAAAAACGTAAACAGAGATGTCATACTCACAAAATATAGCTGGAGAACACAACTGCAGAGGAATATTAGAACACGCACTCCAGTTACTTAGAAGGTGACTTGTTAATATAAGTATCAATAGTCTTATTAATGCTTGCTAGGATAACTCCTTCTCACTCCCCCTTCTTTTTTCTATTGTATGAACCTTCTATTTCAGACTGAATTTGTTCAGATCTCATTTATACCCATTTGTTTCTTTTGGCAATAGTACTTTTTTATCTGCTTCTTGTGGCTTTATGATACTTTACTTCATTTCCATTTCTGTAAGGAATTATGTCAGTCTTCATACTTCTCAACAATTTTTCTTGGTTATGATTAAATGTCTGTTTCTCTATCACTTTAATGCTTATTTTCCACACCTGTTTAGTTTGATCATCTTGCATATAGATGAACAGCACAGTGTCCACAATTTCAGATAAGGTTATATCAGCGCGTTGAACAGCACTATCCAAATTTCTCATCATTTGCTAAAAGCACCTCTTCTGATCGTACTTTCTTTTTCATAGCAGCATTATATTAGAGAAATATAATAATCTTGCAGCCAATTACCACATATCCTCTTTCTTCTCCACTATTCTTAATAGCAGAGAAGGTTTAAATTTTTGTAGAAATCCTTATTAATTGTCACTATTCATTATTAAACTTCATCTTCTTTTGTCCTCACATGTAGTAGTTATGTAATTGTAAGGTCAAACCAACAATATGTTTAATCTAAAAAAAAAAAAAAAAAATGCTTCCAGTATCATTGATACATTTCTTCGTACTTTTCCACTTATTTCAATGCTACAGAACATTTAACATTCTTTCTTTGCAAAATCTAGTATTGTAAGGTAACTGTAAAGGGAATGTCTACTTGCAATCTAAAATACAGTGAAATGTCTGGATAACGCACAAGAAGTTTTAATGTCAAAACACAGTATCTGAAAAACGATGTTTAAAAGGGCCTGGAAAAAATCTTTGTTTAAGTGCATATTAATAAATTGTCCTTTAACTGAAATCAAAATAGCAGAATGACTGAGAAGTTTTGAATTGGTTAAACACCAATAAAATAAATGCGTATAATTTAGTCACAGAGATGTTGAAAATTCTGATATGGAGGCATTAAGAGTGCATATTTGGACCTCATACTATTAAAAAATCCCCAAAACAATACCAAAAGAAGTATATTAGTCCTTCTAAGTCCTCTGTGCAATTTCAATTTTGACAAGGTTACAGAGCTCTCGAAGATGTAAAGTTTCTATAACATCCCTGTATAATATAGTGTACAGGCTACAGACAGGGTTTGTAAATAGTTTGCAGTGCCAATATCAAGGAGAAGCTTGTTCTGTTAGCATCACAGAAAAAGAAGTCAGAGGTGCATGCACACTATTTATTCAAAACTTTAATTCATCTCAAGTTACAGAATCTGATTCTTGGTTAGAAAAAAAAAGAAAAAAGGAAAAAGAGAGCAATGAAAGAGATGGGAGTGCACATTCTGGTGTGTCACAAAGAGAAACAGAGCCATGGGAAATTAAGTGTGTATGTCATCCTACTTAAGTTGAAATGCATTTGGGTTGAAACAGAAGGGAAAGGACAGACACCTTCAGCTAGTGTGATATAACATCCTTCTATTCTCTTATGTAAGCATGCCCATAATTTTATTATAGAACCAATAAGAAGGGAGACATCCTCTTGGCTGCACAATACGGTTGGAAGATTGCATTAAAATGATTGGATTTTCAGATGTATACTGTCTTTTTTTTTGGTAAAAGTGAAAAGGATCCAATAGTTTTGAATGGTACATACGTACTTGTTATTACTACATTTTTCCTTCTCTACCCGTGGAACAAGAAAATATTACATATATAAAATATAACAGTCCCCATGACATACTCATTACAAAAATTTGGGATCCTGTTCAGAAGAGGTGCATGTAATGATACCAAGCAGATATGTACTAAATATTTGTTTTAAATGTATAAACTAACTGCTGCAGTCAGAAAGCTGATGAAGTGTTAAGAGGAAAATCAACCACAAAATAAGACAATTATGAAGACAGACCCATTCAATAATCCAAGGGAAGTTAAAATTTCCTGGCTAACATTCATGAGTTCATACCAGTATATATCTGTATATTCACATATATCTCTATATAATTTATTTAACATTAGCATTTATTTGTTTAGTCCCAGACTGTGGTTTTGTGCTCTCCCCTCCTTCTTTCCTGCTTCAGCGATGGCCACCAGTGGTGGTTTCGATGGCTACATCTGGCTTAAGTTGTACTCTGGGGATACACATAACACAATAGGTAAAGGGCCATAAATCTTGCTCAGCAGCAGGGGGCTTGTTGAGTGCATGCCAACGCAAAATACTACTGGTTTGCAAACATAAGTCAATCATTTTACTCCACAAATAGCGCACAGGCCAGGGCCCATTGTGCGATCCTGAATGGCAGTGGGCTGCACACCCTGATCTCCCCTTGAGTAGGGACACCTCTCAAGGTTACTCCTCAAGGTTGAGAGAATCCTTATTGCATCCAAGGCTCGGCAAATAAATTGGAATAAAGACACCAAAGCTTTGAAATCTCTGCTAACTGATATAGAGGATTGATTGTGCATATACAGTCCTTTAAGTATAAACAATTGATCAAGTCTGGGACTATATATGGATCCAGCTGTGCATAAGCTCCCCTAAGAAAGGAATTTAGAACGCAAGGAGGTCCTTTCTGAACCTCATGCCTCAACAGTAGTGTTTCCCTGACAGTTTTGTCTGACCCTGTCCTCTATGCAACAAGCAATGAAGACCAACCTTGCAGCTGAGTCTACATTTACTTACAAATTTAGTCAAATCACAGTTCTGTATCAATAAACTGCTACTTCTCTCTTACAAAAGAAGTGCATCACTCCATGTGTGTCAGACTTGACTTTGTTCATGGAAGGGGTGTGATTTGCTCCAATGTTATAACTTGCAGCTTCCCGAGTTTTAAAGCTAATAGTACCTATGATGTAAGGTCTTCTGACTGTGGGTATCCAAAACCAGAACTACTACACCTCATTATTTTGATTTTCAACTCAGCAAGGAGGTATTAATAAGTCTACTGAAATGAGTGAGGACATACCCTTCACACACACACACACACACACAGACACACACACACAGAGCGCATCCAGACAAGGTCACTTACTCAGCTCTGCAGTTTCTGTGCTGTCTCCCTTCAACGCCAAATGTCAACTATTTTTGCAACCATTTGTGATTACACATCAACAACACAATGCATTCAGGGCCAGGCAGCAAGTATGTGCATGAAAGTAAAACACATAATGCTGCTGACACTGCCTCCTCTTCTTCCTCCTCACAGCTGCTCTTTGTACCCACAGCACCTTTATGCTGCTCCATTAAGAGAGTGAGGGAGGCAAAGGACTGTAACAAGTGTATAAATATGAAAAGTAGCAGAGCAAAAAGATCTTTAACAACCTGTTTATGCAGCTTGTGCAATTAATAGATCTAGTAACCAGGAAGAGCATTCATATAAATTGGTCTTATTGTCTACTGCCCAAATATTTGTACCACAGTGAATGACAAAGAACAGCAGACAAGAGACTGAAAATGCAGATGAATATGGTACAGTAAAAAAGGTAGCGAGAAATTCACTCCCAAGTAGAGGATACCATTATGACAACTTACTTCTCCATAGGGTACTCTGTAGTCTGTTCAGTAGCATCTAGGAAAAAAACAAGTTTCAATAAGGAAATGACGAATTGAACAGCTTGTGTGGAGGAAGGGTGAAGTTTTGAAGGTTTCTCTGTCTTGGTACTTACTTTTTCATGCTTGAGCACTGAACAGATTGGAAAATCCCACACTGCATTTTGGACATGCTTACTGATTGTGTTAAGGAATAAAAATAACTTGGATGAGGATTCTAGATAGGTGCTTTTACTGAAGTGAACAGACCTTCATCAAGGTAAGCCAACACACAGAAAGAGACTCACCTTGGCTTTCTGACATTCAGATGGTAGGTTTTTGTTTTTTTTTTTTAAATAAGCCTTGAAATTTTCCTCTGTAAGAAGGAGACATGCAGACAATCTCTGGAGAGCAATTCCTGTACCCTAAGATAGGTGTCTAAGACAGGTGAGATATATAGCTCTCTGGCAGTGCTTATCTCTCTTCAGCAAATATAAAAGGAGCCAAACAACTGGTTTAGATTGCATACCTGATTTAAAGACAGATAAATCCTTCTTTTTGCTTTTTTTTGTTAGAATTTTTGTTAGAATGAATGGTAGTTCATACATATTTTCTGTAAATATACTCCAGCATCATATTAATTAAGGAACGGTTTCAATGCACACGCGAACTTATAAAGAACAAGTGAACTACTCTACTCACCCAGTATTATTTGGTTACTGCCCATACCAGTGATGTCAGAGTGAGGAGTGGACAAGGGGAAGGTGATGGAATCCAGGCTCGCCTTCTGTCTGGAAGGAATCTAGCTCTTGAAAAGAAGCTCTGGACATTTAAGTCTGCTACCCTTTAATTTAAAGGTTTGTGTGGGGGTTGTTGGTTTTATTCCTTCCCTCCTTTTCCCCTCTCCCTGTCAACAAAATCTGTTTTCTGCTGTGTTTTCTGATCCCTAATGTTAATGTAGAATGCTGGAATCAGGCTTTCACCTTGTTTAGTTTTTGAGAGAATTATTTCCTCTTGCATTTGCTATGGATGTTAACCCCATTTCTCTTTACAACCCTTCTGGGGCACATATCAGTTTTGTTTTGCTCTCTTTGCCAGCAGATGTTTTATACTTTCTTTTGCCTTTCAGTAATGTCACCATCACCATCAACTTCAAAGTGTATAAGTCCACCAGGGACACAGTTCAAACTGACAGCACCGCATATTAGTCCTGGGCCCAATCCTGCTGCTTTTACTCAGTTAAATCCTCTTTCACTAGCAGGACTGCCTGGATTTTCTGAGGCTTTCAGTGGATGAAGGAATCTGCCTATCTAGGTGAATTTGATGCTTCCCCACACAAGTGAGGGAAATAACAGACTGCGTTTTAAAAACACAGCAATTACACATTGTTTGGGTATATGGATTTGTTTGGTTAAATTTTTTCTGCAAAAACTCTTTTTGCCCTTGTGTGCAGTCTGCCAGAATAACATAATTTATTAAAGATTGATCTAGACAAGATATAGATCTTTTGTGATTAAAATGATGTGGCTTCTTGAGGCCCTTTTCATGTTTAAAATGTGAAGTGGAGATAAAGATTTGTGATCAAATTTAAAATGTTCCTAATAGGGATTAAATTTAGATTCCATTAAGCAATTTTTGTAGACATCCTAAGCAGCAAATGTTTGTTGCAAACATATTAATTGAGTTTTAATTATAAGATAGATGTTCACATGATATGACTGCTAAGCTTTCTTGAAACTGTTTCTAGTAATGAACCAACATTCCAAGACATATTTATGAATGTTTTAACCCAGTAACTCAGTTATAAGATGAAGCAAGATATAATAATAAAAACAACTTAAACCTTACATTAGGTACAAATTAAGCAGTCAGGCATTTCATGCAACCTTTATGGTTATAATTAATTTTTCACTTGAGTCCATCCTCTGATATATAATCAACTTATATTAACTACAGGAGCTCTAGTGCATACACTGTCCAGAGCTGAGTAATTACTAGCATTGGACAGTTAACGAATACTTACTCATAAAAAGATTTTTAGATTCACCAGCTATGTGATAAAACATGGACAGCCACAAAGAAAAACACTGCATAGTCATTAGCCCTCTCTAGACAGCTGCTTAACCATCACATTAGATACTCTTTTTATTAAATCTTCTTGTCCCAGTCTTTTTTTTTCTTTCCTGAACTGTTTTACATGCATAACTAGTGCTGCTTCTTGTCTCTCAATGTGGATCTCTGATCTAGTTCCTAACTGCGGAAGTTGAGAGAAACATTTCAAAGACTTGGTTGAATGCACATGTACTATTCTCTGTTTTTCAAATGAGGGTAGCAGGACAAAATCCTAGGATCCAGGGCCATGGATGACTTATAAGTATCACAAGAAAATATTAGATTACATCCTAGGAAAGTGTACAATGTGTAGGAGCTGGTAGTGGTTCATGGCGCAGTGATGACCCAATCCCTTCTTCACCACAATAAGGGAAAGTTAGTGCTAAAACTACACCAAGGGAAACTGCTTAATTGGATTGCACTCAAATACACGGAAACATTAGCTTGCTTTTGTTTTTAAAGGGTCTTTTGTTGTTTTTGAATAATAATAATAGATAACTATCTCACAGCACTGTTATGACATTTGACTAATGTTTGTGATGTGTTTTGAGACCCTTATTTGAAAGGCACTAAAAACTACAAAGTATTGTTATTATCTTTCCTCTGAATTCCCCCAAGTTCCAGGTGGCTCATAACATTTTAGGGAAAGGTTGTCAGAGTAACCCCGTAGACTCCATTAAAGCAATGTATTTCATCTGCTTACTGATAATTTCTACTTTATGCTTTTAGATTTTTCTAGTTTCTGGTCTCTTTCCTTCAATTGAGTAATGTATGAGACAGATGATATGTCTGATATGATGAAAATGAGCTGTTGCCAAGGCTGGGACTTTTAATCTCGACAACCTGTTGATACACTGCTTTTACAATACTGTATCTCAAATGAAGAAAAGCAAGCAACAAAAATAAATGGCAAGTAAAATATATAGACCATGCCAGGTATCTATCAGAGGTTTAGTATGTGCCAAAATATTTTACTGAAAAATTCCCAATCGTATAAGCAGATCTTAATTTCCCCCAGTTTGTGTGCTTCACTTTTTCTGGAAAAAAAAGAAAGGCAGCTGAGTTAGTTTTGCATTTCTGACGCACAACTCAGATCAGATATTTTGTAGTCAGCCCAAGGCCATACGAAGTACAGAGAGTGGTAGTACAAAATGATTGTGCTCTGTATGCTTGTGTATCCAGATACACCATAGTCTGCTATGCAGTATTTAATGGACTTTGAATGTTACCTTTCTCTGCATATATTGGTGACTAAATGGCTGCTGGCATTTATTCTTCAAATAGTGCAGAATCTTTCTTTTGGAAAAGGTTTCTTATATAATCCAGTTGTTTTTCTAGTTTCTCAATGCTTCAGGATGAAAATAGAGCAGCACTCTGGCAGATATTATAAAACAGAAATACAAGCCAAATTTTTTTGATGTTCCTGTCACAGGGCTGGATAGGGTACAACAGTAGGAGAGAAACACTTAGAAGCAGTCCTGCCACTGTCTGCTGACCTGAATACAAACAAATCAGGAACCATGCCAGTATTCCTATTTCTGCGCCCTTTCCCTCCTCCCCCAGCCCTCAGGAAAACAAAATATATATAACAAAAAGAAACAAAACCCAGAAAGTTATACAATTATAACGTATTTTCTTCTCCTGTGGTATGTTTCTTTGAGCTTTAGACTAGCAGACAGCAGTGCAGCAGCAGAGTTTTGGCACACAAAATGTCTCTATTAGTTAAAGCAAACTATACGATACGAGCAACACAGTGTGCCAGAAATCCTTACAGTCAAACAGTAAAAAATATCCAGAGAGAAAAAGCCACAAACATCAAGTAGTAGGAGTGTCACTATCTTGGTTACTTTATGAAAGATGGAGGGAGGCAGAAGAAAAATGGAGGAAAAATATGTTTAAGAATCCCACATTAGATTATTCCAAAGCAGAGGCAATTTTCAATTCAATTTTTCTTTTTCTTCTCTCCATAGATTTTTTTATTAATTGCATTCTTTTCTATTTAGCTAATGGAAATACTAAGCTTTCATTAAAAAACAGTATTTGTAGCACAGATGGTAATGAAGATAACCATGAAAACATCAACTGAGTATAAACCAGGACAGTGATGACTTTCATATATTGCCGACAGCTTGAAACAGTAATTCCAAAAAACCCCTAGTCCAGTAGATGATCTGGCCCATTTGTCTTAATGCCTGGTTAACTCCCGCTATGTCTGAGCTGAATGACCCAAGGGCACCTCCAGACAAATGGGTCTGGATGGACATGCTGAATATGTTTTCAACCCTTTGCAAGAGATGCCCAAGTCCCTTCCCTCTTGCCTTCCGCATGCTCTGCTCTCTACAAACTGTGACCCAGGTGTACAAGTCAGATGAGATCAGTGGTGTGCTCCAAAAAGGACTGTGATCTCAATGATCCCATGACAAGGCTGCAGAGAATGCACCTGTAGGACTTCTCAGAGACAGACTCAGCCTCGTCTGATGTCCCTTATTCCCAAGAGCAATGGAACTTAAACTTTAAATTTTAATAAGACAGCTTTTCTCTGTTCATAATAACTTTGCACAACACAGGACAATATTTTTAGTATAATTCAGATTTTGGTTTTAAACAGATACATCCAGCTTATTTGCACAGGCAAAGGGGTTTAGTATGCATTATACACTAACAGAAACAGTTACAGGCATAATTATGCTGAAATACACCAAAAAATAAATGTTTTTGTAGAAAAAAATCATTCTTTTGTGTTGTGTACATTATTTCACTAAGGAAGCTCCAGGAGCAACTTGGATCTCTGGGGCAATCCCTCCTCCTGTGTGCTTCAGCTCTCCTTAAGCCCTGAAATGCTCAAGAAAAGAATTACAGGGATAAGCCAGGCAAAAACTTAAACCAGGACAGCTGTTGTAGAAAGATTTTAAGGGGCAAAGAACAGAGTTCATCTCTCAACAGACTTTTTTTTTTTTGTGGGAGTTGATCTCAGTTCTATTTTATTTCTTGCAGATTATATAGAGAATATCCTGTCCCTGAAGTAACTGGCTGCGTGGTTCATACCCTGCAGCCCAGAGTGTTCGGACATGACCCCAAATCTCGAGCCTCTCTGTCTTTATTATTTTTGCATCTCATTATCTTCCTACTAACATGATCCCCACTAAGAAATTGAAAGTAACAAACCAGAAAAGAAAACCAGCAGACATAGAAACAAACAAAGCATAACAAAAAAAGCTCCAGACTCTCACAAGAAAACACAGTAGAGATGATCTTGCTGGTTCTGTGCTTTCCTCTTTCCTTGTTTTTTTTTTTTTTTAGCTGCCTTGTCTGCTTTATAAATGCACCAGACCTTTTATTCTGCTTGCACAGAGCACAGAACAATACGTTTCGTTTGATTCCTAAGAACTTTGATAGTTGGGGTGATAAAATAGGAACATATAAATCTCCTTCACTGATAATCGTCTGGTAAAGAATATTCCTCTGATTTGATAATCCCAACATTTCAGGCTTTTACGCATTTATTTTTATGCATAAAAATAAAACTATTACAGTTCCAGCTCCACATTTGAAAATACAGCAGCTGAATGTTTTGACAAATAGCCAAACCTTTCCCTCTAAAACCTGGATGTAATCCAGATGCCAAAAGTTCTGGCTTCTCCCTAACAGCTTCACAAAACAATGATGTGCTGTCAGTACAAATATCTAACTTCAGACAATCTGGGAATGGCATAAACTAAGCTTAACTTCACAGAAGGATCACAGCATTTGGAAAACTGTGTTGATTTTGGTGTTTATGTATTAGCTATCACATATATGTTAACATATACAAAAGCATATATGTCTGTATATATAAACAGACCAAAAAAAGCGTATGTAGAAGAAAGTGCTAATGTTAGATACATAGATACAGATATATATATATAAAAACATATGTGTACATATGCTTAATGCACTTATACATATGTATAAATACTCTGCACTGTTTTGTGTTTGACTTTATAAACTTGCTGCTTAAACTTGCCATAAAATTGGACTTATTTTGCAAAGGAAGCCACTACCACTGTTGGAAAAGGTAATGTTCTCACTGTAAGATGCTGAGTTCAGGTTGCAGTAGCTGAGCTCAGAAACATAACAGGAGCACAACACCCTGTAATAAAATACTGTTTTGGCTACCAGCTATGTAGGAATGAATTGTGAACATGCCCTCATCTGTTCAATTTTAAAACAAATACAAAAATAAATAAACAGATAAATTTAATGGTGGCTCATAAAGCAAATGAAATGTTAAATAGGATGGATGTACACTGTTTTTTTATGGTGACTTGGTTCCCTCAAGTAGCAGTGACCTGCTTGTTTAGCTATTTGGTGTAACTTTGAACAAAAAGAATGTTTGTCCTTAAGAAAGATAACAATCTGTTTCCTCTAATAGCAACTTATTTTTGTATAGCTTACACTATCAGCCAAATCTAATCTGACAGTGTCTCTGTAAACCTTCTCTGAAGTACTGAAATACAGATTATAGTTAGAATCCAGGGGGGTTGAGGGTATGAAGAAGGTATTAGGATTTTCACTTTTCATCTTTGTTTTAGAATCATTCTCTTGACAAAATCTGTGTGAACTCTCTTCAGATGCTTCAACATATTTGTCAGACCACTGCACAGCAATGCAGAGCATATTAATTCTTGGCGCAAGTGTTCTGTCTCCAAGGAACATCAGGGCACCTTCTGTCCTGTAATTAAACTGAACCTGCTCTTGGATCTGTTTATCTGAGCTTGTGCCATCTTCTGACTGACAATCCTGTGGTGATGTACTGCTGCAATGCATCATCTAAGTAGATGCTGCGATGATGTGTGACCCTGCAGGGGTGCAGGTTCGGTTTAATCTGGGCACCAAAGACAGAGCACGGGGCAGTGCTCAGCACCAGCATTTTAGTGCTGCTGTCACCAGGGCACAGAGCAGGGGTGAGGAGGAGTGTGATATAACCATTTACAGTATGAAGATATACATTTTTTTTACATGTGAGACTGGGTTGTAACGGCCACACAAGCAGGATGGACAGTTTAAATTTCTCCAGAAGACCTTTATTGGTGTGAGGGTGGGAATAGGTGTTAATGCAGGTAAAAGGAGAGGAACTATACACTTTTGTTAGAGATTAATCCGTTTTGGGAAAGGACAATGTCCATCAGCTTCAAGAGAAAGATTTTTTTCCCCATATTTTGGAAAAAAAGAAACAAAGCTACAGATTTTCTTTTGTTTGGACATTTTGCCTCTCAGCATCCCTTCTCTCTATTTGAATCCACCACTGGATCCCCAGGATCCAGGGATCTCTTTCTAATTCAAGAACACAGGGTCTTAAACTTCTTTCTGATACAGAGTGTGATTGCATTAACAGCCAATGATCCATTCAACACAATATGTCTTAGAATTTAATTCAGCATTTAGGAAATCAGATCTATTTGAGGAGCAGAATTTAAACACATGATTGGCTTCAGGCCCATGCTTAAGTCAATAAACTTTAATGAGACAAAGTTGAATGGCTTTCTTCAATCAGGGCAAAGGTAGTCTGTGTTGACGGCTTACAGCTTTAAGCTTAGACACTAACATTATTTTAAGATTTAAATATCCATTTTAAATACAGCTGTATTTAAATAAGCTTTCAGAACCAATGCATCCTACAGTATATGAATATTATTGCTTTAAATTATGCAACCAAAAAAATCAACTGTTTAAAAGGGCTGAAGTAGCATTCACATTAATATATTGTGTCCAATCTTGAGTATAAAGTAAAAATCCAAACCTGCTGAACTGAAATTTATGATAATAGATTTTAAAAGAATTCAGTTACGTATTTTTCACCTTCTTTCTCCTTATGCATTGACTACTTTTTTCAAGCAACTTCAGTTGCTTGAGTCCATGACAACTTGTATTTATGTAGAATAGGAAAAAGAGTCTGAACCTCTCAGAATATATTCAAATGAGAAATTCACTAGTTTTCAATTTTTTTTTTTTCTGGAAACTGAGTACATTATTAAGACCTGGAAGGACAAATGAACTTCCTGATACTGATGATTTTTAAAGCCTGTTTTTTTGTTTGTTTTTTTTTTTTTAATCTAATTTTCTCTGCACTTTTTCATTCACCCGTGAAAATGCCATACACAAATAGGAAGTGCTCTTAATTTGTTTGGGACCTCTGTAAGTTATGAAAAGGTAGAAACTCTTTTTAGATGCAAAACTTAACCTTAGCTATAGCTTTGTAGATGGCATGTTGATAGTAAAATTCAATGTCTTATTTACTTATTAACTGTAATTTTATTTTTATTGCATTCCAGCTCTTTCACAGGTATTCACACTACTTAAACACCCCTTTCCCAAATTTACCTCCTCAAACAGATCTAATGTGACAGCACTTGACTCCTGTGCCCCTCTCCTCAAACTTTGCAGTGGTATTGCAGAGCAGCTAGGTACCCATGGAGATGGCAGCCATGGCCATCCTGTTCAGAGACACAAGAACCACAGTATCTCCTCTTTCCACTTCTCTTTAAAGTCTGGTACAGTGTTGTGGAGCCACACCAAAAACACAGCCCTGATGAAAGAGTGCAGCACCTTTCCCCAGCAATTCCTGGTGTTAAATGACATCTGGGGAGGTGAAAAGCTTTGCTGACTGTTTTATCCTTAAAGCACCAAAGGCTTTAAAAAAAAAGTGCCTTGTTTAGTTTAAACTTGCAAGATGGACATTATTTTTTCTGAAAAGTACTAAAATAAAATCTCCAGCTGAGCTGCAATTTTAGTAAGCTATCTGGCCTACTCCTTATGCCCCTTATGCAACTAAGCTTAAGCATCTTAATGAACTTTAATGCTAACCTAAATGCTCAGAGAAAATAATGCACATGGAAAAGCCAGAACCAGAGTAAAATCTTTTCGAATGAAGTGCATTCATTTTACTTTTTCACTCTATATACTTTACAGGTAAATTACAGGTATATATAGGCTGCAAGCAAATAGGGCCTTTCGACATACTCTATGTCTGCAAAAACAATTGCTCACCTAGGGAAAACTCATTACTGGTAAACAATCCCATTTTAAGATCTCTAAGGAGGTAAACTATCTAGAAACAATACCTAGGTAATAGCTACCTATTTATCTGCTATACTGGAAACATGCAGGTTTGCTTTTTTCTTTTTTTTTTTTTTGGTCCAATGCACTTTCTATCTGAGCTTCATAGTTAGGTTAATTAGGAGATAGACATATTGCAAATTAAAATCTGAAGCTGTTTTGAACTTTCAGATTCCCATGGCCCAGGCAAGTTTGTTTATATATGCTCTGTTTCCATTCCTCAAATGTCCTTTAGAGGAGGTTAAGATTTTCCAGTTGGCAGTAGAGCATGTGGTTGCACAGTTTCACTGTTCCCTGTTCTGGGATATAATATTTTGCATATGAAGATTTTGAAAATTTCTTATATTTTAATTTTGATGACTTCCACTTTGCTGGAATTAGTTTTTTCTGATCTGTGACCTTTAACATATTTCCTGATTTTACAGTGTTGCCAAATGCAAGTGAGGAAAAATATTTTTGATTTTTTTTTAAAAAGAATTTTTGGAACTAAGGCCAATATAGAACACCCATGGCAAATTGCTTCTGTTTTAATGCTCCATTGTTTTAATAATTTAATCAGCAATAATGATAATAATCAATTATCAATAATAATCAATAATTATTATTCTACAGAGGAAAAAAGGTTAAAAAAAAAGAGGGTCAAACTTAAAGTGTAATTAAAAACACAAGAGAAAAAAAAGCTTTCTTTGCAAGACAAGGAATCTACAAACAGAAGAAAAATTACAAGCTATGGGTAGAGATTCCTCAGTTAATTTGATATCTTTTTAGACATTATATCTAAGCATACAATTTAAGGTTATTTATTACCATCATATCCAGTGCCATGTGTATATCTATGTATGACAAATGTAAAATTTTTACCCCTGTAGATGATACCCATACTTAACTACCTAAGAACCAAGCAAAAGCAAGAAAAATGAGTACTCATAATACACCACTTCTCATTTTCTCTAATTTTTTGAGAACACTGAATCATTTTGTATTTTCTATTTTGTCTCAGGCTTCATTCCTGAGTTATAGGTGCTTTGTAAGTGGCTAGTGATCATCAGTACTCTATTCAAACCCACCCTGTAGCTGTAATTGTAAAGGAACCGTTTTTCTTTAAATGTATATACATACCTGAAAAAATAAGACTTGATCCACATGCTGCAGGCAAGCTCAACATAACTATAAATTGTAGCACAGCTGAAATCTAGCCCTGGTAAAGTATATTTGTACAGTTCTGTCTAAATATTACACCCAATCCAAGGCTTCTCAAAAATACAAATTTACTTTTTTTCCTTCAGCATTCCTTCTCTTTTTCAGGGTAAATCTTTTGCCCTTCCATTTTTAAATGTCTATGGGAAAAAGAAAAAGATGAACTTATCAAGTTTATGAAAGTCTTCAAAATAAACTACAGATAATTAAGCAGGCACAAATATTGGCACATACATGTGAATAACACAAAGAGAAGTAGAAAAGTACTAGGAAATAAAATGAATCTTTATTTAAAGGATTAAAAGAAGGACACTGTAGTCCTTGCCTTAGGAAATATTCTTAGTTCAGCACGTCAGTCATCAGAAGATTCATCACATTTTGCTTTGGTGTTTGAAATAGGCTAAGTGGTTAAGAAGAATAAGAGCCTGTTTGATTTCTAACATGTATTTTCCAGGTAGCTCAGGGATCAGAATGGAGCAGCCTTCCCTCAGAATTGCAGAGACAACAGGAAAGCTTATCACCCTGTCTCCTTCTACGTGGGGTGCCTCTTTCAAGTAAGATAAAGCTAATCAAAGCCTCAAGCATCTGTGGCAGGAGACAGCGAATTAAACATACAGAAACCACTAGGTGGTCTTGTCTTTGTAAGCAGAAATTATTTGATGTGTGCCTTTATATTTTAATTGAAATAAAATGCAGAGATACTGCATGCAGCAAAGAGAAAGATCACTGTAATGAATGAATCGAATTGTGTGTGGTCTTAGAGGCATGTCTAAAATTGATACGTATTAGATAGAGGATTTTTCGCATTTGCTTCTCTCTGTCCTTGCTGTTTAAAATGAAGCTATTTCAGTATCGATAAATAAATGTGTTCCCCAAGGCGCAAGCAATTCTCATTCACCTCCACTACACTGTCTGCTATCACAATGGATTGGCTGACCGCACAATTCTGATTTCGAAATCTTAGTTTCAAGAAGTGATATTAAGCTGCTTTGAGTTGTCATAGAAATTGCTTTTCTGAAAGAGATTAGTAGGTTTCAGATTCCTAAATAGTGCTGCAACAGGAGCATTTTAGAAACTGTAATGGAGCTATAGGACTCACTATTCACAACTGTTGAATTGGAATGATCACATCATTTATGAAAACACATACCTAGATGTCCTTGACCATTTATGACAGCAGTAATGAGAGCAAACACAGCCAACCTCAATTTAAAGATGAATAAATATGAACCTTTCTGACATCAACTGTCCTTCCTTTGACAGTTTCACTATATACGAACTGAAGTAAACATACCACTATTCCTGAACAGATTTCATCTTAAAAAAACAATCGAGCTCTTTATTGTCAGCACAGAAGAGCTAAAGATGCTATAAAATAATAAAACACTTTTATTTCTTCCTGCATTTCAGCAATTGGATATAGTATTGAAGCTGGCTGGTGTGGCAGGGCTTGCAACCACACTGTTGATGAATATTGCCAAAGTGGCAATTGAGTTACATACTTACCTACAGTAACCATTTATTTAATATAGAGTAAGATTTGTGCTGGCATGTGCATAATCAGTCCAATTTGTATTGCATCGCAGAGAGAGAAGAGACACCAGAGTCCAGTTTAGCACACCTGGAGTCTGGACTATTGTCTGTGAGGGTCTGCCTTTCTCCATTGTCTCTAAACAGATCATTTAGGGGACTAACCTATTTGCACAGGCATCTGTAGGTAGGTGGTTTGGACTGTGTTTTCTTTCACTACAAACACACACTTAAAGAACTAGTTTTACATACCTCTTTTTGTCTATGTTTCCTGGGTCATTTGAAGACCTTGTCCAATTTCACGTGGCATATTGCATCGATCTGTGTTAATTAGAGGTAAGCCCCCAGGTCTGTTTGAATATTCATCGGCAAGAAATTTTAGGGAGAAATATGCCACTTCAAGTTACCTTTTCCTACTTCTTAAGTTCTCTGTTGAATTAATGGCTTCAACACTACCTTGACAGTGTGGTATTTCTGACAGCATCAAACACTAAAGCTGCTGATGAGGAAATATCTCACTCAAATCAAACTCCCCCTTTTTTGTCACTGCACATTGAATTTACAGCCTATGCACTCAGGTCCCTAAGACCTTTACAGCCTGCCAAAGTTAGGTTGTTCTTTGGAGGCACAAAAGTCAAAACTAACCTCATATTTTGACTTGCTTTCCTCTTTCCTTTTCTCCAACATGTGTTTGGTGTCCCATTGGCACAGAGTGAATCTGTTCCTTCACAAGATTATAATTTGAGAGAGGAAGAGTCGTAACCCCAACTCTGTCTGTCCTACAGCTGCATATTTAGGTTCTACTGAAGCACTAGGCTTAAGTGACCATTTCCAGAAGTCTGCTGACCTTCCCTGTGGCCATGCTCATGGGTAGTTTTCATGCCTTCTCATGATAGGGAGTCCTCACTTGCTGCTAAACATCATCTTCCAGTGGAAGTTGCACTGGGTCAAGATTTGGCTTTCAGTAACAGCTGTTAACTTTCCATCACAGCACTATGCTCACTTCCACCTTCCACAGGTTCAACCAGCAGCCAATTCCTCCCCACTATGCCATAAATTCAAGTAATTCTAAACACAGTTCTGACAGTGGAAACACAAACAGACCTGTGATACACTTTAGTTCTGCTCTCTAAAGTGCTCTGCTGTGTGGTTTGCTCTGTTAGGTGGTTGTGTGCATAACACGTACACGGTTCTCTTGTTTACTAATCCTTTTTTACCATCCAGTACTGGAGTTTAGATTTCTGGATTGCGGAGTTAATTTCTGTCTTCTTCCTAAGATGAAACTAAACTAATTCCCATATGTTTGAATCGATGTTTTCCCTTGCATGCTCTCAATAGTTTCTTAAAGACTCACCACACTTTAAAGCTGAGGGTTTTTTTCCTGTATTTTGGGGTCTTTTTTTCCTTGTCTTTTTTTTTCTTTTCTTCTGGCAAGGAAAGCAAGACTTTGCAATCAGCTTAGCATATAATACGTTTGCTTCTGAAATAATTGATATATATCAAATTTATACATAAAACATGACAAAAGCCCATCAGCTATACTTTGCAGTCAGGAGATTAAAAATAAAAAATATTGTTAAAAAGTTGATTGGCAAAAATGTCCTAGTTATTCAACTAGTTTGCATCAGTATCTTTTCAATGACAACTAAGCTCTTTAAAAAGTCTTATTCTGTTTGATAAAAAGTCTCTTTAAAGAGGAGCTTGAATTTACACTTCCAAATTCTGTTTTTGAAGAATTTTAAAATGTTTGCTCATTTGAAACATTGCATCTAATCCAGCACAACATATAAGCTGAGCAAACAACTTACAAAATAATATATGTACATCAGCAAATCAAAATGCCATCTTAGCAATGACATTAAAAATATTTTTTTACTAAATTCATGAAATAAAGAATGTAGAGTGCAGATGACTTATGAATGTGCATGTGTGTGTATATTTAATACCACTGTGATTTACAAACAATGAGCAGTACTACACAATTTAACCTATCAGAATTATTGAGCAAAGACATGAAGGAGCATCCTAGTCAGTATGAATAGGCACAGTACAATGTATTCCTTAGTTATACAATTAGTATCAACATGGCAACATCTATAGAAAGTAAAAACATACTGTTCTACAGACCTGTGCTTGTCTTGCACCCAGCTGGTAAATTGCATCCTTTTGCTTGTGCTTAAACTAATAACACAAGAAATAATATAAACATATTGCAGAAACCTATCACCTTCATGATACATGAGTAATATCTAAAATGACTTCTCATCTGAATCCTAAAGAACTCATTATTCTTATGTGCATCTAGAGGTTAAGAAAAAATGAATATAAAAGTTGAATCATACAGGAGTTCTTAGAAATGTGCACACATTTTTGGAGTGATACATATGAGGTGAGATAGCTGAACTAGAACTAGTTGGAATATAGTGTAAGTCGTTCTTTGCTTAAGAACTAATAGCAGAACTGACTATGAAACCAAAGTGACACTTGGCCAGTTTCTGAAGATAATAGAATCATGATAAACCAACAAATTTATGGATCACAAATCTCAATTTAGGTTCCTGAATATTCAAAATATGTTCAGATAGTTAAAAAGGATTACAGAAACATAGAACTAAACCATATGGCTAAGAGTACGATTCAGATGCTCCTTGAACTCCAGCAGGCTTGCTGACATATCCATGTTTCTGGGAAACCTTTTCCAGTGATCATGCACCCTCTCAGTGAAAAACCCTTTTTTAATGACCACCCTGAACTTCCCTTGGCACTGCTGCGTTCCATTTCCTCATGTCCTACCACTGGTCACCAGAGCGAGGAAACCAGCCCCTCTGCCTCCACTGTTCTCCTTGAGGAAGGTGTTGACTTTGATATGGGCACCTTGCAGCCTTCTCTTCTCCAAATTGAACAAAGCTAGCAACCTCAGCTTCTCCTCTGGCCTTCAAAACTTGGTCACCCTCCTCTGGGCACACTCTAGTAGTTTGATGTCCTTCTTATAGTGAGGTGTCCAAAACTCCATGCAATACGGGAGGTGAGGCTGCAGTGGTGCAGTGTAGAGTGGAACAATCATCACCCTCAACCTGCTGGCATTCCATGTCTCAGTACGTCACAGGGCATTGCTTGTTGGCCCTTTTGGCTGCCAGGGAACACTGTTGATGCATGTTAAACTTGCTATCAACCCAAACCCCCAGATCTCTTTCCACGGTGCTGCACTCCAATTTCTCATCCCCCAGTTTGTATGTATAACCAGGATTATACTGTCCCAGGTGCATGATCTGGCACTTGCTCTTGTTAAAACAAAATTTTTTTAAATTATCATCTCTAAATAACATGATCAGCTCAGAGTAGATGGTGGATTTATCTTGACTAGGCTTTGAGGCAAGAAATTTTCAAGAAAAATAATCTCAGAAGAAATGTGCCCAGCTCTGTACTGAGTAATAGAGCAACCTTATACACTCAACAGTTTGATGAACTATTCAAATAGACTAGCAATAAGATTAGTTTATTGGTTTATGATGGACCGTAAGATTTGATTAGAGTTGTGTCTTGAACCATGATTTCTCTGTTCACTGTTCACCCTTAGGTTTGCTCACTATTTTGCTGCAGAATACTCGAACCATTAAGCAATAATAAATACTGTAAGAGTCCAATTCAGTAGACTCATTTTAGGCAACCACTGTAGCATGAATCAAACGGTACCTTCAGAGTTTCTTAATAAAGATTCTAAAAAAAGCCTAAACATGCAGTTTAGGTCTTTGCATTACGGAAGTCTCTAGAAGTGGTTGTGATGAGACCCTGTTTTTTGGCTTCTGTTCAGATACTTGGTGAACATAAGAAATTAATTTAAGTTTGTATCAAATGTTAATACAGCCAATTTGGGATGGCAGCAGAAAAAAAAATACCGGTAATAAAAGGAATATTTTACAATATTGAAATTACATTTTTACTTTACTAGTACTTATATTTTGTTTTGGGGTTTTTTTTGGTTTTTTTTTATAAGAATGACCAGAAAACAAGGGGAAATATTATTACAAGATCTGTGATCTTATATATTCTCATAGCTTTTAGTCACCACACGTTCATTGCAGACACCAAATCCACTTATTAGGTATAGGTACAATTCAAATATATTCCAATTTCTCTTAATTTGCAATTTCAATGAGGGTGTTTAATACTATTATTATTATTATTATTATTATTATTATTATTGCTGCTGCAACCATTAGGTCATACAATACAATTGTATACAATTTCTGCAGTAAAATACAGCACAAAGGGAAGAAGGGAGGAAAGAGTATCCAAGTAAAATTTTTTTCCTTCTCCAGTTTCTTTTTCAGTCTTTTCCTACTTTAATAGGTATTAACCCCTGAGAGGGGGGTGTTTAGATCTGTCACTCCACCATGCTGCTAGATAACTAATTAATACTAATGGTGGAGCTGTGAACTCATCAGTCTAAGCTATTAAAATTAAAACATCATGAGCTATCACACCCTGAAAAAGGAACAAACCACATTTTTTGTCAATGAGAAAGCCAGTGCTGATCCTCCTTTTCTGATTCCTAAGGAAGAGGGCAGTGTTGGATTTAATTTATCACAAGAAATAGGACTTCCTCATCTGTACTCTAATCTATGACTGGATCTCCTCTTTCAGCAGCCTGAAGTCCAAAGCAAATGGTAGAAGAGTATATGTTATTAAAATACAGTTATTATCACAGTGCTAATAATTCTGAGATCTCAAAAAGACAGAAGAAAATTTGTGATCTCTAGATTGACTCTGACACAAGGGCAGCTGAAGCACAGTGAGTACAGCCTAAGGGAGGACCTTTTTCAGTGCTGTTTTTAAAGAAATCATCTGGGTTTTGTCACGTAGCAAAAAAAACAATGAATTAGGGAAGAACTATTCCTAAAAGTAATCACTAAACTGCTGTCTTCCAGATGAGGAAATCAAACTAGCTGTCTGGATCTCTTATTTAGTCCAATCTAGGGAGTCTGACAAATGTAGTATGAGTGAAATGTCGCCTGTCCAATGCTTGTCCCTTTGTCCAACTTACGAATGTATTCAAAATTTAAACCCCAGTGATGTCAGTGGAAGTATTCTTTATTTTAGCTTTTGCATATACAGTTATGACTACATTCAAAAGTAGGATGAGCCCAGATTGTGCATGTTTTGAAAACCCTGAAACTTTCACAGAGGCAAATAAGCAGCCAAGGATCTGAGTGGGAACACTGGGGGACCAGGATGTGCTTACGACAGGATATTTCTGCCCTATGAAAAATTTCGGGTAATTAATTCAGGTCATGGAACATGGTGCCACCTGAAAGCTGGGTATATTCACACTGCTGTACTCTGAGAATTGCTATTTATTTGATAAATGTCCACAAGGCCCACAGAAATCAAATGACATTCATAAATCTAAACAGGAGGTGATAAAAACACAAAGCTCGGCTTTTAATAAGCAGGGACTTCCATCTGGTAGTTCTTCTGGTGACATTACAGGTGCATGTGGTGGAGGCATTTATGGATGCACAATTTTACTGTCCTCAGGATTTCTTCCCAGTGGATACATCTATTGATTCACAACAGAGCAAACCAACAGAAATTTGCACAAAATAATTTACCAAAAGGGTAACACTTTGACAGCACAGAAAATGCAGCGGCAAAATGAATGGGAAGAACAACGCACACGTAGACCTGGACATTACACTCTGTAAAAGCTGTGGCTTTGTTCAATGTGCTGCAAATATGTTCTTATATGGTCATGTTTCATTGAAATGTAAGCCACATGTTCAAGTTGCATGGCCAGAGGGATCTACAGAGTGCTCATGTGATGATTAATAGATGTTTCAGTTGCAACTTAAAGCAGTAGTCACATTCTGATGTACCAGCAAGCATGTCAAAAACGTGCTTTCCTGATGACAGGAAAGAACTTGTGACAAAAGGATACTTGGGGGTAAGGTGTTCCTTTCATTTTGTCTTCACAAAAACTCAAACAAGCATGGATCAGGGGATCAGAGTATCTAAAAAATATATATGGGAAAAAATATATATAACTTTTAAAAGAAAACTGGAAAACAATCTGTTTCACACAGGTTTATTCCGTGATACAAAATTTTACTGATTGTGGCTTATTTTAGATACATTTCTTGTGTTAAAATAAGTCCTAACATCACTTTTCAAACCAAATCTGATGGCTACCACAAATAAAATTGGGAACTTTTTCAAATTAGTCTTTTTGAGTCTCTTTATTAAAAATGACTATTCTGAATAATAAAAACATACTTTGTGTGATATTGAAGCTATTCACAGAAATGAAAATGAAAAGGAGAAACCTGAATATTGATTTATTCTACATTTTTTTGCAATCTTTCAAATGACAAGTGGCAAATTAGATTACTTTTACTTATAGACATCAAAGAACACAGTGTCTCAGAAAATCTCTGAAAAATGGCATTACAAGCACTAGCTATTCTGCACAGTCCCAATAGAAAAGCAAGATACAAAATGATGTCACTGCACTGTGAAAGATCTAAGCAACCATAAAACAGGTTCAGAACATACTTGCTGAAGTTCTCCATCACAAGTATTTAATTAATTGTCTCCATCAGCCCCTGATAAGAGACCTTTCCCATTAGCACAGACTAACCCTGTCTCTGAGAAAAAAGACAGATTCATTTCCAATTTTCACCAGAGCATCTCAAAGCTCTGACCAGAACTAAACTTTGTAGACACAATAATTTCAGTGTTTAAGTTAGACTGACAATCCCCTCAACTTACTTAGAAAGTAACTGTGCTCCCTAGTGTTGGCCAAAAATAGGAGACAGCCTGGTTCTGAAAAATATTCTGAAAGAATTGTTCAAAAATTATTACACTTAAAAATGTTACTACCGTGATGAAATATTATAGTATCAGTCCATTACCTGAAATTATATAACTTCCAAGACAACTTGTGAACATGCAGTGATAAGTCCAAAGTCTACATTTGCATGTACTGTCATATGTATTTCAATAATACTTTGCCCTTCAAACGAGCAAGTAAAATATTTATGATATCACTATGCTGCATTTTTTTCTAAATTATTTAAATTTATAACATAAGTGAGAAAAAAACCCCTAACAATCTGGTGTAATTAACAATTTAACAAAGTCTATACTTGGCATTCTTGGCCTTAATTCATCAAATATTCGTACAATTTGTAGTTTTTCTCTGTCAGGTCCTATTCAGAGTTGTTTGAAGTCAAGGGAATGATGTCAGCTGAGTTTAGACCAGTCCCTAAATATAGCTAGTATCTGCATGTGCCCTTTCTTATGGCACACAGAGGAAGGACATAAGAAAATTACATGGTGTAATTGCAAATGTTACAATTAGTACAAATACTGTAAACATTGTTGACTTACAGCCTCTAAATTGTTTATAGAACAAACAAAAAGGAAATTAATCAGGTAGATATGTCTGAACTTCAATCCCATTCTGGAGCTCAGTGATGGCTAACACGCAGCCTGGTATTCACAGCCAGAACATGAGCCCTCCTGTTTGAAGTTGTGTTTCCCTCACATGCCAAGTAGGCAAAATATTTCCTGCTGAATTAACTTCCTATAGGCTAGATCAAAAACTGCCAGGAGTCCTGGGAAGGCAATTCAGAATGTCTGTCTGCATAAAGGAAATAATCTCTCTGAAGTTTCCTAAGAACTCTTCAGTTTGTTTAATCTTGTCAACCATGCTTCCTCTTTAGTCAGTGAGGAGATAAATCCCAATCACAATGTGGAAGATGGCAATTAAGAGTTCCTCTCCACTTGATGAAGAAAAACTTCATTCCAAAGCCAAACGAGAGGTCTGAAATAATTGAGGTGTCTCTTGAGGTTCTGATCATTTTCTTTTGACTCCAGAGAGATTCCAAAGTACTGAGGTGGAAAACTAAAATCTTCTTTGTTAACTTAGAGGAGGAGTATGTAGTTCTGATACAAAATGTGCCCAGTAGCAAAATCTCCATATCCTAGATCTGAAGCTTCTGATTTCTTAAAATATGGTTTCTGCACTTGGTGTACAATCCCTAACCATACTCTGACTTAGCTATCTCCATTATAAAACAAGGACAAAACCACTGTTTCACTGAGGTTAATGTACCTGGATACTTAGTTCAAGGTCCATGGAATGGAGTCCATGGGCTCTTGATGAGTAGCAAAACATGGCTGCAGACCTCATGGCTCAAGTCAAATGTGGGACAGTAAATGCTGCTGATAAGCAAAGGTCGGATGATCAAATTTTCTCCCTTGCACATCTTTTTTCAACCATGTTTCCTCACTTTATGGCACTTTATGCCATTTCTAGGCGCTCTAAATAGTGACATAGAACCCTCAAAAAATAAGACAAAAATTAAATAAAAAATAGATTCAGTATGTAAGCAAATATTCAAGATGTGGATGTTTTTCTATGGATTTCTTGGTTTTCTTTCTGAGTTCTGTGGTATTAGCATGCAAAACATGATATTGTCACAAAAGGATGTGGGAGTGCTGGATGACAGCCATCTGAACATGAGCCAGCATGTGCCCAGCTAAGCAGCCTTTAGAACCATTGAAAAATGGCCTCCTCTTTGTATGATTTACTCTTAGCGTTTACTTCTCTCTCCATTACTCTGGGCAACCAAATTTTTGCTACCAGCTTGGTCAGCTCACTAAAGTGCTAAGATAAACTTCGCAAGTTCTGCATTCTTTACTTCTATGACTACCATGCACAAAAACTTTAACTTGCAATTACCACAACACATATCTCATTCACTTAGCCAGGTTAGATATGTGAGAAGACCACCAAGTACTCTTCATTCTGATCAGGTAAGTTCTGAGAAGAGTTTCTGGTAAATCTTTTCTTACCATTTGTTTTAAGATATCATTGTGTGTACATGCATGTGTGTGTAGCAGCTTGATATTTAAATGAATAATAATATTGTATACAAATGAATGATAATTTTGTCTAGGTTTTATTTTTTAATTAAATTACATTAAAATATCTCAATCTCTGAGTAAGCTCCAATGGATCTGTCATGGTCTATTATGCTCCAAAGTAGCCGTTAGGGCCTATTATGTCAATTATCATACACATCCATGACAGATTGGGGGGTTTTTTGGCTGTTTTTTTTTTTTTTTTTTAATATTAACATTAAAATAAAGCCAAGAAGGGTCTGGATCACTCATGGTATTGAAATGCACTTAGAGAGCCTTTCAGTTGGAGGCTACTTACTAAAATCTAACTTGGGTCAGAGGAACCTAAACATTTCTATCCAGTGATGCGCATAAAAGGGGCTTAGGGTCCCAAAAAAATCAAGTCTGATGCATGGAAGTTCATGGAAAATCTGAAATTACTTCAATGATTACAGAATTAGGTCCTTACTTCCAACATTCCATATTGCATCTGGACAATTACTACTAAGGCTGAAATTAATTTGCTGTCTTCACTCGATGAGTGCAAACATAGTCACAGGTCCGCTGAGCTTCTCAAGTATCCTGGTGATATTTCACAGCCTTCACCATGTTTCTTTTAGTTGTTACACTACTTTGTATAATGGTTTTCTTATGCTTAAAAAAAAAAAAAAAAGCAGAATGAAAGAAAGTGAAAATGATGATAAGAAGCATGGGACTTCTGTGTGAGAAGGGTTTAAAAAATTACTTTTCACCATTGGAAAGTACAATCAAAATGGGCGTGGAAGAGACGTATCAATCACAAAGCAAATTACAGTGTTCTTTTTCCTGTGAATCATGGTTTACTCAGTGGAACTCGGACGCAAAGCAGGTTCAAAGCACAAAGGTGCACACAGAAACATGCAAATTCAAACACACTAACCTAGTAATTAGTAATCTGAGTACAACTACAGTTTCAGAGTATCCAAAAAAGCTTAATGCCTGAAGCTGGAGAAGTATTCTTCAGATCTCTACTACTAGTCCTTTGAAATATAGGGTCATAGAACAGAATTTCAGGTTTGTGATTCTTAAGTTCTTGTAACTGTGCTGGCACAAGTGAGGGCATATTCTCACTTCCAATCTTCCTTTCATACCAGCGGTTAGCCTGGCTTCTGTATCACTATGGAATTACTGAACTCTCAGTTATATGAAAAACTAAGGCAAGAAAATGTGAAGAAAGCAAATGCAAGGCAAGGATACATGCCAATCTTCATAGTTGAGAAACCTGTATCTTTTAAAACTGTCTCTACAAAAAGAAAAAGGAAAAAAGAAAAACCTGGACAATCAATCAAAAAAAACAAACAAAAAATAACCCCAGAAAAGGTTACAGGGCATTATTCATCTCATGCAAAAGCAAATATGTAAAACTGATGAGAGGAATCATGACCTAAAAGGAAATACTTTTCTCATTGTTTATAATATTAGCTTGATTTAACTAGCAAAGCCAGAATTGGTTCAGCTGGGAGCTTAAAGACACCCAGGACATTTTCGTTAAGATAAACACACATGATACAATGCATGCAGAATATTCATGACTTTTGGCATGAGTGAGGTAGATAAAACAAACATCTCAAATACACCAATGTATGGACAACTGAATTGACCTTAGAACATCCAAATAGACAGGTTAAGAGTGATATTCAGACATCTAAATGTAGGCATATAGTGGCATTTCTTTGTATCGTGCTATACCAGACCTGATGCTCAGCTTTGGTACCAGAATGCATGTGTCTCTGTAACTTCTGCGTCCTACCTGGGTGGCCTGTGTATGCCTTTGATATCCTAGAAGACCTCCAGTGGCACTACGTTCCTGTGCTTAGGCAACTGGATCTTGCCCAGAACACCAACATTCATATTGGAAATGTCTAAAGTTCGATTAAGTGAATCCAAGCACTAATGATTAAGGACAGGTAAAACAACCCCATGTTTTGAGTCACTGATCATGCATCTCGTACATCAATCTCCAAGGTTTTACAAAGATAATGCAGGTAGCACTCCTGTCTAGTAGGACAAAATCTTTTCAATGGAATCCTACTCCATTAACACCAACAGCAAACCTCCCTTAGCTTTTAGTATGTTACGCTTTCTCTAGTTGTCAGACCAGGCACAAGAGAACAAGCAAAGCACCTCAAATACAGCTTTTCCTCTCCACACACCTTTTTTGGGGGAAAAAAACTGATACTGTTGGATAAGAAGGTCACTTGTTCACTTTTTACTTGTAAATTAGCAATAGAAACACTTTGAACATTTTGTGAGAATTTAATGGAAATTATGCTTCAAAACAGTCAGATAACAGGGACATGGAAATTTAAGCACCCTATAAAAGGATACATTCATCCCATTAATTGTTTTAGTAAAATTCTCTTTTTTGACAACCATCCTTGCAGAAATAGTGTAGTTGATGGTGAAATCATTGTTAAGTCTTTTATGCAGGTGAACACAAAGATTGCAGCTATACTTGCCTCTTGGCTTAAGAGAAAACGGTCCTTGTCTTTCCCCCCCACATCTCTGAGATTAAAGCATAGTGTTGCCCTTTGTGTTTTGTTTAATGCTGAAAATTTCCTTTCTTTTGCTTGTACATAGTATAATGCAACAATTATGTGACACATTAAAAAAAAATTATGACAATGCTTGCACTGTATCCAAATGTGAAGAGACCTGCAGTCATTTCAAATGGGAAACCTGCTATTAGCTCACACAATGGATTCCCCAGCTGAAAAGAAGACATAAATTGGAGTGAATCAAGCATTCACCGCCAGCGGATCTGCTGCTTGTGTTCACTGATGAGATGTAAATGTGCTTAGCAAGAGTACAGCATCAGAAGAGGACCATGAAATTATAATATAGTGACTGTAATGAGAATGGGTTAATTTGTAGCATTTCTTATTCTAATTATGGTATTTGACACATGGGAACAAAACCATTTTCAGCCATTTTCCTTTCTTGTTACTATCCCTTATTACAAGAATGAGAAACAAGAGCAATTTGAATGTTTTTCTACTCCCTGAAATACCGTAGCATGCTGCACTGTTTTGACCCTTTCAATATTCTGCATAGGCAATTTGAGAGAAGACAGTCCAGTTATGGTCTCAGCAAAGAGCATTTAATGAATCCAGGAAAAGTATAATTTGTATGGAAATAGACTGAATTATTTTTTTAAGTGCACAAGAATGTAAGGAGGGAAAAATAACAAGCCAGCAACAAAACCCAAAACCTAGAAAATAGAAACAGTGCAGCATTTCTCCATCTCTAGCACAACAATTTAATGAGAATTAAAATGTGTATGAACTTATCCTATTCTCAGAGTGATGGGATGCTAGTTTCATCTTGCAATGTGTAAATTATCTATGCAGACATATTCTCTTTGTAAGAGAGATGTCCGGCTGGTGAAAAATATCGCCTTCCACACAATTCAGATATTAATCCATTATTTTGACAGAAAATAAGTATATAGAGGTCAAGATACTTGCCACTAAAACTAAATGGATGCATTTTCAGGACTATTTTGTAACAATGGGTAGAAAATTATATCCACAAAATACACAGAAACATGGAATTTATATTTCAGTGAACAAACTCAAATTCTGATAACACAGAGATGAATGAAATAAATTTTTTTGACAAAAAAGTCTGACATAAGCTTATAGGAGATTAGGTGATTTTGTTTAAAAAATCCTCTTTTAGTTTACCTTCCTGCTTGGTAACAGTTGAGGGTTATTGTATTTATGTGCAGATATGCACATTTTGGACAAGTGCAAATTAGCTCCGCTTTTGTGAGTTGCTTCTGGTACTGAGTATCCTGACTTGCCTTTAAAATATAAATATAGGAAAGACTGTTGTCCTTAAAACTCACAACTCCGAAAGTGTGTGATGGGTGAGAATAAGTAAAAAGAAAAAGGATAAAAAAAGGCAACAACATCCAAAGATTTTCCTACTGAACTGTCTTCAATGAGGGTGAGGACGACACTTGTACTTTGAAAACTCTATCTAATATGAGAGGGGGAAGTGAGATCAGATTTTTATAGGAGATTTGTAGGATTTATTAAAACTTCATTTGAGCATTGAAATCATTCATGCTATTTTTAGGTTCAGACTTGGCACATTGAAACAGCTGAAATGAAGGAGTATGTTCACAGAGGTGATTCAAAAGTTGTCAATAGTGGGGTTCTCACCAGGGAGTTACAACTCCCGTGCTTCTTCAGTCTGTATTTGAATCGCGATGGAGTTTAGATAAAATATCATGCATCTAACCGCTTAGCTAAAGATTGATCTAAAGACATCTGAGCCCTTCTGTTTAGGGTAGAAGGAACTCTCTGATCCAGAATGACAGTATAAATCAATTTTAGGCTTCTACAGCAATAATCCAGAGCCCAGGGACCAGACAACTTAATCTTTGTTTGAAAGAAAGATCCCAAATTGCCACAAGTCTGAACTTGGAATTTAGAGATTCTGAATCTCATTTACAAACGTTCATGTTCTATTAATTTTTCCCAAGTAATTACAGAATCCCGAGTTTCTTGGATCAAAATGCTAATACATTTTGCAAATTAAATAAATTTAATTTACCTAGTAGAAAATTCATAAACCTAGTAAAATTCATAAACCTAGTAGAAAGAGAGAGGAAAGATGTCATTAAACCTGGGTTGTAGACCTACACAGAAATACACAGGACACAGAAAGACCCTGACTTCAGGGTATCACAGCTAAGTTCATCAGATTGGCAGAGCACCTTATACCCACAGTGATAATAGAGAGATTAATTTCTCTGAGAGTGCTCAGTAAAGGAGGTAGCACAGAAATAGCTAAGAATGAAGGTTGTAGTGAAATAATTATCTGCTGAGAAAAAATCATTATAAAACATAAATGCATACACAATAGGCACATCCATATGCACACATGCACATGTACATGCACACCATTATATGAATACCATTGTCCTTACATACATTTCAGTTACTTTTCACTGGGTATTTCTTACAAATGACACAAAACAAAAACTAAGATATTTTTGCCTTACTAAGCTTTCCTAAATATATTTAGCTATTTGAGATGCTTGCCTGTCCTCTATCTGTCACTTGCCAAGGGAATAGGTCTCCTGTAGGTCCTATGACTTGGATGTTAACCCAGATGTTTTTAATGCACTAAAATACTTCAAATCACAATAGACTCCTGGTTTTTGGCAAGCAGCATGCCAGTTTCTGGGATCAGAATTTGCTGCATATCTCTGCAGCTGTAACTACAGCAGTCATTTTGGCAGGCTTCAGGTACCAAAACATAAGACAGACAAGGCATCATGCCCAAACTCTAGCGGCTGATCTCCAAAAGGCTGCATATCTTCCATAAGTTTTGTCTCTAACCTGCCAACTCCATTTAGGTGTATTGGCATCTGAGGTGGCAGAATATACCCATGTTTATGTGGCTGAATCCTGCCCTAAGTCTCTGTTAATTATAATAAGAGCACAGACATCTAGTTCACATGTACATAATGAGGAGAAAACTTCACTCATTTCCTCTACTACTTCTTATTATTAGTAAGGGTTTGAAGACAGCAAGATGATAATGCCAAGATTTTTTTTTGTATTTCCTTTTTTTGTCTTTCTTTTAACCCACTTTTATTTAGTTGTATTTAAATTAATGTTGAAGTGAACTTAATACTATTTCTGATGTCAGTAGGTCAAATCAGGATCTATTTCCATTTATTCCTCTTCTTCCCTCACTCCACCATTTCTGCTTTAACCCCCTTTATTCACAAATTGTAATAAAATATGTGAGAAGTACAAAGAAATGGAGCATTATTTTCAATTTGTAAAAGTTTGTACAAATATAATTTCATGTCTTTACTATTAAGTAGATATGTCATACTAAATGCAAAAAAGCCTATCATCCATCTTTGTGAATACTTCTTGAATTGGAAAGGGAGTATGGCTTTTATAGAGTGTATATAAACTAAAGTAAAACATAAAGCTATTAAAACACTGTTTAAACAGTTTCTAATAATAATTTAAAAAACTCAAAAAACATAATGCCATTAAAATAGAGTTCAAATTTTATGAATTTTGTTTTATAATCTTCAGCATAAAAAACCACCTTACAGTGAAATTTTCTACCGTTATTGATTTCTTCAGAGTGCACTCAGAGTATATCTCCTTTTCTCTGCTACCATGAATATTAAAGATGAAAACAAAACTCTAAAAGCATATTTGATCTTCAGACCATCTGGTCAGTTCAGCTTCCCATTGTGTCCTCTTTATCTCTGATGATTTTATAGTGGCTTAATGTTTAATTTATGTTCCTTTCTTTTGCACATTTGCTCTGTTCCCTCTTTAACAGTCACATGGATATCCATGTTGGTGCTTTTTGCACATCCTCACTTTGGTCCTTGGCAAGGAATTCAGTCTTGTATTGTATGTTTGAAACTAAGTATGGAATTGCTCATGCATTTTCATTATAGAACATTTTCCTAAAAAGGAGAAAAAAAAAAAGACTGAAAAGACTTTCACAATATAAAGCCAATTTTTTATTAGAATATGAATCATAACAGTTATCTTTCAAATACAGAATGACAGCAGAGAAACAATAAATGTTTATGACACCTCCTCTCTATTCACATGCATTCTTAGAAGACCGTTCCCTGTTTTCACCCTCGGTTTCAGCTGGTCTTACAAATCCAGGAGTTGCAGCAATCTCAGTGCAGGTCTTTCCAGTCTAAGGAAGACTTCCTGTTACACCAGAGACTTCTCTGTCAGCTTCCAGCCCCTTTCAGTGCTGTTTGAGTCTCATTGCTGTGCTCTAGACTTGCTTCTCATTTTTCCCTCACAAAACTCTTCTACTGCTGTTGAAGCTTTTCCCTTCCAAGCATTCTCAGCAGTCCTAAAGGGAAGGACCAGTTTCATTGTTAGAGATTTTCACACAACCTAGTAATATGTTTTCTTAAACCTCCACATTATATATATTAGGAACAAACAGATACTACCCATCATGACATAGTCACATACCTCTTGTTCACTAGCTGTAATCTATCCTGAAAAATAAAAGAAACCCAAGCACTAAGGCCTCGTAGTAAGACCACTGGCAACATCTGTTTGGGGCTACATTCTTCCAAAGCATTATTGTCCTGAACTGGCCTAAAGAGAAGGGACCAAAAAGAAGCCATGAGTGGAATAGCAATGAAGTGGAACAGAGGCGCAGAGCTGTCTTGTGTTTCACACTTGAAGCAGACTCTGTGTCATAAATACAGGACATAAAACTAATTAGGCAGGGGGTAACAAGAAAATATAGAGGATAGTGTGGAGACAGTAAAGACCAGGGAAGAGGCTACTTTAGGCTTGGAGACTAATCTTCAGAGAAGAATTCCAAGCAGGAGGTCTCAGTTATGTTATCTTCATCCTTTTGGGGGGAATCTACAATTCTCCACTGAACACACGGGAAAATGAAGAAGCTTAAGAAGAGTGACAAAGCTCAACTAAAATATGTGGATCCCCTCCACAGGGGCCTTGTGAATTCAAAGAACTAAAACCTCTTACATTTAAACCAGATTCTATCCTTGTTTTCAATCCTTTGAAAGAAAAGAAGAATATTATTATCTCTACATTTTCAGTTACTTGGTTAGAGGATCATAACTGCAAACACATAGGAGCACAGAGAAGCAGCATCTGGCAGCAGAACCCCAATAAGCTGATCAGAGAAAGAAGCCTTAGCCCCACTCCTCCCAGAGCTGCCACGGGAGAGCATCAGCACCATGGGCACCAGTTGAGCCACATCAAGATCTGTCAACGGTAAATGCTCTTTGCCTTACCTCACAGTAGCATGTCACGGCCTAGGGATATGGGACTTATTATGGGATGCTGGGGAAGATTACCTTAGGATTATATAATTGCAGGATGTTTAGGAGAAGAGCCAAAGGTGCAATAATAGACAGATTGTCATGTTGTCTGTCCATGGCCTAGGAGTGATTAGTGTAGTCTGTCCTGTCTTCTTACCAAATTGCATGTCTAACTATTTTCCTGGGTGAGGATTCCCTTATTTTGTGTGCATGTGTGTGTGTATGGATATCTGAATGCCAGCAACTGGTGTGGGACCATAGATCGTAAGGGACAATATGTCTAAGTGTCAACACCTGGGGTGCCTGCATATTGCGTGACTGTATGTGTCAGTGTGATTGCTTGCAAATACCATGGCAGAGTATCCCATGAGTAGGATAAGAGGCTTGGCAGCCAGGTATCAAAGCAGACAGAAGCATGAGCCAAATACTGGAGAGACCAGAAAGTCTGAAAATTGGCAGCTGGAGAGACCAGAGGTATTCAAATCATCTACTAGAGTGACCATAAGGTCTAAGGCTTGACTTAGTGACATGTTTACATGTATATGGCTATACTGGGGACAAGAGGGTCCCAAGTATCTGCTGGGTAGATTGAGTATTAAAAGTCATTTACTGGAGGGACTGGATCGCCAGTAAGTGTGGGCTCACGAACATGTGTGCATGTGCACAAAAATGTGTGTGTGCACACAAATGCTTGTGTGAAGGGTTCTGAGCTGCGAGGAATTGAAAGGGCATCGCTGGCTTTGGGAGTGCCAGCAAATTGGGGAAAAAGGGTTCTAGAGTCAGTTCCTGGCCTTAGTGGAGAAGTCCATGCTGTTGGGAGGACCAGCTTTGTGTATCTGCACACCATTTTCCACTAGCAGACCTTTACCCTGAGCTGGCAGAAAGGGGGACAAAATTAGGCAACTGTTTGTGCTACCTGTGTTTGCATCTTTCTGTCTGTCCTGTTCTGTATGGCTTTCAGTGTGTATTGCCAATGCTTCTGTGCGTGCCTTTGGGGAATGCATGCTCAGCCTTGCCACTGGCTGTGCTTGGGAACAGAGAGCTGTAGCACCTTTCCCTCGATTGTGCTACCAGATTCAGCAAAACTTTAACAGTTGTATCATAGAATCATTTAGGTTGGAAAAGACCTTTAAGGTCATTGAGACCACTAACACTTTCACCCTTTATAAGTTTGACTTTGTAAACTCATCATTGTTAAAGTTATTTTTATTTTTATGCATTTTTGGAATGGATATTTTATATTAATAAGCCATATCTCGCTTTTATAGTGCTATAGTTCTTGGTACTTACATGTCAACAGTAAAAGCTACTCATAATTTCAACTAAAGGACAGAAAATCACGCAACAGAAACTACGTGGCTAATGTGAGAAAATTATAAAAGCTTTGGTAGTTGTCTCAGTGTCATTCACAGTTCTGTAGAGAAGTTGCTATAGCTCAATTAAAATTTATATGTATATACATGTATATTTATCTACATGTGTGTATATTGGGACAGTGATCCCTGAAGTAAAGCAAATTTATTTATCATCCAGAGGAAGAATTGCATATCTGTGTGCAAAAAGGACTATTTCAGATGATGATTACAAAAATGTACTCCTGGAGGATTATTCATCAAGAAGTTATTTTTTATACACTCAGTACAGAAAATCTGCAAGCCTTAGATAAAATTGTCAGAATAATTAGGTTCTTTTTACCTCATCAGTGAATGAAATGTAGTGATTCCAAAGTAATATTTCTGGAGAAGGCACCAAAGGGGCTGAGACTGATTCACAGTAGCTAATAAGATAGCACACACCCCACCCAAGCAAGCAAAAGCTAATCATAAAAATAACTTCAATGGGTAATTTCTGTGCTTCAGAATACAGATGAATACTAGACGTAGACTGAAGACATGCTTTTTGACCTCAGACAGAATTAAAATCTTGCTCTTGGTTGGGCAGTACTGTCTCTGATTAGCAGGTGAAAATAAGTATTCAGTTATGATAGACACAATTTTTGGCATCCATCTTGACTTCTGATGCTACTTTGGTAAATCTCCCTGTTTACAAACTGCTTCAGTTGTTAGAGTTTTTAAGTATTAGTCATTCAGGGAATAATTTTAAAATAAGCCATGGGACATAACAGCAATATTTTCACGCCTAACTATCAACAAGGGAAAGGAGAGAGACTCATCAAACTGACAAATATGCATCCATTCTGAATCAAATGTTGGAAAAAAGGTTTGGCGTAAATGTTTTTTAGTCTGCTTGCAAGAGAAGCAGACAACTGAATACAGCAAAATTCATCTGTTTATGTATATGGGCAATCTCACAGGTGGAAATGTTTCCCTACGTAGAAGATTCTCTATACATAAATATTACTCCTATGCAGTAATTATATTAAGAGGTAGCAATAATGTTGTAAATCCCTCTTTTAACACAAACAGCAGAGTCAGGCTAAATCCAGCTCTACTGCCATAATAATGTGTGCGAAATATATGTGCTTTCATATATTCATAGACTCATTTAGGTTGGGAAAGACCTTTAAGATCATCATGTCCAACCATTGACTGAACACTTCCAAGTTCACCACTAAACAGTGTCACTCAGATCCATATCTACACACCTTTTAAATAATTCCAGAGATAGTTACTTAACCAGTTCCGTGGGCAGCGTGTTTCAGTGCTTGACACTCTTTTGTTGAAGAAATTTCTCTCAATTTCGACTCTAAACTGTCCCTCACCAAACCTGACACCATTTCCTGTTGCTTGCTATTTGGGAGAAGAGGCCAATCCCTACCTCACTACAACCTCCTTTCAGGCAGCTGTAGAGAGCCATAAAGTCCACCCTGAGCCTCCTTTTCTCTGGGCTGAACATTTCCAGCTCCCTCAGCCGCACCTCAGAAGCCTTGTGATCCAGACCCTTCATCAGCTTTGCTGCCCTTCTCTGGACATGCTCCAGCACCTTGATGTCTTTCTTGTAGTGAGTGGCCCAAAATTTGTAGCCTCAGCTGAGCCTAGTACACACACTGAGCATGATTTCCAAGAGCAGAACTCACTGCTGTTTTCAAATTCAGTTGTGGAACTGCAGGGTAGCCAGCTTGAACTTCAGGCTCAAATCAGGCACAAAAAACCACCACCAATAGCTACTTTCGAAAGGTTAATCTATAGCATCATATGGAGGTGAATGGATTCCACTCTAGCAGTTCTTGGATTGAGAAATGGGAGTTCCTTTCACACGACCTCCCCATGCTCACAGCAGCAATACTGTTGAAAATTTTTGTTGTGTTGTGTTTTGGCTCTGTGCAACTGCCTGACCTTTTCCCTGGCCAGGCAGTCCTGCTGTTCAGTCAACACATGAAGCCCTTTGCCTGTCCCAGGCTGGCAACCTTTATTGGATCGTATTAAGCTCTGGTCTGTGCCTTAAAGCAATTAGCACAACTTTGGTTGGAAAACCTCCATTTTCATTTCATTAAAAAACTCAAGAAACTGGGAGCTGAAAGGAAATAAGAAGATAAAAACATAAAGGGAATTTTCAACTCTGTTGACTTTGCAGCAAACCTGAAGAAAGCCAAATGCTTCATCCAGCCTTAATAATGAGGCTTAGACTGGCTCTAATAGCGGTCTTTGTACCACCTATTGCAAAAGCTTCATTTATGTTCTATGTAAAAAGTCCAATGAAGCATAGAAAACATGTAATTTGTGTAGAGAATGAGAGTTATGCAATTTTTGCTGGCATAAACAATGCAATAACTGCTCAGAAATAGCCTTTTGCATTCATGAATGGGGTCCATTATCTGCTCTGTCTCTCTTTTTTGCTCGTTCCGAGTCAGGGCATAGTAATAAAAGAAAGGCATCCTCTTTGCCTCAGAGCTCTGGTTTTCAAAGAGCAAGTGGATAACAATATATGACAGCTCATTTTTGTCTTCTGATTAAGGAGCAGCCATGTTTTACAGACACTTATTGAGTTGCCAGCCAATTAAACATTTCAATATATTTATATGTATTTAATTGGACTACTTTTGCAAATAGGGCTTTTCTGGAGTTATCAAGTAGCTTAGACACTGTAAGGCAGTAGATAAGAATTACTGAACTATTATTATTGTTATTATTATTACTCTCATCACTACTAGTAGTGGGGAGAGTCGGTAAATGCATAGTGGAGTGCTTTCAAGGTACTTTTCTGGCAGAGTGTGTGTCCTATTTAATCACTTGTCTGTAAATAAAGAGATATTAATTATGTCCTTAATAATTTTCTCAGTGTTTTTGTTAGTTTCATTTTTGGGGAGAAGAATTTACACAAAGGGTACTGACAGGGCTGCTAAGGGCCCAGCAGATGACATAATATATTTGGATTTTCAGAAAGCCTTTTGTAGCATTCCACATGACATATTCCTACTTAAGCTCCAGGATGATGTAAGGATTCAGGGCAGGACATGGGCAGAGAGACAGAACAGGTTGAAAAATAGCAAAGTAGTGACTATAGATAGTTCCTGTGAAAGAAGCTATGTCAAACCAGAGAAAGTGTTTCTTCAGGTCCACAGGGGCTAGTGCTGCATGTTATGTGCTTTAATTTAGAAAGATGATCTACAAACACGAAGAACAACTGCAGTACAGTAGCATTTTCTGAGGACAAAAAAATGAAAGATGATGAATGAAGGCCATGCAGACATCTAAACTTAAAAGGGAGTTAGATTTGATTTGTAAATAGGTTGCCACAGAGAGAATTATATGTAATATTGACGAATACAAAGTAATAAAACTTTAGTGCTGCAAACCCCACTAAATTCTAATGTAGAACTAATGGGATTAAACTCTAAGGAAATCTGAAAAAAGGAAACCAAACCAGCCAACCAAACAAGCAAAAAACTCCCCAACACTTTTCAGGATAAATAGGAGTATTCCAGGTTACCCTTTCTAAGAGCATATGTTTAGTCTTTTTATTGCAGTAATAACAATACTAATACTTGGCACATCTAAATGGATTTCACCAAATAAATTAACCTCCACAAATACTGCTCCAGTCATTACAGGAATTTGAACAGCAAGTATGCAGCAACAGCAGCAGCAACTATGGCAAGCTCTGTGGCAAAACACCTGAAGGAGATAAGGAGGGGGTTCCTGGGAGTCAAGGAACCCCAAAAAAAGAGCAGAGAGACCTGTCAGGACCTGGCAGTTCTCATGAGCAACCACAGGCAAACGGGATGTGCAGAAGGACATGCAAAGGTTTTTTGTGTGGCACTTTGTGCAGCAGTTTGTGTAGGAGAGCACAGCCACCCCTCCAGTCAACAAAGGTTTCCACACAGTCAAAAGCCATTGCTCGAAGGTGCATTGTGAAACAGAACGTGGATGGAGTATTCTATAAGCATCTGCCTCATGTTTCGCAATCGCTAGCCCTTATTCTTGTGGAAAACTTTACTGATGTCTGCTGGAAACTCAACACAGTGGAGAAGAGGCAGTGTAGGTGGTCCCTTCAGGGTGTGGAAGAGAACTCCCTGACACAGCTGGTAAGTGGACCTACCACGAGTGATACCCCATGAGACCTGCTGTTTACAAATAGAGAAGGGTGGCCAGTGGGAGATATGGTGGTCAGAGGCCATTGTGGACACAGTGACCTTGAAATGATTGGTGAAGTAAGGAAGGGGGTCAACAAAACCTCTAGCTTGGACTTCCAGAGGGTGGATTTTGGGCAGTTCATTTGGCCAGGACATTGAGACAGAGAGTCCCCTGGGAAAGAGTCCTTAATAACAAAGAGGTTGAGGAATGCTAGACATTCTTTAAGAATGAAATCTTTAAGTCACAGGAGCAGGCCGCCCCCATGTGCCAAAAGGTGAGCTGGCAGAAAAGAAGACTGACCTGGCTAAACACTGAGCTTTTGCTTGAACTCAGGGAGAAAAGAGAGAGTTTAAGACCTTTGAAAGAAGAGGCAGGCAACTCAAGAAGGGTACAAGAATGTCGTTAAGTCATAGAAAAAATTAGAAAGATGAACGCTCACATAGAACTCATCCTGGACACTGTTGCAAAAAATATTAAGTGTTTTTATAAATACTTTAACAACTAAAGGAGGGCCAATGAAAATCTCCATCCTTTATTGGATGTGAGGAAGGGGGAAACATTGTCACCAAGGATGAGGAAAAGACTGAGGCATTTAATGCCTTCTTTGCCTCACTCTTTAACAGAAAGACCAGATAACTTCAGGGCAACCAGACCCCTGAGCTGGTAGACAGAGATGGGGAGCAGAATAAGCTGCCTGCAATCCAGGAGGAAGTAGTTAGTGACCTGCTCTGTACTTACACACTCACAAGTCTATGGGGCCTGGATGGGATTCACCCAAGAGTACTGAAGGACCTAAGAGAAGAGCTTGCCCAGCCTCTCCATCATTCATCATCGGTCCTGGTTAACTGGGGAGGTCTCAGATGACTGCAGGTTGGCCAGTGTGACACCCGTCTACCAGAAGGGTCGGAAGGAGGATCTGGGGAACTGCAGGCCTGTCAGCCTGACCTTGTTGGTGGGGAAGGTTATGGTAAGATTATCTTGAGTGCACTCAGCACATACAGGACAACCAGGGGATCAGGTCCAGCCAGCATGGGTTTAGGAAAGGCAGGTCCTGCTTGACCAACCTGATCTCTTTTTATGACCAAGTGCTCTGCCTAGTGGATGAGGGAAGGCTGTGGATGTAGTCTACCTGGACTTCAGGAAAGCACTCTCTCCCAAAGCATTCTCCTGAAGATGCCGGCAAGCCAGGGCTTGGACAGGCACACTCTTCTCTGGATGAAGAACTGGTTGAATGGCTGTGCCCAGAGAGTGGTAGCGAATGGTGCTGCGTCCCGTTGGCAGCTGGTCACTAGTGGTGGCTCAGTGCTGGGCCCAGTCCTGTTTAACACTTTTATTTAAGACCTGGATGAGGGAGTTGATGGAGTCACCATCTCTGGGAGCATTCCAAAATTGACTGGCACTTAGCACTGTGGTTTAGTTGACATGGTGGTATTTGGTCAAACTTGGACTCATTGATTTTGGATGTTTTTTCCAACCTTATTGTTTCTCTGATTCATACTTCCAAAGGTCACCTATTCCTTGAAAGAAAGAAGTAAGGAGATGTTATGGGGCACAACATTTTCAGTAGAGGTCATTATTTTGGGATCTCATGGATAAATTCATATCACCTTTTTAACTGTTGCTCCTTTCTCCATTTCTGACAATCACATTTGGGATAAACACCACCTCTTCGCTGGTCATTGACAGGATCAATAATAAACAGTTTCATTGTGCTCTTTCTTTTTTCTCTTCTTCATTAAACAATCTATTTTCCTTTCCTTTAAAGGGGAAAAAGCTGAGCAAAGTATGAGAGAATTTTTCCGTAGAAGATCTTGCCAATGATAATGCTGTGTGACATTAAAAAACTCATGACATCACATGGCACAAATTTGCTCCTTTGGAAACAGGAAAACTTTCAGATTTATATTTCAAATAAGTGACATTGACAGAGGGGGAAGGAAGTATTTGCAATGTCTAATACTAAGTCTCTCAATTCAGTTTCTAAACTTTTATTTAGTCAATAGAGAGATGCAGACTCTTTTTAGGTGGTGCGAGTTGCAGTGTGAAACAACCTGCACTGTTGATTCAGGGACTTAAAATAGATGTTTCAAGTTTAACACTGTAAATGCACAGTGCAGGGCATCTGACAGCAGAAATTTCAATATTTATATATTCTACAGGATTTCTAATGATTGCCAAGTACTACAGCATTCCTGTGGTTCAGGAACAAAAATCACAAGCCTATTCACTATACCCTTTGTATAAATTCTGATCTTTTCTAAATTTTTCACTTCCTGAAGGGAACAGCTTTGCTGTCTTAGAAAGCCTGACAGCAAAATACGTCAGAAATAGGAATATACAGATATACTGTCCGAATCTGGTTCAAGTCACATACTTTAAGATTCTGCTAATGTCTCTGTTAGATGGATACTAAGTAGTAGTAATGAGTTTATGCTGCTTAAATTTTAAAATATGCTTCCTTCTGTCATAATTAAGTTTTAAATAAAGGCGTTTGTGGTTTGCAATGGCTGGCTCCTCCTTGAAAAACTGATGTCTGCAGAGCCACAGAGACCAACCTAAACTCAGGAACGCAAAGGAGATTACAGTAAACATAGGAACTATAGGCTTTAAAGGATACTGACTAAACACAGCTTTTCAACAAAAGTGATGCTATGACCTAGACCCTCTCAAAAGGAAACATAAGGAGGAGTGGAACCCAAATATGATGGTACCGAGGCGTTTAAGAAAGTGTCAGCATATTATTAGCTTGTGATCTGTGACAATGTAATTGTCATTGATGACTCATTCCAAAGGGAGAGAAGTGGTCCACAGGCAGAGTGATAATGACAAGCTTGGCCATGGGCCTTTTAACCTCTGAACTAGCTCTCCCATCTAACATAAACTCAGTCAAAAACAGCAAAATTCAGGAAATGAAAATTTTGAAGGATTTTATGAATTACACTTTTTTTTTTTTAAAGCAAATGCGCTTACACACACACCCAGACCCACCCCCCCCCCCCCCCCACCCCCATTCAGGAAATAGGAACAGAAGAAATCTCTGAAGTTTGGTTTGAATGAAAAGTAAAATACCAAGATAACTATGAAGAGACAGCCTCAGAGAAGAATGCACCTAACTGAAAAGGACATGGGGAGAAACAGAAGATTTACAGTCCACATTTCCTATGGTTACATTTACATCAGCAATTATTTGAAGCTTTCTGTGTAGCGCAAGCATGTGGTGTCGAGGTCTTAGCATTCATGTTACATTTGTTTCAGGAGATTTTCTTCAGAATGGCTCTAGTTTGTTCCCATGAACTGAAGAATACAATAGGTGGGTGTATTTTCCAATTTAATTTTATCATTCATGTTCTGTAGATTGCTCAAGTACGGGATCCAAGCTTCATTCTGAACACAACACCAGTGTTCCACTTCAGCAATTAATCTGTAACTCAAATCAAAACTTTGATGGCAATCTATAATCCTTAGAGAATATCATTCATTACAGGCCTTAGGAGCAGTGAAAAATGATATGTCTCTTCAAGTTCAAAGTTTTCCCATTTCATTTTGACCTTCAAAGTTATAATTGTTTTCACATTTTGTTTTGTCTTTCTCATAGGAGACATAAAAGAGAAAAACCCTCTAAACCAGAATATTTCAAGATTCAGACACAACCTTTTATTTGTACTTTCAGGGTTTTTTACTTAATTTAATTTTTTTTTAAAACTTTTCATCTTAGGGGAAAATTTTTTTCTTGTTTTCACAATCATTTGTTTCTTGTTTCAGTGCCTCTCAGTGGGCAGAGAACTATTTCCTATGCAGCTGTGATTAGGAGATCACTTGTCATTATACTGTGGCACATTGGTATTACAACACTGCGCTGGTTAAGTTCCTCTCCCCAGGCTAGTATGTAATTTACATACAGAGGAGACAGCAGTCTAAGATTCAGTTGCCTGAACACAGGTGACTCCTTTAGCTACCTGGGTGCCAGCTGCTGCCTCTGAATGCTGCTGCTCTCCCACATGTAGGAAGTCCCTTATCATTTTCAGCCATGTCATGTGTTGAATACTCTATAACACCTATATTGGTGTTAGATCACAAATAATGATGTCCATATAGGCAGTTAAAAGCTGTCTTAGCACTAAAGGGAAGTGGCATGTAAATCACAAAATCCTCAAAATATATCCACAGATTTTCCAGTCCTGCACAAGCTTCTTGGCGTGTTACTGGCTGATATTTGGCCAATATCTCTCTAGAGAAAATTAGCTGGTGGGAGTGGTAGGGGTTGTGGGAGAATCTAAGGAGATGTAATATATATTTGTCATGCACTGAATGCTGACATACACACTATTGTCTTTCCCTTATGGATATTACCCAGAGAAATTTTGTTGTTGTCTTTTATGGACAACCATTTGGAAAAAAAAAAAAAAGAAGTAGAAATAGAAATAGAAATAGAAAGAAGAAAAGAGAAGAGAGAAGAAAGAAAAGAAAAGAAAAGAAAAGAAAAGAAAAGAAAAGAAAAGAAAAGAAAAGAAAAGAAAAGAAAAGAAAAGAAAAGAAAAGAAAAGAAAAGAAAAGAAAAGAAAAGAAAAGAAAAGAAAAGAAAAGAAAAGAAAAGAAAAGGAGAAAAAGAGAAAGAAAGAAAGAAGGAAAGAAGAAAGAAAGAAAGAAAGAAAAGAAAGAGAAAGAAAGAGAAAGAAAGAGAGAGAAAGAAATTTATGTTGTTGTCTACATACAAAAGTTTCCTGTAGCTACAGGATAAGTTACAGATTTCTCAATAGACACTCAAGAGACAGAAATTAAATTAGAATTGATTCCTTACATATCACTTTGACATACCTTCCATTTCCAAAAAGTATTAGAGACAATGGATTAACACTTGAAATATTTACCAAGTAAGTTTTATTGCCTTAAACACAGTAATTAATTTAATGTCTGACTTCTTTTTTCCAGAAAGCTTTTGAATGTTTCATTATTTTCTTCATTGAAAAAAAAAAAATTAAAACCTGGAAAAAACAAAACATCAGCACAGGGTATATCTATTAATCAGTAATGTTTTTTTATGAACTAACACACTCAGGAAAATGCCTACTCTGATATGTATGATAACACTGCTAACAAGAGCAGCCATCATACTGGGACACGGCATTTGTTTTATACCTTTTCCTGATAGTGTGGTGGTGGGGGGGCCTCTGCGTAGCTGGGGATAGTTGTTTTGATTTGTGTAAGAAGAAACAAGATCAAGTTCTAGACCATTTGCCACACAGATCATGATTTGGGTATGTCGCTGGTACAACAGACTCACCCGGGGGGAATTAAATTTTTGCCAAATTATTAAAAAAAAAGTAAAGCAGGAAACATCTCCTCCCCCCTCATTCAGGAAAAATGGGTAAACAAAAATTAGGTAAAACACCTCTCTTTCCTCCTTCACAAGCTTAGCTTCGCTCTTTATACTTTGCATCCCCCTTTCCTGCTATCCACTCTCCTTGTTATCACACAGGCTTTCTCAGTCCCTTTGGTGAGGTGATGGGTGGTGCAGTTTGTTGGGGTCAGGATACAACCGTTTCTTTCTGCCATGCTTTGTTCTCATTCCTTTGTCTTCTGCTGCTCCTTCCTTCTTGTTTCCTGCGCACTAGTATGACTCCTCCATGAGCTGCAGACCTTCTGGAGAAGTACCTGCTCTGGTGTGGCTTATACATGGGCCACAGGCTCTTTCTGGATCTCACCTGCTCTGCCATGGACCACCACCCACTGCTTTGGCCTTTTTGTTCCTTTTTTATTCTCAGGATTTTGCCTTTTCTTAACTTTCTGCCACCAGCTTTGCTGACAGGCTCAGCTACGGCCAGTGGTGGGTCTGTTGCAAAGCTGGTTGGAACTGTCTGAAACTGGCTGTGTCTATCAGAAGGCAGCTGCTGGTCTTGTTTCATAAAGGCTACTCCTGCAGCACCCTCCCCACTGCCTAAACCTTGCCATTTATACCAAACACAGGATACTGCTAGCTTACAACGACTTTTGAAACCAAACATCTTACACCAAAGTGGAAAATATCTCATTAGGAAGCTGTTAACTCTAAGATCTTAACTACTGATGAAACAAGCTAACAAATTAATATAGAACGAAGACAGCCTTAAAGGAGGGATGTATTAAATGGCAGCAAACATCAGTGCAGGACTTACAAAGATTAAAGCTAATGTTTCCAGAGCCTTTGAAGAACAGAAATGCCTGTTGAAATGAACATGCCATCTGGAGTTCAGCCAATGTCAAATTGGTTCATTATAACAGCATGGTGGATCAAAGTGTTGAGTGCTTACCCTCTCACACTGAACAAATCACAAGTGAACAGGCTGTCATACAGGTACACTGACACTGGAGGGATGGAAACACTTAACCCTTCTGGTTACTGGGTCATGAACTACTCTTGCAAAGTTGCCAAGAAAGAACATTTTGGATCAATTTTTAAGACATAATTTATTTTTTCTACTGAAATCACAGTCTGGCTTGATGCTTCTCTGCAATTAAAAAGATTATTTGTAGTCTTTCAATGTTCCACCTCTTTGCAAACCAGTCTCAGTCATTCTCAAAGCAGTGGCTTGCTCTTATCAAAGTTAAACAAGAAAAACTTATGCACTTCCATTGTATCAGAATCATGCAATTTGCTTTCTGACAGCTAGAATGCATCCTTCTGTCTTGAAACGTATTTGTAACGTTTTTTTAGGCATGCTACCAATCTCATATACATCTGTCTCAATTTTAAAACATTCTTTGGGGTATCTAAAAGATTTTTTTTTCCTCCAAAAAGGGAGTGCAGAAATCCAGGCAGGTTGTTTGGTTGGTTTGGTCTATCAATTCTGCTTTGAAGTTTGACCTATACTGTATTTTCCTCTGTGGTTCCCAGCGAGGTTTCTCAGGAATTATGTACCCAAAAAGACAGAACTTGAACTGCTCAGATTTAAACTTGTCCTTAGATAAAATAATAATCACTCCAAGAAAACTCTGTTCTGCATTTGAATGCAGAACCCTTTGTGAGGATCCTCCCTTTCCCTTAAAACATGGCGGGTAAAACTAAGAATCAAAGGGGGCGTTGCTTCTTGCTAGAAACAATCAAAAACTGTCAATCTAAGCAAGAGAAGCTCAGGGTTAAAGAAGAACTCCTATTGATGGAGAAAACAACATTTAAGCCTTATCCTGCTCCAAGTTCCCTGGAAACACATACACACATTTGAAAAGTGACGTACAAGCTGAAACATTTAATTTGAGGCATAGAGAACTACCTTTATTTCTTGGCTTATCTCCAAAAAATTAGCACCCTAATTTCGTTCTTGGCTGAATGGGCAAAGTTAATCCAGTTTAAAGTGGGACTGGAACACAACTTTTTAGCTCTCAAAGTATATGTCGTAGTTGTCTCAATACCAGTTACTTACGGTCAGTACATTTTTAGCTAACAGAAGCAATTAACAGTAGTAGTCAAAACTTAATAGGCACTTTTAGGGTGAAATTATTTTCGTTCTAAATTCGATGTCCCCAAATCAGTGAGATTACTCAGTGCTTAAAAAATGTTGAGCCCTTTTGTAATAAAAGGGGTCTTCCAAGAGATCTTCAGTTTAGTTTTCTATGTTTAGGTGGGATGAATTGCACCTGATGTGCATCTGAACAAATTAGAGGTTGATAGTTATGAACCTGAGCTAAGGTTAATGTTAGGCTAAGATGAACCTCTTCAATCAAAACAGGAAAATAGAACTCTTATAGGATCATGGGTTGTTTGACTGAATGCAGTAATAAGGAAATATTTTCCTTCTCCCGTTGTGTTTTATTTGCATTATCCCTTCTTCTGTATCCTAAGGACTTGGTCTCTGAAAATCAGATGGTAAAAACACACCAGATTTGATTTAGTCATTACTATCGTATTCTCACTGGTCAGTCTTTACCTTTGTCAAAGTTGTAGTTAGAAAAATAGAAAAAACAAAACTGAAAAAACACCAAAGAATACCTGGAGATCACAGCAAAGGAAGAAAAATATCAATTTAACGAATAAAAGGTAGTCTAGTTCCTAAACACTTAAAAAACCCCCCACAAATTAAAAAACAAACCAAATAAAAAAAATAACCCCTCTAATTTCTCTGTATGTGTAATTCTGCACACTGTACAGGCACTTCAGAGAGGTGCCCAGACATTTTTATTTCCCAAAAAAAACCCCAGCAGATCTTCCCCGTAATGATTCTTCTGTAAGGGAACCCCATCGGGGAGCCCCCATGGGAATTCACTTCCCACAATTACCTGTAAGGTACTTCTCTATCTATGTCATACACTTCGGGTGGACACCCTGCTGCCCTCTTTTGTAGTCTCTGAGGTCTTTCTTTTCCATATCACTCTACACCCTGTATGTGCTTGTTATTCCTCCCCGCACCTTTGTATCTGCTTGTTATTGAAAATAAAAACTAATGTATAGAAAGAGGTCAGCAAATAATATGTATATAATGTTGTACTTTGTCTGCTTTCAGTAAAGGAAAAAAAAATCACTTGTAACTTAAATGCCTGTATGAATGCTTGTTATTAATTTAAAAAAACAAGTCAATATTCTGTGAAAAGAACATGGGGCTGCAAGATTTGGAAAAGCCAATGAATGCAGTTCATCAATATATATGACTCCTTGCAACACAGTTTTTAGAAAGGCATAAATCAATCGTATCAGAAAAATTTTGTAAAAATTCTAAGGTCAGATCAGAATTTCATTCTACTGATTTTAGTTAGCTTTCATACAGAAGCATGTAAACCTTAGTTGCGCTGGAAGCTGTGTTTTGTTACAGGCTAGTTAGAGCTAACTCACAAAATAATAATTAGTATCGTCTTACACATACAACTGATAACACATTTGAGCTTAGAATTCATACATAGCTAAAAATACAGTTTAATTTTGCCATCAGATTGTATTACAGGGTTTTAAATTACTATTTGTTATAAAGCATCCTATAAATATTTAACCAAAAAGACCTATGCAGGTATTTCAGACATTTTTCTGAAACCATGTCATGAAACTGGAATTTCATGACATAGACAAGACTATTGCAAAACTATAAAACCAGTAAATGTACATATGTATTGTGTCTTGATAGTAACTCATCAATGTTTGAAAGACATCCAATGAATAACTGAAATGTCCACAACTGACAACGAAAAATCATCGCAGAATAAAACTGATGATAAGATAAACTCAATATTTAGAAAGCTTACTGAAAGTATACATTTGAAAATGACACTTTTTTTTCTTGAGTTTTTATGTCTTGTGGCCAATCCAGTTTATACCGATTGGAGAAAGGTAACAGTGTCAAAAGGTAAACTGTATCTACTATGAGCAGATATATATATTTTAATGCTTTATATGTGATTTGTTTACAGTCTTATATGTGATGGGCTGTACTCCAATAAATTCAAGCTATTATTTACTGAGTTCAAGTTATGCTACTGGGGGTAATTCTTCTCAGATTTTGCAGTTTTATCACTTATTGTGCCTATTAAGTCAATTCTGGCAATATATTGCTAAAGCATTACAGTTAATCAACTAGCCAATGTTGCTTAAATGAGACTCATCCAATTAATTTCAAGATTATTATAGTGGTTTATGTTGGCCATAGACATCAAGCCTTATATGAACAATGCCCAAATCACTAGTCTTTTCATGTATTTTCCCTAGGCAGACCTCCTATCATTAAAGGTGCATGGGACTACGATGTTTGTCTATAAATTATAATTCTTTATAGAACTGTTTGTGCTTTCCCTTAAACCTATCACGCAACACAGGAATATATTTAATGACTGACTGCACAAAGTGTAGGAATCTGACATTAACATATTTGTAATATAATTTAAAATACAATTTACATTTCCAAGAGCTTATATTAAAAAAAAAAAAAAAAAAAAAAAAAAAGAGAGCAAATTATATTAGAAATTAAGAAGGAAAAAGCCCCGATAAACTTGAAAAGAGGGAATGAAGATATGTGAGTGACATCCGTGTAAAAAAAGGGGCTTTGTTATAGTATGGAAAAAGAGTTCCATACTTTTGGTTTCACTTCAAGGTTTTTCTTACTTTCCATACAAATGAAAGGCAGTTTTTAGACTTGGAAACTTGCCATTTCATATATATATATTAAAAAAAAAAAAAGGAAAAAAGAAAAAGCATCTTTGCTGTGAAGTAGAAAAAATTCTCAATAAATCAAATTCACAAGTACTTGCTAAGCAAAAACTGGTATTTTTTCAAAGCAAAAAGGGCTGAATTGATTTTGTGGTATCAAAATAAGCTATCTACACTTCCATACCTCAGCAAAGAAATAAACTAAAATTACATTTTTACTGCTACAAGCTTGTAACTTATATTTTTCATGTATGTTCCCTGGCTTAAGTTATAGGAGAGTAGTTATAAGGAGTACTTCTGTACATAATAAGTGTTCACAGAGGCAGGAATGATAAGTAGCTAATTTGCTTTTCATATATTTACACGTAGGGGTCCTACTTTTACAGAATTTTCAGCTTTATTTAGTTTATCAACCAAAATTGACCGTGATGGATGAAACAACCTTTATAATCCATGTAGCTGCATATTTCACTAATATTGGTACTTTTTCTGTGAATCATCTGCACACCAGCAATCTGACCATGCACAACTGAAATCAGCGGGAAACGTGCTGTTGACTTCTGTTAAAATAAAACACAACAGGACCCTGAAGCTGCCTTCCAGTTGCTGAAGCGTTTTTCACCACAGCTTCTTTTCTAGTTCCTTCTCTGTAGAGATACATTTATATGACACAATACAGTGTCATGTAGAAAGAACCATGTTGATGCAGAATAATTGATGAACAGGTATATTATAATGCCTGGAATTGTGCCATACCTCATATCAGTAGCACTTCTGGCACCTCCGCTATATTGCTGTGCTGCAGAGCATCAGGCAGACACACAGTCTGTGAGCCAATCCTCTCCGCCTACCAAACATTTTCCTAGTGTTCACAGTCCTATCAAATAGTCATGCTTTGTTTTATTAGTCCCAAAACATATTATCACACTGTTCTGTTAATTCTCAGCAGTCGTTGCTGTTACTCAACTCCAACACTGTCGCATTAACTACTTATGTGATTTTCATTTGTGGCTTAAATACTTTTCCAGATAATGAGTTGAACTGATGAACCAGGCGACAAGTACTAATTTATTCCTTAAAACAATTCCTGTAATATCTAGTTTGGAAATGATACTCTTTCTTAGGAAAAAAAAATATGTAAACCAATAACCATAGTACCTTTCCCAATTTTTTATTTGCTCAATTTTCCGTACTCATGACAATTTTTAATGTAAACCAGTGTGAAATAAGTTTTTAAACTTGTAAGGCTTAGTACCAGATGCAAATCCATGGTTTTTTTTTTCTTTTTAATACAAGGGCTCAGGACTAAATTCAGCAAGGTTTTGAGGGTCCAGACTGATCCTTCCTCTTTCAGAAGGATGAGGCAGCAGCATTAACTTCTCTGACCGGTTTTATTCTAACTTCTGAAGACTGCTGCACTCTAAAATAAAGAAAATGTAAGCTGCATGTAACTGAACTCCTAAACCGTCCCTAGTTTAGAAACCTATAAATCATGTTTATATGCCAATGTATTCAGATGACAGTAAACTTCCTCTATGCATGCTAGAGACAAGTAGGTACTGCCATTGATAATGTAAGGAGCTGTGGATATTTCTTTCTTATCTAAACTTTTATCTGAGTTGCTTAAAGTTAGTTAGGTTCCCAAAGTTAAGTATGAAGAAAACACATTTCAGTATTTTCATTTAATATGGAAAGCCAGCAGAAATTTCACACAATGAAACTTCACTGAAAGGAAGTGGCAAGTCCTGCACCTAGAGAGGTTTAACCCCAAAGGATGGGTACATGCTGGTGAAAAGGAGATGAAACAAAGGCTCTTTTCATTGCTGCTCAGTGACAGAACCAGCGGCATAAACTGCAACACAGGATGTTCTTCTTGAATATCAGGAAAGATTTTTACTCTGAGAGCAACTGATCACTAGCACAAATTGCTCAGGGAGGTTGTGAGGTCTCCATCTCTACAGATATCCAGAAACTCTCTGGATACAGTCCTGGGCAGTCCTAATGGAGCAGGGGGGCTGGACTAGATGACCTTGAGAAGTCTCTTCCAACCCCAAACATTCTGTAGTCCTGTGAACATTAAAATATCAATTAGCTCTTCTAAATTTCTACTAAGCTGGCTATCGAGGCCTGCAGAAACCCAAAGCTCCTTCCTGTTCACATTTCTACACCTTCAGTTTCAACAGTGTCCTACTTAGAGCCTTAACGCTGGCATGATTTCAAATCCAAATTATTCTCTGAATTGCAATGGATTAGAGGCAATGAGAGTGAGAAATTTTATATGTACCACGGTTATAGAATTATAGAATCATTTAGGTTGGGGAACAACTTCAAGATCATAGAGTGCAAGCGTTAACCTGTCACTGCCAAGTCTACCCCTAAAACACTAAACCACGCCCCTAAGTTTACATACTTCCAGGGATAATGACTCAAGCTCTCCCCGGTCAGCCTGTTCCAAGGCCTGACAACCCTTTTGGTGAAGAAATTTTCCCTAATATCCTACCTCTCCACAACTTCCTTTCAGGTAGTTGTAGAGAGGGACAATATTCTCCAGGCTAAACAACCCCAGCTCCCTCAGCTGCTCCTCATAAGCCTTGTGCTCCAGACCCTTCACCAGGTTTGTTGCCCTTCTCTGGACACACTCCAGCACCTCAGTGTCCTTGAATTGAGGGGCCCAGAACCGATTACAGCACTGAAGTTGTGGCCTCACCGGTGCTGATTGCAGGGGAATGATCACTGCCCTGGTCCTGCTGGCCACACCATTGCTGATTCAGGCCAGGATGCCATTGGCCTTCTTGGCACACGCTGGCTCATGTTCAGCTGGGTGTCAACCAAGCCCCCAGGTCCTTTTCTCCTGGCCCTCTTTCCAGCCACTATTCCCCCAGCCCATAACGTTACAGGGGGTTGTTTTGACCCAGCACCTGGCCTTGTTGAGCTTCATCCAATTGGCCTCAGCCTATTGATCCAGCCTACCCAGATCCTTCTGCAGACTCTTCATGCCCTCTAGCAGATCAACACTCCCGCACAACTTGGTGTCACCTGCAAACTGACTGAGGGTACATTTGATCCCTTTGTCCAAATAATTAATAAAGATATTAAATGGAACTCACATTAAGCTATTAAACAGAACATGTAACTAAAAGGCCACAGTACTACTCTCATATCTACTCTTTTTTTGTGGTGTTTAAGCTCTACCTTAAGTCATCAGCTTTCCTGAAATTGTGCTTGGAGGCGCTGTCCACACTTCTATGTTCATATCTATGTCCATGTCCATGTATGAAACCTACTGTGAATCCACTGTCAGAAAAGTGCAACATTCAGTATCTTTGCTGGATTTAGATCCTGATATTTTAAACAATTAATTTTAGAATTTGTGACTCCATTATATCTTCACATTAATTCAAAAATTTTGCGGGTTTGATGTTGAAATCATAAGGGTACTCTCCACACTCTAAAGATGAGACTGACATAGTGTGCACTTATCCACCAGTCTATGCATCATCATTCATCAAAGTCCTGAAACAGATACCCATTCTATTTATATAATAATTATTTTAATTAAAGCAAAAGTGGGACAGGGAGAAAACAATGTAAGCCCCCCCCCCCCCAAAAAAAAAAAAACCCTAAAAAAAACCAACCAAAAAAACCAACCCAAAACTAAGAAAACACCAACGTGCTTTGCTGCTCAATATTTTTCCCATGCCTCTTTGGCCAGCTTCCTTCCTTTAATATTGCAGCTGATGTCTGTCAAACAAATTAATAGACATGGCAATATATGTGCAAGATAAGTCACTCAGATTCAGATAATAAGCTTAGGTACCATACACCTGGCATTTTTTTATCTTTTAGGTATATTCTTTTAGGTTCCTTTAGGTTGAGTAATTCGGGAACAATCTGTCTTTAATAACAATATTCCCCACAGTATACTTAAATAATGTTAAAGGCACAGCACAAACTGACAAAAGCAAGGCAATTTAAAGTTATGATGGATACCGCCTTTCACTTAGCCTATTGTGCACAGTTACAGGTATTGCAGAACAAATCATTCAGTGACCTGAGAGCCTCTCTGTAATGGCTAAGTTTAATGGAACAAGTCAAGCCTAGAGTATTATCCTTCACACTGATTTTTCCCTTGCTTTTGTCAGTGTCTGTGATAATTTGGCTTTTAGCCCGTTAATTTCCTCCATTTACGAAACGCTCCCCATGGAAGTAGTTGCCTGCCATGGGGATATGCAATCTGAGACTTCTTAAAATATGTATTGTTTAATTATATGTCAAGGTACCAGTAGAGCAGCAATTATTATTTTATATTTCAATGACTCTTACACTCTACACCATTTTCTACTATGACTTTCTCTCCCGGATAACCACATTGTTGAGAAATCAGAAATGAGATTTTCCATATGTTTGAAGTTACCCAGTTAGTAATCCTACAGTATCACTTGTCATAATCAATAATGTTAACCAGAATGTAAGTTAATTTTGTGAAATAAATGTCCAGTTACATTGATGAGATTGGCTGTTGACACTGATTGGCAGACAGAAGTGAGTCTTTCTGGCAGAATATAAATGTAATAGTTATTGAAAAATGTGAGCAATAAAAAGCTACTGTTCTTCTTTAAAATTTAATAAATAAAAAGAAATCTATGTCTAAAATTGTTCTATCTTGTTTAGGTACCAAGGGGCTTTGAATGGAAACAAGATAGAAAAAGTGCCTTGCTTACTTAGAAGACGAAAAAAATGGACAAAAAAATCCCCATGATTTTTTCTCCTCTAATATATACACTTTTTGCTCTATCCATCTGCTACGACACCAGTTGCACTTAGTGCATATTGTATATGCAGAGTACATGAATATTAAGGAGAACCAGGTAAGAGAATGTATTAAGTGTTGTCAGTTAGTTATGGTAGGAGACAATCAGTTAACAGATTTGCGGAGACAGGCGGATCTTCTCAAGAGAATCAACGAGTTTAAGAGGAGCTGGGATGACACATGGTTGCTGTTAGTCTCAGCAGGAGTGACAGCAGAGGGGGAGGAGGGCTGGCTGTGTGTACAGCAGGTAGAGCTTGGGGCAACATGCCTGCTGTTTTCCTGTGCAAGACGTTGATAGCCAGACTACGAGGAAAAAAAGAGACCACTGCATAAAGTAGTTCTGTTTTCTAATTTCATTTGAATGGCTGTGTAGCACCATGAAAGTGTAAAATAAAAATAAATAGGGGAAACACTAAGAGCTATTTGCTTGCAGTGATCTAAAAGAAAAGATCCTTTGCCGGACCTAATAATTAACAGACCTTTTTCTCTGCGTAAGGCCCTTGAACCTCTTCTTTCCCTGGCTACATGCCCTAACTGAGACCAGACCTACTTAATTTGTATGAGATAATTGAAATTATTTGTTTATTGAGTCCCTTTACAGCCTGCCCTACCTAATTCTTCTGTTTCTTTTCTTTGATCTATGTAAAATAGAAGCACTTTCATGATGTCTGGACACTTGCCTGTAGCCCTTGCTTTGCAAAAAATAGCCCATAAATTATCACATCTTCATGATCATCCAGTCCTTCTTCACCCCTTGGAGAGAAAACAGAAACAAAAACAAAACAAGAAGAGCTGAACACTTACACAGCATTGGTAGGATGCTGTAGTTTTTTCCTGATCATTGCTTAGCAGCTTCAACAAAGTTTAAGAGCTTTTAGCAACCATCTTTCCCTGTCGGAAACAGTACAGCCCTCCAGAACAAGATTTTAAAATCCAGTTTCTCTGATTTAAATGTTCCTGCTCCAGGGATTGCTGTTCCAGTTGTGATAATTTCTTTAATATGTGGATGGAGTCTTGCAGCTTCATTCCCTGCAATGCAGATACCTATTCAGATTCTGTTGCTGGTTGCATTAACTCAGATATATTTCAATCTTTTCTTCTAAGGCCCCTAAGTTAGAATATTCAAAAACTATTGCTGTAAAGGAGAGGAACAGAAACTCTTGAAGGTATTTCAACATTTAGATGCCCTGAATTGTGTTGCTGGGGAAAATTGCTCAGTTCAAATAGTTTAAACTTAATTAAAATCATAGCAGTTTAGTGACTTATTAACGACATGTAATTATCCAGAAATCAGTGAGCCTTATATTAAGGATCAATATCAGTAATACAACAGTTAAACCGCAATGATAGACACTTACAAAATGCTAATAAGCTCCTACAAGTTTCTAAACACTCTCCTGTAACTAAACCTTCCAAAATTTTTGTGCCCTCCTACAGTTCCTCTACACTGCAGCCAGAGGTCACTGGCATCCCTCTCCGGCAGAACGGGTTCTCCAGTTGCTCACCTCCTGTGAGAGACGTGAGCCCTCCAGCTCTATGCGACAAAGCCCTCCACAAGGTCCCCTGTACGTAGAAGTGAGGTGGCCCTGAGTGCTGGCCACATGTCACATCTCACTGTGGGTACAGGCCCTTCCCCAGCACCCCTTTGTGAGTCTGGGCTGCCCTGTCTGGGCTGGAGTTAGGCCCTTAATGTGAGCATTTTAAGTGCAAACACCCTCCAGACTGTTTTGACTATGTTCAACCTCCATAAACACCATGTGCACTCACATTTTTATTTTTAAGTTATCCCAGCTATCTGCCAAGGGAGTGTGCAGGCACCCTCACAAAATGCCTGCCGAAAGCTCCCATCTCTCTCACTGTTAGTGTTTCAGAAACTGAACAGCAACTGGACTTCACCTCGTTTAGGCATCTCAGTTATTTTTGCTACAGTGAATGTTGACCAATGTGCCTAATCATAGACCAGGGCTGTCACTCTCAGTAAGTTCAGCTGGAAAAGTGCCTACTTATTTCAGGATCAAAATTGATTCATGAAAAGTAAACTAACATTTTGACTCTAAAAGTCTTATTTGCACAGCTGATGGTCCACTATTGTTTTTACATCACCATTTTATAAGAAAGCCAATTTGAAACTGTTATTCAGTGTTTTCTTTGCAGCTGAAGCACCAAGATTTTAGTCCTGGCTGTGACCCTGATTCAAAGCTTCTAACTTTTGAATTTATTGGCAAAGTCTGCCGAAAATGGAAAGTTTCCTCTGCAGAAAAACATACTATTGTTTTTGCTACCACTGTCAGTCAAAGCAGTGCAAAGACACTGAGTACTATGAAGTAATGAGCAACTTTTCTCTCATACCTGTTCATATCAATATTGTTTTTTCTTAGGAATATTTCAGAAAGTTTGCTCTTTATCTACAGAACTTCACAAAAACTTTCTTATATAAATAATAACTGTAAAGTTGATTAAAGTATCACTTGGCAATATCTTCATAATTTCCCAATCCAAACTTTGGTTTTCAAATCTCCAATTTAGCAGGTGAACACCCAATCCCTATGCAGGAAACATCAAAAGATTTTTGAACTTAACAAGAGTCATTAATAACATTTAGAACAGCCTAAGGCCCTTCTTGGAGTGTCAATATCTGATTTGGCATGTATTCTCGAAAAGACTAATGCCTTAAATTCTTCTCTCAATCCATTTCTTAATTGTTATACAGCTGGAAATGCATGGCAATACAACATAATTAAGAAATGAAAGGTAAGAAGACATTTATTTATATCTTATATTTACCAGAGCAACATTTTTTAACTATATGATTAATTGAAATTTAACCTATTCATTAAAGATTTCTTTTAGTATGTAAAAATAAGAATAGTTTTAGGCATAAGTGTCAGTGTTTGTTAATATCACAATCATAAAGACTACCTCTTTAAATGCATTCTGCTGAACTATTTTCATGATTAGTTCAATGGGAAAAAAATGGGTACTTTAATGTGGTTGTCACTGTCATCGCTAGAAATTATTGCTCTTAAAAATGTTGAAAAGCCAACTGAAGGTACTGTTATGCAAAAGCATACAATGTGAACATGAAGATTGTACAGGACTAATGGTGCTTTGCCATTAAAGTTGTCTGTTTATAATATATCTGAGATAATATTGGTTTCTTTGGAATTCAGATGTCCCTCTCAAACCCCAATATTAAATAACTGACTTGCACAACTTTTTCTCTTCTTAGTTGTTTTAGGAGCACTAATATCCGTCCTTCTGTCTATACCCCATTTTTAATAATCTTCCTTTCTCTCACCCCAAAACAGCTTCCAATGCAAATGGATTCCTGTATAAAATTTTACCCTTGTACACACACTGCTACTTCATGTTCTCAAAGACATTTTGCCATTTCTCATACTATCATTAACAGGCAAGTTCAGCCATGTGGATATATCCTATCATATCCTTTCTGGTGCCACTGTTTCTTAAAGAAAAACAAGAATGATGTAGTGTAGTGTCAACATACTGTTTGTCTTAGGAACAGCAGAAACTCTGATCCTTATTTCAAAGTTAATATTTTAATTCATAAACAAAAAATTTAAAAGTGGAAAAAAAAAGGGGGGGTCACAATCCACAGAAAGCCCTGTAGACACTCCCACAGTTGTAATACTGACGTGATGCTGTTCTCAAAAGAATGCTAAGAATTTCTTCAGTTCAGAAGAAGAAAAATTGAGGAAAGATTTAATAAGAGTGTAGTACCATCTATTAAAACAAAAATAAAAATTTTATGGGTGTTATATATATATAGCATTTTTATAATAACTGTTTCAGAAGCTCCCATTTTTGAACTAGCAGAAAAGAGCCTATTGATTAATGTTTTCATAGCTAATTAAATGGATTAGGATAAAGAGCTGAAGTGACAGAGACATCTTAAAAGGGTAAGGTCTACTAGTTCATCCTCCTCCTGGTACAATACTATTTCAAAGTATGTTATTCGGTCTTGTTTTAAACGATTTAAGCAATAAAAGCTTCCTTATTACACATTTGACACAGCTTTGTAACTGAGAAACACTTACATGGTTTTCAGAAAATGGAACTATATTCTTTTTCCATAATACTGTTCATACTATAAAAACGTTCTTTTCTTGTACTCTTTGAAACAGTAATTTGTATACTGTTATCTTACCTTTAATGAACAATTTAATATCACTTTTTTTTCTGATTGTCCTGGTTATTCTCAATATTTACAGTTCCATGACTGTCAGTTCTCTATCTCTATGTCTCCAATATCTCTGCTAACATATAAAAGATATAAATACCAGTGATACCATTTTTCTCCCTCACAATATTATACTACATTTTCTATTAAATGAGTCCTCCCTTTCATCATTATTATCAGTTTTAGGCCTTCCTAACTGCCTTTTTTTTTTTGTGGTTTGAACCATTTTACCTGAAAGTCAAATTTTTGTTCTGCAGTGTATACTCATAAGCTCTTCCTAGGGCTTTCTCACTCTTTTTCTGTTCATGTAGAAAGGAGGAAAAAAAAAAAAAAGCTGTTGGGCCTAACTTTTGGAATGTGACTAAACCAAGAATTAAAATAATCTGAGACATTGTATGGCTGTTCTTTAATCACAGATTTGTTGTTACCTACACACTTCTGTAGGCCTTTGAAATGTATAGCTGCATATATGTGTATATATATATATATATGCATAGCTATGTGTCTCTCATCACACATATTCATGAGCTCAATTAGATTAAGAAAGTAGTGGGAAATTGGATGGGAGTACATGCTAAGTCTTGTGCCTTTTGGATAATTAAAAAATCCTATTTTTATTAAGCAACTAAATCTAAATAAAATAAAACAAAGAACAACAACAAAGAAAAGCCTAAACTCAAGAACTGAATTTACAAACAAAGAATAAAAGTCATTAGAGGACACACTAAAAATATTACAGAGATGGAAGGACCTCTCTTTTACTGTTTAGCTCATTAATTCATTTACTCTCCTCAGAGAATAGAACTACAAATCTCTTTTTTTACCTACTCTGTAACATAGTCTGAAGTTTAACTTCCCTTTTAAAAAAGGTCTTTTGATTCACATCACCATATGTTTAGAAAAGTAGAATGTGGATGCTATATTCTTCTTCCCAGTCTATGCAGGTATTTAGCCACCAGCTATCAAACCACTCTCTTTTTAAGTCACTCATATCTAAAATGTGTTTGTTGGGCAAAAATAATTTGGCAAGCCCAAATTAAAGAGTCTTGGAGGACAGAGCTGCAGAATGATCTGTTTATTTTTTGAATCTCATCTGAAAAATGTAAACATCTTATTCTTAAACTATTAGTATTTTTTAATATTTTAAGAGTCTGTCTCTTTCTTTGTTTTCCCTTCTTTTTTTTTCCTTTTTCCATCTGAAATGATGTTAAGAATTATCTAATCATTCTGATTTTTGTTGCATCTTAATTGCAAGCTAAGTGGGCTTTGTTCTCCAGTAACTTTTGTAGCTGATTTAGCAGACAAAGCCTCAAGCATGGGTAAGCAGACCAATCAAGCACAGAAAAGAGAACATTGGGATTGGCAAGATTTTGTTGCCTTTGACAATAAGACAACTACATCACTAGAGTGGCTGGAAAGAGGCCCAATGGAAAGGACCTCAGGATGCTGGTTGACAGTCAGCTGAACATGAGCCAATGTGTGCCCAGGTGGCCAAGAAGCCCAATGGCAGCCTGGCCTGTATCAGAAATAGTGTGGCCTACAGGACCATGGCAGCAACTGTCTCCTTGTATTTGGCACTGGTGAAGGCACACCTCAAGTTCTGTGCTCAGTTCTTGGGCCCTCACTACAAGAAGGACATTGAGATGCTGGAGTGAGTCCAGAGTAGTGCAACAAAGCTCGTGAAGGGTCTAGAGAATAAGTCTTATGAGGACCAGCTGAGGCAGCCGGGGTGGTTAAGCCTGGAGAAAAGGAGGCTCAGGAAAGACCTTATCGCTCTCTACAGCCATCCTGTTTGTAGCCAGGTGGGAGTTGGCCTCTTCTTTCGGTGAGTCTGTGCATGCTGGGTAAGAGTTTTCAAATAGTCTCTGATTTGCATAACTTAACTTTTTTGAGGAATCCCAAATGAACCCCATATAGCCTCATGCAAAATAAGAAAATTTTAATATGAGTGATTAAAATAATCCAAACTAGCCTTGTATCATAGCGGTGTTTCTCTGATGTGTGTCTAACCAGAAGGTCAAGGAATGAATGTGTCTTGCTCTGGGAAATGGTCCTGGGATGAAATTATGCATTACAAATCATCAAGACTACACCAAACAATTACCCAGTATGGGGCAATACAGAGCCAAGAAAGCTCATATTCTGAAGTTTGCATGGGTGATTAAGTCATCTAGAGTGGCCAGCTGTCCAGATTTACTGTGGGTATCAGAGCTATGGCAGATACCCAGCAGCCCTTTCTCAAAAATGGCTGGTTTGTTTATCTCCTGGATAAAGCACATATGGATGCAGGATGAAAGCACATAAACGTTGAGCTCAGAGAAGGACTATCTTACAACTAAGCAGGCTTCTTCACCTTAAGTAGGTACCACTACCAGTTCAGAAGCAAACTTCTGGAAAATTTCTTCATTTGACTTTCCAAATTCCATAGAAAATACGCTGTAGGTGTTCAGATACTTTGTCAAGAGACTGTCTCAATGTTCTTAGCCATTAACTAAAAAGTGCCAGGCATACAAAAGTGAGGAAAGGCTGTATATAGAGAATCGCTAAGATTTTAAAACCAAGACGACTGTTAAAGTTACTTCATCTTATTTATTTTATGCAATACAGACCACAGAAGCACACTTAGCAACCATGTTGCTAACTTCTTTTTGATTTTTTTTTTTAATAGCTTAATTTTGTAACTAAACTCAATAGAGAAGCCATTGTTTTCCTAGGGATGTTGTTCTGTTTAGAGGTCTCTGAAATGACCTTTATATCTAGTCTAATTTACCTAACTTTGCCTTCAAACCACTGCATCTTATTTTGCCTAATGCCACAAAGTTTCTCACCTAGGCGTTTGTAGATTGTGATGAAGTCATGTCCTTGAAGAAATTCAATACATGGAGTTTTTGCAGCTTCTTCGCATGAGCCATTTCCTTCATCCTTCCTCATTCCAGTTATTATTTTCAAAAGCTTCTAAAATTGTAACATCTTTTCTAAAGTACAGGCACCAGAACTTGTCATAGTAGTCAAGTAATAGCATCATTAATACAATCTTGTGGTGCAGAAATACTACTTTTCTTCTTGCATAGCTGGTGCTGAAGCTTAATTTCTGAATGATATCTGGGTAAATTAATTCTGTTGATTACCTTGGGAACAGTACTGACACTAGGTTTCACACATGTGGACTTGAAGATACCTATGAGGATGAAAGAAGGAGGTATAAAGTGAGAGGCAAAATTAGAAATAAGGATTAGAGTGAAAACCTTGGGAGGATCATGTTAGCTGTAGTCAGTGACAGCAGGGAAGGCAGGGTTATAGGTGGCAAATGCCATGGAACAGTAAAGGTCGTATGTCAAATTGCCAGCTGTATCCTCTATTATATATTCTTCCTTCATTCTACTTCTTGGAAGCAGTAGAGGAAGAAATCAACCTCACTTTCCAGTGCACAGGTAAAGGAGAAAATCTTTATGTTTTTCATAGCCTAGGGAGAGTGCAGCTTGGATAAGCACCTAGTTCTTAGATCAGCTCAAATCACATTAGTGTGATCTGATGTTTATTCTGACACAAACTTTCACCCCTTCATCTTAAAAAAGGAAAGTGTTAAATGTACTTCATTCTACTAAAATGTCTCACCTTTATGTGTTTGCCTGGCTTACCTCTTTTTTTATTGATTGCCACTTTTTCTATTCTGGTATTTTCAGTAATTTTACTCATGGTTCATTTATATTTTATTCTAAACTACCAATATAGACAGGGAATAACCTTGGGCTGAGATATATTCACGAAATCACAAGAAATTCCATCCATAGTGGCTAATAATTTCTCATCTAGTTTCTTATAGCAACTTAGTAGTAGAGACAATTATATGTATGTGAAATATGGATACCTTCCTTTTATAACAGATCTTTTTTTAAACCATGAAGTCACGTGATGTGAAGCCAAGTACCCTACAGAAGCCTGAATATTTTATTCAGCAAACTGACCTTTATCAACTGACCTTGTAATCTCATAAAAAACAGTAAAGAGTTTGTATAAGAATGCTTATTTTCCATTAAACTGCATTGGCTGACATTAATTTTGAATGCTACCGACTCTTAATTATTTACTGATTACATCCATGCCACCTTTTTGATAACAGTCTGAGATTGATATCAACCTAGCTGTCCTTTAATTTCCTCTCCTGCAACCTTTTAAAACACCAGTACAGCAGTTAAGCTGTTTTGAAACCCTCTGTGAGTTTTCCATTGTTTCTATTTGAAAACATCTATTTTAAACAGCTCACAGACATTTGTGGATAATTCCTTGGGTGTTCTTAGATTCGAGTGTTCTAGTTCTGCATTTAAATAAATGCTTAACTTCATAAAAAATTTTATTACCCTTTGTAATAAATATAATTATCAATGTCAAGTCTGATATTTATTTTTTTATCTTTCTCCAAGGGGTTTTTGTTTTTATTGTTATTGTTTTCCTGCTGACTCCCAATATAAACATGTATTAAATAATTCTGCCTTTTCTGCATCATGGTACGTGATTTTGCCGTCTCTGTTTAATATCAGTATCAGTAAATGTCACTAGTTGTGGTTCTGATGTACATACATCAGAACAGAAGTACACACATATATATATTTCACACATATTTGTTTTAGCTACCCTTATCAACAGTCTGAATTCCTTAGCTATCACTGTTTGCACATTACTTTCTCTTTTTTTTTAATATATCTTGGTTCTTTCAAAATACAGCAACAGAAAGATGAAACAAACTTTCTTTATAACTCATATATTTTTTGGAAAGTAAATATTTTTTGAAGAAAAAGTATGTGTTTGTGACACCTGACAAAGCATCTTAAATGCATTTCGATCATATATATGTGTGGGTGTACTCAGTGTAACTGTGCATATATGAATATAAAAAGAAAGAGATTTTATCTCATTTTTCTTCATCCATAACTTCTCTTCCAGTTTCAGATACTGAATTTTAAAAATACACCAGGGTTATACACTACTTTTTAATATGCATTCTTTTTGTATAGGCATGGGAATTAGATATTCATTTAGCCATGCTTCCTAAAAGTCCAAACACAGTAGAAAATATTTTTCTGATCCAATAAATTAGAAGAAATAAATTATATGGAAATGGTAAAAAATAAGTGTTTACAGTAGATGAAGGCTATTTATGTAAAGGAAAACATGTACAAATATTGAAGAGGGAATACTATAGAGCAAAACTGATGAAATTCATTTGGGGCAGGCTATGGTTTATTTGAACATTTTTGATGTTCCACCATAAATTTGCCTTTATTAAATATCAGCAGTCTCACTTAATAAGAAAAGAAGTAAGGAACAAGTAAGAAAAGAAGAAGGAACAAGTAAAAGAAATGCTAGTGATGTAAGACTGTAGGTCCCTGAACTCAATATTATTTACAGGTGAATTGTCTCAGTCTACCTGAATTGCCTAAATCACTGCGAAATAGTTTTAGAAATGAAACGAGAGCTCAGCCTTTGCAGAGGTGATGATAAATCAGACTTGTAAATGTGCAATTTGGCTACTGCCAGTGTCAGTCTTTACTATTTTTTCATACTGAATGTGAGACAGTCTTTCATATGGGTGAGAAGGAAAATGGAAAGGGTGAAAAAAAATTATCTGGTTTTGCATTGTGTGTACAGTTCCCTGTTCAAAACTGCATTGATGCATTCACTGAATACATAATTTTGTCTTATACTGTTAACATGACACAAAATGAACAAATTCACACTGAAAATTCTTACCTAATTTTCCTCTAATTCAGCATTAGGATTCAAATTTTTATTTCCACTATTATTTTCTATGGTCCCTGTGGTGCTTACAATTGATCCTATCTCAAAAAAGTGAAGCAAAATAACAGAAGAGAAAATTATAAGACACTTTTTAAATATCTATTTTTAATTTAAAAAATAAGACCAGTATATTAGAAACTGTAAATAAATGTGTTTTCACAACCGTTCAAGTAGCTTAATGTCGGCAAAATTAAGGCACGTTTGTAGCACAAAAATAGCCTTCTACAACACAGTGCATCAGCAACAGTTCACTCCAAATGTTGTAGATAATTAATCTCATTTTCCTTCTGCTTCGTTTTGTGTTCTATTAGTTTTCTTATTCAAACTTTCAAGTCACAAATCTAATTTAAAGCCTCACAACTGGTCTAATGTGGTAATGTGTTCCAAGTGCATGCAGTGTCTAGCAGCGAGTGATAGGGACAGAATACTAATTTGCTTCCCAGTGTGCACAATGCTCAATAAATAAATAATATATTACCTTTGCTCACCATTACTTGACTACAGAAAGTGTCAAAAGCAACAGAAAAGATGGATGCAAGTTTAAGGCATGTAACAGAAAATGAACTGAAGCATGGATGGGTAGGGGAGATAGAAGAAGAGAGGAAGGCAGAGGGAGAGGAAAACAGTCTGCCACAGAATGGCAATTAATCTGTTAACATGGTTAACTGTAGCTGCACAGATTATGTATATTAGACTACGTACTGATTAATGGTTAAATGGTTAAATATTAATTATTTATTTGTAAGAGTTTTGCCTCCTGTGTGTTCTCTTATTTCTCTATAGAGGAATGTAGAATTTCTTTATATTGTTCTAACTTCTGTTTGTTTAATTATTCTCTTTCAGAAATACTCTTTTCTTTTTTTTAACACATTGATTTTTTTCTTCTGTTGTTTGACTTGGCTTCCTTACTGTGCATAGAGGTTGCTTTATTTCTGGAGCTTTAGTTTTCATACACCTGAAAACTAAACTATACAGCAGTTAAATTATTGTAAAGTCACTGAGTTTCTGATCTTCTGTTCAGTCATCTGAACTTCTGGAAACTCCACTGTGGTCAATGAAGTCACACCGGTGCAGAACTAGCACTTGGGACACTAAATTCAGAGTGCTGATCTTATAAAGGAGTGTGCAAGGAAGTGTTTATGTATAACAGAAAAAGAGATGATGTGCTGGTATGGATGGTAAAATTAAAGTCTGAGAATAAAGTAAAGGATAGACAGATAATGTCGAAGAAAAAAAAAAAGAAAATGTAATTCCCATGAAACTGGCAATGTCTTGGATTATTAAAATATTATTTTGTATAAAATGTCATTACAATCTTGTTTAAATTTAATGCAATTTACCAGACCATAAAGAAGTCCTTAGTAAAAATGGCTGGTTTCCAGGCACAGCTACTGTGCTGCTGATTACAATATATCCTGACATTTATGACAGTTTATAATTCTTGTATTCTGTACCTAGCTGTGCTCTGAAGTGTCTCCACTTTGCTGAAGGCTTTCTCCTGGGAAATAGTACTAAAGTTTTGTGGACTGAAAAGACAATAAAATAGTTTGACAGAAAAACACTATTACTGTAGAATGTAATCCTGTTTCCATTTTGTTTATAACTTTTAAAAATGAAGATTCATTTTATGATGAATACCTATGTAATTTATCGTCACAAAAAATGGCATTGATTTGAGAAGATATTCTTACTGTGACTTATTCTCACTATGACTAAACTTACCAATATGATTAGGGATTTGTCATATCAATGCCCAGCCCCTTCTATTGCAAGACTAATTCCATAGATGGTTTACAAAGACTAAGATTCATAGGAAGAGTAGAAAAAATGTCAGATGAAGATATAAGCAAAAGAACAGGTAAGAAGGAGTATGAGGGCAGGAAAAAATCTTACTACACAGCCTTTGACCTTTATGGGGGCAGTACTCAAAACAGAATTTAATAATTTCTTCAAATGTTTCTTGAAGTTTTATAACAAAAAATTATTAACACAATTCAGAGGATGATTTTGAGAAAGAGCAAGTTGAAGCATTTCTATAACTACTTGGGTAATACTGTCTTAATATTTTCAATAAAAACATTGTAAAAGCTTTCAAGTGAAGATCAAAATTGGCATAATACTAATCAATTTATTTTTTCTATAAAAGGACAATTCCTATACATTTCAACTGAAAAGGTACAACATTTCAACTGAAAATTGTGCAGCAGCTGTACAAAAATATTTTGCATATTTGTTTGATTTCACCTACTTTGACTTAGAGCTGCAAGAAGAGAGCTGAACTACTGACTTAACCATACAATTTCAATTAGACATACTGTCCATTGAGCAGAGAGACAGCAAGAGGGAGACAGACTGAAAAAGATTCAACCAGACTTAACAGTAGTACAGAGTATTCTGCTTTCCAGGCAGCATTTTTATCCTTGCCAATATTTAAGGTATAGATCCAAAACTCTATTTATTCCCGGTAACACTGTACCCCTGTTACCTTCTCCCTTCGATGTGAAGGAGGAATGCCCAAACACCAATGACGAATCTACTCCTTCTTCTGCTCTGCTATCAGTGGTTAGTGCAGAGGGTTATTACAGAGTTACTCCTGGCACCCCTTTGTCCCTGAACTGCCATGCTAATCAAACCATAGATTGTCCTCAAAAGTGAGTGCTTTTTCTACAGTGCTGCTCCATTTCAGAGTGCTGGCTGTGAGAGGTAATGTAATCATCTGTAGTGCTGCAGAAAAACAGGTTTAAATTGTAATCACACAAGAACCCCTGAATTAAATGAGGTCAGCCTAGTCTGTATACAGATGGAAGAAAGACCTCTGTGGACCTCTAAAGTATTGAAGGACATACTATTAGTGAGTAACACAGGAGATGGAAATTTTTCACAGTTTTAGTACTGTCCAGGCATCATATTAGATGGAACCCTATTTCTAGAGATCTCATCTTTCAGATAGAACATAAAAACAAGGTGCCAAACAAAAGTGGTCATTAAAAATTGTATAGTATTTCTCATAATGTTCTCTTGGCCAAACTTGAAGTAGGTAATTACATTCTGCTTGCCTTAATTAACCTAAAGTCTGTGAAACTCATGTTTTTCCTTCTCATCCTACCAGCTCTGTAATGATATTTTCCCCCACACTCAATGATCACAGACCATTGTCTCAAAAATGAAAAAAAAAGAAGAAATAACTACTATATACAATTATTAATAACACATGAAATAGCTAATAATTTAAAGGTATGGGTTTAATTAAATTGAAAAATTTATAAACCACAGCAGAACTTTCCATCAAAATTGTTTGATGGCTATCCAAAAAACAAAGCCCATTATTTACTAATGCAGTATGAAATAAATATTCTAGAAAATCTAAAAACAGGTCTCTACTATTTAATATATTTCAGTATAAAGTAATGAAGTAAAGGCAATGGAAAATGTTAGTCAGCTTCAGAGAGAAATGCATACTTAAATGTCTATGAATACCATCTACCTTACTAGTAAGACATGAGTGAAGAAAAAGACGTGTCTGTAAGACATATCTTAGAGGCCACAAGGAGTTGGTTTGAAGAAGGTGAGATTAACAATTCAGATATTGCTGTCCAACTCAAATTTATTCCCAATTGGAAATTTTTGTTTCAAAGGGAACCTTTTGATTCCCTCTGAGCCCTATAATGCTAGTTCAAACTGAAAAAAAAAAAACAAAACAACCAAAACACCGAAACAAAAACCATGAAAGTGAGGAGTTTCAGCTCTTTATAAAATAAAAAAAAAAAATCTTTACTATTACACTGGAATATTTAGCATAAAAAATATCCTTGGTCAGTTTATTGCACATAATGTTAAAACCTTGTATTTCTTTTCTTATACAAAAGAAAAGGATGGGAGAGTACATCAGTGTCTGATCTTACCATTTGATCTCGTCCATTTTTAAAGTGTGCACATCATTTTGCATTCAGTAGCAATTCTGTGCTTTTATCTATTAAGTATTTGACAGTGTCTTGCTCAACTGCAACCATTAGACACAGAGATAATAAGGAAAACACATTCCTTTATTCAATTTTTGTATACCTATACATAACTTTAATGGACAGTATCCATTTTGTGGATATTAATGCAAATTGAAAAGCCCGATTGTAGACATTAGTCACTTTCAGGAATTTTAAGGAATTCACACACAAGTTCCTTATTCAATTAATCAACATTGCTTGGGTCAGTCAATTTGCTTTCCCCTCCTGCCCATGAGCAATTCAATAATCCTCAACTAAAAATCAAGTAGTATGGGCCCAATTCAGTCTTTTGATTCTGAAATTAAAACAACAGGTATGGGCTTCTATTATAACAATTTTTGGCAGTACTGCCAGACAGGTTATTCCCTTTAGGAAATCACGAGGAAAGAAAAGAAACCAAATTAACAAAGAAAAAAAAAAAAAGAGAAAGCTTGCATTGAAACACAACTGCTGAGGCAGCACTGAATGACTCAGAGAAGAGCCTGTTTGCAAAAAAAAATGCACTGTACCTTTCCGAATCTCAGATGTGCTTAGTGAAGAATTTTCACATGAGCATCTGTGCTTGTCAGGCTTCTTTTTTGAACTGCTACCCACGGTTTCTGTGTTACCAGCTGATAAACTCCTTGCAAAATTTGGTGGTCGAAACATACTTTACTCTCTGTCTCCACTGTGGAATCCCACAACAATTTGCCTCTTGCAGCTGAAGAAACCCACAAACCATAATGGATATGAGTGAGCAACCTGCTTGTGACTGTTGTGCAGCTGAAATGTCATCTGGTCTATTGATTGTTTAACCATGCAACCTCTCTTCTGCTTTAACAATGCATAATCATAATTCCATTAATGAAGAAGCTTCTCAGAATTCACCGTAATAGTTTGTATTTTGAAAAGCTTGTGGAGTTCTTGTCACAACGACTTCTATTTCTTGCTAGCGACACAGCACTTGAACATATTTAGAAGTTTTTGGGGAAATAAAAATGCAAGATGTTCCTGTTATGGAAGACTGTTTCACAAGTTGAGTATATATATTATCATTCCATGGAAAGCCCCTGTGGGTGCAAAACTCCCAGGGGCTTGATGACAGAAAGAGGGGTTTTTTTCCTTCAAACCTACGCAAGAAAGTACTATTTTCCTAGGGAGAAGAAGAGGGATTTTTATTTAAAATCAAGGAGATTGAATGACTTTGGGATTAAATTACTACACCTGTTGAATATTTAAAAAAAATGTGCCTAGAAAAGAACCGAAGTGCACAAATGCTTATCAGTTGGAGTATTAGTAACTGAGTTGGAGTAATTAGTATTTTATCTTGTAATACTAGTTAAAAGGTAGGTTTAATACTCATGTAGATTTAATTTCAGTGGTATACCTGGGTGCACAAATAACCCTCAGCAAGAGATACAATTACTTCTTAATCCCAGTTCTCTGAAAATTGTAGCTGAAACTATTTTTAAACAAATATCCAGTGTTAAGAGCTGTGCTATGCAAAATTAATGTGTTATCAAAGCCAGACTATCTTTGTTTTCAGAGAACACATAAAAGCCAGCTAGTGACAACTTTTGGTTGTTGAAAGCTCCATGATACTTTTATAAAAGACAGAGTTTTAGTTTTCAATTGTTTGTCCAAATCCAGCATGATGTAATTATATTCCTTCTATTTAAGAAATCACAGCAGTCCTTTTAATCAAACACATTATAATTTTCATCTTCCCCTAAAAATCAGGATAGGGTATGGTGTGTTAGCAGCCGCCAGATTCTTATGCATGTGATTGCATTTCACTTGCAGTCAGTTCATATTTTAAAATCAAATAATCCCATAAGATAAGGTTTAGAATGCAAACTTCAATTCATATATATGAAGATGCATTGTCTCCTCCATACATTTCCTCAGCTAACAGCTGAGGGAAATATTAAATGGCACCCACAAAACCATATTGAACTTTCTGAGCCACATGATATCAGCAGGAATCTTTACAGTGATTTCTGATGACTGTGGATTAGGCTCATTTGGAATAATAAGATAAAACAGGATGACAAGAAACAAAGATAATATTCTGACTTCACTGAAACTAGCAACAATTTTTTGAGTTACTTCAATGCAGTCTGCTTTTTATCTGAAGAGAGGTTTTGTTTTACTTTGGTTCATTTTAGGAGAGAAGAAGAAAAGATGTTTTATAAGAAATTGTGGTTTCTGCCATTAACAAGTACTGTCAAACTAGTTTCATTTTGGCATTAGCAGAGTCTGTGAAATCAAAGCAGGTACTATGTAAATATAGGGTTTGAATAATGAAATAATGACTACAACTTAAGCTCTATTTTCTTGACAGTAGAAGAAAAAAAAATATTTTCAGTCTATATCTCACAGGATTAACATTTAAACGTGTGGACAAATTAGAGAGGGCATTAAAAATAATTACAATTCACCTCCACTAGAAACAAAATCAAAATTACCAGAAAAATTTATTCATGGTGTAGAAGTTAATAAAAGGATATATAATAAACAGACAATGAAACAGATAACAGCATAGTAATATTAAAAAAACACAAAACCCCACCCTTCTTAATAATCTGAAATGCTAATGGGGAAAAAATAGATTAATGTGTAAGATTTCCCCCAAAGCACTTTATCAGTGTTTGCATTAGAAGTGTTTAATACAACCAAGAGCTTTAATAAGAATCTCATCTGCCAGCTGATCCCAGTGGAAAGAATGGTAACAAATTCAGGACAGACTAAAGTATTAATTCATACTTGATACTGTATTATAAATCAAAACAAAAGGATACTGGAAACTATATGGATAAATGCAATAATAACATTAGAATCTATTTCCAAGTACCTCAGGGACAGTGAGAACAGATGCACAACGATGCATTGGCTCATTTGCCTACTTGTATATACAGTGGAACAGGAAATGTACTGAACACATATATATCTTAGTTTAAAAAACAATTAAAAGAGAGATTGAAACGTTCATTAAAACTAGCATTACTTAACAATGTAGCAGAGACCTGAAAGAAAACAGAATAGAAAGAACTGAGGGGGGATTCTTGTTAAGCCACACAAAATTCTGCTGGACAAATGCCCTTACAGCCAATCTGTTACCCTGTTCCTTGGTGTGGGGCACATCAGGGTCATGACAGATTCAAACATGGGAAGGGAGCTGGACTAGAATATGCAGAGCTCCATGCATTCCTTAGCAGCCAAAGGAATCCCTGCAGGAAACAGCCGAGGCAGCACAAGCCCCCACGCAGTTTTGTATTGAGCTTGAGTTTGGTTCAGACCCAGCGATACTGAGGACTGGGGAAGGATGGATGATTGCTTAGACTTTGCCAGCAGCAGCTGGCATTTTAAAACACAGAAAGAAGTTCAAGGATGGATTTAAAATTCTCTCTGTCTCCTTCATTTGTGATATTATATACGTAATTATTGTAATATATATGATAAAGCAACATTTTTTGCTATTAAATCCTTGCCTATGCACATATCTTCTTTCAAAAAAGTACAGAAAAAATAAGTATTTTATGTAACTTCACAGGGTAGTTTACTACTTAGGCAAGGTAGTATTACAAAGCAGTCACATAAAAATTGTTAATTTCATTGTGAACATGAACAAATATCTAAATTTTCTCTCTGAAATACTGAGTATGTTTAAAATGACAACTCTTTTACATTTAAATGTTTCATTCCTCCATGTAGTTAGAATGATTTACACTTATTTATGTAGAGATGTGCTTATTGTACTGATTGTATATTTACTGCTTTATTCTTCTTAGCACCGTACCCCAGTGCCTATAAAGCAGTGAGAATATGAACTAGGTGGTGGTGGCTGGCTTTTTTTTTTTTTTATGCTCACAAATAATCAAGACATTATTAACAAAGCTCCACTTGTAGAATTTAAATAGTGTCAGAATTTGACTTGCAGATCTAAGGACGAATTTGCAAGGTTGACTGTCAGAATAGGTTTTTTTTTTTTTTTTAAAAACTTGTCAACAGAGTACACTTAAGACAGAGTTAATGAGAGAGAACACACAGAGAATCCAATTATACATTTTTTACAGATTGCTTATTGGAGTATAAGTATGCTTTAATAGCAGACACAAAGTCAAAGAGCTCACATAAGAATAGTCAAGATAATTGAGGACAAATTTATTCAGAGGATACAGAAATTAAGGCATAGATCCTTATCTTAGAAGCTGCCACATGGGAATTACTTTTTAGATTAGCTAGGACACAGGGATTACAGGTGGGCAAGACAAGTGGGTGACATCAGAATTTAAGAAAGGCCCAGAAAAGCTGCACATTGGTCTATATGAAAATAAACCTAGTCTCTTAAAATACTTAATTTAGTTAGGATTTTGAATAAAAAAGCTGTCAGAACATATATCCCTTCACAGGTACTTTGTATGTTTCCCTATGGCTGTCAAGGCAAAAGGCTCATTTCATTTTTACTATTGGTCATGTAAGAATGCAGAGATTCTGGAACAAGAGCGTTTGAGAGGTTTCTTCTGGAAACTGATATTTTTAACAGCCAACAATCCTCTCTTTAACATGCATGAAGGATACAGTTACTCTCAATCTAATTACTTAATAGTTTAGTACTTTTATGAAATTTGAGTCCCATAAGGCAAAAAAGTGTCTAGTTTCCAAATTGGAAAAAATAATGCAAATTTCCCATTCCAGTCTGGACTACTGCAGATTTCTCAAGCACACATGTACTATTTTGTGGTCCCCATGTGTCTTTACTATAAAACACACATTTAAATCCTTTATTCAGCCAGAATACCAGATCTGCCCATATGTAGCAGCAGTTTCTGAGATTTTGACTAGATTTCTAGAGAAAAATACGATGTCTCTGTCTCCCAGGCCCTAAATAGTTGAGGCACAGATTTCTGTTTGTACTTTTGTTTTCCTTTGGATATGAGTTAGGTGATAGTTCAGATCTTGCCTGGGAATGTTAGGACTGATGTTATAGGTTTTTTAGAAACACAGGATGAGAAAACCATCCACTTCCTAATCCACAGACACTAATTCCAAAATAAAATACAGAAAAAATAGTACGAACAATGAGAGAAGTACAATAAAAGTATCATTTTGTCGTCTTCATCAGCAGCTTTCTAAATGGAGGTCACAAAGACGAAGAGGATCAAAGGCACTTAATGAAATCCTCTTGATCACATTTCTATGAAGTTCCTCTCTGTTGTGGGCTGACCCTGGCTGAATGTCAGATGCCCACCAAAGCTGCTCTATCACTCACATCCTCAGCTGGACAGGGAATAGAAAATATAACAAAAGGTTCATGGATAAAGTTAACAGCAGGGAGAGATCACTCACCAATGACTGTCACAGGAAACTAGACTTGACTTGGGAAAATAAGCCTCCTGACTACTGCAAAAATTAACCCTGTCCTGGCCAGAAGCAGGAAACCAACACAGGAATAGCTTCTGTCAGCCTCTCACAAAAGCCCTCCCTCTCCCCCCCATAGCTCCTCCACTACCAAAACCTTGCCATGCAAACCCAATTCACTCCCAAATATTAGGAAAGGCAGTGTTTGAAAATTGAACTAATAAGGAAGGAAGGCTGATTTAATGGCATGGGGATGTGACTTTTTAAATGAGAAATGATGATCAAGTGAGGATAAATGGAGCAGAACTTTGAAAGAAACAATAAATATTTCATGCTTGATGCAACAAGGCAAAGCAAGGAGCAGTACAGGTATGCAAAAAGAGGTGACATTGCCAAAATAATATCACTAGGAAGAAGATTAATTCTAGATGTATAAATAGGAATCAATTGCCAAGAAAAATGAAAGTGTGGTATAAAAAGCTACTTAGGTATCTTGGTTGGATAAGGAAGGCAGACATCACTACAGAAAAAGACAGAAATAACCTGCAAAATCCAGAGAGTAGTGAAATCCCACTGAGAAGAAGCATATCCAGGTTGTGGGTTTCAAGGACAGGTTTTGAGGTTTTGGCTTTGAATGGAAGGCTAGAGGCTCCACAAAATTCAGGAAAGGAAGCAGAAGGTAGTTTTTGTGAGGAGAAACTAAGTGCTCTCTTTCAGGTATGAGCTGGAGTGATAGATATTCACAAAGGGATGTCAGGCATGCTGACCAATATTTTAGTCTGAAATAGTAATGAAGAAGTTTTGTGAGTCATAAAAAAGATGATTGCATTTCTGATGGCATTCAAACATCAGCTCATATAGTTAGTAAGTCATGAAATTGTTGTTCGCAATTTTTGTTATTCATAATGGAAAGGAAGCACCAAAATAATATTTAGCATAAGTGATAAACAATGAAAAAGGTTAAAAAAAAAAATCTGTTCTCTCAGCAATTCAAATATGCTGTGTTATCTCGCAGCAAATGCCCCAGTTGTGGAGAAAGCCTCATGCCACAACTGGATAACCAAAAACTTAGACAAGTGAAGGCTACAAACCAGGAACTATAAATATTGTGATCACTGGAAATGAATCTGCTATAGATCTAGAGAAATTGTTAGGCTCCTTAAAAGTCCAAAATTTACTCCCTGCATTTTATTTAGTCTAGAGACATCTTAATTCATTTGTCTTTCAAAGTCTTCTCCTGAAATTCAATTACTTTAATAAAGCCCTTTAATAAACAAGCACGAAGAGAATTCCAACCATGGCTAGTTTTTGATTTTGAGACACGCATTGGAAGCCAAGGCTTTCCTTCTCCGTGCAGAAGGTCGATGTCCTGTGTTCAATTCCCTTTTTTTCTTGAGATGCTCCAAATCCTCCTATTTTTCAGAAAGTGCAGTTTCTAGGAAAAACACAAGTGACTGTGCTGAGCTTTTCCTGTAGAAGCAATAGCTCTTCATGCATTAGTACAATGTCTCTTGGCTCAAACATGTTGATTTTTTGAGCTGGCAGCACTCATACAGAACCCAGGGCACTTCACTGGCCCAGTAGAACAGCTTTTTTCTACAGTTGTGTCTCATGTTTTCTGGCAAGGTTTATGATCTGAAGATTTCAAAAGACAAGTTGTGTGGTTACTGTAAATTCATTTAACATTTTTCTCCAGGACACATCCACATAGATAATAAAGCAATAGGAGAGAAACGGTGGTCTTTTGGGGGCTTTTTTTAGTGTTATTTTTACTTTTCTGACCACAGGCAAGGGTTGTATATTGTTTAATAAATCTTCTGAAGTTTATACAATTAAAGTTTTGTATAAGAACCTATGAAGTCTATAGGTTCACATGGGTAACAAAGATTTACAAGCTATGCAAAGAATATCTAGTTACTGGTCTATATAAAACCCATCCCGTAAGATAATTACTGTTGCTCATAAAGACAATACACAGAAACAAACATTTAGTGATTATTTTTTCTTTTATCTCCTTACTTGAGTTCAATGAATGAGCTCCAAATAAATATTTATTTCTTCCATATATATGGTCCGGTACACAATATTCCTTCTTGCCAGGCAATTTCTCACCCTGGGCTACTCCTCTCACTTCTTTTACACTTATGCATAAAAAAGGAGTCAAATTCTTCTATCTCAGCCTTATAGAGTTGTGTCTTTTTATTTTTATCTTTTAAGGAATTTTCACAACCTTACCAACGAAACCCACCTCCATTATTTTCAGTTCTCCTTTCCAGTTTTCCTAAGAATGAAACTAGAATATCTATATTCATTCACCATTTAACCAATATTACAGCACTGGGCTATTCTCAGGAAGAAGGTTAAGATGACGAATACATGTAAAACTTCTAAGAAAATAAACTCACTATTAAGGATATTGCTTCTTAGTAATGACAATAATCAACATAAGGAAGAATTGGGTTGGTTTTAATCTATGTACCTGTTTGTCTACGGTGATCCTAATGGAAATACACTTTGTGTTGTCAGCACTAAAATGTTAAGAAATGTACTTGGATAATTGTTACAAATGCACAACACGACACGTGAGTCATGACCATTTGCTGAAATATCCAAAGATCAAGGAATTTTTGAAATAATAGTCCAGATCACACCTGAAAGAAACTCACTGCAAAGTGTTCAATTACTAGTTTGCCAATTACTGAAATGTGGAAGCAAAAGACAAAATTAAACATATATTCATTAATTTCAGTATGATATGCTTTAGCAACAGTGAGGTATAGCAATAGCACCATGTCTAAGTCCAGGGATGGATAAACTTTGAGAAATAAGGGAAACTGAGAGAGAGTGTATAAAATACCAAGGCCAGAAGCCAAAGAAATTTTCTGCTTTTTTGTAAGATTTTCAAAATAAAATCAATTAAGAATTGTTAGAAGTATGGCTAGAATGAGTGTTGAAATTTTTGGAATTTCATGTGCGTCAGAAAGATAACTCTGTCCTACAAGAAGTGCAGTGGGGTGATTAGTTTCCTGGGTCCAGACTGTTCACAGACTCATAGAATGGACTGGGTTGGAAGAGACCTTACAGATCATCTAGTTCCAACCCATCTAAACCTAAAAGATCATCTAGTTCCAACCCTTTCCATCAGACCAGATTGCTCAGGGTCCCATCTGATCTGGCCCTGAACACTTCCAGGGATGAGGCATCCGCAACTTCACTGCAAAACCTGTTCCAGTGCCTCACCACCCTCACAGTAAAGAATTTCTTCCTTATTTCTAATCTAAACCTACTTTCTTTCAGTTTGAAGCCATTGCCCCTTGTCCCATCATTGTGAGCCTTTGCAAAAAGTCCCTCTCCAGATTTCTTATAGGCCCCTTTAGGTACTGGAAGGCTGCTAGAAGAGTTTCCTGGAGCCTGTTCTTTTCCATTATGAGCACCCCCAACTCTCTCCATCTGTCTTCATGGCAGAAGCACTCTGTTTATCTTTATATCCCTTCTCTGGATTTGCTTTTTCAGGTCCACGTCCTTCTTAAGTTTGGGGCCCCAGAGCTGGGTGCAGTACTCCAGGTGGGGTCTCACGTGAGTGGAGTAGAGGGGGAGGATCACACTCCTTGTCTTGCTGGCCACTCTGCTTTTGATGCAGACCAGGACACAGTTGGCTTTCTAGGCTGTTAGTGCACATTGCCAGCTCATGTTGAGTTACACATCAACTGACATCTGCAAATCTTTTTCCTCAGGGCTTTTCTCAATCCATTCCCTGCCCAGCCTGTACCTGGAATTTGGATTGCCCCTACACATGTGCCAGACCCTGCAGTTGCCCTTGTTGAACTTCATGAGGATCCACCAGCTCACCTGTCAAGCATGTCCGGGTCCCTCTGGATGGCATCCATTCCCTCTAGCATATTGACCACTCCACACAGCTTGGTGCCACTCTGAAGATTTTGATAAATGCTGATAAACGGGCATGTGTTACTTCAAATTACCTCCAACATATTATTCACTGCAGAAACCAGCAGCCCAATTTCTCCACAATCAGAAGCCTCCCAACTGAGCTTACTATTAAATAGAAGAAAAAATATACCACGGGCTTATTGAGAGCCACCAGTAGCATCGATGAATTATGCCCACATTGCTAAGGACCTCCTCTCCTCATAGCAACTAGGGACACAACTAACTGAGACAATGTTAAGCAGGGGGAAGGGTCCAGTGCTGTAGCTTATCTGAGTCAAGATGAATCTGAAATTATTTGTAACTATTGTACAATCAGTATTCCCAGAATACTGGAAGTGTTTTAAAGTGTGATTGGAAAAAAAATTGAAATCTGTAACAATTATTTGTAAAATAATTATATGTTAGTAATCAATTGCTTCAAAAAATAGCCAGCTATTAAAGTTTAAAATGAAATTTAACTCTGGTGTTTGCATTTTATGATACCATGGAAATACTTCTTTCCTCAGAAATTGAAGGTACAAGGTAGATGTTGATTTTTAATTTGGAATTAAATTCTGTTTAAAAATGTGCTCTACATAGCGAATGATTTCATTATTACCACTTTTTGTGGAATAGAGGGTTAAGTTTATTTTAAAAATCTGTGCTGTCTGCGAGTCTTGAAAGGTTTTAGTGAAGACATATGTTTTGCTTCTATGTTTTGACATAAAGATAGTAGCAAGTTAATTAACTACAACTTGCATATTTCTTGTGAGAAAGTTGCTCTGTTAAATTAAAAACCCAGGACCTCTATCATGTCAATCACAAGATGATATCTGCACAGAAACAACCTAATTTATTAGTCTCAGTGACTATTAAAGTTGGTTTCCGGTACAGTGTCTTTAAATGTCTCTATTGTTTGTGATAGGTATGATATAAAATAAAGGTCAGTTCTAGGTCAGCTGGGTTAGATCATGTGATTGAATTTGTTCTAGACCAGTCTCTAAGCTTTTCTTGCTCCAGATTTCCCTTGTTTTTGGGGTCTTGGCTTTCCAAAGAACAGTCTTACTGGAAAAGTTTGGGGCAAAGAAGGCTGTTAGTACCTCAGGCTTTTCCACATGCTGTGTCACCAGGGCCCCTGGTCCACTCAACAACAGGCCCACATTTTCCCTACTCATTGCTGCCTTATTTCTATACTTACAGAAGTACTTTATGTCCTAGTGAAGCCTTTGTGCACTCAACGCTCCTCACCAGATGCATCTCCAACATTAACGTTTTACTTGGCTCTAGTGGACTTATTTTAATCAAATAAGTAATATTTTTGAGTTACTGGCACAGAAATTCTCTAAAGCTTTATGAAAATGCATAGAGCAAAATCATGTAATACTGGGCAATAAAATTCCCTACTAGTTTCCATTCAGTCCTCAACTGGTCAAACAACCATTCCTGCAATCATCCTATGTTTTGGTTGAAGAAGGTGCTGAAATGGCAACAGCTTCAGGATCTGGTCCATATTGAATAATTTCAGTATTTGCCATATATGAAACTGGCAACTGTTATGTTTACAGATGTAACTGCAGAAAAGGAGCACCTGGTTGTTATGAGGTATATGTCAAAAGATTAACTATCAGCTAAATCCAAACAGAAATTTATATAAAGAGAAAAGAACAACGTATAGTCATAAGCAATGCTCTGTAGAAAATGACAGCATTCAGTATCTATCAGGTCAATTTGCACTACACTTAGTCTGAGGAAATGGGAATGGAGTAGGAAACTAGTGCTGGATGCTGAGCATGATCCTGACGTCAAAAAACTTCTGGCTGGAGAAACACAGAACTACTTTGTGCAATGTCAGTGACACGTATGTTCCCTTGGATACTGCCACTGGTATCATTTCACATGTAGAATCTTAGTAAGAATCACAACTTGTGCTTGCAGGTTACACATTGAAATGGGTGGTAGGGTCTGTGGTCATTTTTTGATTGTAGTTAATGAGCATTTTATGTTAAACTAATTATCTTTTTCACTCTCTCTTCTGAAGTAGACTTGAAGTTCAATTTTATGCAAATGCTGAAGTTTGTTGATTCCAATGACCTCTGCGTCACTCTAAATATGATTAATGCATCAGAAATGGTCTCCTAATCTTTTCTCTGCTGACGGCATAAAAATTACATTTTTTTTAATGTTCATAGTTTTTTTTTTGCATATTCTTTAATTTTCCAATTAGTATATTTGCTGATGTAATTCTATTAATTTTTTATGCACAAGACAAAGTACCATTGCAGTTTCACAGGAGATTAGGGATCCAATTCTGCTAAATCCTGGAGAACCAGAATAGGTATCTTTTCAAAGAGAGGGAGAGCGCTATATTTTAACTAATATTTAATAATACAGCATGTACTAAATACAAAATAAGCATCATCACTCTCTTGCATGTAGAAATCACCTGTGTTTTGTCAATCTTCCTTTCAAATGAAGTTCTAGAAGTTCTCCTCTGCAATTTATTTTGTTTGAACACAACTGGATTTCAGATCTGCTCTCAAAAAGAGAACCATGAAGCCTCTACATTGCCTGAAAGAGCTTTGTAAAATTCTGATTGTTAATTGTTCTAGGCAAGTAGTATTTATTTATTTATTTGTTTGTTTATTTTGCAGGGAAGAAATAAAACTATATTTAGCATTTAATTTCTCCAGAATTGTGGTTTCTGTGACACAGAAATGAAAAAAAAATCTGATTGGGAAATTGATTTAAGATATACTCTTTCTCTTTCTAACAATCTAAAAAAATGTGCTATGTCCAGGCTGAAAGCAAATAAGTAAAACATTGTTTGTTTTTTTTGTAAGATGTAAAAAACTAAAATCTTGTCTTCCTTATGAGTACATGTTATTTAATGTAGAGAAGAGGGACATGAATTTTGGCAGTTGTAGATCTAATCAGCTATAAATACGAATCAGTAAAACTTCCTCAAAATTCAATGAGGGTTATGCAGTTTGTGATTTAGTTCTAAGATGTTTGAATTTTTTTCATTTTTACTTCTTTCAATTCATAAGGTTCTCTGTTACAATCTTGAGGTTGCAATGGTTGTTCAGTGAAACAACTTCCCAACATTTGTAGAGTGTAGCTGGATGCAGCCTGAGATTTGTCATTTCTTTTCATATACACAAACTTTCACAGATAAAAAAGATAAAATAAATGAGCAAAATGTTAAAACTTCCTATAAAATGTATTGGAGTTGCAGAATGTTTTCGCTGTGAGTCGGGCCACTCAAAATGCACTACAGACCTCAAATAAATTGCTCATCTGTGATGATAGTTACTTCATCCATCAGGACTATCTTGGGACAAACGTCCTATCTATAACTGTATAGTTTATTCTTCTTTATATAGTAGTCATATCACCCTTGCCATCATAAGGTTAGCAAAAGTGGATGGGAATCTCATTTAAGTTATTTTCATTTGAGATAGAAATCCTAGTCGCTCTTTTGGAGATTAATCGGTGCTTTAAGGACATAATTTACTTCCTTAAATAGACATCTAAAGTAGGTCAGATGAATCATACACTCTATGTGTCTATTTCCCTTTGTTGCATATAAATCCTCAGATGATTAGTCTAGTTAAAAAGGAAATGTATCCATTCAGCATATCCATACTGGCATAACAAATGCTTCTCTAGGTAATATCTGATCTATGTAGGGATCTGCCAGGGGAACTTTTCCTAAACCAAGGCAGCAAAGACCCTATCCTGCTTCAGAGAGGAAACAGCTTCAACAGTTATTCCATGCTCCCACTGCTATGGTACCTTTTGGTTCTGAGCTGATAACATAAAACTGACAAGGAGCTGCATAGATGAGCTTCACTCCTGAAGAAACTAAGTTGTCTGTTGAACAGCTGTAGGAAACTGTTCTAAAAAACTTGTCAGATGCCATCTTAGTCTACTTCTAGCCTTATGAAGACTTAAAATGACTGTAACATTCCTGACAGATATGTATGTAGTCTGCTTTAAAAATTATCCTGTTGTGTCTGTTCATGTCACAACTTCACAGTTTTCCAAAAGAGCTTGTTGTCTCTTGCTGCTTTACTATCCTTATCAATAGAAATATGTTGGTCTTGCTGCACTTTAAGCCCTTTGCCTTTGATTGTAATCTGAAAGAATAGGAGCTGGAAAACAGTTTATCCTCTTCCTCCCTGCAACAGCTTTCATGTGTGTTTGAAGATTCCTCTCAGTATCTTTTCTCAAGATTTGTTCCAGTGCTTTCTATCTTTTCTTGTAGGTGATGTTTCCTTTATAGTCAAACTGAACACTGCAGCTCAGAACTCTCCTTTGCCTGGGATGACAAATTTACAAAGGATCTGCATCTCATGAAAACAATCAGGTGAAATTTCTCCTCTCTTCTTGAAGCAGTTGCTTGTCTAAGACAGAAGGGGAAAAAGAAATTATGTAAAAGCTCCAAGTATATCTTCTGCCAGTCATGGGTAAATTTAAACACAGTTTATAGAAAAATTGTGCTGCTCCTACAAAAAAAATCAAAGATCATCTTGATTAAACCTTTGACTTGTTGCCATTTTCAGTCTCTACTGGGAATTACTGTTTATAAACACAATTAACCGAAAAAAATTACAAACTCTTTGATTTTACTTGGATGCTGACAGTGTCAAAAAGAATTTCCAAAGATAGATGGTAAGCTCCTCTTTTATCTTTTCTTTTTCAGCGGTTGCTTTTTGTTTTGGTTTTATTTTTTTTTTAGTGTTTTATAGTCCCCAGCAGGGATGGTTGACCCTGGCTGGATGCCAGGTGCTCACCAAAGTTGCTCTGTCATTGCCCTCCTCATAGGTCAAGGGGGAGAAAACGCAACAAAAGCCTCATGTTTTGAAACAAGGACAGAGAGAGATCACTCACTGATTACTGTCATGGGAAAAACAGACTTAACTTGGGAAAGTTAGTTTAATTTATTAGAAATCAAATCAGATTCGGATAATGAGATGTAAAATCTAAATCTTAAACCACCTTCCCTCCACCCTCCCTCCCTTCTTCCTGGGCTCATCTTTACTCCTGATTTGGAGGACTGTGCTGGCTCACTCATCCAATGAGGTGAAAGGAAGCATACAGAGACTGGAAATGGGAATCAAATTTATATTGTGTTCCAACTGTATGCTTCAATTTTTATATCATGCCTGCATTGTGATTTCAGTATGCTGCTGTATCACTTTGTTAAATCAAAACCCCATGTCGTTTCAGATATCTTCAAAGAAGTAAATTTGGTATTCAAATATTAAACTCCTGTCATGTGGAGTATCTGTGTGATGAGTTGACCTTGGCTGGCTGATGAGTGCCCACAAAGCTGCTCTCACACTCCACCTCCTCAGCAGTACAAGGGGAGAAAATGAGATAAAAAACTAGTGAGTCAAGATAAAGGCAAGAAAGGGAAAAAAAAAAAAAAGAAAGAAGCAAGGGTCACATGCAGAAACAAAGAAAAAAAGTTCTACTTCCATCAGCAGGTGATATCCAGCCACTTCTGGAGAAGAAGGGCCTCAAGTGGTGTAAGAGTTGCTTTGGAAGACAGATTCCTTAATGATTAATGTCTTGCACACATGCACACTCTTTTCTCTTATCTTTTATTGCTCAGCCAGATGTCATATGGCATGGACTGTCCCTTTGGTTGGTTTGCATCTGCTGTCCTGGCTGTGTCCTTCCCATCTTACCTCTTGCCCATCATCAGCCTATTGACCTTTGGGACAGTTTGGGGAAGGGTGTGCTCTGGGTTGGAGTCACAGCACCAATGCAGTCCCAGCACTGCTCAGCAGTAGCCAGAACTCTGGTGTGTCACAAATTCTGTTCTAACTACCAGCACAAAGCACTGCACTGTATGGGCTGCTAGGAGGAAAGTTAACTCCATCCCAGCCAGACCTGGCACAATCTAAAAGAACCGGGTCAGAGAGTAATAGACCGTGACACATTCAGACTGGAGAATTAAAATATATTCTGTATTGCCACTTTACTAATGAGATTTAATTATGTCTAATGGACAGGATTTAATTATGATGCTATTTGACATCAAATGTCTCTAAATCCGCAGCAGTGGTTTCTCACTAAGCCAAGCATTGATTTGACTTAGGGATTAGTTCTCAGTCATTCTCTTAAAATTTATCTTGTTTTGGTTTAATTGTCAGATTATAACAGATCAGGAGGTGGAAGTTGTATGTGGAGGAGGCTTCTCAATTTATATTAAGAGTGATATAAACATTCAGAAAAAAATAATAGCCTTGTGAGACAGAAGGTGCCAGGCAGAATTTATTGGAAATGAGCCCTGGATCAAATAAATTACAGAAAATGACAAATAAAAGATTTGCAGCAGAAAAGGGTAGGAAGAGATCTGTGAGCATTAAAAATATGCAATTGATAATATGTTGTGCATTACAAGGTTTGCAAGAAGTGTATGATTTACATCAGAATCACTTGCCACCTTTTTTCAGTAGACAATTTGGCTGACACATAGGAAAAAAGGTGATGAGGAAAAAAGATGAGCAAGCAAAGAGGGCAGCTGTGTACAAGAGAGTGATTACTGAAAATAATAAAGAATATGTTAATAAAATAAAATGCAAAGCACTGATGATGACAAAATGCAGTGAGAGAATTAAAAACCCCCAAAACTGAACAGAGAAAAATAACAGAAAGTCAACAAGTGCAAAAGTGACAGCACAAAAAATATAATTAAAAGATCCAAATATCTAGGATAAAAAGAAGAGGAAAAAAAACCAAGACCAAAACCAGAAAAAAACCTAAAAAAAAAAAAATACAGGAAAAAACAACCAGAGAAAGAAGAAAAAAAAACCACTAGGAGCAACTATGAATGTAAAAGGTACTAAGAGCAAGGTGATGATGCTGAATCAGAGACTTAAAAATCTTGAGAGAGGCTTATATTTTATTATGCAATTGACTCAAAAGAAATGTAAGTTAATTTTTTTTTTGTCTTGTTGCAATATTTATGTTGATTCTCAAAAGCTAATGAGGTATAGCCTGTGTAGTAGAATGTTAAATCAGAGGACATGTTTAACTCAGAAGACGTTAAGAAGAAAATACGGCACATCATTACTCCCTTAAGTCCAGGATGCCACTGAGTGGAAGAAAAACAATGAAGTCAAAAAAGCCCTTGACCACTTTTCCTATCAATAATGAGGTTTCCTTCCCTTTTTATACTGCAGACATAATCCAAAACATAAAAAGTAAGAAGTTAATTTTACATTAAAAATATAATCATAAATAATATTCAAGTTATTACATGTTATTCCAAAATCTTGTTGTAGCTGCTGAACATTAGTGAAAATGTTCTCAAATCCAAAACTTTCACAGACATTAGCATGAGTGAATATTTGTTTTAAAAATCTTCCCGGAGTACATAAATTATTTACTATTCATTATTCACTATTCAACATTTGCTATTCATTATTCATTCATATACTACAACTATGAGCTGCTTCATTGTAAGAATGCAAATGGATGGATGCTATAGCTTAGATAGTTGGACTCTGTCAATTAGATAGATGTAATATGATGGTGATGTAGATGACTAATCACACATTATGAATACTGAACAGCAAACAGTCAATATTTTGGAAACAGCCCATAGACCAGAAGTTGCTTGTCCAAACTATTTGTCCAATACTTACAAATAACTAGACATCAGGATTGGCTTCTGAATGATTCATGAACAGAATGCAAGGCTAAAGGCCGATTTCTAACCCTTTAAAAATCAATGGAAAGATCCTCACTGGCTTCAAATAATGTTTGAATAAGTTCTCCAAATGTGCAATTGATATTATTTACGGTAAGTATTCCATCCACACACTGCCTCATCACACATGGTTAATAAGAATTTTGTGCTTTAGGGGAAAAGATAAAAGATGTAGTCTTATTTCCTCCCAAAGATATAATTTAGCAAAACTCTGGCATGGCAGCTCTTTCCTCTTGCTTTCCTGTCCACTTATGCTAAAAAAAAAAAGAACTCTGTGTTACCAAGGAGGAAAAAAATACACAGCCCTTATAAAATCAAAGAGAAGGCAAACTATTTTTGCCTATATAAACTGAAAATAAGAATGTGACATTTAAAAGAGCATCTAACACCTGTGCACTCATCCTGATCTGTAGGACTGACTATGGCTAGTTTAGTCTTGATGCAATTTACATAGCTGAGCAGTGAAAGTAGTTCACTGGTTTTGATCTTTCCATACTCTGAGACAAACATGTCAATTACAGTTTGTTTTCTTGAAGCCAAAACTGTGGTGCTTTGCATTGTTTAGTACAGTAAACACTGAAAGAATCTGATGTGTGTTCTGAAAAACTTATGATCTAATTGATCTTCACATGAAAAAATGAAAAGGTCTTGCACTGAAGCTTATGGAACTCTTACACTTATTAGAGTCCAATTCAAGATCTATGATGAAAGCTTTTCTTTTGATCTCTACACTAAAAAGATTATTCAGAAGCAGAGTGATATCTAAGAGACTAAATGTTTTTGCTAAACTGTGTCAACAACTTTTCTTTAAAGCTTAGAGAAAATGCAGTAGTGGGTAGGATTCATCCTCAAGCACCAGTAACAGCTCTGAATGTTCTGTGCATTGTCTATTTAAAGCACAGAGCAGCAGAAAACACAAGTTAATAGCAACTGTCAAAAGATTTAAAACAAAATTTGAGAGCTTCAGTACCTGACAATCTTTTGATGACCTCCCAGTTTTTTAAAAGATAGCTATGCAGTACTTCATACACTTAAGATAAATCATAGTATTACCAAGAAACAATTTTTTTCCTTCACTCTTGCTTCCATCTTTTTCAAAACTTGGTGATTATTGAAGCAGTTTGTGAATTTCATTAAGATAATCATTCATTGCTTACGAACTGCCCTCATTAAATAAAAATAACCTATTTTTGAAGAAATGAACTTAATTTATGAGGCTCATGATTTTCTACTGAAATCAAAGAAGTTACTATTGGAAAGCAAGCTCCTGCAGTGAATTTCAAAGCTTTTGTTCAGATTTCCTTTTTAAGTTGATCACATCTTTAAGGCTCATCAGAAATGGTTTCTAAGTTACTCTTTATATACAATTTTCCATCATGTGAGAATCAGGAACAACCATCAATGCAATTACAATGCAATACCTTTTTTTTTTTCCTACTACTTGCTGAAACTTTAGAGCACAGCTTTGCAAATATTTTTTATTTATCTGAAACTAAAAAAAAAAAAAACCCACACCCAAAAAACAAAACCCAAAAAACCCCCAAACAAACAAACAAAAAAACCCCAAAACAAAACCAAACAGTAAACCAGTCTGGGTCATCCAACTAAAAGACAGGCAGGTAGTAGGTCAGTGAAAGAAAAATACTGTTTTGGTGAGTTCACAAAACAGTTTTTGTACTTCTTAACTATTCCAAATATCCACTGATTTTTACATGTCAGTTTGCTGAGAAAGCTGTACCAATGACATGAAATGAAATTAGAACAGAGCCAAGTTCCTTTGTGTCCTTTAGCAGTATGTTTATTTTAGGTGGACACTTAATTCATAAGGCTAGAGCAGACACTATTTTCTGGTGTAAAGCAACACTTGGGGAAAATGAAAATTGACCTTGGACTAAAAAGGTGAGAGGATGCATTAGTGAAAACAGTGAGAGCCGCAGGCTGTGGACTGTGCTGTTTTGAAGAGTGAGACTCTATTAGCAGGCTAGAATATGGCAGGCTTGTCTTGGAGTCTATGTAAGACTTCAAAGGAAGAAAAAGCTGCTTGTGTGGGAATAGAAAAGGAATGCATTTAATTTCAGGAAGAGCCCTTACAGAAGAATGAAATATTCCAGTTGCCTCATTTGGCCACTTCTAATCATTAACGTAAGAAAGATTTTTGAAGCAATGAGTTAAACTAGTGATACCAGAAAATCTCAGCAAATTCACTTTTTTTACATGAACAACTTGAAATTCTCCCTCAAGTTATAAAGAATGATAAAACTGCAGTCAAAGATGTATTTTATCAGATAATGAAAAAGTAACCCTTGTTTGGAAATGCTGGGGTGAAAATGCTCTTGGTCTTAAGACTACAATGTCCTTTGAGGTATTTTTCTTGTGGAACTGATGGGTATTTAAAAGCATCGAATCATGGTTTTATTAATTTTATTGGTTTGCTTGTTCTTTTAAGAATATAAGAGTTTAATTTATGACCTTACTACACGGGAGACAGGAACTGAGACAGTAGGAAGAACCTTACAAACCAGCAAGCTACCTGGAATTCATCCTGAAATATTAATTATACATCTGGCAGTACAAAAAGCCTGATTCATAGCCCATTGAAATAAATTAATTATGTATCTGGCAGACTCCAAAATCCACTGAAGCCAAAGGAAGTCTTAGGAGTTTTTGACTCCACTGGGCTCTGGATCAAACTGCAGGAGGACGAGCAGAATTAGACAGAGAGAAACAGATCGCCAGTGCTGCTGAGAGCAGAGCAAACTCAGATCAAGGAGATCAAAGCAGCAGGTGGCAGTGTGTAAACACCCCAGGCCCTCAGAAAAGCGTCTCTAACACTGGAGGGAAGGGGAAGGGGTGTGCCTCCCACAGAATTTGTAAGGGACCTGTCTATTTTCACTCTCTGTAGATCTCAGTGAGAGGTAGCTAAGGATTTTGAAACAAATAGCTTCCCAGTGAAAGGATAAAGGTACAAAATCTCAGCTTGGTTGCTGGGTATGATCACACCTGGGTTTCAGCAACCATGTACCTCTCATCAGAGTTCTGACTAAGGCTCCTGGACCGTAAACAGGCAGTCCAGCGTAATTTGAATGACGACAGCTAAAAGCTGAGTGTCTTTCCTGTTACAGGAAGGTATGGACAGAATAATGAGAAGTTCGCACCAGGCTGAGGAAGGTCTTTTTGCAGAAATCTCTTGGCATCATCTAGCCATCATAGTTGTCATTAAAACACAGGTTTTGAAGACTAAAATTAAAATCTGCTGGATACTCCTGGGGAATGAAGTGGAGATTAGAATTAGAAATGTCTTCAGACAGAAGAAAACAATAAAAGAATTAAGATGAGCACAAACACCACCAAGATTTTTCTGTGCTTTCCTGCTTGTACACAGCTTGCGCATAATTCTTTGCTGAATGATGAGCAAACAGGCTCCTTTGCTTTTTGCCTTTGAAAGTCAAGGCAAGTCAATTTTTAATATTGTTTAACTAAAGCACGGTATAATGCCTTTTCAGTATTCAGCCTCTGAGATGTTTGCAGAATAAGGAACAATTATGAAACCCTAAAACATACATGTGGAAACACATGAGAGCAAAACAAAACTAACAACCAAAACAGACCGTAAATATCTCTGATCTCACAGTGCACTGGTATTCACTGAGAAAGAATTATTTTTCTTCATAATAGCTTCTGGGGCGCTAGCTTTTGGATTTGTGATGACATCATGCTCAGCTGAGGGAAGCAGGAGGATGTTTAGAGTGATGACATTTGTCTTCCGAAGTCAACATTACACGTGGACATGAAAGCCCTGCTTTCCTGGAGACGTCTGAACACCTGCCTGCCCTTTAATTTCATGCTAGAGATCTGATATTTCTTACAATATTATACACACAACAATGTGAAATAAAAGAAAAAAAAAAGAAAAGAAAATAACAGTTGTAAGATTCATCACAATGACTATGAAAATAGGAAGCCTCCAGGAAAATTTGTAATGGTGAAACAGTAGGAAATAGGGGTGGAGATCTACCATGACCTAAACAAGACTCGAGATTACTAACAGAGAAAGCCTTCAGTAAATACTACTTGGTATATTTTAGTGTATTCTGTATTTCTGAAGATGGATAATTTAATGTTTTGTCTTTAGAAAAATAAAAGCCTAAGTCTGACGTATTATTGATTGTAGTTTGTTGGGGGGGTTGTTGTTGGGTGGTTTTGGTTTTGTTTTATTTTTTTTTTAGTTGGGGTGATGGTGAAAAATTCATCTTATGTTATTAAATGCTAAATTTCATTATTTGAAGTACTATAAATCTGCAAAAGAAAACTTTCTATGTTGAATAAAGGTTGCATTAGAAACTGGCAAAAATAAGAAAAAAATATGTTGGGAGAAAGAAAATGTAGTGATATTGTGGGGTTTTAGAAATAAATATGTTTCATATTTAAACTGTCTTTCCTCCAGAATGTACATAAATGGTACATACACATCAATTATCATGAAATCTTTGGTTTTATAAAGTTAACTGTTTATAAATAAATAAATATGCATTGTCATTCTTATTATCCGGACTCAAATACTATAAAAGAGACTCAAATTTTCAAGACTATGTTTTGAGCACTTTTGATTACTGCTTATATAACAGGAGATTGTGATAGACTCTTACCTTCATTAATGTTATTTATCAGTGATATAACTGATAAATTAATATAAGTAAGTATAAATAAATGAAACTAGATTACATCAGAATTGAGCTATTTCAATGATAACGCTACTTATCTGCACCCAAAGACTAAAACTGTTCAATTTCCATGAGGCTGAAATTAAACATGAATTGACCAAAGATTTCAGAAGGCTGTTAGATAAATCAACAATACTGTACCCATAAGGGTCTTCAAATCTATTTTAGATATGCCCCCAAAGCAAATTCTTGAAATTTTCCATATAAAATCAATGTGTGATGTATGCATAAGAGGCATTGGACACTCCATCTATGAAATGGCTTTTCTTTATACACCTGTGTAATTAATTTTTATAATTTCTGAAATGATCATGATCTTGCTCTACTCAGTAGTACTTTTTCTGCTATAGGATGATTTCTATGTATTTTAAATAAAAATATATTTTAAAAAAACAGAGCGTAAAACCATGGATTCTGACATCTCTTGGAAATGTAGTAAAGTTTAAAATCCAAGGACTTTATGCTAAAATGCTGTGGTCTAATTATCCTTATGCTACCTCTCCTAGTTATTCAGTATATTTTATGACTACTGCTTCATTGTTCATTACAAATATTTTGAATTAACACAGAAAAAATAGAAATAGCTGAATACCAAGAGAAATATGAAATCTATTAAAGAACTAACATAGAAACACAAATCTGTTGAATATTGAAAAGTTACGAGATCTAATTTAGCAAATGCCAAAACCAGTATTAAAACAGTATTGGTTTCCATCACTTCCAGGTGTTGGTTCACTGTGAGGATTGTAAATATAAATGTAATGTTTGCTAATGATTTTAAATAAAGCTAAAATCAAAGAAGAAATCACGGGAATAACTTACACTAACCAAAAAAGAAATTATAACAAATAACACTATGTCAATGCTCCAGTGCTGTAATGATTTTAAATTAGAAAAGCAACATTTACAGAACAGGTTGCTCATTTAACATTTTTAGGAACTGTCAATAAGATCACTTTTGGCGTGAAACAGACTATTTATTTTGATTAAAGGAAAATCTCTCAGTGAAAATACTCAAGCAAATACCAGGAGGGATTCTTGACTTGTTCAGTGCCTAGAGCATTCCTGCATATCACAAGGGTTTGAGAAAGAAGCAAGCAGCGCTTGAGGGTCCGAAAAAATGTCAATGTGGTATGTAGATAGGCTGTTGAGGTTGCTGAAGGATAAGGGTTCAACAAAGGGTGGAAAGCTAGAAATCTGATTAACTCCTTGGCTGCCCTGTTTGTAGTCATTTACAAAGTGCCGCTTGACGGGTGGTAAGAGTGCTCTGTCCTACTGAAACACTTTTTTTAAAGGGTCATTCATGCTGAGTAAAGCAATTATCACTGCAGTTATCAGTAGCTGTTTATGACGGGCTTGTGTTGAGGTTTTTGCTTTTGTTATTGGGGGTGAGCTTTTGTTTGTTTGGTTGGTTAGGTTTTTTGTGTTTTTCTCCTGTTAAAAACAGTCATGTCTATGAAGCGCTCCATGCACAAGTCAGCTTATTCCATTCTGGTGTGTGTTTTGTGCCTTTGGAGACATTTTCAGGCAAGAGAAATATAATTCATGCCAGCAGTATAATGAATACAGCAATACAGGCCATCAGTACTTCTCTACTAAGTAAAAATATGTTATGTTTTCTATTCTCATTTGCTTTGGCTGCTACAAAGTCTCTAAACTGACCCTGCAAGGAGGTAAGGTGCCATCTGGATGAGGAGCAAACCTCTTCAGAGACAACGTGGGCATAAAGTACTATGTTTAATTACTTTCATTCTAGAAGTTAAAAAAAACCCCAAACCTGCTTGATGATATGATCTTATAAAAAAAAATGGCATTAAGGAAGATACTATAGAATCATAATACTTAAGATCACATTAAAAGGAGAATATAATTATAAAGGTCATATGCTTTTTTTTTTTTTTCCCGAAAATCACAAATACACCAATACCAAGGTCTTATTTCTGAATAAAGGGGTTTATTCTGATTTGGGTATTTTTTGTTTTATTTTTCAGCTGAAAGCCAAGTGCTTCAGTTTGGAAATGTGAAAAAAAAATATTTAATTAGTTCAATATAATATAGATATGATATTATATATATTATAGGTATAACCTGAATAGAAAATAGCCATTAAAGATAATCAGATTTTAGACCCAAGTCTGAAACAGATGAGAGATTTTATGGAAGCCCAGGAGGGAAGCAGGAAGTCCTTGTCATTCTGCAAGTATATGACCTAAAATTTCTTGTCTTTCTAGCACATTTGAAATATTTGAGTTGAAAGTAATTACTTCTATTCATACTGTTTAAAGGATAGAGTAATTAACAACTCTAACACGGGTCATAACTTCCGCTTTAAACAACATGAATCCTTATTTACTTCAATCATCTTGGATCGATGCTTTCATGCTGACCGCCCTGTAAAAGGAACAAGCTCGTCTGCAGATCAAGTTGAATATTGTCATTATTTGTACTGAGATCTTGATAGCCCATTTTTGGATCATGGGCACACAAGCTTCCAATAAATGTTCATTTTCCATTGTAAAGCAATTATCCTTGATTGCATAGAATTTGTTCCAGTCAGCAAGATCTTTTCAACAATTTGCAATAAAGTGTTCAAAAAGTAATTCATAAGAGCAAAGAAAAGTTGATCTCTGTGGTGGAAGATGATATCAGTATTATTTTCCTAAGAGTAAGACTCAAACAACAGGGCATATAATGTTAGAGAGACCATCCCTATTTACCTAGATTTTCAAGAAATGGGCCAAGATATGAGTTTGCTCCACCACAGTGTAAATCACCAAAAGGATTTGAGAGCTGATGATAGCTACGATCTGACATACTGAAAATGTTAGTTGTGCTTTTATTTTTCTGTCCCACCAATGTACTTATGGATCAAAATGAAAATACATTGTATCTCCTGTGGACTATTGCTTTTTGCTTAAACACATTTTTGCAGAAACTTTTTGTTTGTATTTGTCAAAGAATCTGTTTTGAGTGTATTTGATAATCAAGTTCTGGAAATAAAAGCATTTGATTTATCTGACCCAGCACACATGAGACAATTCGAATTACAACATCTGCCAATAATTCAAAGTGTAAACAACATCAACAATGTGTTTCGTAAATCTAAGGAAAATTTAAATAATCTCTAAATATAATGCCAACATGCAGCTCAGTGTTATAAACACCATATTTAAAGTATGTACATGTGAATATACTGACAACATACAGTTCTGAATATTTTTCCATTGTAAGGTTATTAAAAGAATAAATTCTTTAAACATTTAGACACTGATTTGTTGTGCATGGATCACTCATATCTATGCAATATAACATAATACAAAGTAGTCCTGATCATACACTGGCTATAGGTCCCACATGTCAATATTCCTAACACTCACATGCTAAGAGTTCTCATATAATTAATGTGTTCCTTGTTTTCCACAGCAGAACGCTATGCACCGTCTTATAGCTATTTTTATACTCCCAAATGGCTTCATCCTTTGATCTTCCTCTGTTATTCCAATTTTCTAGTGCTCTTGCTTTGTTCAGAAATACCTACACCAGTAGAAAAATACCCATTTTCACAAAAGGCATTTGTACATACTACTTGTTTTCACTATGCAGGTATCTGTCGAACCCATCTGCTCTCTCCTATTTCTACTTGAATATTTGTCTTATTATTCCCACCTCACCTTCTTCCCTCACAGCTCTCAATTTTTTATAGTTCAAAATAGACCTTATTGCTGTTCTGTCACTTATTGTCAAAAAGATTATGCAAATGCATCTCTGGCCCTATATGAAGCTTCACTTTTCTTCAAAGCAATATGACAGATGTGCTTATGGCTGGCAGCCATACCCTTAAGCCAAAGTAGTGATTGTTCCTGCCTGAACTGACTGGCCTTTTACCTGTATTGTGTTTTCACAGGTTCTTAAAAGCGAGTTGGAACCAGGTCTTAAGCAGGAGGGCAGATGAGCACCAGTAGCAGATGAAGATGATTCATCTGTGGATTTGGGCCTATAAGAAGGCAAGAACTGGAGTCAGGGAACAGGTGTATAGAGAAGTTGATGATAAAATAAAGAAATATAGTAGAAGAAAAATATGTTAATTTACCTTCAATTAAAAAATGCATTCATTCTACTTCCACTTATCTACTCTTAATGCTGTATTAATGTTGAGTTATTTTACCTTCCAGACTGTTATATTTACATAGTTATATACTGTTTTACATACATAAAAATATCAAGTGCCTTAGGGAAATTAAGTTTATTAATATAGTAAATTTATTTGATATATAAAAATTAAAAACTTGATAGTAGTGACACAGCATAATTGTTATTTTTAATTTGAGCTATCTTGGTGCTTTTCTAGATCTTTAAGTTTTACAAAGATTCAGTGACCTCGTGGACACCACTCTGTGGCTGTGTGTGTTTATGTACTTTTGTCTTTCACCACTGCTGATTTAAGATACTTTCTGCTAGGATCCACTACCAAGTTCTGCACAGAGATTTATGTATGTCATGAGAATATCTCACATCTATGTTATGATCAGCTAAAATCTGTCTATGTCACTCTTATTTCCTACCCTCCTTAATTAGTTGTAAGTCTTCCTCCTGTTAGTAGATAGTGTTGAATTCCTAGTCTGGCCTTCAGAAACTTGGTACTGCACTGCATCTCCATCCTACACGTGCACTAACACCACAGTGTGAGAAATCCCGAAGTGAGTGAATCTCAGGATTTCTTGTTGAAGTATTTGGTTTAGTTTAAATATTTTTACAACTCAGGTAGAAAGAAGTTGTGCTTAAACACACACTGCAGCTCCACTCATGATCTCTTGCTTTTCAAGTAAGTCCATTTACAATTTTCCTGTATGAAGTAATTCTGACTATCCAGAACAAAGAATATCAAATCTCTATAATCTGAGTGTCAATACTATTGCTTTTCTTTTTATTTCAGCAGTGCAGGTAAGTCCAGAGCAGATTTACTTGTGCAGGAAATAGAAGGTAGATTTATCTCCTGCATTGGATGTACATGCAAGACCCCGCTCAAAGAAAAAGAAATCAAGTCAGAAAGACAAGAAAGAGTATTCTCTTCCTTCAAAGAGAGTTTCAGAGGACAAGGCTGTTTAAAATAGACAAAAAGAATTAGAGAAAGGAATTTTTTTTTCTTTAATAAGTAACAGAAATGGAACCCAGCTCATAACTGAGAATTATTCTTCCTAAAAATTTTAACTTAAACAACTTCACATACTGCATTTCTAGAACAGCTAAACCCAGATTTCCCAAGAAACCTCAGTCAGAAAATTCCTCTAAGTTGTAAATATCCTAATTCATCTTCTGAAAATCTAGCTACTAAGAAACCACTTCTTATTGTCCTTCCAAAAATCCAGCCGAAGATCTTACTTGCTCTAGTTTGCATCTACATATTTCACAGATGAGTGCAAAATCCTTTTCTTTAGCCCATGTAATACACTGCATTTTTTCCTAGACAGTAGCCTCTGCCAGTGTATATTATCAGTCCTGAGTTTGTTACCACATTTCACTCTGCTGAACTGAATCCTGTGAGCCACTTTTCAGCTCATAAGCTTCTTCTCTTCACATCCATTTCAATGTGTTAGCTCCTTGACACAACTGTGGAAATTTTAAAGCAGCTTTTTTTTTTTTGTGGACTTATTTAGAATGTTGTCCTATCAGAAATCATGCATAAAGTAAGCAAATCAAAGTGATTTTAATATGGAAAAAAGGGAAGATTTTCTACCTGACATCAGATTTGTGATATCCTCAACTTACTTATTTAATGAAAGAGCAAACTGTGATTTATCTCTAGACACTCTCTGTTAGTAACTGCAATATAAAATTGTTTGTAGATTAAAGAATAATTAAAAAAAAAATATCTTCTACCCGATTATGTTTGTTGGCGAAATAAGAGAAAGAGAGAGGTGATTTGGTGTTCAAAGTTTGCCTGTAAAGTTTTTTTGTTTGGTGTCCTCTTGGCTATGTTTTTTTCCTTTGTTTAGTTAATTATTTTTATTTTTAAGAGAAATTCAAAAAGTAAGTTAAAGAACCATATGTCAGTATTTCTAGTCAGGTAGGAAGGGATTCATGTCACACAAAACCCCAGGTAAGTAATCTCAACTAGTTTTTCATTCTTTCTTTATGTTCACTGAAGTGAAAGGTGACTCCGTAGGGCAAATGGTCCTAAATATTTTGTCCTGAATGTTTATTACCAGCAGAAGCTGATAGCAACCTAAATTTCCACTGAAAGTTATGGTCCTGCACTTTTTGCTTCCAATCCTTCCACCAGCCTTTTCTTCTCTCTCTCCTACGTTTTGGATATAACGCTGACTGACTTGTGGAGTGAATTGCACAACTTGGTGATCAAACTGCACTCATGTATTTATTTCTCCTTGTTACCTTTGTCCTTACACAGGACTGTGGACCTGTAAGAGCCTGATAATAAGAGGAAGGCTTCAAAAAGTGCTTCGTCATTGTGTCTGCTTATCGTAATCACTCTTGAACACCTGAAAACCACGTGCAGGATGGACTACGAGTAGCCCGCCTTGAGGCCCATAAAAAGGAAGGCAAAACTGGTGCAAAACGTGGAGGGGAAAGCGAGGGGCAGAATCCCTGACCTTTGCCTTTCCCCCCCACTACCATCGCCTGCTGCGAGACACCCTGAGTCCTCCGGGGGCCGACGCCGCCCTCTTGGGGAGAACCTCCCGATCCTGCAACCTTGGACCGAAGTCGCGAGTGAGTTGTGGAGCCCCCACCCCGCTCCTGCGTCCCGTGGCGAGAGCACCGCGAGTGGACCGAGATTTGGCTGCAGCCATCGGGCACCGCGCCTGCATCTCGGAGGACAGGCTGCCGCATCCCAGCCAAACCGCGCCAGAGATCAGAGGAGGCAGACGAGACCCTCCGAACAGCAGAAAAAAAAAAAAAAAAGAAGCAAAAACTGCTTTGCTCCCCCCCACCCCGTCTCAGCAGCAACAAAGGTAGCATAGTGTGGTGGTGACCTATCCTATGCTTTTTAAAGCAAACTTAGTTTTTTCTTTTCTCCACTTTTCTTTCTCTTTGCCTCTTTTACTATTAAAAAAAATACATCAATTTTTTGTCATCAACACTTAATCTCGTTTGGCTTTTATCTCGTTTTTGGGGAACATTTCGAACCTTCAAAGTTCTTTCCATTTTATTCACAGAGTTAGTTCTCTTTACTCCTCTGTGATTAAACTGGTTCATAACAGGACCACTAACAGGAAAGCAGCAGAAAACATGGCAGAGGCCAGAAGGAGAGTGAAAAAAGAAAAAAAATCACTGTCAGAAACAGCCTGATCTTAAATAAACACAATTAAATAAAATCGATTAATCAAGCAACTATTTCATAAAATTTTAAACCAGCCTGACTGAGAGCTTCTGCCAAAAACTGAAAAGTCTTCCCCTTACGTCTGGCTCCAGAATCAATTCTCACTGCTCCAGGGAAGAGGCTCATCTTAAAACAAACCCATCACAATAGCGATTAGTTTTCAAGCAACTCAGTCAAATTGGTACCTCAATCCTTATGCCTGCACAAAAAAGAGGAACCCACAGGGAAAGGTGGAAGAGATAGAAGAACCCATTTCAGAAGCAGCTTGTTATTGAGTTCAACTTAAGCAATAGTGAAAGAGCCTGAAGTGTCTCTGCTGGAGTCAAATGATGTGTGTTCCAGAAAAGAGCCCCATTAACTGTCTCCAAAAGACACAAATTTTACAACTTGATCAGATTAAATACATAACTTAAATATCCAAAGTGCGGTGAGATGAATTTCAGCCTTAAGCCATTCCCAAATTCAGTGACACCGGCAAAACTGTCCAGGGTTCTAATGTTCATCTAGTTCTTCACATTAGCAATTGAAGATCCAAATGGGATTATTTATACTCTTAAATTAATATGGACAGAAGTTCTGACAGGACTGCATCCTTTGCGATTGATATCTTGGGCTTTTTCTTTTGAATAGAGGGTATAAGTTGTAAGTTTCTTACAGGTGGTAGTATGGATGCTGCAATATTCCCACTGGAATTTACTGGTTTCTTTGCATAAACAAAGTGACTCAGCTGCAATGAGCAACTCGAAATACTGTGGCTTAATCAGTTATCATGATACAGTCTGATGACCTTGTAATTTACTTTCTGTCTTCCAGGAAAGTATTAAATCTGGTCTTACATACACAGTTGAATATCAACTTGAGTATTTTTTTCCCTTTTTTCTTTTTCTTTATTTTGTTGCATAGTTTCTACTGAACATTACAGATGTCATGTTTTCTCAAACCAAAATATAAATCCTCCTAGACGAAGTGAAATAATTCAGTGATATCAGAAAATTATTCAGACTTGGGAAATATAAAAAAAAATATAACGTTAAGGCATAGTATATTTTTATGACTTGGACTCTAAGAGGTCAATACGCAATTTTTTACTTAGGAGGCTTGTGTTTCATTCAAGTTGGAACTGGTCTGAAACTCCATTTTTCGTTCTGTATATGCAGCTATTGTATGCTCACTGTATGGTGAAAAAAGTAAACTACACAGATGCAGCAGCAATGGGATAGATCTTCATCCACGTTATGGTATAAGAGCTTTTTCTTCACACATTGAATACTCTTCCATCGACTGCAGTTAAAATGGGGTGGCAGCAATTAATATTCATGATAATGCTTGCAATTTTTAAAAACTATAGTAAATTAATATTTTTTAATATGCTCTATTTATACCTTTGAATAAAAGCCTTGAAGAAGTTACTAATAATTTCTTTAGATTTCAGGTTTTCATCAGAACTTTGTTAGTGTTGAGAATGTGGTGGGTTTACACTGATGGCAGTAAAGTCTCTACCCAGATACTTGCTCTCCTTCCCAAAGGGATGAGGGGGAGAATCAGAAGGGGTAAAACAAAAGAACCTGTGGGTCAAGATAAAGATCAAGTGCAAGTGTGAGAGACAGAAAGGAGTTTAGTATAAACTGTTTAAGTTTCTCATTGACAAAACTGTTCTGGAGGATTTTGGAGCACATTAGAATCATGGGTATGTACTTCATATATTTCTTATAACATTTCTTAATTGGTGAAGGATGATCAGAGATTGGAGCAGGCTGCCCAGAGGAGTGGTGGACTTACAGTCCCTGAAAGGTTCAAAAAGCATGTGGATACGGCACTTGAAGATGTGGTTTAATGGTGAACATGGTGGGCTAACGCAGTTCTAGGGTAACAGTTGGACTCGATGATCTTAGAAGTTTCTTCCAGCCTTGATGATTCTGTAAGTGGCACAAAAGGAATCGCTCACCACCACAAGATCAATGCCTGGCCAGTCTCCAAGCAGCAGATACTTTAGAAAAATCGCCCCCAAATTTTAATGCTGACCATGACGTTATATGGTACAGAATATCCTTTGGTCAGTTGGGATCGGCTGTCCCAGCTGAGTTCACCCTCATCCCCTCGCTCATCCCCAGCCTACTCTCTGGAGTAGCAGAGTGACAAAGAAAGGCCTTGAAGTTGTGCAAGCACTGTTTGTCAGTAGCTAAAACATTAGTTTTTATGTTAGCTGAATCCCATTTTATGTGATATGCATAACACTTTGTGCGTAACGCTTCAACAGCAACAAAAGGGCAAGTCAGGGAAAAGTCTACTGCTGCTTGCAGCTGGGCCTTGAATTGGAAAATCTTGTTCCTGTGCATTTCAGCCCCTGGCTCAGCCAGAAGCACTTCATCCCATCACTGTGAAGAAGATCATTTAGTGCTGTCACCACAAATAACTTCAATTTCATCAGCACTGGTGATGATCTTGTTTCCTACATATTTTGTTACTTTGAAATTCTTTCAACATCCCTGGTTACAGATGAAATTACTTAAAAAAAAAAAAAAAAAAAGGAAAAGTGACCCTTCTGGAAGCATAGATTTTCAAACTTTCACCTTGGACAACTGGATGTATCATTAGGAATGAGATGACCAATGCTTCTAGTCCCTGTGAACGGGCAACAGCATTCTGTTCTTTCTGAAATCTCAGAAATCATACATTTTCTAATAATGAAAGCAATTTACTCATCTCAGATGGTACTTGAACACCCAACAGAAAGCAAATGGCAATACTTATTACAATCATGATTTACCATTATTTTGGCTGAGGAAGTGTAATTAAAAGGAGGAGCTTAGTTTGGTCTCTGTTTCCTTAAATTAACAGCTATTTGCTATGAGCTTCTATATAGACTTCATTAGCTTCCGTGCTGAGGTAATCACTCCTTTTAGCAGAGAGCTGTCTTTACCTTGGTAAATCCTGAAGCTGAATAGGATGCACCAAAATGATCTGCACTGGTGAGGAAAATGAGCAGATTACACAGGTGGAGGGCAAGTGCAACTGATTCAGAAAAATAGACTAAAAAATAAAGTTACCTCATTCAATTTTATATATCATACATGACACACTGGCCCTTCTTATCATCAGATCAATGTGTAGTGCTACACTAGTGTGTGAGGCTCCTTAAAGTGCTAGATTTCTCAAGGACTGCTTTGTGTTGTGAAAATAGGAAGTCGTAACAACTTGGGATTCAGAAGTGAGACCTCAGGACAGTAAGAGGCTAAGCCATCTTTCTGTCTGCTCTTTTGTTTTGGACTTACCTTGTGCCAGTGTAAGACTGATCAGAAAATCTCTGTGTGCTCAGAATTGGATTAAAGATTTATCACTTAAATTTTTTTTTTTACTGTCAGTAAGAGTTCAGTATGGGTGGGCAGGGATTGAAGAAGAAAATAATAAGGAGAAGATGCAGGCAGTGACAGGAGAGAAAAAGAGATGAAAAGATAATTGTAACAAACATTTCAATTTCATTCATAAGGAAAAGTGAGGAATATTTCATTCTTTGTGTAGCAGCACAGGTAATTTTAACTGTGCGATATCACAATGGTTGGTATGTCTTTTACATTGGTCACTTCAAAAGGCATATACTGTTTTTTTGGTATAAGTTTATATTTCTCTCACATCAAAGTAAAGAGATTCCCTTTGTATTTCTCTTTTATATTTATCCCAGAATGACACTGCATTAAAGTACCTAGTTCCTTTGATTTTCTGAAGTGTATTTTGAACTTTTGCTTCAAATTGCATTCTGATTTCACAAAATGATTGTTCGTTAGGTTTGAATTTTCCTTCTTCAGCATTTCTACCAAACTTGCAAGATTACTGCGGATTTGACCCAGGGAAAAATATGCACTTTCACTATGTAATTGGAATAATTTCAGAGACACATCTCAGCAAAGCCAACTGTTCGAGTGGGACCCGACTTTGATACATACACTTATTTTACAGTTCCACTTTATTTTATAAGGAGTCCAGTAGAAATGAATGGACATGATTTTGATACAATTTTCTTTGTGTGCTGAATAATAAATTATTCTGTCACTTTCATACGCCTGGCTCCCAGAATAAGATAGTTCCGTATTTCATAGAAATCTGCTTGTGTGAAAATTAGATACGTCATTTTTCTGTCCTGCTCTTCATTGATCTGAAAAACAACTAGTTGCTGTCCTCTCAGTGGTTTTCCTTTATGCATATAAAAACTGGTGTTATGGTCTAAACCAGCCTTCATTTTTCTAGATCAAACAAACTGAGTTTCTTTAATCTTTTTTTAAAAGCAGATAAAATTTGCCTATTTTGCCACAGCATCTAAGTATCTTATGAGCTTTTGAAGTTTCTCTAATTGTTTCAAGTTTTTATTTAAAAGGGGTTTCAAAACAAGGCAAAATGAGACTATTAAAAGGTTTACTTTCCACGTATCTTAGAGGTGCAGTTCAAAGCACCTGTTTTCTTTATCATATGAGAAAGAAAAATATTTTCTAAGGGCAATGGATACTCTTTAAGAAAGAATCTTGCAGAGATTACAGAAAATTCCCAGGTTAGATTTATTAAGGAGAGAAGAAATACTCAGATTACTTTTTTTTAACAGCCATTTTTTTCAATACACTTCAAAATTACATTAGTTTTTTTTATCAACTTCATGTTTTTATTCAGCCTCAACTTGATCCTTCACATCTCCATTTTAGATTTACACATTTGTTTTCTTTTTAATATGAAATTACTTTTACTTTTATATTGAATTTACTCTTATCAGTTTCAGCCCATTTCTGCAATGGATCATGAGCATTCGAAATTCTAATCCCATTCTTTATATATTTTATAACCCTGCCAGGATTGGTGGCATCCCACATATTTAAGTGGGTTTTCCTGTTTCACCATACAAGGCATTATTGAAAATAATAAATAGTATTTTTTCTAGGACAGTTTCATTGGATACTCAGTGTAGTGCCATGCTGGATAAACATACTGCTATTAGCTTTGAGTAAATTGTGATCAAAGTCAGAACAGGTGTATCTGTAAAGTAATCAACACTGAAGAGGATGCATTCCTGAGAATGCCTTTGAATAGTATTGCATGAGCTTAGCTCTCTGTAACAAAGCACTGCATTGTGAAGGTATGGCCTGGGAGACCTCACTCGAAGCATTTTTTTTTTCAGTTTGAAAAACTAGCTATTAATGAAAGGTCTTATTTCTGTGTTTATTTTTTTTTGTTTGTTTGTTTTCAACATTCCAGTCATCCCCTATACAATCATGATACACAAAACACATAAGATTGTGTCAACAGCTTTTACCAGATAAATAAATAAATAAATAAATAAATAAATAAATTCCTGTGGATTTCTAACAACTCTATCCCATCCTTCTCACTTTTAAAAAAATGCAATTGAGATAGTTCTACATAGTTTGCTGCTGACAAATCTGTAATTTCTGATTCTTATTTCACTATTCTGTTCTAGGCACTTGTACACTGTTTGTTTAATAACTAGCTAGCAGAATATTTCTGTGTGTTGTTTCTCTGTTCATTTGTACAGATTTTTACAGCTTCCTCTCTTCCCCTTTACTAGAATCTGGTTTAATTGAGGAGAACAATTTCTTAGGACTCTCGCACTTAAATCAACCCTCCTCACTTCTCAAAAATAAAAAGTAGCAGTTGAGAGAGAAGAATGAGAAGTCCTGAAATTCTCTAATATAAATTTCTTCAAGCCCTGCAGTCTCAAATATTTTTAGCATTAGCTAAATACTCTTTAAAGTGCTTGCTCTCTCTTCATTCTTGCTTCTGTCTGTATCTACATGCTGTTAATTTTAGCTGTGTTGAGCCTCTGGCCACAATCAACCTTTTTCATGAAGTCTGAGAGGAAAAAAGTCTGGGGGGAGAAATATTTTCACCTCCTATATACTATATATCTGCTATAAGTCAATCAGTGTTAAGCTTAGGATGCTGTAGAAAGATTCACTGTGCCTCATAGCACTTTGTGAGGCACTAGCTCAGCACTGACCAAGTAAGGAAATATCTAATCTACCCTTATAGTTGGAAATTAAATTTGCCTGAGTTCAATGAGAGTCTTTACAGCGTCTTCAAAAAACTTTGGAACAACAGTTTAGGACATGGTACTGGACCAATCTTTAAGTACAAAATGTATACCAAAATTCCAGCTTCCAATCTGCTTTCAATTATCGCTGATTGCAAAATTTTCCATGGCTGAGTTTAAAGAACCTCCCAATGAAGCTTTCTTTACCACCTCCTCTCCTCTGTACACGCATCTACTTCCAACCTGAGACAAGGAACCACAAGAAATAACAACAGGAATCGCAACCAAGCTTGCAGTCTCAAGACTGCTCTAGAATTTCAGGCTGCTTCTGAACGAAAGCCAGACAAGGAAGGCAGTTGCTTCATGATGGCAACATGATGGCAGCCATTCCAATTCTGATAAATAAGGATGTAGCAACAATGCAACTTCTGCAAAGTGTCTTTTCCTGATCCCATCATCAGCGCTCTCAAAGAAGCAGCAATAGCATGACTCTGAATTGGGTTGTGGGAGGATGGACAAATGGTTATGTCTGGATGTTAAGGTAAGGAAGGTAAGGTTTTCCCCACCTTTTCCAAAGCATTCTTTACACTAAAGAGAATCATCCTGAAATAAAGTGCCAGGGCCACACTTATCCATAGACTGGTTACTATGGCCTTCTGATGGCTAATGGGGCTTTAGAACTGCTTTGACAAAGAGAAAGAATTAATTTATATAAGGTAGGTATTGTAGATATAAGGAATGACTGCAAATATATGAAGTTGCAAGAAAATGCTTTTCTGTCTTGGTGGGAAAAAGCATTCTCCTAATTTTGAAAGAAATTAGATGCAGAAATCCAGGAACACAGGGCTTTACATGTGAAATCAGAAAATTGTATGTGCAGGTAGCACATATATTCCCTGAGGAAACTGAAGTATTAGCAAGTCATGTATTGACAAAGAGCATTCCTGTGTACTGAGCTCAGGTTTCTGTACTGTTAGTTGCTAGAATGATCTATGATAAGCTTTTGGTCCAAGTAAATGTTTACTCTCCTGAACAATGTTTGCACATACTTCATGTGTTAACACAGAGAACATTTCTAACAAGTATTTTTGATGTGACCACTACGTTTGGAGGACCAAAGAATGCAATAATAAGGATGAAGTTTTTTCTTTGCTGAATGATATTAGTGTCAAAAATGTTTATGGGCACTGTTTCTTCCAAAAATATAGGTGTGGCCCTACAGCTCCTTTAAAGAAGGCAGAAACCTTACTCCAAGATCACACCTCAAAACTTTGTCCTAGTTCAACTAACTGCACTTCTTTGTTCTCTCTAATGTTATTGTCTTTCTATAGAAACCTAAACTCTTCCATTTTTCAGTGAGCCTACTAGTGTTAACTTTGTAACCACAACTAACCTGTTAATTTTGGACTGGAACAAAGAAAGACATCAAACAAATCTGTCTTTTCAGGGCAAATGATTGATAATACCCCCCTTTTCCTTAATAGCTGAAGAGCTGAATACTCTTTCTTCATATTCAATAGTAATTAAAAAGAGAAACCTGCATTTCCTGGTTTCTTGGTAGACTGTTAGGCTGCTGCTGAGTAAAATTCTTTTATAATGAACAAGAATGCAGAAAAAGGTATGTCTATGAATGCAGGTCTTATGAATCTTTGGGTAAAAATTAGTAACAGGCTTTTGAAAAAATAAAGAAAACAAACCACAAACTGCAAAACCAGAAGAAAATAAAAATCGTAATTCTCGGGTTCCAAAAAGCAAATATTGGAGTGCATTGTAAGGAAGGGGAAAAAAACCCCAAAATAACAACAAAAATTCCCTCTCAGCAAGCCCGTGAAGCACTCCTTGGAAGAGATTAATCCCAAATTCTTCCCAAGTTTCTTTTCCCTTCCATTTATTTCTCCTTGCAGTTATTTTCAACATAACCCTTTGGCTGCAGTTTTTACTGTAGCTTCAGAGCTGAAAAGAGCACAACAGTTTCCTTTATAATTTTTATAGCACATATTATTTAACAGGCAGTTGCTATGCCAAGTACACAGTATTGTGGGAAGTTTTCATCCTTATATTTTCTATTATGGAAACTGGTGAAGTAAGGAAACACTCAGACAATGAGGTGAGCAACACCAATTCCATGTAATCTTTTATTTTATACAGTAATGGAAGGTTATGTTTAGAGATGGAACCAAATAACTATCTTTATGTCTTTGGCAGGAAATACCAATATTGCCTACACAGAGTGAGAGATAATACTTCTGGCAATTTTGCTATCACATGGCCTTACAAGAAGCAAGGTAGGCAGAGAAACTAGTGTGAGAGACAGTAGTTTGGAAGTGTATTATATGTGAAGATAAAATGGGTCTTTGTATGAAAACCAAATATATTTTTCTTGTTTGGGGAAAGTGCTGTTGAAGAAATCCAGACTCTCATTTGGGCCTGTTTTATATGACATATTGCCATAGATGTCCATATAAAGGAATCCATTTATATTTCTCTCTAGTTTTTGATGATGAAAATCATAATCTAAGAAGCCACAGTTTACTCTCTAACCACACAACAGATTGATGAAAACAACAAAATAACAGAATGTGCTTCAGCATACTCCTGGTCTGTCATGAAAAGGAATGGTTGGAAGACAAGTATTGGTTGAGATCAGCTTCTGAAATGTTCAGTTCTGATGGGTCTGTGAGGCAAGCTGACAGGAAGAACTGCATGCCTCAGGGTAAACTGACAGAATTCCTGCAAGGCAACAATGCCTGGAGTGGGAAAACAGGGTGAAACTGCCCCAATCCCTGACTGTAACAGGAAAAAATTGTGGAGATAAGGAAAGCAAAGGTAAGAAAACCTAAAGATGGCAACTGAAAAAGTTAACACCTATGAAATGAAATAAAATAAAATCATCCAATAAATGTCAGACTGTGCAGACCAGATGTCAGAAATAAAATATAACTCAATAACTATAATATATATTTTAACAGAGATGGCTTCATGCCACAAGAATCAATTCAGGGGTGTGCAGGTATGGGATTTTACTTTACTTCATAAGATGTAAGTATTATCTTCAAAAAAGGTGGCCTTATTGGGATAATAAATATAAATAACCAATATAATTGAAAAGTAGCTCCATTGAAAAGAACTCATTTACATCAATATAGTATAACTCCCTAGAAGAATAAAATCAGAATTCTGCATCTACATTGGGGTTAGGATTCTGAGTCACGCAGAACAACATCATGTAAGGGCTTAATGCCAGCTTTTGGTTGAGGCTTGCATATTCTAGTCAGCTTATTTAATATGGTTTCACTGAGTTACTGTCCTCATTTTGACTAGGAAAGAATTAGTTTTCTTCTTAGTAGCTGGTACAATGCTGTGGTTTATGCTTGCTGTGAGAATAATGCTTATAACAAACCGATGTTTAAGTTGTTGCTAAATAGTGCTTACTCTGAGTCAAGGACTGTTGAGGTTCCCATGCTCTGCCAGCCAGCAGGAGCACAAGAAGCTGGGTGGGAGCAGGGTCAGGACAGCTGAACTGGCCAAAGGGATATTACATTCCCTAGAACATCATGTTCAGTCTATAAACTGGGTTAAGTCGGCTGTGATGTGTCGATCTCAGCTTGGGGATGGGCTGGCTTGGTCAGCAGGTGGTGAGCAATGTGCATCACTTGTCGTTATTGTGTTCCATTTCTGTCTCTCTCTCCCTTTTTCTTTACAATTATTATTATTAGTAATATTATATTTTACTTTTTTTCAATTATGAAACTGCTCTCAGCCCATGAAGTTTACTTTTTTCCTGATTCTTTCCACCCCACTGAACGGGGAGGGTGGGGGAGTGAGTAATGTGTGGTACTTAGCTGCCATCTGGGGCAAGGTATTGCCACAACAGTTATACACAGATAAAAGAAGTTGTTTCAAATATAGAAGCTGTATTTAAGATCCTAGTCTTTTAACAATATCTTTGCAGATGTATTCCTCTGTGCACGTGTATACCTAATGACTACTGGATGGTTCTTAAGGGGTTTTTTTGATTAATTTTTTGATATGTATGCAGATTTTGTTTCAGAACAGAGATGTTTGTATGCAAAATCATACAATATTTTTAAAATAATTTCTCCTTTCTATTCTTAGGGGAAAAAAAGACAATAACAATAAGAAAATTTTGATAACATTGATTTGGAATAAATCATAGAGTGCATACTGCAAGTAAAATTTATCTGCATGTAACCCCAGTAGGAAGATGTCTGGGTATGGAGACCCAAATTTCTTCTTACCTTCTCAGCTGGAAATGCAATGCATTGATGAGACAGTATGAGAAAGCTGACAGCTCTTGCTGTTCCCATCCTGTAGCTAAATAGAAAGCTTTATTCACCACTTTTTTCTGTAACCCTACAAATGTCATGAATTAATAATAAATAGGGAAAGAATTTAACAAACACACTTGCCTAGAACGTGCATTTAAGGCAACCACTTCATGAAAGTAAACAGACATATTAGGACTGCACCACCTCCTGTTTCCAATGCCCTCCCCCAGTGTGCAGACACAGCACACTCTGTTTTGCAAAAATAAAAGGCTTGTTTTTGGAACAGACAGAATTCTTCCCTTTCAGAAGTCATGGAAATACATAGAGCGATGATTTGAGCTACAAGGTTCATCTGGTCAAGACTATTTGGTCGGTCCAACAAATTTGATTTCAGGACTGCTAAAACATTTCTTATGAATGAGTGTAAAACCCTAACTTTGCATATCTCTACCAAGGCCAATTACACTTCGCCCTCTGCAACTCAGTCTTTTCCTGGACTATTAGCATAGTTTTTAAGATATATTCCTAATATTTAATCCAAAATTCTCCTCTGCCACTGAAGCCCATAATTCCTCTTTCTGTTCCAACTGCCTAAGGGGAGCAATTGGTCCCTGTCTTCCTTAAACTATAGCTTTTTGGATTCAAGGATGATAATATGTCTTTTCAGTCTTTATAGAATGAACATGCCTGGTTTACTTAGCCTTTTCTTAAATGTCTTCTTTTTTTCAAGTCTTTTATCATTTGTTTATGTCTCCTCTAAACCCCCTCCAGTTATACATATAATTTTTCTTCAAGCTACTGCCCAAAACTGTGGGTAGAGTTCCAGCTCATTCCTGACTAGCATGGATTACAGCATAACCGTTTCTTCTCATTTACTTTTATGCGGTACTTTGTTTTTCTGAGAGGACTCAAAAAAGGTGGACAAAAAGTGATGCTAGTTCTCTAACCTCTGCCTTTTAGAGATACATAGAAAAGACAATATTCATGTGCATTAGGTTGACATTCCAAGGTATTAGAAGTGGGTAGCTGCAGGGGTGTATTCTGTTAGAAGAGTTCAGGGCTACCCTGCGCTGGACACAGGTTGTTCCAGGAGCAGGAGATGCACCAGATGTCAGAGCAGATATTCCCTGCATCCCATTGTAGAGGACAAAGTGCAGAAATTGAAAAGAATATGAGGAAGCAGCAGCAAAAAGAAATCTCTATGTGCTGATTGCAATCCCCACCACCTCATCTTCCTGCATCATTTGGGATGAGGAGAGGACTCTGAGGCAAAGAAGTGAAGTTGAGCCTAGGAAAGAAAAAAAGGAAAGATATTCTTTTATTGTTTGACTTTTTGTTTCCCACTACAAAAAATCAGTAATTAAATATTCATTTTACTTGGCAATAAATTATTTTTTTTCAAGTTTCTTCTTCTAACAATGATAAATAAGCTATTTCCCTGTCTATCCTGACACATGGCCATCCTTGCAAGTGTTCTTCCTATTTTTCCTCTGCATGACCCTGGGGGTGTGAGGGAACAAATGAACTGGATGCCCATCAAGCTTTTTTCCAAGCTTGACCCACCACTTCATGGTAGGTATTGCAGATGGGGTTTTTTTTATTAAATTATGTGTATTTCATGTGTTTTTCATGTCTGTATTCTTTTAAATGAAAAATAATTACATCTAAACCCAAAAAATATTCATAATGCACATAACTCATGCACACAAAAGAATTGATTGAGTGACAGCTCATAAAAGCATCTTATTTATTAAAAAATAAAAGAAATATAAAGAAAAACAAACCAGTGAATAGGATTCATCACTTCACATAGTAAGAAGAAAACCCCTACCATATTGTGAATATAACTCATATTTTGATAGCTACTTGAATCTGTCAGTAAAACTAAAAAAGAAATTGCCTGTCTGTACATCTACATCAGTATTTGACTTTGGATCAGAGGCATACTTCTGCAGTAAATCTCCCAATCACATCCACTTCCCATACTTAGGTTCTCATTCTGGAGAATGCAGATTTAATCCATTCAGATAAAAATAAACTCAAAACTGTGGCACTCGCAGACAAGGTTTAGGGGTGAACACGATGTGCTGGGTTAATAGTTGGACTTGATGATCTTAGAGGTCTTCTCCAAACTTAATGAGTCTATGGTTCTACGAACTGTGCTCCAGGAGGTCACTGTGCACCCACTCCAGGATGATATTCAGCTCAAGGGACCAGACAAGAGTTAATTCGTAGTAAAGCATTCAGAATGTACATAGTGGGTCCTCAGCATCTTTTTTTTTTTTTTTTTAACCTAAGACATTTCTTGTTCTTATGTTTTACTACTTGTTGATATCCCTGTAACTCTTACTAACATAATATATTTGTTCTCCTCTTCCTTTAATAGTTCAGTCCAAAGAGAGGCAAAGAACTTTATTCATAAGATCCTTCAAAGAAAATGTCCAGAATGGAGAATAATATTATATCCTCAAAATGGAAATGAGTAAATTGTTGGCTGCTCATTTCTTATTATTATATGCCCTCTGTATTGCTGACTCTGTAAATGAAGTTCCATCTAATAGGGAGAAATGTATGGTGGTTTTGACAAAACACTGATATTTTGATTTGTTTTGTCAGGCAATGTTACCTGCTACGCTGCTTGGAGTTGATCCTCCAGGATCTAAGACACCAAAGAAGGTTCCCATGTAGGCTGATATCATTACCTTTTCTGTTACTTATATATTTGAAACTGATCACATAATAGCCTGTACAAAATTACCTATAATCTGCATCAGGAAGCTTCACTTGCACATTTTTACTTTAGTAAATTAAATATGTGGTACCATGCACATTTTGCTCGCATCTTTACTTATTTTACTCAATTCAGTTTTTAAGATCCTTTTAGGCATTGGCATGTGCATTATATTGTTGCTCAAATTCCACCTGAATTTTCTCATGTGTCACATATACTGACTAACAAGCTGTGAAATTCTGTTTATCAGAGATGAAAAAAATTTATTTGTTCATGTGGTAGATTTAAGTTTGGTGAGGTAACAAACTTGCTATTATTTTATTCTGATCAGGATTTCTGAGAGAGTCAGAAAGGGTTGAGAGGGCTTCCCCAGGAGTAGGGAATGTCATGGTTTTTATTTTGGCCTGTGTAATATTTCCACTTAGGGGAATATTAACATGTTCAATCCTTTGTACAACATTTCTCTTTGTCAGCATCTTGCTTTGAAACTTCTGTCCTTATCCACAAAAAAAAATGACACTTGGCATATGACGACAGTGGCTTGGGGATTGGATGGATTCATCTTCTGTTCGTCATTCTGTAACAGGTTCATGTTGAATCCTCCACATGCCTGAAGATAATAGTGAAGTGGAAAAATTCTTTTTGACATTGTAGCTCCTTCGTTTGTAAAATTGGATACCTGATACTCACTGGTCCATGTTTTTCCTATTTTAATATTCAAGATTTAAGTGTTATTTTAATTCCATGTGACCACTAATTCTAAACACAGAGGTCATTGAACAGATACTACTTTCATTTCCCCACAGATGTATATAAGCTGAAAAGAACCAAGGAAATGGAATGCTAGTAATATTGCCTTAATTAGATAGATATTAAGACAAATTATTGGATAAATTAAAATAATTACACACACATATATATGTATATATACAGATATACGTCTTCATTTAATAAACCATTTCTATACTGTATATTAAGTGATTAAAGTTCATCGAGATTTCTAGGAACCCGCGCAAGAGAAAACATCATGGAGGATCATCCACTGAATGCTATTAGTGACCTTGAAAATTAAAGCAAAAATGCTCTTTTTGCACAGATGGCCACCTTTTGACGAGTTTGAATGTGACCTAGAGACGAAGTAAGGCATAGGCATCAAATATTTTATGTTGTATTTTGCAGAGGCACCACATATTTTTTAACGTGCACAGAACTTTGTATCAAACTATGAAAACCTCCCATAACTGACCATGTGATTTTCGTTAGACTGTATATGTAAGCCCAACCCCAAAACAATTAGTTCCACAGACTACAGACTTGGGTAACTTAATGAGAACAGGTAACTTAGCATGCTGATCTCTTCACCTGCACTGGTTTATATGTAAGTCTTATTATCATGAATACTAGATTGTGGGAGGGGGCTGCATGTTGGAAACCTCCTGGTCTTAAAGCATCTTCTATTCACAGGTTCAAAGATTTTAGAAAAACCCTAAGAACTACAACTTCTGCAATGGGAGGAATGCAGAGAGATTAATGTCTTTAAAAAAAACAATACAAGGTTTAGAGAAGTAACTTGCTTTTAGAAGATAAATATCGTTATGCACTATACATAGTCTGAAAAAAGGTAGAAAGCAAGGGAATCTGAAATTTCTCTCTCTCTTCTCCAGAATAGATAATTTTTAGTGTGGGTGCACCACGATGAATAATGGCTATTTTAATCCAACTTCGTAAAAAAATGTTGCTTCAAGGATACTTCTCCCTGGAAGAATAACTAGCCTGTTTTATATTAGTCTTCATCTCCAGTGGAAATAAAGACTATAAAAATTGACCTAATTGTTTCATTCTAGTTTTGGTTGTATTATGATTATTAGGTAATTGTTAATGTACTTTTGGAAATTAATTCTTCTACTGTTTCCATGCCATAATTTCATTTTATATAGACCTAATGACACACGATAGATGTTGCTGGATAACAACCTCTGTCTTCTTTACAGGGAAAGCTTTGGATGTATTGTATGCAGCCAGCTGAAGATTTCCAAAGGTGTCCATATCTACTCGAAGTGCCATTGCTAAAAATTTATCAAATAGCTGAAAAGCCATATTAAAACTACAGCTCATTTTCCCAGCGTTTAGGGTTCTTTAATGTAATGAAAATCATCAGAAGAGGCATAGCATCATTGAGGATTTTACATGATAATTCAGATAGAGTGAAAAGAGGTATGATAAGGTTAAAAAAGGATACCTAACCATCTGTGCAAGTGTTTGAAGATTTTAAAAGTTCTACCTGCTTACTGTCATTATAACTCTCTTTACAGACAATAAAACATTTACAGCAGATATTTTCTGGGATTATCATATCTGTAATATGTCTGAAAACCAAACAAATCTAAGAATAGGGCTTGTCAATCAAGAGACACCATGCTTTCTCCTAAATAGCAATCACAATTATAAATAATTTCTAATGCTGATATACAGCATAGAGTTAGACTAATCAGGCTTTATGACCTGTACACATGATGAATATCTAATCAATGTATTGCCCACAGGACACTTGATATACCAGAGAGAATACAAAATAATGCAGCTTCTGGAAGAAATTTTGCTTAAACACAATAAAAATTACTTTTAAGCGAAGTCTTTGACACTGGCTCCTGTAAGATCTTCATGACAAGCTGTTGCTGGATGAAGAGATAGTAAGGTGGGTTGAAAACTGGCTGAATGGCCAAGCTCAGGCATGGTGATGGCTGGCAGAAGGGTTAATTGGAGGGCTAGGTATCAGTACAGGGCCCCAGTATTATTAACATCTTCATTAATGAACATGATAATGGGTTAGAGTGAACTCTCATTGTGTTTTCATGTAATCCGAAACACAGTGGAGTGGTTGATTTACCAGGTGGTTGTGCTGCCATTCAGATGAACTGAAAGATTGGAGATATAGTCCAACAGGGATTGTCTGCTGTTCTAAAAAGGGAAACACCAAATCCCTCATCTAGGGAGGAAAAACTCCATGCAACTGTACAGTCTTGGGTCTGATCAGCTGGGAAGGAACTTTGCAGAAAACGACTGGGGGACAGATGACAAGCTGACCATGGCCCAGCAATGCACCCTTGGAACAGAGAAGACCAACAACAATCTAGACTGCATCAGAAAGCTAATGCCTGGCAGGTCAGGTAAGGTGATCCTTCCCTTCTTCTCAGCACTGGTGAGACCCATCTGGAGTGCTGGGTCCAGTGCTGGGGCAACAGCACAAAAAAACCCATGTACAAATCCAGCAAAGGGCCACAGAGGTAAATAAGGGATTTGCCATAAGGAGAGGCTGAGAGATCTGTGACTGTTCAGCATGAAAATGAGAAGGCTCAGGGGCATCATATCAACAAGAATAAATACCTGAGGGGACACTTGAAAGAAGATCTTACAATTCACACTCAGTGATGGGATGAGAGGCAATGCGCAAAAATTGAAATTGAAAAAAAATATTTTTAAAAAGAAAAAAAAACAAAAACAAACAAACAAAAAAATCCAAACAAAAACTCTGAGTGTCCAACAGTGGAATAGCCTGTGAAGTCTTGATCCCTGAAAAAATTAAAAGCCTGACTGGAGATAGTCTTAAGAAACGTGCTTTTTCTGGCCTTGCTTTGAGCAGACAGCTTGGATTAGACAACTTGCAGAGGTGCTTTCCAACCTGTGTACCATTTTTGTCCAACATTCCTATCCCCTGGGCTGAATTTTACATATGTCACATGGGAAAACCCAACTAAATATTTTGCTTTCTTAATTAAAAATAAATCTGTTTTGTATATCTGATTTGTCCATGCTGAAAGAGGTTTAGATTCAACGGATGGAAACCAGCTTCAGTATGAGTCAACAAAGAATTTTCAGTGTAAATAGGAGAACCTGTGTGCCTGGTTACTTTAACAGGAATGTATGGTAGAAGAGGGGAAATTATTATTCTCCTCTACATGGTGCTATGGTGACCACATTTAGGGTACTTCATGCTTTTCGGTCAGACCCTTTGAAGATGGATGTGGAGAAGAAGTAATGAATGCTGTCAAAATGGTGAAAGCACACTTCATGGCCTTTGAAGAGGGATTAAAAGTGGCAAAATTTTAATCTCATAATGAGAAGAGTAAGGATTAATCTAAATGTTTTTCACAACTGTTTTAATGCCATCTAACAAAGATGGTGAAGCCAGCTCTTCTTGGTAGTACCAGGTGAAATGGCTGGAGACATTTTATCTTAAATATTTTATGAAAACTTGGAATATCAAAAATGTGGGAAGGAGTGAAGGAGTGCAAGTTTCTGCCAGAAGAATTGACATGTAAGTATTTGTGGCCTGAATATTATAGTACATGCGAGTAATTTAAACTAGAATGCTCAGATTTGGTCTTTAGAGAACTGAGAGTTCATCCCTACAGTTTGCAGCATCATAAACATATGCCCACAGTCAAGAAAAGAAGACAACGTAAGTGAGATGAAACTACAAAAAAAACTTGCATCAAGAACCAACACATTCATTTCTACTTTTGATGCAATGAAAATCTTGTTCCCAGAGACTACACAAAAAACTCCAAGAGAAGTATCTTTTTTCATAAATTTTAGAATGGAAGTCTGCCAAGAAGAAAATCAAGAAAGGATTTTTGAACAATGAAGGGCTGCTTCAGTTTACAGTTTGGTGATTTTTTTGATGTGAAGACACAGACCACATGAGTTTCATGGAGAGCAATTACATTGGATGATAGGGAATTGAAATTTGGACAACTTCTAAGATATACCAAATCATTATTGAACAAAGTTTTCTGCAGTTTATAATAAATATGTAAGTTATGTAAACATGAAATTACTATGTGGATGGTTCTGTATATATCCATGTGGATGTCTCTTCTGCTTACTGAAGACTCTTGACTGCAGCAGACTGATCCTGCTGTGGGCAAAATAAAAATGCTGTTTCTTTGTTCTTCACTGTTACTATTACAGCCAATCTGATATATGGCATTAGGTCACCAGTCAAAGCCTGTATTACTGCAGGCAATGAAGATAGTACCTGACATCACTGACCAAGCTTCACTGAGCTCACTACGCAGTGCATACAATTTTGAAGTGAAAGGGGTATCTCATACTGTAAACTCAGCTGTCTTATAATGAGATAAACCACACAAAACAACTAGTAAGGAGGCCCAATGTTGTTCCTTGATAGAAGACTGTTCATTTCAAACCTGGACTATGAATGAACATCCACTCAAACACTAATATTTTTTTACACTTCTGCATGGAGTTTCTGCACAAGATAAAAAACTCTCATTCTGATCCTGAATTATCTTGTTTTGAATTGTCTTCACATAGTTTCAATGTCTCCAGCTGGGACATACAGATTGAAACAACCTTATCATGAATTGTTAGATCATGTGGGCTTTGGTTGGACCAGGATTATTCTTTGTTTTTTTCAAATAACACTACATAGTCTTTTCATAGCACTAAGAGAAATGTGATGTTTGGGAAACGTGACTGTATTTTGCCAAAAGGTATATAAATGCAGATTTTTTTTTCCCAAAAAGTTTGTAATATTATATTAACTGTGACTGTGCATTGCTAGGTGAGCAATTAACATAAGAATTACCACTCACAGTATCAAGAATCATTTCATCCCAAGAGTCACCTAACACTTAGCAGTGCATCCTTTTAAAGAACAATAATCTTTATGCTGTTAAGGGGATACTCTGTCTCATGTTTATAATATGCAAAAGGGACCAGAAGTAACAATCTAGTACAATTCAGAGACGAGTAAGAGAGATCTCTGTTTAAGTGCATACATTTATTATGCTTTAATCACCACTTGGGCTAGCTCACTGCAGGGGAGAGTTCATCACCTGCTTGGAAGCGTTCAAAGAGTGAATACTGGTTTCATCTATATTTGAACTGCAGGAAGGGTGTAGTCAGCATTACAAATATTGTAGGGCTACAGATAAAGCAAGTAAAAAGAAATGTGACATACCACATAAGAGTAGCCATGTGAGAAAAATAAATCCTGGATTTCTGATCCTGATTTTGTTTCTGCAGCTCTTTCATTAACTCATTGGATATAAAAGAGGAAGAGATGAAATGTGCATTTCGCTGTATTTATATAACTTAAGAAACTGCAATATATTATATCTAGAACAAATGTATTCAACTGATAAAGAGAAATAGAAAAGAGGTGTGGGGAGAGAAAGATAGTGACAGAGACAGATTAAGTAGCTACTATCACCACTCCATGGATCCCAACAGCATCCCGTTGATCCTCTTCATCTGGTCTTCTTGGAGGTGAGGGTCCTCTGGAAAACATAGAGTTCAATGGATTGTGACACCTCCTCAGCTCCCTCTCACGTAAATGTCCTGTGGATGAGGCCTTCCTGAGGTGGGGGTTTTGCAATTGAGCCAGTTTGTGTGAGGGAGGATGGATGACCACTCCCTCTGACCAGAGGCTACACCACACACTCAAAACTCTCATCCTCCCCTCTTTTTTGTCGGGGGAGTGTGTCCAAAACTGGCCGCAGCAGATGAGACTGTGGGCTATGGCCTCCCCTAGCCCAAACCTCGCCAGAGCTGATTTTCAGGACAGCAGGTGGGTTTGACTTTCCTGTGGATACATTCTTCTCCCTCAGCCGTGTTTACTTCTCCCTAGCCCTGAGATAGCTGGACAACAGTGTCACCTTCTCTTACCTCAAGTTCCCTTAGGAGACTTAACTCAGAGTACAAAGTTTCAGTCAGGAGGCGTATTCAGGGAGGGGTGGGCTTTGGTGGTTGCAGCTGCTTTATGCAGTTTTGCCATAATGGGCAAAAAAGTCCTTCATAACAATGTTTAAGCCACTAGCCATAACATTGCAGTCTCTGACAAAGGGTCCAGTAAATACACATTTAAACAGGAAGAACTTAATGCAGACAACTGATACAATTCAAAAGATGAGGCATTAGAAAATAGTTTGTTTCATATCACACTGCCACTCTGCTTTGCTGATCTAGAATAAGTAGGTTATTAAGAACTGACTGCAAAAGAACATTCATTCAAGACTATTCATCTGAGTTCTCTCAACCAGAATTAAAGCTCCATTACTTTGTCTTTCTCCCCCATTTCTGGACTTACTTTCCCTTGAACAATTTCACTTTTATAAAAATATAGATTAATTATGTAGCTGATTTTTTAACAGCAGGTAAAGCTACCATGCTAAAGTACATGACCTAAACTAACATGTTAGTTCGCATTTCTTTTTATGAATTTCCTCTCAAAACTGCAGTGTATGTATTTCAAATGATTATACTGTATGCTCTCTGTTCTTCTTTTAATGATGTTAGGTACAGTGCTGATCAATTTTTTACCTTAACCCCCGCCTCACACCATCTAATCACACAGACATCTGAAATTACATGGCTTAAGCTTCTAACAGCGTAAGTGAAACTCTTAATTTCCTTTTCAGGGGCACTTTCATGTTCCACTATATTATAATTTTTATGTAACCACGAGGAAAATAAAAAAGTAAAGCAAATGTGAATTTAGGCAGCAGCAAAGAACGACCAAAACAACTGCCTCTACCTACTCTATCCAATAATTTTCCAACTTTGGCTTTTTGTTCTAGAAGTTTCCAGATGCTTAGGCCAATCTGAATTGAAATTTGGATGGACAGTAACTTGGTGCAAGAAAGGAGAACAGTTAAACATTAAAAAAAATTGTTTGAAGTCCAGAGTAAAGAACAGGTGAATCTGCAAAAAGTGCTAAACTTGGAAACACGAATTATCCACAGCATCAGTATCATGGAAATTGGGAATGACTAGAACAGTTTCACTAGAGCTCATCATTTGTGCAAGACCGGAAGCTGACAGAAATTAATGTTATCAAAACATATTATGATGACCACCAGTGTTTTCATGCTGCAATACTTCTAGGTAAATATTTCTCACTAATCTGGCAGAGTTCAGGCCTGTAACTTTATTACACCGTATTTTATGCTCATTTATGGGCAACTTGGTACAACTATTTACAATTTGCATGGGAGTTTTTTGTGTTATTTTGGGTAACAGCAGTAATAACATTTCTGTAATATCTAGAGGTCAATATTTTAGGAATGTATTTTCCTAATAATCATAGTGTTTGTAAGAACAAGCTCTTGTTTAAAATAGCTCATAATCCAAAACAAGTAAGCGAAGGAAACAAACAATGGACTGAGGAGATTTACATAATGCCATACAGTTTGTAAGAAGTTGAAAAATAGTTGCTTGGACATGACAATGTTCTTACCATTCTTTTTATTTAATGAATAGAAGGGAAATCACTATTCAGAACTTTTTTCTGATGGCCATGTCTCATTGTGGCTACATTTCAGATTTTGGAGATCCTGATGAACACTGGGTTGAGGCACTGTCAGCATAAGGTTCTGGGAGCCATTAGGTAATTTGAGTTTCATATCTGTTCAGATTTGGCTGGGCTCGAATTGCTTTTATTTCTTTCATTTAGTGCAAATGATCTTGGTTTATTAAACATTATTATGTAGAAGGTCATGACTGAGGTTAATGTGATGACAACTTTCTGCATAATCCAAAGTAAAAGAAAGAGGGGAAGAGGACAGAGGTAAAAAACTAAGAAGACTTCAATTTCCTTTCTTTTATTCTTGCCAGGATAAAAATATTAGCCATATATTAAGAATCATTATAACAGTATCAGCAACCATCATAAAAAGGAGAAACAGATAAAAATTAGCCCACTAAAAAGACTATAGAGCTCAAGGAAATCAGACAGTTTTGGCATACAGCTTTAGTTACTCATGTTCAGTGTACAGGGAAAATGGATGAACTGTGGGATAAAAAGCTGTTAGTAGTTAATTAATTGTGGGCATATTTATTATATTCATTAGAGCAAGGAGTTTTTTTGGCAATTATTACTTAGTTTGTTATTTAAGCCTACGCAATGCATACATTTGAGAAATTTGATGGCATAAGGTGCTGACATGAGAATGTGCTTTATAGAGAAAATTTTAGAATCTCTGTATTTTTGTATGCTATTTAACTCTGCTCTTTTCCTTTTTAACTATGAGAAGAATATGCAGCAGACACAAAAATACTCAAGAGATACAGTTCACAGTTTTCTCAAAAACAATAACAACAAAGAAAAAAGAATAATCAACCGTAATATTTGCAAATGCTGTTGTATGCACATCATGGTTTATTGACAAAATTTAGGCAAACATCCAAGCTATATGATTTTTTGCTTACGATAACAGAACAGCAACCAAAAAAACCCCAAGAACCTAAAAAATCCCGCCCTAGTAGATACTTTCTTCTTTCAATGGGACTTTCTAAGATTGCTCAGGAAATTAGTGCCAAGTTCCTTACACAGAGGCCTCAGTCTCCTCGTCCGTATTTTCCATTTTTAGCTACACCATACTTCACCTTACATAAGTACAGAAATTATTTATATTTCAGCTAACCTAGAGGAACTAAAAAGCGTCTCATTTACCTTTTAAATCCCCTGGATAATTGGCATCCCAGATGCTTGCTTCTGGTTCTTCTGCAGTGACTCCTGTGGAAGAGGTCAGCAGCTCTCTTGAAGCGTGTGCTTTTGAACACTTTTTTTCGACTCATAGTCATGAGTAAGACTAATTTGACACAGATCAGACTATATTTTTCTGCTTTACTTAGACAAACCAGATAGCTCCTTTCTTTTCTGTCTAAGAAGCTAAAAACATACGTCTTGATTCCATAAAGCCTTGAACATGTGAGATGCACATAACCTACACTATTCAATAATTTGTTTTCATGTATGAGAACTACTGGATAAAACTTCACAAAATCAAGCAACAACATGCTTGTCTAGATGTGGAAAGCTTAGGTAGGCATCAAAAAATCTCCACAGACACATATGGAGATTGAAAACGTCCATTGGCTTTCCCTGCAGCAGTTTTACTCAAATCTCTGGGACAGAAGTCTCTATAATTATGCTTATGGGCTATTATTATTAGAGCTGCAGCATGAAATTGTGAAAGAGCTTCAAAAATTATTAACAGTATAATTGTAATTGTATGTCTTTGAATTTTAAATATGCTTATTGGTCTAAATCATGAGCTTTATTAGGGCAAGACTGGAACATTTAATTGTAGTAAATGGAGGCAGTCCCTGTCATGTTTGCAAAAAAGTCCCTTAACTCAAGCAGACAGCAGCTGTTTCCACGGCTGCTGGACACAAACTTTTCTATGCCATCAATTCTTATGCCTGTAGGAGTTGATCACTGGTTGGTGATGCTCACCCCTCAGCCCCAAAAAGCTATTGAGGCAAAGCTGTTACCAAAGCTGAAAACAATAATAACAGCTTCTGTTCTGAAAACAATCACAAATTCTTCCTTTGGACTAAAATTCAAAGTACTTGGACAAACTTCATTAAGGCTTCATATTAAAAGCCAAGTTCCAAAACAATGGTCAAGTGATTCTGATATTTTCACCAAAACATTTTTCTTTATTTGCCTAAAGCATTTCAATGTCAAAAAGAAAAGAGTGCATTGGGATTCTGGTGCATGGCAGACACATTAATATATAAAAGTGTGAATATAATGTAAACATTGATACATAAGTGCTGGGGTTTTCTAGTGATAGACATGTTACATCAATTTAGGTTAAAGTAAACTATCATAAAGCTTTTTATTGTTGATACTTGCAGCTTGATTGAGATAGTATCTAACCATACCAGAGCTTGTCAAACATACAAAGAGTTTCAAAAATAATTTTTAAAAGCATGAAAAAAACTCAAACCATAAATAGAAAGGGAAGTGAAATAAATGTTAGCTGGGGATTTTATTTTTCCTTTGTCTATTAACATGAATAAGCAGCCTTTTATTTTTTATTTCTTCCTCTAGAAGTCCAGACTGTTTTCATATTCATCACTGCTGGAAGGGAAAGGACACTGCAGAAAGAAAGAATAAAATCCCAAACCACAGAATCACAGAATCAGAGAATCACTGAATGGGTAAGGCTGGAAGGGACCCTGAAAGGGTCATCTGGTCCAACCTTTCTGCTCAAGCAGGGTCATCCTAGAGCACATGGCACAGAATTGCAGCCAGATGGTTCTTGAGTATCTCCAGTGAGGGAGACTCCACAACTTCTCTGGGCAATCTGTTCCTAGGCTTGGTCAGTGAATTCTTCCTCATATTCAGATGGGACTTCTTGTGCATCAGTTTCTGTCTGTTGCCTCTTGTCCTTTTCCTTGGCACCACCAAGCAGAGCCTGGCTCCACTCTCTTGACAGCCACTTTTTAGATCTTCATAGACATTGATGCTGTTCAGACAGCTCTCAATCTACTCACTGTCCACTCATCCAGTTCACACTTCCTGCATTTGCCTACGAGGATATTGTGAGACACAGACCCAAAGAAAAACAAAAAGACAAAGAGCAATGTAGTCTCACAACTAGTAAGCAAAAATGTAATTTTCATTCTGAGTTCACTAAGCTCGTATTTTTCTTGCTTTACCCTGAAAGGGAATATCTACTGAGAGCAATGCAGTTACTTGTGTAAGTTGCTTTAACCCCTACCTGTGTTTTATTAAAATGTTAATCTCTTCTTACTGATGAACTAGACTACATGCCATCATAATTAAGTATTTTAAAACCTGAAAATTGATTGCTATCATAGAGAGGTGGACAGGAGGCTAAAAAGGCAGGAAAAAAAGAAGGCAGGAAGGGAGGGATCAAGTGAGGTAGGTCACAATGGAAGAACAATCCTTCAGGAAAATAAATGCAAACAACTAAAGGCCAGTAAAGCTGTTTAGTTACATACAGTGACCACATTGTCATTTTCTCTTAGTAAAAGGAAATCATTGTTATGATGATGCCAGTTCTAATAGGTATTTTATGGATGGATATAAAAGCACTAAGTGACATTCAGCTGTTAGTGTCCTAACATAAATCTCAGCCTAAACTCCTAACCATCACAGTATTCTTGGTATATTGAAAACAAAACCAAACCAACAACAAAAGCAACCTCAAAAACAAAGCAACAACAAACCCACCAATCCTCTCCCAACAAAACAGAACCAAACCCAACCCAAAAACTTCAGAGAGTTTGAGCTCAGAAATTCATCAGTGCCAATGTGAAGTTAATGTTTTTAAGGAGAGCTTGAATAAACCCAAGACAAGGGACTGATTAGTTATCAGATGGAGTCAAGATAGTTCACACTCATTCCACCTTACTTCAAGTGCTTTAACAAGTTAAGAATTTAGATCTCTTCCTTTAGGTTCCCTCAAAAGAGAAAAAAAAACATCCCCGCCCCAGAAATTACTTAATTCTCCTACCCACTCTCTCATACTGCTGTCTCTCTTTTCTGAGCGCAAGGCAAGCCTAATCAGCTAGATTGAAAAGAAAAAATGGACTATGTAGAAAACTTTGCCTTGTGATCAAGGGATATACAGCATATGTTGCACCATGATGCTGAGAGGCAGCAGCATTCTTTCTTAGAAGAAAATAGAGCCCCCTGTAACAAAGCCAGGAAGTCAGTTAACAAATTAATAATGTTTAATTCAACAATTTTCTCCCTAGCTCTCTGTCATTTACTAATATAGTTAAACAGTACTCTGGGTTCAACTTATATTCTGAGGGACAACTCCTCAGACTGAGATAATTTACTGTTGCAGAAAAGTGTTAGTAGTACTCATGGGGCTAAACAAGAATTGAAGGGAAAGCATATACCTAGAAGATATCAAGGGAACTTTACTCAGAAACAAAAAATACTATCTATCTAAAGCAGAATCCTGAAAGAATAGTGCAGAGAGGTGGAATATGTGGTGGATGGAGTAATAAAACACTCATGAAATTATCCTTAAAGTCACTTACCCTTACTATTTCTGATTTTAACCTTAAGTTCTAGAGTATCAGCTAATCACTTTTCACTGTTTAATTTTTCCCCTCTGTTGGCTTTAATTAAGGTTGTCCTTGTGGCAGACTCTTCAACCTAAAAATTTTCAAAATACTCCTTTTAAACAAGTGAACTTTTCTTTTAAGAGAAAAGATTTTCCTGATATTATATATTTCATATCATGGTCAAGAATAATAATAATATTTATTTCTTAGCCATATGTTTGCATACAAATTAGTTCAGGAAAACTGATATGGTGTGGAGAAAATAATTGAGAAGAAACGGAAACAAAAGATGTAGGTGTTTACTTTGTACTTATTATGATGCTAATCTCTTAATTGGCTCTGAAAATATGTGAGAGCTTATATTGCTTTTAACTAATGTTGGGCTAATTCAAGAAGAATGAGAATAATATCTTTTTGCTAAAGCAGAACTTGAAAACTAAGAGAAAAAACACTAGCTTGCCCATGATTCAGAATGTCAGTAATGCAATTAATAAGTCAGTTTTCAGAATCAAGAACGTCACAGTGTGTCTTGGTTTAAAAGACAGGTGTCTGTCAAGGAAGGCAGGAGCCTCCCCTGAAATGGAAAATGCAACCCCCTTCCCTCTGAATTATTATGATTTTGAAATTAAGGGGCTTTCAGGCAAAGATATGAGGGGTAGGAATAACAGTTCTTTACTAATATATATATATGTACGGCAAGGCAAACAAACAACAATAACTATGGCAGTAACAGCAAACACAACCACAAACCCAGTGCCAGCCCCTCTCGGCTGTAGGTCACCCCTCCCCCCCTTCGGTGCAGTTCCAGTCACAGCTGGCAGGGGCGGCTCGGGGTCCCGGGAAAGGGATGGACGAAAAGCTTCAACAAACCCTCTGGGTGGCTGATCCCGGTGTCCGGCCGGACCCTCGGGAGCAGCAGGCTGGAACAGCAGAGAGGAGCACAGATCCCGGGTGGCAGACGAGATGTATCGAACTCTGGAGCTGCAGTGGGAGCGCCGGGAGGTCTCAGCTGACAAAGGGTGTGCAGGGTTATAGGGTAGCGAAGAGTCCAAGCGCCTGCGGAGAGCGGAGCGGCTGCGCCCGGCTCCCAGCAGGACAGGGAAAGGTGGGCTTGGGAATCCCGGGTTTCTCAGGCAGAAGGAAAAACCGCCGAAAAGAAGAAAACCTCCAGCTCTGACCCATACCTTCTTACACTGAGGGCACCAGCAAACCCTGCTCCCCCACCCCCCAGGTGAAAAACAAGTAGCTAGTTGTACCCCCGCCCTCTGTGGCCGGCCCTTTTGTTCTTCTTAAGCACTCAGTGATTTGTCCCCTTGGAAACATATATGGGAAAAATTCTTTAAGAGAAAAAGAAGAACAGGAGAACTCCTCAAACCCCCAACACAGTGATATTAGGCACCCCCTATCACAACATTCGAAATGACACAGTAAGTTACAAACACAAGGCAATTTTACCTATCACATAGCATCTCTTGTTATCTTAAGAACCTTAATACATTCTGACAGTCTGTCATCAAGCAATCCAGTTTCAAGATAGCTTTTCTGGCTTAAGCTTTCACAGCAGTGGAGTCCTACACAAGGAACACCCACTGCACTAAAATCAATTTTCTTCCTCTTAATATATTCCAGTGGTTACTATCGTGAAAAGTTGTTACTCTTTTTCATCTTGTGAGTCCGATTCAACCATAACATCCTGTTTGTATGTTGAAAAAACTGCTTAAAAATAATCTGCTTCATCACTCCTTCTCTACATTGTGTTCACATAATAGAAAATCAAGATGTGTGTCAAAAACTTAGCTTTCACATATTCTTCATTGTGCTTAAAAATTAATGTAATTAAGAGCTAACTAGGGTGAGTTTGGCATGCTTTTATTTGTCTGCTTTCCACACTACAGTTCAAAAGCCTTCAGTTTCTGTCTTTTGCCTGTATGTGAACTACAGTTTAAGCAATCTGTCTGGAGTTAACTACAGATTAAGAGACCTAAATTTTTCTTCCTACATGTGGGCTGAATGTCAAAATTCCCAGGACAGTTAATTACATTCAAGACAGTAAAGGAAATCTGCACACCGACTCATCTCACTGTAGGTATAGACATGGAGTCAGCTAATTACAATAGACCTCACATGTGCAAGAAGTGCCATTTCAGGTAATTTATGGTATCTGGGTCATCTTCAGGGACTTGCAGGTATGACAGAGGACCTATAGAAGATCTGTGTATGGTTGAGGGAAATCAGATAGGAATCTCTCCATCATGTACAGAAGCCAGCCTATCCAGTGTGCACAACTCAAGTATCTTATATGGCACTCTTTTCACCTGAACTGAGTCTTCATTGAGCATAATGACAATAGATATTTAGGCAAGCTAATATGTAGATACCTGCACCTTCAATCTGAAGCTTTTGTATTCAAGTTGTATTTTACACAAAATTTTAATTTTTAAATTTTGTATTCAAGTTATATTTTTTTTAAATAATTATTTTAAAGTTAAATATTCCACATCTTTGTTGCCTGGTTTTAGTTCTTGGAGGCTTACCTCTCCTTTCTTAGAGATATCCTTTCCTCCCTCAATTAGTTTTCCTAATTTTCAATTTTTCCATAATTTTTCTTGTCTACAAATCTTCATCTTATCTCTTGTAGGTTTTCATATAGTTATTTTTTGTCTTTTTTTTTAAATTACAGAAACATCTGTCTTGAAGAACAATTCCACTACAGTTGGCCTTGATTTCCTCCTTAATTATTTTCTATTTTTCTTTTTATTTGCATCTAAACATCCCAATGTACTCTAGGAACTATATATATTGTTACTATATCTGCACAGTTAAATATTAATTAATATTAACATGATAGGAAACAGAATACATTTCATCCTTAAAAGAATTGCCTAGCAGCTCCAGTCAACCTCTACATTTTAGTCATCCAGTGTGTTTCTGTCTTAAAATAACTCCTTTTGGTTGTTCGTTTTTTTTCTGTCCATAAAGGAAATTAAATTACATGGAAAACCTTATGGGCTGGATAATAATATACTGAATTAGATTTTCAAGCAACATATGAAGAGGTTTTGAATCTGTGTAGCAGCTATAGCTTTCCATAACAACATTTGCTCTGAGGCAAAGCCACCAAGATGAAATCTAGATTTTGAGAAAGTTTGTGTCTGGATTTAATCTTAGGAACTCAGCTGTGATTCTGTTTTTTGCAGATGGAGAAGAAGTTCACTTTTGGCTTCAAGGATAGAAGAGAACAGATGTGGACAATGCTGAAAGACGCATCCAGACATGAACGTCAGTGCAAAGAAGTCTATCAGCAAAAATGTGCAGCAAGTGCTGCCCTTCATTAGAAAATACTCCTATTTTTATATAAACCCCTCCAAATCTTAGGAGTAATTGTAAGACTATTCACTGTTCACTCAAGCATTTCTCTGTTGTTTTTAATTTCATATTCAGGCACTCATCTAGAGGCAATAAAAGTGACCAATACACAGTAAATCACTGAATGTCATTTAGCTCGACCATTTGACAAATAGAAAAATTTGGAAAAGCACAGTAGCAGTATGAGCTGGCATTAAAAATTCACAAAAATATGAGTTTTATTCATAACATCAAGCACCTTTGATAGCTTTGTGTAAAAAAAAAAAAGGTATGTTATGCCAAATACAAAAATTTTTCTTCAATGTGCATTTTACCTATAACCAGAATCAAGAAATGGTGAACTTGCACACATTGAGAGTGACATCTAGCCCATCTGGGAGGCCACCTAGCTCACCTTGGCAATTAGAGTAAGGCCACCTTCCACACTGGGCTCCGTGGCAACAAAGGGTACATACAGCAAGAGCTTATACGAATTTTGTCAAGGAAGCCTGAAAACTTATTTCTAATTACAAATTACTACATTGAATTTAGTCTAAATGCTTAACCATGACACAAACAGCACACACACCTATATATCTTAGGTTATAATAATAATTAGCATGATTTTTATGTTTAACTACAGGAATTTTAAAGTTATGTAGGAATAAAGTGTAAGCATGTATAGCACACAGAACTGGAAATGTTAAGTCCATCTCAAATTATGTTCCAAGATTCTGCAAGCTTATTTCAAAGAAAAATAATGACCACGTTCAATACAATTATTTTATGGAAATCAACATAAAAATTTTGATACCATGCTGATTTTCCATTTTCTCACCTTCATAGAAAAAAAATCAGGGTGTTTTTAGTCTTTTTGTTTGTTTGTTTGCTTTTAAGAGTTTAGAAACTTTTCACTATCCTTAGTTGTGCTTGAAGGTCAAGCCCCAATCAACTTTGAGTAGCACTCTACATTTTCTGCTATTCACAAAAAATAAAAAAGCAGAAAAATCCATTGCCTGCTACCAGAAACACAGGAAAAAATAAATCTATTTAGATATATTTTTATTTTAAATATACATTATATGCATCTATACATATATGGCTGATATCACAACAGTATCAATAAAGTTAATCTTTGGAAACAGTAAAATCCTTGGAAAAATAGTGGCAAATTCTACTTCCTTGGATATAAAGAGTCTTGGAGGTTCAGAGTGAGATGAATGGGGCAATTCATACATCTCAGAGGCTTTATTCTGTTTTTCTACTTGCCTCAGGCAAAAGACAGTTCATCGGTTTACAGTGTTTTCATGTGTTTGAGGTTATATCTCTTGAAACCATAGAGGATAGAAATACAATAAAAAATAATATATAAATAAACTTAGGATCATGGAAAACAAATTTTTAGGCAGTGTTTAATTTCAGTGTAATGGGAAACACATAGGTCTATTTATGCCAGGATATACAGGCATGCTTCTAGGGGATGTAAATTTAGAAATTGCTTTATAATTCTTCCAAAGAGTATAGAGGCATGACAAAAAACCACTGAGTTATATTCAGCACCCAATTTTCATAATCTGTTTTTGTTATAAATCTATTTCAGCCTCTTTCAACCCATCTATTTCCTTTAATAACTGATTTTTTCTTTGATGTAAATGTTTATTTTTTTAAGACCATAAAATAAGAAAAAGGAATAATCAAGTTGTGTAGAGAAAATGTTACTGAAAAATTGAAAATGCCAGCCAAAAAGCATTTCATTTTTAAAGAATAAGGTACAGACACTGTCATTCTGTGAGCATCTTCAACATAATAGCCTGTGACTTGAAGGTAATATGCAATGAGTGTGATGCAGAGGTTGTTATGGTTTCAGGGGCTTCTGTGACTTTTACTGACTGTAAAATCCTACAAACAAATATGTTAGACTTGATCCTGGGGGTATAATTCAGAGAATTACATAGCTTCCCTATGTAGTGCAAATATGCATATACGTGTACCTTCATATTAAAACCAAACCCATTTTTCCTCCCATTAAAAGAAAGCTAATATTTCTGCCTACATGCTTACAAGAATTCAGAATAATTCAGAATAATTGTGCCAACAAAAAAAAAAAAATTAGTACCCACAAATATGCAGTGGTATACAGTGGCCACAGGGTTTGGAAAGTTACCTAACTATTCCTATAACAAACGTTTTTTGCTAAACAAAAGAAAAATATTTAAAATTTTGCTTTAAAGTAATATTTGCGAAGTTAGAGAGAGTATACATGACATTCAGTGGGAGCTGGATGCCTAACTGCCCTTCATGCTTTTGAGTCTCCCTTTTTTTTTCTTCTGGATGTTCTAAGCAAATCCAAGTCAATGGAAAGTTTCTTACTTGGTTCAGGGGTGTTTAGATCAGGCTATAAAAGCCTGAATTTTTCTCACTGGTGACAACAACAAAATCTATTGATTTATGGCTTCGGGACATTTTCCTAAACTGCCTTCCTTCTCATAACAAGCACCATTTCCTTTTCAAACACTCATTTTCCACAAAACCCTCACAGTTCGTATTTGTGTCATTTACCTTTAAATAAACTAGACATTTCCTATGAATTCATCATCAGTTTTACCATAGAGTTCTAGATTAATTTAACATTCTGGTAGTTTTTCCCCCAGTTTACCAGGTAGATTATTATAGTGCACAAAATACTCTTGCCCACCCACCATTCCTCACCATACATGCTTGCATACACTCATGGCATTTTTTTTTAATAGCTTTCCTTCTCCTAAATGTCTAGCATTACATCCTGCAGGTAAAGTAAGAATGACAAACTAAAACAAAAAATGAAGAGAACATATAATTAAAATCCATGTTTAACACTAGGAAGTAATTTAGTCCTTTACAACAAAAAAGGGTCACTTTCAGTCTTCAGTATTGACTGTAAGTTCTTGAAATAACAAAAGCAAGGATTGTGTTTGAAATTATTGCTATTCTGGACCCTTGCCTCTCTTTGACTTACTGTTCTGTATCAAATTACTTGATTATCTTATCATTCAGGGAAGAAAATGCACAGTTCCAGATGAATAAAAATTATTTTCTTCATGTGATAGCATTACAAGACTTTATTACTCACAGTAATAAAATTTAGTAAGAGACTGAATGAAAATGATACCAAAAATATAATTCTGAATTCTTGCTTAAATGTGTTTTATATAAGTATGTGTTACTTTCTTGGTAAGAGGCAATGGTAGCAGCATTTTGTTTCTTGCTACTAGATCTATATTTATGAACTAAAACTGTACTTTTGAGGGCATTTGACAGTTTAAAAAAATACTATTTATGATTATTAAAAATATTTTAGCAAATAAAAACATAAAAACTATGAGCAGTAGTTAAAAAGTAATTACCATTAAAAAGTAAATAGCTGATGGGTAATCAGAGCACAAATATTACAGATGTCTCATGTCTGACTTATAAGTAATACCCTTTTTATATAACTGTCAGCCAGTTGTAAAAACATCAATAATAATGTATTAACCATCACTGCTAGAAGACCTTAACTCTCATGGACTTCAGAAATGGGCAGCCCTTTATTTCCACTCAGTTTTATGTTCTTTTTTGAGTTACTCAAAAGCAATGTTGGAAAAGGATATTACAAGAATTACCTTGCTTGGTTTGTACTGTTATCATTTGGATAACTAAATAATAGCAATAATCTGCAGAATTTAGACATGTCAGAAATGCACTCTCTTCCCAGGCCCGTCCTGAGAAGTAGATGTCAGTCATATCAAATCTGTGATTTGGTCCTGAATTCAACTGCTGTCCTCAGCCCAATGAGAAATTGGATTTTTGCCTCCTCCTATCATTTGTTATATATATTAAATTGCAAAACTACAGAGTACATAAGCTCAGAAGGGATCTCATGAGCTCATATACTCCAATTTCTCTCAAACCATAGCACTGACGACTAAATTCCTCCTTGGCTTTACCATTAAAGCATAGCCAACAGTTTAAAAGTGACTATTACCATATGGTTGTTGAAAAATTGGGTATTTCTTCCAGTTTGGGGCTCCCCAGTACAAGAAAGACATTGACAAACTGGAGCAAGTTACTGGAGATCCACAAGACTGTGTAGTGGCTGGACTGGACATGGCACTTTGTACGCTGGTCTAGTTGACAAGGCAGTGATCTGTCAAAGGTTGGACACGATGGTCTCAGAAGTCTTTTCCAAAAGAATTGATTCTGTGATTCTGTGTTTACAGAGTATCACAAGGACAGGCTGAGTGCACAGGCTTGGTTTAGTTTAGAGAACAGATGGCTAAGGGGTCAACCTAACATTTTCTTCCACTATTGAATGTGTGTTTAGAAGACCTAACCAGGTTTTTCTGTTAGGCACAGCAAAATGATGAGAAGAATGAATGCAAGTTACACCAAGGAAAATTTTCTCTTGCTATTAAGAAAATGGCAACAATAATAAAAGAAAACAGGGTGGTCAGATACTGGGACAACTTTTCCCCAGAGATTCTGAAATTCTTTGCTCAGAGATTTTTAGAATTCTGCTGGATCATGCCTGGAGAAACTTAATTGAAAACAGAAGTTGTCCTTGACTTGATCATGTGGCTTATGATCATCTCAAAATTAAGTTGTTCTATCATTTCACAATTTAATATGTGTGAAAAATGATGAGGCAGGAAATGTAACCATATCAAATTCTTCACAGATTCTGGAGAAAGAAGGCACAAATCGTAGATCCTGGGCTGATGACAGTGGTGGGATTCAGGAACAGTTTACAGGTAGAAGACGACAACTATACATGGACTCTCTCAGCGCTTCTCTGTAACAATTGCCCAGGATGACTATGGTCAGTTTTATGGCAATTCCCAATAGCCTGCCCTGAACAAAATAAAAAGATCGTTTTATCAATAATCTAGTTATCTCTTTATGTTTTAGATAATGTCTGGTTTTCTTTGTTTTCTCAATTACTCTGAGTATAGTCAGAAGCTGTGAAGGAGTAAAAGTGACTAAGAAAATAGAAATTACAATAAATTATTTGTAGAATATACATAGTTCTATACATGGAAATTTTGACAAGTGATCATTCATCAGTAAAGTGGTTTGTTTTTTCCTTTTTTCCTTTCCGTTTTCCTGGCCTTGCCTTCATCGCCTTTCTCTTGCATTTTTCCCTGCAGTGGCACTCCACCAGAGAAAACACTGTTCCTTTTAATTTTTTAAGAGCAAATCTTAAGTCTGTTAGCACTTGTCTATGGAGCCATATGGGTTTCCATATGGCATTTCTTTTGATGACTGTGCCATATTCAATATCTTACTCATGTAAATGTCTGTGAAATCAAGTGTTTTATCTTTAATTTCCTGGGCTGATGAGTAGACAATAACTCGGAGTGTATTAGCACATTTCTGCTTTATCTGTCTATCATTAGATTGGAGGATGGCATGTTCACACATTTTTTAATTGGGCAGTTAACTGGTCTAAGAGAAGATGTAGCAATATGAAATGTCTTCTGCCATGAGTACTATGAAAATCTTCTCCTTTGTATTGATCATTTTATTGCCATAAATAAACAAGTTCAAATTTGGCTTAACAAATTAAAAAAACTAAATTGGAAAAAGATGGATACCACGTGAAAAGAACACTAAGGGACATTTTTGATTTCTGAGAGTGTCTACATGGCTCAGAAATGCCATAACATGAGAAAGGTATTTGTTTAGAGTGTTATAAGCAGAAGGAATGAGTCTTTTTTGATGAAATAAGCATGACTTCCAACAAGGCATTAATAGAAAAATGAAGTCTGAAACACTTTTGAAGATGTAAACCTCATAATGTCAAATATTGCAGTTCAGTAAAAACTCATTACTTATTTCATACAAGTAGATGCAGTTATGATTTCATATCATGACATTCATCTACCAAACTAAGGAAACAAAGGAAACTTGTCATTTTATATGGCTAGGTAAAATTAAAGAGTATAAAATAAATATGCATATGTAAATTACAGCTAGAAGTGTTGTCTTGTATTTGTAATGCCTACATCCTCTGTATTGAGTTGGGTTTTTTTCCTAATGCAATAGCTTTGGCTCCATTTTAAAAAGCATTCAGGTGTATGAGGTACACTTTTCTTTTGAAAGTCCATTTTAGGGAGTATGATTCTTGCTCTGGAATGATTCTAGATGTCTATATTTGCTTGCTGGGAAAAACAACTATCATTTTGCAAAATAAAAACTAATTATATTGTCAGTATTATGATGTTCACATTTAAGATTATTATTTTAAAAATCTTATTCTATTAGAATGGAAATGAAGAAAAATATTTTCATCATTAGTATTTTCCTGAGATTCTATAATAATTTAACCATATCCAAGGAAAATGAAAGAGTTAAGAATCACTCATACCCAGCCTTTTGCCTTTTCATTCTGAAGATATGCAAACTGTGTAGTGCTAGGAGCAGGCAGAAGCTGTTCATCAGCCATCTTTTCCTCTGAGTAGGAAACAGTTTCTTTGAGGGAGATTAATATTGCTGTTGGATTCAGAGGATAGAAGTTATGACATATTTTTGATTTAAGCTTGCTTTCAGAGTCTGAAAAGGAAAAAAAAAATCTGTCCAGTTACAGTAATACATTAATATTTTGAAAACATATTTCAAATGATTGCTTAAAATATAATTTATCAGGGGCTATTAGGAAACAAGGAAGATAATATTTTGTCCAAAGGAAAAACAAGAAATAAATGGAAAAGAAAAAAGAGAGAAAAATGAAGTGATATTAAAATAAAAGTTTGGGAGAACTCGGTTTGGAATTAGTAGGAAAACCTCATGTATGTGCACACTTTGTAAAGCTAACTTTTTCATACATGAAGATTATCTACTGTGCATGCACATACTCGATAAAGTTTTGTTTTATCAGATCCAGTTTTGTATGCAGTGCATCATTTTACTGCCCAGTACTGCATTGATTCATACAGCAATACAGAATACATATTTATGATGAGAGAAGGTTAATGGCCTTCCAAAACTCCCATTTTGTTTTAATCTTTAATTAATTCTATAGCAGGTATAATATACAACTTCTTTTTTTGTTGGTGGGGGTTTTATGTTTTGTTTCGTTTATGTTTTTTCTCCTTGTGTTTATACAAAAACACTGGAAAAAAAAACCCTCAACAATATATTTTCTCAAATAATTATTTATGTAAATATAATCCTATTAATATATAAACCTTCATCGTTTTCTATAAAAAACAACAACTTTTTGTCAAAATTTAACAGCTACATAAAAGTTCTACTGCAGTAAAAGAAATTAGTGGAAGCTATAGTTTGGATCTGTTATCATGAAGCTCTTCCTACTAAATAAAAGCAAAACCATCCATATATGTATCAGTAATTTTATAGGCAGAGCTGGAAATCTTTACTCAAGGCTTTTGATTTTCACATTGTCTTTTATTTATTTGATTCTGCTCTTCACACAGCTAACCAAAACAGATTCACTGAAGTGCTAGCACAAGTAAATGTTTGTGTACTGGTCTATATAGAAGTTTGTACACGCTAAAAAATGCATACACAAAAAAGGGTATGTCCAATGACTGTAACGATGAAAGAAGCTGCAAAATCGGTCACTCTTCTTATGAAAAAAGAGACATTCATACTAACTTATGCAGTAGATAATTACTACCGGCATTCTCTACACTGTAGTTATATGACCACACAATTTAGGAGATTATAATCTTTTAAAATTCTCAGTCGTAAGTAAAAAGGGATATAATACTGATATAACTGTTTGTGAAAGGGAAAGAAAAGAGGAAAAAAACCCAATCAACCAAACAAAAACCCACTAAACCATAATGCTTAATCTATACAGCTCAGCAAGCTCTTCATGTGGTGTTATGTTTTAATAGAAAAATTATATCAAGCTGCAAAATTATTTAAAAGTATTTAAAATATCGGTCACTTGAAGTAAAAAATTGCATACCTCGCAACATTTATGTGTATATATTGACTTGTGTAATAATTGCTCTCTATTTCTCCCTTATTGAATTCTATTTAGCCTTTGTGAGAAGAGAAAGACCACAAAAGACCATTCTTGTGTTGTGTGCATACACAATGTATAAGTTCCCAAAATTCCTTAAAGAACAAAAGACACTCTGGAGCTCTCTTTTTTTCTTTTTCACACTGACTCGAATGCTTTGCAATTACTTAACCAGTGACGGTGTTCAATTATCCAAGATGTATAGTCAGTTCTGTTTAAAAAAGGAAAAGAAAAAATGAAAAAAACACCCCAAAACCTGTAAGGTATAGGAATAAGATCAGGTCCAAATACTGAATTTTCTTATGTTTAGTTTTCTAATAAAAAATTACCCTGTATCTATTTTTGCTAGGAGGAAGAAGGGAAAATGGAGGTGGGTAAAGTCAGTGAGTATGAGAGAGAAAGAGAGCAGGTGGCACTATAAATTTACAAGCTTTTATTCAGCATTTATCGGAAAAAGGACTGTCCTTACTGCAGTGCTTGCAGCCTGAAATGCACTCCATCATTTCTCTCTGAAACGTCGATAACTCCAGGTGTGTGATGGCCTTCAGCTCTAAATCAGGTTCTGCAATTCTAACGTGACCTTCCCCTAGGCACCACTCTTGCCTTCTTATGCACAAATCGAATCAAGGCACTTTAGACTTGTCTTCCTTAGCTACTTTACCTATTGTACAAGATACAGGACAGATACAGTACATCAAAGATTTTTCAATTTCTGATTTACCCATTTCCCAGCTTGGATTGTAATGTTAATGATGTGTTTATTCTCTAGATCTGAACAATCAAAGGACTAAAATACAATAGAAGAATAAGTATTTTGCATTCCAGACATGGCAACTGAATAAGTAATATATAAACTTCAAAAAATTCTTTTGCTGCACTTACAATCACATTCAAGGCACAAAATTAACTCTGATAAAACAGAAGTAGCATGCCATTCTTTCCACAAACTTCTTGATTGTTTTCATTATTTATTGAACTAAATTGTCTTTTTTTTTGTACTGAAGAATTTTTAAAATTCATAATCAGTATAGTCCTGGCGAAAGCAATAAGAAAGAAAATACACAAGGTTTACAGGCTGCTGCTTCTTTAGGATCCAAGAACTTTTAAAAATTAGCATTAAAAAAATTAAAATAAGCTATTAATGCCCACGTGTAGTTGATTACAAGAACTCAGTTGAAGCCAAGTGCCATGGAAAATTGACTGGAATTTTAAATTTTTCTTTTTACAATGGGAAGTAATTTTCACAAACACACTATATGTTAGAAACCCTCACTGCATCTATAAATACCCCAAACTTGCAAGATGAATGCACTTACAGAAAATAAATGTTCTTGAGGCTATGGCAATCTATTACTAGGTGCATATGCTGATCGCCACCTGAGTTTGTAGGAAACATTCTGTGGGAAATACTGGTCCCTACCACTTTCATCGGGATTCACTTTCTATAGCTCAGTTTGATGCTTGAAGTAATTTAAAGTTTTATGTAGTAAATGATAACAGGAAGATTTTCTCACAGAAGCACCGATATCTCACTGAAATTTCAGTGGCTTTTGTTATTCTAGATTCAGGATAGAAGTGTTAAATAAAAGTGCAAGAATAGCTCCTCAAAAACATCAACTCATTTTGTCTCAAAATTCAGTATATAAGGAGATCTGAAGTCACTTAACTAAATACCTAAGCAAAGTCCAATTTATTGTTCTACACAGAAATCAAAATTACATATTTTTTTTCTTCCTGACTGATTTGAATTACAACCTATTGTGTGAGGGGAAAAAAAAGACTTCTCAGTCACTTAAAGTGGAATCACATTACTTTTTGTAAACAGTTTTACACACCAGGGCGCAAAATGACAAATCTTCTTTACACTCTGGTGGCTGTATTCTTAATCATGAGATAGAAAACTCAAAAAAAAAAGTTATTGAGGTGTATTTATTCCACGTAATACAAGTTGGAATACTTTCTTCAGGAGAGAGAAAGTTTGAGCTATTTTTTCTCCTTTCTCTCCTCCTACCCTTCAGAAAAAAAGCACTCGCAGCTGACTGATTATTCAATCTTTCTCCTTTGTCAGAAATGGGAAAGTTAGTGATAAAATTTAGGATGAAAGGAGTAGGAAAAGCTTTAGTTGACTTTTCTAGTGTCTTCTTTGTCACGAGACACTTCAAAAGGCCTTTTCTTTACCTTATGGCAAAGCAAGAAGATTTATAAAACTTTACAGATGTTGTTCTGTAGAAAAAAGCCCAAAATAACAGAGAGGCAGCAGCAGAATTAGCAGTGGCAGCTGAGGTAAGCCCAGGGGTGAGGGCTGGATCTGGCTGTACAGGGGGTTCCTGAGCAGCTCCCTCCACCCTGGGGCCAGGTAACAGAGACCAGAGACTGCCTGGACTACTCCAGCCCTCTGATTATTAACCACTGCTTGCTGTCCAGGTTGACAGAGACAAGGTTGATGAGACAATTCCTAGGGCAATCTAAAGGATTGGTTGAAGGGACAAGAGCGCAGGTGATGCTTTCCCTCATTCCTTCAGTTGTAGGGAAAAATGCTGAAAGGAACAGGAGAACCCACCTGATCAACATGTGGCTGAAGGATGGGTGCTATGGATGAAATTTTGGCTTTTTTGATCATGGGATGGTTTACATGGCACAAGGCCTGATGGAGACCAGTGAGGTTTACTGTCTAAATGAGGAAAAAGGGTTTTAACCCAAGAGTCGGCAGGGCTGATTGAGAGGGCTTTAAATTGGGTTTGAAGAGAGAAGGGGGTAAGACAAGGCTCAGCAGAGATGAGCCTAGTGGTGTCATGCCAGATTTGTGGGTGGAAACTATAGCCCAGCTGAAGTGCATTGACACCAATGCATGTGGTATGGATAACAAACAGGAGGAGCTGGAGATCATTGCGCAGAAGGAAAGCTGTGATATAGTCACCTTCACAGAAACATGGCAGGCTGGGGGCAGACTGACTGGAAAGTGGAACAGCAGAAAGGGACCTGGGGGTGCTGGCTGTCAACTCTTGTGCCCAGGGGACAAATAAGACCTGGCATCTTGTACTCTATCAAGAATGGTGTGTCCAGCAGGGCCACAGCAGTGATTGTCCTGCTGTACTTGGCACTGGTGAGGCTGCCCCTAAGTCCTGTGCTCAGCTCTGGGCCCCTCACTACAAGAAAGACATTGAGGTGCTGGAGCAGGTCCAGAGAAGTGCAGCAAAGCTGATGAGGGGTCTAGAGAGCAAGTCCTGTGATGAGCAGCTGAGGGAGCTTGGGTGATTTAGCCTGGAGAAAAGGAGGCTGAGGGGAGACCTTACTGTGCTCTGAAAGGAGGTTGTAGCCAGGTGGGGGTCACTCTCTCCACCCCAGCAATCAGTGACAGGATGAGAGGATATAGCCTCAAGCTGTGTCAAGCAAGGTTCAGGCTGGACATCAGGAGGAACTTCTTCATGGAAAGAGTTGTTAAATATTAGAATGGACTGCCCAGGGCAGGGGTGGAGTCACCATCCCTGGAGTTACTTGAGAAATGACAGGATGTGGAACTTAGTGCCGTGGTCTAATTGACAAGGTGGTTATCAGACAAAGGCTGGACTCGATTTCAGAGGTCTTTTCCAACCTAAATGATTCTGAGTGACCAACAACATTTATTGCCACTCTGTTCATTGCTGCATAAGGCTGTAGAGGCAGTGCAATCCAAGGCTGTTTCCCGGTGCCTCTGAATACTGCCTGTTCTATTTGGTTTAGGGTTGTTTAATGTACTCCCTCCATTTCTCAGAGCAGATCAGAGCAAAGGTTTATAACTGTTACCCTAATTTCAGATTAGGATGGCTTCTTCCTTCTGAAGTAATTAGATTCCTGTTGAGTCCTGTTCTGTAAACACTAATCATTAATTTATTGAATATTAGACACCTCAAATTAGACACTCACATAGTCACACACGTAACTATAATATAATGTGTGGGAAAGATAAGGCAATTTTTTCATACCCTCATTTAACGCAAATGCTATGACCAAATACTAAAAGATTTTTGCATATATGATTTGTGTACATTACAAACATTAAACAATTATTTAGTTGTGCTTTTGCTATACTAAGATTACTTCTCAAATTCATATATGATAAAGACACAACAATGATGGATTTATTAAAGACAATTGATGCATTTAAACCCAAGAAGTTGCATTTTTATTTAAAAATAAATTTAAAAAGTACATTTAATGCTGCACAGATAAGCCCAGTCTTTGCACACAATAATCATTTGCTATTTAATTTTCCTGGGCTGGATTGCTTCATATCTTGATCTGATGAGCCATTTCAGCTATCTTTCCTACCCCCATATGCTTGACATTTTGTTCATTAGGATTGGCTTTCCTGATCGTCACAATACAAGATAAACTGTTATATTAAGAGGAAATGATGGTGTCGCCTCTCCATAATTGAATCTGGAAGATGTATCTGCTGTTCTTTAGAATGACATATTCGGGAAGCCAAATAATCAACCTCAAGGGAACAGTGTTCTGTGCCTGAGAGATTCAGGTCACCTAATACTTCACCAGTGTTTTTTTGCAGAAAATGTGAAGCTTTTGTCAAAAGAAGCTCGCTCACCTGATAAATAATGATGTCATATAGAAATATATGTTTTTGCTAAAAATGCTTTAAAAATAAGGTTTAAGGTACTAATTCAGAGAGAATGGGATATAGAATGGTCTATTCATCACTCTCTGTTGTCTTGCAAAGGCTGTGTTCCAGGAGTGAACTTCAAATGCTCTTTTCTCTTGCTTTATTTTTCCCTTCGAAGAGATAAGACCATAAAAAAAATGATACCTGAAATTGGTGTTTAGAAAAGAAGTTATTATGTAAAAAATACAGTGGTATTTCTTTCTTTCTTTCTTTTTTTTCTTTTTTTCTAATGTAGATAAACATTTATTTTAGCATGCATGTTTTCTGTAGGAAAGGATCAAGGACATCCAGAAAGGATTATCTCCATCCCAAATTCTCCAGCCGTGAAAAAGTATGATGATGTTGCCAATTACAGTAACTGGTAAGAGATGTGTAACACAGTCTTCACAGAATCAGAGAGAGCAATTATAACTTCTTTTAATTTTTATGTCAATACATGCGAAAACTCTAGTAGTTTGGTTTTTTTCAAAATCACATTATTGTCATGCAGGAATATGTAATTTTTAGCTATTATATTCTGGAATTCTTTTTCCTTTCTTTCTAGTAAATTTAAAACTGCAAAAGCCTTAACAGTTTTTAATATTTCATGTTTCCTAAAGCATCTTTCCTTCCGAATTTCAGTTTCAATATTACCTGTATAAAAAAGGAAATATGTGTGATTTGATACTGAAATCTTTTTTGGCAAAACAAAGCATGAAAAAAATTCTTCATAATCTGTTTATAGATTAAAACATGAAGGGATTATTCTGAGCTCATGTTGCACTACTCTTTTAAATGGAGATTTTCAGAAAGAACCACAACCTTTTTGCTCTCATCTCTGGATGACAATCAGAGTTAGAAATCAGTCATTTGTGACTAAGGTTTCAACCTTTACTAATTTCTTTTCTTGATATTGATATATAATATCTTCTTTATTTGATATTACAATGGGCATACAATTTCATTTTTCTCACCACACTTCCCTTTCTCATAACAACAAACTGGATAGTGTACATTTCTCAATCAAAACACTATAAAAATTTATCTGTGAACTATTTGGGGGGTATAGTCTTTGTTTCACATCAAGAATCTCTGCTAGATTTCATATGCAGTCTCTTGTCCTCTCCCTCTTTTCCACTCCAGTACTTTCCACATAGCGTTTTTCTTATTTATTTTATCCCTTTTGCCATAAAGGTATTGTCTTGTTATTGCAATTATCCTTTTTCTTTTTTAAAGATCTTGGTTTTCTCATCTTCTAATAGATGATCGTTCTTCAGAAACTTCCTGGAGAAAAACTACGATTGGGATAAAAGAATCCCAACTAAAATAACTGTTATTTTGAGCTGAAAACAAAGCAATCCAGCCTCACAACTTTCTAGTTATAGACCCACAGATAAAGTCTATTCAAAGGCAAGAGTGAGCATCTGACATGTTTATAAGACAGAACTCTATGGTACATAACTGTAATTTTGCCAGCGATTGCGTACATTTTCGAGGCTGCCCTTTTCCATGTTATTTCACAATAATCAGCTGAGTGAGAAAATCCATTATGACATCACAGTCACAGAATCACAAAAAGGTTGAGGATAGAAGGAAAGTCTGAAGAGTCTTCAGGATAAACCCCCTTTCTCAATCAGGGCCATCTGCAGCCAGTTTCCCAGGACCATGCTTTCCAGTATCTCCAATGATGTACACTCCACAATCTCCATAGCAACATGTCACTCTCACAGTGAAAAAGTGTTTCCTGATGTTTAGAGAGAACCTCCTGTGTTTCAGTTTTTCCTATTGCCCCTGGTTCTGTGGATGGGTACCACTGAAGAGTCTGGCTCTGTCTTCTGTAGATCCTCTCTTAACACATTTACTCCTGACAGTTCTGTTTTCCAGGCTGAACAGTTCCAAATGTCTCACCCTTTTCTCTTAGGAGGGGTGCTACTGTCCCTTTGTCATCTTTGTGGCCTTATGTTGGACTCTTCAGTATGCTCTCTCATTCTGAGGAGCCCAGAGCTGGATAGAGGACTCAAAGAGCGGCCTCATCACTGCTGAGAAAAGGGAAGGATCACACACATGGAACTCCAGGCAATACTTTGTCTAATGCACCCAGGATACCATCGGGCTTCTTTGCAGCAAGAGCACCTTGATGGCACCTGTTCAATCAGACACCCTTTCAATCAGACAGAGCATTTTTTTTTTACAAAGGTGCTTTTCACCTGTGTGGCTCCTAGCTTATATATTTGGGCTTGGGGATGTTCCTCCCATGTAGAGGATTTTGCAGTTCTTGTTGAATTCTGTGATATTTCTCTTATCTCAGTTCTCCAGCTTGTTTAGGTCCCTCTGGCTGGGAGCATGAATGTTTGGCGTATCAGCCACCCTTCCGTGTTTTGTACGAACAGAAAACTTGCCAAGGTTTCCTCTGCCCCATTGTCTATATCAGTTAATGGAGATGCTAAACAGGACTGGACCCAGTACTGATCCCTGGAGTACAGTACTAGTCACTGGCCTCCAACTAGAATTTGAGCCATTGATTGCCTGCCTCTGGGCCCAGCCATTCAGCTCATTTTTAACTCACCTCACGGCTCATCTAGCCCAGACTCCAACACCTCGTCTATGAGGATTTTATGGGCGACAGTGTCTTAAGCCTTAATGAAGGCCAGAAAGACAATGTCCATCACTCTCCCCTCATGCACCAAGCTAATTATTTCATCATAGGGGTTTATCAAGATGGTCAAGTGTGATTTCCCCCTTGGTGAACCCCATCTGATTTTTGTGTACTTATGTTTATGGAAGTGTTTTCCAGAATTAGGCCTGCATCACCTTTCCAGTTTTACAGCAGGACGGTTTTGGAGAAAAAGGAAATGCCGCCATTTTGAATGACTACCAGTTAAAAGTCTCTTAATTTTGTCTCTGACTCCAACAGTGGTGTATTGATTTAAGAAATCCAAATGCTTTCTATATCAGTTTTTATGTCCATGGCATGTAGCTAGATAACAATACTGGCAGATACATAGGGCTTCCCTGATGACTCAATTTACAACAAAGCGAAAAAAAATCTTTCACATAACATTAACATTTCAGTGCCATTCTGTTGATAGCAAATCACTTAGAATGCAGCAGATTTTGAATTCACCACTTGCTTCTATATTGGATAACTTCATGTTCAATACTCCTTCTGGCTCAAAATATGCAAAGGTCTTCTTAAATCAAATAATAAGTTCTGAATATTTGGAAATTTAAACAAGATGTTATTAAAACATTTTTCATACCATGCTTTTAACTAATGAACTTTAAAACATCAAAATGGAAGCATTTATCTTTCCCATAATACCTAAACCTTGAGGCAATGAATCATCTGAAAGGAGGAATGCTTTGCAGAGCTGTTTTCCTACAAAATTTAAAAGCTATCTCTAGTAGAATTATTTTAAGGGACAATTTGCAAGTTCTACTGCATGTTTTATACTTTTAATGTGTTTCATGCCTAAAGACTTTAAAGATTGGTAAAATATGTTGCTCATACCTTTCACCATCAGCTTTGTTATCCTCCCAGTCTTTTCATGTAAAAGAAAGACAGTACATGATCTTAAAAGAAAAAGATATTGTTAGTAACAATAAAGTGAAAAAAGTGAAAAGGATTCACTCTGTCCATATTAATTTTTTTTCCTAAATGTGTTTTATATGTGGAGAAAGGAGGAGTGAAGAAAATGTCCTCACACACTTTTACACTAGACCATAAAAGAACCTGCCAATAATGGCGAAATAAGTTGCTTTGGCGTGTGTATTAAAAAGCTAGTCCTATGACTGTGAAGTGGTCTGTTATAAAGAATAATATTGTGTTTTGTCGTAAAAAGTATGATAGTTCACTAACATTCATTCACATCTTTGCCTTTCTGTTGGTTATCATAATGTGTTTGCAGAATTTTTGAATAAGCAGGTTAAAGAGAATAGATATACTAAATAAGCACTTTCTGAAGGGAACTTTATCCCATATTTGTTCCAAGTGTTCCAGGTATCTTATTTTCTGAAAAGTGCTGACCATTGTTGGCAACAAGGTACCACAGGATATGTGCCAGTACACTGAGTAGTGGCACTGACCTTTAATCTTAAAGTCTTATGAATATCATGCAAAGCTGAAAGATGTGATGTACTAGGTTTTTTTTAATTTCTGTGAAATAAAAACTCTCTTCACAGATTAGAATCCCAGCTTTCACATTTTAGTCTCAAATGACCCAATTTGATATTTCTGTTTAAAGCATGTATTTTTTATCATCTTTTATAAAACTTGTTGAAACCTTAAAAAAACAAACAAACAAACAAGAAAACCAACCAAATCAAAATCATAAAATATTTTTCCTAAACCAGTAGACATCAAATAAAGTAATTATTATGGTATAATAATAAATAATATATGGTGCCTCAAGAAAGTAAAAGTAAGAAAACCAAAATACTGCTATCTTGTTAAATATATGTCTACAGCCTATTGGAAATATATGAATTTATCACTGAAACCTGCTGTAGTGGGTTGACATTTTCTGGCTGCCAGATACCTACGAAGCCACTCTCTCACTATTAAGTGGACAGGAGAAGAAAATAAAACTAAAATGCTTGTGCATCAAGGTAAAAGCAGGGAAATTCCTTACCACTCACTGTCATGGGCAAAAGAGACTCAGCTTAAATAAAAATGATTTAATTTATCATCAATTAAAGTGCATTTGGATAGTGAAAAAAAGAAGCAACCAAACAAAAGAAAACAAAGAATAAAATCGAACATCTTGCACTCCTTTTCTAGGTTCAGTTTCACAATGGCAACACTTATTTAAGAGATCACTCCAGACAGCATAAGAATTACTTCAGAAATAAAGCATTGTGTCTCTGGTTTAGTTCCCTTTTATGTAGTTACGTATTTGCTTTTCTAAAACATTGTTTCTTTTCTTAATAGATCATAAATATTGTCATTGCAGGAAATCTATTCTAAAGGGGTATTTCATAGCCAGTATTCTGGGAACAGTGTAGGTAGAACCACTACCCAGTTGTGAGGGGTGGGGTGGGGAAGATCAAGGCGCAGCTGGAGCTGAACTTGGCAAGTGACACAAAGAATAACAAGAAGAGCCGCTTCTATGGGTATTTCATCCAGAAAAGGCAGGTCAGAGAAAGTGTACCCCCACTGATGAGCAAAGCTGACAAACTGATAAGAACAGACAAGGAAAAAGCTGAGGTATTCAACAATGTTTTTCATCTGTCTTCACTGGCAACCTCTCTTCCCATACCTCTTGAGTGGATGGACTACAGGGACTGGAGGAGCAAAGTCCCTAACTACATAAGACAAAATCAGATTTGTGACCACACGAGGAACCTGAACATACATAAGCATATGGAACCAGACAAGACACATTACAGAGTCCTGAGGGAATTGGCTTACGTAGTTGCCAAAACACTATCCATGATATTTGAAAAGTCATGGAAACCAGATGAAGTCCCTGGTGACTGGAGAAAGGGAAACATTGCACACAATTTAGAAACGGGTAGAAAGTGCAAGGACTTGGCACTTGGCCCCATACTATACTATGCTACACTACACTACACTACACTACACTATACTATACAATACTGTACTATACTATACTATACGCCTTGGCCCACCAATCCTGCCTGTCCACATTGCTCTGCAGAGCCTTTCTGCCCTTCGGCAGATCAACACTCTTGCCCTACTTGGTTTCATTTGCAAACTGTCTGAAGCTGCACTCGATCCCCTTGTCCAGATCACTGATCAAGCTATCAAATAGGACCAGCCCCAATACTGAGCACTGGAGAACACCCCTTGTGCCCGGTCAGCAGCTGGATTAAACTCCATTCACCACCACTCGCTGGACCTGTCAATCCAGCCATTTTTTTACCCAGCTAGGAGAACTTTCATCCAATCCTTGAGCAGCCAGTTTCCCCAGGAGAATGCTGTGGGAAATAGTGTCAAAAGCTTTACTGAAGACTAGGTAAACAACATCCACAGCATTTCCCTTATCACCTATGTGGGTGGTCTTTTCACAGGAGGTCAGGTCAGTCAAACAAGACCTGCCTTTCCCAAACCCGTGTTGACTGGGCCTGTGCTATGATCCAATTAGTGAGAAATGTCTGTGCTCGAATAAAGGTGCAGATGAGACCATATGCCAAAGTGAATAATATGGATTTTATTTAAGAGTAAATGTGGTGCAGAGATATAATGAAATAGAAAGGGGGAGCAGGGAGAGAGACATCAAGTAGAAGATGGTCACCACCTGTGAATCCAGCCGTGTCCAGTTGGTCCTTCATCCTGGGCTTCTTGGTGATGGGCGTCCCAGAGTTGTTCTTTGAGGGTACCATCTTTATGAAGTCCAAATTCCAGGTATCCACAGGGCATAGATGATGTTCCCATAATTTGGGGTGATATGTGTATGAGCTGTAGCTTTCTTTCCCACTTTGCTACAGTGGGAATTTTTGTCCAGATGCATTAACCACCATGTACGAACCAGACCTTACTTCTGTCATGCCTAGAATTAGCACTTTCCTGTTGTAAATTCCTGCCTTCTGAGCTTATTTCAAGTTCCCATAGTGGTGGTTTATTTTACAGCAAGTTCCTTCTGTGGCTTTGACAGTGTTGTGACACAGGTAACTGTGCTCTTTTAGCCTGATCTCCCATTTGTCCTGTGATGGCACTCAAACTGATCTGCTCCGTAGCCTTGCCCAGCACTGAACTCAGACTGACACAATTGTAGCTCCCCAGATCCTCCTTGCAGTCCTACTTGTGAAATCAGCCTTACAGACAATAACAAAGGGCCGCCAAATATAAATGTCAATAGTAAGTGTAATTTTCTGCTGGAGTAATAACAAGTAGTACCACCCCTTTTATAGTAGGGGATGACTCATTCCTCATCTCATCTATTTCCTAAGTGCCTACACCAAAGAGGGGACTACTAGGGACAAACTGTATATCCTTGTTAATAATCTGGGCTTACAATACATATCCAGATGGGGTGGAAAAGAGCATGTAGAGTCTTTACTCATCCACTTGGGCTCTGTGAAGAACAAGTTCCCCACATTACATATTTTGAGAAAAAAATTACTTGGTTTATTTCTGGTGTCATAAACTCTCAAAATCTTTTAACCTGGATGCATCCTTAGCTTTGATCTTCACAAAGTAATGCTTTTAAATTTAATTTTCTATTTTCATTTAAACATTCTTGTAGTGTATAGATCATTATAGCTACTTAAAAGTTCATTTGTGTTTTAATAATCCATATGAGCTCTTGGCATCTCTGTAACAAGATCATGCTGTGAAATCTTAATTCTTATGCTATTATGAAAAACTTGTTTTGTTCACTTAAAAAATCTCATTTAGTTTCTTTATAAATGGTTTTTGCTTTAATCACTGAAAGATCTCCAGGTAGATTATATCAAATTGCCTTACTGTTCTCACTAACAAAGGCAAAGAATGACTAAAATAGCACTATTTATTTATATTATTTTCTATGGAAAAACATTTAACACCTTCAAAACAGAATTAAGGGAAAAAGCAATGGAGCGAATGATGTTAGAAAAATATGCACACTAAATCTACATTACACATAGTTGAAGAATATAAGCTTGTTATTTGATGCATTTTAAAGAGTGTTCTGCCAAGCTTTCAGCTGAAGGAACTGTGCTGAATCTGTGTACTGTTCAATGCATCAGATATTAAGGAGAGTCTGCAGCACACAAAGAAATTGAAAAAAAAGTAATGTTCATCACTCAAGAAAACATTTTATCAATCAAATTTGTAGATTAACTTCTCATCAGAAACATACATATCATTCTACCTGATCATAAACTTAGATTGTGCAAAATACTATCTTGCAACAAAATATACAATAAAAATAAAACTTATTAAAAGATCAGCCAGCAAATATTTTGATCAATAGAGAAGTTAGGAGAGGAAATGATGTATGAATCTCTTCCAGTTACAAGTGAGTTCCCCAGAAAAATTCTTGTAAGCAGTTACATTACTATAAGAAGTGATCTAAATTCACAGGGTCTAAAATCACAATCTAAAGTCAAAAGCAGGTCAGGTATGCTAATGTTGTGTTCTTCACTAAATAAACATTTTAAAGCTCATGAAAGGCTGAAACTTTACTTCCTAAGTCATGCTTTAGGATGAAGAAGCAATTTTTCATTAGTTGTCTTGTATTGTACCTGCAGTGTAATGTTTTTGTCATAATAGTGAGAAATAAATAAAAGACAAAGTTGCAATATTAGCATTCAGTTTCAAAAAAAAAAAAAAGGCAGTGTCTGAAAAAGCTGTTTTCTTACTGATGAAAAATCTGAAAGGAATATTTGCGATTTTTTTTTTAGTCAGACTCTAAGCATGGAGATTTAGTTCAATTTATTATTTGTATCTTGAGGACACCACACAAGCTTGATCAGGAACTAACATGTCCTTGCTGTAAGAATAGCATAATTAATTATAAGGAAGATAGTACTTATCAAAAATTGTACAGTTGAACAAAATGAATAAAACAACTGAAAATAGGCAAGAAAAAAAAAATAACAAGATGAACAGCATATCTTGCCCTGGTAAGAGTCATAAAGTATATTAAAATATGAATACTCAGTTTCACTGATATTGAAACTGGAAATTTGAATTGGGATTAATCTCAATTGATAGCACGACTAGAATAGATATTGAAGCTGGTTAGGGATCTGAAAACTAGCAAGACTCTGCTAATCAAGGTCTTACTCATAATCAACAGAACAAGAGGGGTCATCAGCTTTGCGGGTTGAGTCATGCCATCTCTGAATTTCCTTTTCCTGCCTTTTTTTTCCTCATAAACCACATAAAGAATCTGTGTGATTAGTTTTCTTTTTAAGGTTTTAGCTTTTAAATAGCTATTGATAAACGCAATGAATCTTATCCTTTCCATTTGTTGATTAATTATCCTCTAACTGGATACTTTTACTGGTGCTCTCATTGCATTAGATCTATTTTAACAGAATTTGAAAACCATAGAAGAAATTAATCTCTGGAGGTCAATAGGATCCAGTTTGACTGTAATCCAAATTTTGTCCTGCTTTGTCATCATAGTACAAATATCTTATTTTATTTGTTTCCTATTGTATCTTGTATTCTTAGATTTTAATAAGGGGTTTGTTTGTTTGTTTGTTTTTTTCACTTTAATTGTTATTTGTATTGGGTGCAGGTGTCCAGGTGTTTGTAGTGGGGGGCTGCAGAGGTGGCCTCCATGAGACATGGCTGGAGCTGCCTCATGCTGGACACAGCCAGTTCCAGGCAGCTCCAGCAAATCCACTACAGGGTACAGCTGAGCCCCACAGCCCCAGGCCAAAGTGGTGGCACCACAGGGTAAACACACTTGAGAAAGGGGAAAACACTGTAAGGCAGTGAGGGGTGGGGGAAAATGTGTGAGAAAGAGCCCTGTGGACACCAAGATCAGAGAAGGAAGACAAGGTGCTCCAAACACTGGCACAGACATTCCTCTTCAGCCTCTGGATGGGACCAAAGTAGAGCAGTTATTCCCCTGCAGACCATGGAGTATCCCATACTGGAGCAGTTAGACATTTTCAGAAGGACTGCTGGCTGTGGGCAGGACCCATGCTGAAGCAAGCAAAACATGAGGAGGAAGGAGCAGCAGACTGCTGCTGACCCCAATCCCCTACTCCCCATGCTGACAGCAATGTCCGCAGGGAAGGAGGTAGAGGACTTGGGAAAGAAATAGTGAAGCCGGGAAAGGGGTAGGGGGAAGGTGATGTTTTACTTTTGTCTTTGCTTCTCACCGTCCGACAATTCTAATTGGCAATAAATTTTCACCAAGTCAGTTTTTGTGACAATATGCCCATCTGATGATGTGTCCATGTGGAAGGCAGTCTCCCTCTGTTTAACTAAACCCATGAGTTTTTAATCTTTTCTTCCCCTGTTCAGTCAAGGACATGGAGTGAGAGAACATCTGGGTAGGCATCAGGAATCCGGTCAAGGTTAATCCAACACAATGCTAAAAAGAAAAGAGAGAAAGTAGGGATTACCAAAACATTTATTTGTTCAGTTTACTTTTCTTCCTTGCCTTTTTTTTTCTTGAGTATCTAACTGAAAGAAAGCAAGACAGATAAATTAAATTGAGCAATTCTTGTATTAGTCTGATTGCTAACACAGAAAAATAGAAAAGAAATTACCTAGCAATGTATATGTAGTGTGAACTTTCAAGGCTTCAGTTCAGTCACTGAGTCTAAATGAATTTAGTTGTAACCTTGGACAACCTTTGATTTTTTCAGTAAGTTTTCTCAACGGTTCACTCTTTGAAGCCATACTGTTATTTAAGTATGTTTGCAATGTTCTTTGAAATAAGTGACTTTTATAGACCCTACTAGACAGCATGAAACACAATACTGCATAATGTTACATGGGTATACTCTATCACAACCCATCCCTCAAAGTATGGACTCAGTATTGTACTCACTGAGAAATACTTCAAGGTAATGTAAAGTTCAAACCAGATTGTAACCTAGAGGCTGCCAAGTTCATAAGCTTGCTTGCTGCAAATGTCATACTGTTTAACCATAATATGTTCTTAACAGTTATTTTCCTCCGAATGTCCAAGCATTTTCTAGGTTTGTTTTTTTTTATTTGTTCTGTGCTATTTAGTAGAATTAAGGGAAGAAAAAGCATAAAGAAGAAATTTACCTGGCTGCACTCCTAATCTCTGCATTTGCAAAAACAAGCAAATTTTAAAAAATCACGTATAACACCAGTGCGTATCAAATCTAAATATCATCTGCCTCCGTATTCTTCACAACATTTGGACTAACTAAATGTGATATCAAGGATTCAGCATGTGTGCAATGTAATTTAATAAGGGCCATATTGACTGAGATCTAAACTGTTGTTCTGAGAAATCTCAAAAAATACTTCCTCAGAAACATACATGACTAACTTCAGCACCATGTAAGCTCCTTGTTGGCAGTTACAGTGTACAAATTTGGAAAAATACTCTTTTAAGAAGGGCAGTTGTTTTTATTTAGATTCATAAATAGCTCAACTTGATGGATTGATCAAAGTGTTTTAAAATGTAAAATCTCCCTTAGAACTAAGTACAATGCAGAGATAAGAAAAATGTAAATTCAGTAATTTAAAGGTCAAGCCCATTATATGGCAGCAATCTGAATGTCAAATCTACCTTTTCCTCAAGTTTTTCCTATCTTTTTCCTCCTAATTGTGTTTGTCCAGTCTTTCTCTTTGGCCTTTTCATTTATTGCAATATGACTTCTCCATGGTTTGTTACTTTTCCATCTTCTATCACTTTTTTGCAGTAGTAGAAAGACAAGAAGATTTCTCTTTTTCAGTTTATTGTTCTTCCTCTCATTTTTTCACTGCTTCTTTCGGGAGCAGGAAGTCCAGTCTAAACAGAATACAGTCAAGTATTTCTTTGCCTTTCCTGGATTCATTGAAGGTATTTTTCATTTTTAGTCTCTGTTCTCATTAGTATATATATTAAGTAGCTTATCTCCTCATTTGCTCTTTTACTTGTTTCATACTTTTCCTTATTTTTCAGTATACTTTCCCATTGTTTCAGGTTTTTTATTTTTCTTCATTGTTCTTGATCAAGAAAAGAAAAATTCTAAGTCCTGCAGGTGAGACAGAATAACTTGCAACAGTACAGACTAATCGTGGATGTCCTCTTGCACTGTGAGTCAGACATGAGTCAGCAATGCATCCTTTGGGTGGTGAAAACCACCAAATATATCCTTTTTCTAATGTACCACTTACAGAGGTATATTAGAGAAAGGCTATATTACAGATCAAGCAAATGGTTTATTTCTCTTTATTTGGTATTTGTGATGTCTTAGTTAGAGAATCATCTCTGATTGTGGCCACCCCAATATGTAAGATGTTCAGACAGCTCAAACATATTTCATTTGAGGAGATATTGAGGCAGCTGGATTAGGCTGCATGCAAGAAAGCTCACGAAGATCTAATCATGGTCTTCTACCACGTAGAGGGTAACAGTACAGAAAGGACTAGACTTGACACAGAGGTGAAGAGATGAGGAAAGAAGAATATGTTCACAAGCTGTAATAAAGGGAAAAAAGAATGGTTAAGTAGTTGTGTCTCTTATGATTCTCATAGAGAAGCTGCTGATGTACAGCCTGGATGAGCAGACAGTGAGCTGCGTTGAAAACTGGTTGGATGGGCAGGCCCAGAGAATGGGTTGATCAGTGGGCATAAAGTCTAGCTGAAGGCCAATAACTAGTGGTGTACCCTAGCAGTCAACACTGGGCCAAGTTCTGTTTAACATTGATATCTTCATTGATACAGATGATGCAACAGGGTGTACCCTCAGCAAGGTTGCTGATGACACAAAACTGGAAGGAGAGGCTGATATGCCAAAATGTCATGCTTCCATTCAGAGGGACTCCCTGTGACTGACGAAATCCCTAGAGGTAGAATGTGACTCACTGGATTAACCCCTAAAATTTAAGAAGGCTCAATGGATATGAGCCAGGGCCATGAGCCCATAAAACTCAGGGAATAATGCAGGATGACCACAGCTATTGCAAAGAAGCTCACTTTTATCTCAACTGGTGAAGCCACACCTGGAGTATTGTGTCCAGTTCTGGGAACATCAGTAGAGAACAGGCCTAGAGAGATTCCAACAAAAAGCCACAGAGAGGATGAAGAGACTGGAGTCTCTCTCATATGAGGAAAGGCTGAGGTAGCTGAGGCTGTTTAGCCTAGAGAAATGAAGTCTTGAGGGGATCTCATCAATGTCTATATGTACTTAAAAGGAGGATGCAAGGAAGACAGAGACAGACCATTCTCAGTGATGCCAGGGGCAGAACCACAGACAATAGGCACAAACTGAAACACAGATGGTTCTCTCTGAACATCAGGAAAGGCCTTTCTCACTGTGAGAGTGACTGAACACAGTTGTTTGTGGAGTTTCTTTCCTTGCAGTCATTCAAAAGCCATCTGAACATGGTCCTGGGCACACAGCTCTAAGTGGCTTTTCTTAAGTAGGAGGTTAAACCAGGTGACATCCAGAAGTCCCTTCTAGCCTCAATAGTTTTATGTTTCTGTGATCTTAATCTCAGAACCAGGGCAGTAAGAACTTTTATAACTTGACTTAAAATCACGTGTAAAGCAGTGTAAATGGGAAAAAAACCCCAAACAAACCCATTATTTGTAGTTGTTTGTGTTGATAGGAAGATATATTGGGCTGGTTGAAGCTAGATGGGTTGGAGGTATACTGCTGGTGAGGATGGAGACTTGTAGCCAGACAGAAATGATGGAATATGAAGGATGTTACGATCACTAAGGAACGCAGGTGTATTTTGAAAACAATGCACTGAACTGTCTAAGTGTGATTTTGTACCTGAAACAACCAAGATTTCACTATCAGTGTGAGATTTACCACTATCTTCTCTCCATTTCTGTATTTCTCAGGTCAACTTTCAGTCAGTTTTTCTTCATTCAGGAAATCATTTCCTCCCAGGCCAAGAAAGGGTTGGGTAATGACACATATGTCTTTCTGTCAATCTTACATTTCCTTTTGAATGGAAATATTGAATGCAGTCCAAGCCAACGTACAAACTGTGTTCAACATACAAACTGTGTCTGTATAGTGAGGATAGTCAGGAGATGAGAAAACTGCGGGAAAACAGCATTCAAAGTATTTTCAAAGTATTGGTTGAATTTATGTTGGAACTCGTATTTATACCATGGTACACAACACGGACCTGGGCTTAAACACTTCCCAGTTGTCTTGCTGAAGACATTGATTAAACCAGCAAGTGCACTTTCTTTTGGAAAACAGCCTTTGAGAGCCATTGGGAAGGAGCCTTTGGGGAGGAACCATGTTATACCCTGGCTGGATGATGAGAGAACCAAAACTGTAAGGCACAGAAAAAATTAACACACTTTTCCCACAGTACGAACACAAATAATGACCAAAAAGAAAAAAAAATAATCAAATAATATTAATGTTCTCATTTGAACTTGACACATTTCTTAAACGAGCTAGCAATCACAACGTCAAATTTTGCTTAGGGATCCACAAACACAAAACCTGATGACTGCTCTCTGTTTATTGACAGTGTGACTCATCTCCCAATATCATTAACATTTTTTCTCTGAATTCTGACCATGCCGCATCCTAAGTATGAGCTTCAGTAGTAGTAGTTTAAATCATAACTTTGCTAATACTTAAGCCGTTTTTCAACTAAGTATTACTCAGCTTTCTCAGGATCTTCAGTGATGGCTGAATTGCGTCATGTTAAAACCATGAAGAGAATAGAATGAGACTTTTAGAGCCTTGGAAAGTGGCACAATTTCTCTATATATGTCTCACCTCACTGAAAATAATATTTATTGAGACTTTTAAAAACCATGGAGTTTTTTGGTTATGCTGATTTTTTTAAAGAAAGACAATTTGTATTTATCGCATGGTTACTTTTAACTGAGTATACCTCTAATCCATGGTCAGATCTCAATGTTTATTTGAAGTCTTTTTTATCTCTGTATTTGCCTTTCTAAAGTGGAGGATGACTGCCGAACCATAAAGCAAAACAATTACATTTCTACCCTATCAGCTCCTTCCTCATTTAAACTCTCTTCCATTCTTCTGTCTTCTCAGAAAGGATGAGAAAGATGAATAAAGGAGTTCAGACAAATAGTTAAATTTACTACTGAATCAAAAGTAAAAAAAAAATCACATGCTAAAATTGTCTTGTGCTCCAACACGTTGCATAAACATCTCTTTAAACTGGCTATATTTTTGTTTTGTTTTTAGTTGTTGCTTTTCTATTCCAATTTATTCTAATTGGCCAGAGCCACACCATCCTGAAAATTGCCCTTGACTACCATTATTTTCTTGGCAAGACAGGTGTTCTTGCACAGTGTGCTGCAGAGCAAGAGATGCAATTCCAAGTCAAATTTCAAGTGACTAATTCTATGACATAAAAGGCAAAGAAATTTCATCAAATGAAATGGTGACAAAATGAAGTTTTGTTTGCAAGTTAAAGTGGAAACATAATAGAATGCAGAGCAGCCAAAGGTACATACTGAATTCACAAAGAAATGTATTACTTTATGAGCAAATTATAGTCATTTGTATTCTCAGCAAGTAATGGTGCTAATTGATATGAATTAACAAGAAATTAAAGTAGGTGGCATTGAAATACTTTTTATTTCACATCTTCATTCTTGTGTTTGTCATGTATTCTGTAAACTGCAAAGATCTCTTTTAATGTAGCAGTTCAGACTGTGCAAAAAGGTTCAGAGTCCTGCTTTGCAAGTGATTGTCAAATATTTCTCAAAAGTCTACTGATGTATACTTTCTGGAATCAGACAACACACATAGAACTAAACCCTTGATGACATTCTGTATTTTTTCAAGCCAGTATATTTTTAATAGAGATTTGGAATTGAAACATTATCTCCTTACCGTTTATTGCACTCCCCAATGGCACAATTCCTCATCCCTTTCTATCAGTATATCACACAGCCCTTCTTAGCGGTTCATTGCCAGTTGCCCACTGTACCTTGGTTTGTCACTCCATTCTACTAGAAAAAAAAACCCAAACAAAACCTTTGTGTCACATGGTAAACAAGGTCAGAGAAGTGATCTGAAATTATTCAAGGCCAGGTTGGATGGGGCTCTGAACAACTTGGTCTGGTGAAAGGTGTCCCTGTCCATGGTAGGGGGGTTGGCACTAGATGGTCCTTCCAACCCAAACCAAAACCATACACTCAGAAGCACAAATTCCTGATACAAGCTATACTTCCGTCATGCTCTCATGCTCTTTAGATGTTTAAAGCAGACTAATATAGCTCTAAAATATTATATAAAAAAGGGATAGTACTTCTAATACTCTTTCATAGAGGAAAATAAGAGTTTGAAAGCAAAATACAAAAGCACAAGGTCACCTGTAGAAATTTTACTTCCTCATATGTCATCTTGCACCCTAGCTTTTTGGGACAAGTTCTGCAAGCCATATTGACAAAAAATCTGTTTCTGAATATCCTGGCCAGGAGCTGTTGTCATAAGCATTTCCAAATTACTGTATCTACAAAGCACTGAATTAATTGGGCATAATATATTTTTGGCATGTGACTTCATAAAATGTAGCATAATGTCACGAAACCTACCAGCCTGAACTTCACTGTTTGTAGAGGTGACAGTCTCATGGGAACATTTTCAGTTCTGAATGCATGCAATTTGCCTTGAAAGTAAACTGTTGGCTCTTCCTAGTGCAACTTGTTCTCTATCCCTCTTTTTCAATAGCCAAGCCAAATAAGATGGAATTTTTTAGATTTTTTTTTATTTAGATCACACTTTCCTCACAACTTAATAAGAAAAAAGCAATTAAGAATATCCCATCAAAACTCTCAACACCCACGTAAAAAATCTAGAAAAGAATCTGAAATAGCTGCAGTACAATAACATCTAACTTTAAATTACCAAAAGAATACATGTATATATACCTCTGTGTATATATGTTTATGTTTCATATATGTAGATTTGTGCTCGTGTAAATGTATTTTTTTTCCTCTTTATGGACTTGGTGAAGTATTTAACGCATGACAATTTTTATTAAACAAATGACTGCAGACAATGATTAAAGAAAGGTCTAGCTTGTTTCACAGCACAGTTTATAGTGCTAAGTATTGCCATTTTGAGATGGTGATCTCAACAACATCAACCCTGTAATTTGAAAACCAATTTTGCAACTGATGAGGTATTTCAGAGTGACTTTATTCCCACTGTACAGAATCAATGTTTTATTTAACTGAAGTACTAAATTTCACACTAGTTTTTCTGTAAAAATTTATATAAAAAACATAATTCCTGAGACAGATATGGATATAGATGTACAGCTCAAGAAAATGAATGTTTTCTCCAAATAGATTATCTAATTTAATACCAACATTTAATAAATTGTTTTGCATTTTAGTTATAAATGAAACTAATTTTTATTAATTATATAAAATTATATCAGAAAATGTATTTTGAAGAAACATACTCATTTTGAATACTTCCAGGAAATAACATTATCAAAGCAAATTGTTTTATCATACCAATTTGAAATGGCAAATATTGTATTTTGAGGAAGCAAAAATGCATCACTTAATGATATTGTTTACATTATTTTACACAGTAGGAAAAGTCTAATATTCTATACATCTTATTTTTACCATATTCTAATATTTGAAGATAAAATGTAAATCATTCATGTTTTAAGATCAGACAAATGCTGAAGTAATGACATTTTTCTAAAGAATGGTTATTTTGTTTTCCTACAAACTAAATTGTATACTTGCCTTCTTCTAAACTATATTGGTGTCAACACTTGAAAGGCATCAAGGTGAATCATATTTTCTTTCATAGCTGGAATCATACTAAACAATGAGACTCATAAAGTGACTGCTTTACCGCCTTTTTTTTTTTTTTTTTTACTATTGCTCTTATAGTTATAAGGAATGGGTGTAACCACACAGGACAAAATTATGACCTTTGCAAGAATAGAATAAGGGAGGAAGAGACACATCAGCTCAACAGTTTTACACAAGTAAACAATCTGATATCACTGTATAGCATATTACAGAATGGGTTAATAATAGTCTTATTAGGTCCACTTCCTAGTCATTGCCAAGGTTTTCATGCACCTCTTAACAATTTTTTTGTTACACATTATAATAAACTGTCTCAGAAGGCATGTACAGACATTTCAGTGAACAACAGATGAAAACAAAAGCTAATGAGAGAGTAGTAAAGGCTGGCTTCATTTTTCACAGCAAAGGTAAGTACTGACACCTTGATCCCACATGGCACACTACTCACTTCCCTCAATGGGAAATGGGTAGTTTGCCTGCAATGTACTGAAGAAGTCAAAAGAAGCCCGCATCTAAATAGTACTGTAAATAAGATAAAATAAAATAAAGTAAAATAAAATAAAAATTTAAAGTATTTATAGACTGTGGGATTGTCAGGGCCAAAGAAGAACAGCTGTTGTAAACACAGTACTTGATGGCTTTAGCTGTATGAAAGGAGAAAATCTATCTTACAATTGTTACAAACATAGAATGTATAATAAATGTAGAAAGTGTAGATTCATGTGAAATGTGTAAATCCAGAATAAGAGTCAGGTTATATATTTTTCACCGTATCCAGCCTTTCGTGAGGTGAATTACAGTTCTTTACAGTTATTACAACTGCAGTGGGAATTAGTGCTTGTTTCTATACATGCAGCATCCAAAAGTTATATTATATCCCACCAGATGACAGTGCTGCTGGATTAGAAGTATTAACTTTTTTTGAAAATGTAAAAATCTACTTTCTAAAGATCATCTAGGCAAAGCATTCTTTGTCAAGCCTGTAATGTAAAAGAAACTCTGCAGGGAGCTCCCTACAAGGAGAGTCCACCATCTTGTTTTTGTCCTGACAGCCACATGGAACTAAGTTGAGATAGTGAACATCTTTTTGCAGGTAAAACACCTTCTTTTTGTATAGTTTTGTTATCAATACTGCTGTTGTTACTGTGCATTTCTTACCTCATTGCTTTTAGGTTTCAGTAAATTGCTGTCTCAACCCAGAGTCTCTGCTTTTGTCCCTCTCATATCAGAAAGTGTGGGGAAGGGGAGTGGCCTATTTGGAGTTCAATTTCCAGCTGGTGTTAAAACCACCACAACGTGTGACTACTTAAGGTATCAGGCATTTAAAAAGAAAAAAGAGTTAAAAAGTAGAGTCTTTGTTCCTTTTAAATTAAAAGCTTATTTCACAGTTACAAACAAACAGGCAGGCAGGGCGAAGAAATAAAACGGCACATTTGATCAAAAGATACATTGGAGTCAGGATGAACCATGCAACACTTAGACCTACTCTAAAAATTATACTGCTTCACTAAATATATATGCTACCCATTATGTATGTGTTACGCATTATTTATTATTTAAAAACAAGGTTAGATATTCAATCATATACAGAATATTATACATAAGCTTAAAACCCTTTCCAAAGGGTATTTTTTCAGGTAATACCTATGGGTACATTGTCATTATTACTTAGAAGACATTGAAATATGAGACATTTTCATTTTTAACTGTGGTCATTGAAAGGAAGGATCCTTTCCAGTGTCGGCTGCAAGCAAAAAGCCAGTTGAGCCCTAAGGAGGCTGAAGAGGAGGAAGGAGTGGATAATGGAATGGACCAAATGGGTAGCTGTTAGTGTGAGTAGATCAGGGAGGAAGGACATGATGTATAGTTGGGAAAAAGAAAAGCTTAGGTTTTCAAATGCTGAGTCTTGACAATTAAAAGGGCAATCTAGATAATGTATCAGAAAATAGGGTATGAAAATTAAATCAAGGCTGAGGAAAGAGATTTGTGAGCCATCATGGTAGATGACATATAACTTAATATGGCGATAAGGCAGAGAGAACTAAAAATGAACCTCTGAAGGACAAAAATCTTCACGAAAGAGAGACAAGTGTATAAGGATAGCCGAAGGATATTTTGAAGGAGAAGCTGGAAAGAGTGGGGGGAAATCCATAAGAAAATAGAGAAACAGAAGCTAATTAATATTTTCACTGCTTTGCTAAGACTCTTTTGTTGGCTAGTATATGCTATTAGAATGAAATCTGGTTTTAACAGCCTGGAATTCACAGGTTTATCAAATTAATGAGTACAATATTGACATAAATCTGGACAAGAAAAACTATTCTCAGGGAAGGCTGAGTTGGCAAGATGGGAATGGCTGCTGTTTCTGTCTAAAGATAATAAGTTTGTAAAATCTTGTTTTTCTTGGGTTTTTTTTTGCATTAACGTACGTAACTATAGTCTCATTGATATCTCCTTTTTTTGCTGCCATGTGCTGACCACTGCTACATGGATTCAGTTTTGTTATGTCCTCCGCCAGATATTAAGTGGTTGCTCCTATTTTATGCACTTGTTGTGGTTTGAAAATGAATTGATAGCATGGAGATTAACTAGACTTGGCTGCCGAAGCACATTTAGTCACAGATACATTTGACGTGTACGTGACCTCTCTGCTTCACATCAGTCATGGGGAAGATACAACTGGCTGAAATTCCCATGGTGCCTGGCAATTGGATGTTGCTGTCACCGTGGCAATCACTTTATCGTTAACTGGCTAGTTGTAGGGAGCCATTTAAGCATAAACAGAGTCTAACTGGGCCCAACCCTCTCTGCCAAAATACTACCGTGGCCTGTCTCACACTGCATGTCTGCCAAGGCCAGGACTCTGTTCTGGTATGGTATCGATCATTTGTCTTCATGTCTCTTTCCTATTCAGCTTTTTTATATCTTGCCCATTTACACTACACATTGTCTACAACTGCTGTTTCATCCCTGAATAAGAAAAATAGATCCTGACCTGAGGTACTAGCACAACATAAAAATAAATCAGTAACAGTCTGGTAGCTGTAGGATCCAGAGGAGGGCCACAAAGCTAATCAGAGGGCTGGAGCACCTCCTTTGAAGTTAGGATGAGAGAGTTGGGGTTGCTCAGCCTAAAGAAGAGAAGGCTCCAGGGAAACATCATTGTGGCCTTTCAGTACTTGAAGTGGGCCTATAAGAAAGATGGGACAAACTTGAGCAGGGAATGTTGTGATAGGAGAAGGGGTAATGGTTTTAAATTTAAAGAATAGCAATTTAGATTAGATTAGATATAAGGAAGATTTTTTTTATAATGAGTCTGGTAAAATGGATATTTTCCTCCAAATTTCTCCAAACCAGCACACACTGCCACATTTCCCAAAGAGGTGGTGGATGCCCCGTCCCTGGAAACTTTCAAGGTCAGGTGGGATGCGGCTCTGAGCAACCTGATCTAGTTAAAAATGTCCCTGCTCATTGCAGGAGAGGGGGTTACTAGATGACCTTGAAAGGTCCTTTAAAACCCAAACTACTCTATGATCTTCGAGGAGAGTTCTCTTCAATGCTGGATTTCATGGAAGCATCTACTTTTAGAATGTAATTCCGTGTATTCTGCTCTGCCGTCGGTTGTTGTCTTTATCCTTATTCCATTGCTGAATTGCACAAACCATAAAGTCAAACATCTTAGAAAAATGGCACATGAGGAGGTGGATTTTTTCCCCCTGTTAATATGAGAATATTAGATTCCTCCTATTAAATTTTATTAGAGTTTTACCAAGGATACCATTAACCACGGACCTTTGTTTAAACAGCGTCAAACAAAACTTGTATTTAAAGAATATTTCTTATGGCTTTGGACATTTTCAAATCTGACAAGAAATAGAGGAATGTGCCTCTTCAAGTGCTGACAGAGCTTCAGCAAGTAAGGAAGAAAATAGTCAAGGTACAGTTTTTGATAAAGATAGCTTAGTCTTTTGATATGACTAGGATCAATTCTCATAAAGGCCAAAATGACTTTTCAGTTCCTGGACGAGCCTTGAGGGGCTCAGATTTACATCCTGCTAGTAAGGAGATACTAAAAACTGAGTTGTCAGTGTTTATTGTTTGTCCTCCAATTCACTTACAGGTAATTCTGAAAAAAGTGAAATTTAGAGTCCCATAAAACATTACAGGGATGCCACATTTAAATATTTAAGTTAGATGTGTAGAAGTCCAAATTTCTAGTATAATTAAAGTAGTAGAGAAACTTCTATACTTGGTGATGTAGTTCATCCCTTTGTGGTTCCTCTTTTGTATCAACTGTAGAGAAACTTGGACATTTCCATTCCTCACTTAGATATAATGGAGTGAAACTGAACTGTAGGGGTCTGATTTTTGAATGTGATAGGTTAATTTTGTTTATTTTTAAACTCAATTTAGATTTTAAAGGAAAGTTTAGAAAGATAGGGATGGTTTTGCATATGCCTATATCTATATATTCTTTAAAAAACAAGATAAACTTTTCCTTTTAAAGGTGTATAATGGGGCTCATATTTCTGTCTTCTCTGCTTAGAGTTTTTAAGCTCTGATCTTAAGACTTCTTAGCAGTCCCTTTATTGTTTTAATTATATTTCAACTTAAATCAGCATGAGAACTTAGGCTAGCAATGAATGTGTTTCGAAAACTCACCACTTAAGTCACACCTAAGTTTAAAGCTCTGTAAGAAAACCATTATTAAGAGAGCATATGAAGAAAAAAAAAAGAAAAACCTTCTAAAAATCACTGCAGAGGAGACTTGTAAAGATCATGCTGAGTGATAGGTCAAAAAGCCCAACCCATGGACAACTGCTGGAGTTAGGAAATTCACTTATCCAGGTAGGCAGCTACTTCTCTTCACTCACCCCTTTTGACACTTTTCTTTTATGTCATTTGGGCATATTGTCAGGTGATATAAGGGGCAGAATTTTCCTGGATGCAGTGGAGGTATGGAGACTTGTTACTGCTTAATAGGCTACTTGCAATCAGCATCATCTAAAGCGAAGTGCAGGGTGAGAAGGGAGTCATAGCAACTACGTAAATTCTGTTTAGAATACTTGACTTGACTGGTAAGCCACTGCAAATACCTGATATCCAGCTGAATTCAGGTGAGAATCCATGTAAAGAATCAATAGCCTAATGGCCAGCAACACATGTTCAAATACTGACAAAACTTGCCCACTCTAAGTTTTTAAGGATAAAGAAAGAAGAGTTATCTAAGCTCTGGATACATCTGACTTTTTACTGTAAGCAGGGTAAAAAGGAGCATATATATTCATGCAAGCATAATTGATATACAACTTTGTAGAAAGGCTAATCCAAGCTTAAGATAGAGACATCCTGTATTCATGTCTCTCCTTTAAATTCAGCGGAGATAGTGAGACTAACTGTGTAATGTGCTAGAGAACTGAGGCCTAATATAGTTATATAATTTAATAGCTCGTAATCATTGACCTGAATGTGCTTTCAGTAAGCCAATATTTTCATGTTGCCCACTGATTTTGTCCAAGTTCTCACAGATGCCTATGTGGCCACACAACTTCTATGTGTACTGGACCACAACCTCCTAAGAGCCTGGGTTTGCTTACAGCTGTGGCAGTACTTAAAAGGTTTATAAAAACCCCCAACAAAAAAGGTAAAAGAAAGAAAAGAAAAAACAAAAAAGAACTTTCCTAAGTAGGGAGATAGACAGATATTATAGAAGTGTGATTTGGAGGTAGATTTTGCAGCTACAGAGCTGGTAGTGTGTCCTTTATTTTGTGATAGCATAATCAGCTGCACAGGACCTGGAAGGTGTATGTGCCCTTCTCACATTGTTTTAAAGCTGTATCATCAGTCCAACTGTATTCAACAATTACAGTGTTAATTGAGCTCAAAGTGAACAAGCTCATCTACTGTTTCATTAAAGAATTAACTTTTTCAATTAAATTTTAGCTTTATTTAGTGCATTTAAGTATACATGATCCTAAAGCAAATAGAAGAACAATTTTATCACCATTAGAGGTTTCTGAAGCACGATCATGATGAGCTTATACAGTGTCAGAGTTACTGAAATAAAGCTATCATAACAAAGTTAATTAGACAGATTTAAGAAAAGAAAAAAATCAGCAATATTTGTATAATGAGATACTCAATAGTCAAGTTACAAATGTAGTCACTATAATTTTGATCTTATAATAGTCATTGTCCAGGAAAGCCAAGTGTATATATATATGTATATATATGTAAATTGAATTCTATTACAGAGCACATAACTTGTGTGCCTTTGTGAAAAACACTGATATCTGAGCTATTCTGCATTTATGCTGCTGATAATTAAAGAGTAAATATGGATGAAACATTTTTGACTTATAATTTCCATAAAATCCTCACCTTTCCCAATTAAAGAGGAAATGACAGTGATGCTAACTGTAGATCTCTGAGTAATAAGCCACAAAATGCAAACTGTAGGTCACAATTATTGCTTTAGTGTTATGTAAAATCTTGCAAGGCTCTAAGCTATACAAAATAAAGGGTTTACTCAGTGAAAGGTGCCTTACCTTATTTATTTATCTTTGGCACATACAAGAGCATGAAATTTAGCAGACAGTGATGTATTTTGGAGAATCCAGGTGGGAACAGTGATACTGAGCAGTTACAGTAGAAATGCTCTATTCTTCAATCTTTAGCTGTCTATCTTTATATTGCCCTATCACAATAACATCTGAATGTCACAGAACACTTACATGTATAATGCCCTTGTGAAGTGTTCAATAGTATCATTTTCAAGTTGGGAAACGAGATGGAAAAATATTTTTTTTTGTCTTAGATTACTTAGGCAAAACATGGCAGTTGCTTATATTGAAGTTTTTATCTCCTATGACTTCATTTTGTTACTTAACTGGAAATTCATCCTACCTTATACTGCAACTTAGAATTAAATATAGAACAAAACATAAATGGGATAATTGAAAGTGAGGCTGTTGTTTTCAGTCAGTAAAGTATTATTGCAGCAGGTTCAACAGCTACAACTTTGGTCTGCTATAGATCTGTGAAAAGTGGCTCTCAACTTCATAAATGTGGATCCCAGCCAAATCCCTTCATTAGTTGCTCAATGTGTAATTTAGAAATTGAAATTACAACTGAATCAGCGGAGATAGAGCTTACAAAATCTCCCACTTCTCCTGATTTTTTGTTTTGTTTTTTTTTCCCTTCTGAACAACTTTGAAAATTCTTTCTTATGCTGAAAAAGATCTTTATGTTTGCTAACACTTTCATATTTCTTTTAGCTTCCCTTGCAATAAAATCTGAACATTTGAAAAGGTCTAGCATTTTCCCAGGGTGGCAATTTTTCCAGCACCAGACCATGACATAAAAATTCACCTTTGTTTTGACAACTTGTCATTGTTTAACCTCAACCAGAAGCTAGGAATACTGGCACTTGCTCACTTTCCCAAGTGGGATAGGGGAGGGAATAAGAAAACTGAGAAAACTCATGGACTGAGATAAAAATCATCATTGTTGCCCTGCACTGGATCTGCTCTGAGAGCTCCATGTGTCTCTTGTACTGAGGAGCCCAGAACTGGACACAGCACTCCAGATGTGGCTTTACATGGGCAGATCAGAGGGATAGGATCACCTTCCTCGACCTGCTGGCAATGCTCTTCCTAATGCACCACAGACAACCTTTGTCTTTCTTGGCCCCCAAAGCACAAAGCTGGCTCATAAACAGATTTTTGTCCAGCAGGACCACCAGTCCTTCACCACAGAGCTATTTTCCAGCAGTTTGGTCCCCCATCTGCTCTGACAAAGCACTAATACAGAACAAAATACTGAACCAGAACAAAATAATAGAAGTAGGATTATTTTCATTCTGGACATCTAAAATTTAGGTATCTAAATCTGAACTATTGCCCTAGACTTCATATATCAGTACATACTGAATAAACAGTAAGCACATCAGCAGAGCTTTTATCCACCTACTTTTGATTTCAACAAGTTGTACCATGAGAATACCTACTTTGCTGTAGTGAAAACATGATTTCTGGAAAATAAACTCAGTATTTGGAGTCATACATTTAGGTGACTAAGACAGAGGGGTGTATGCCAGCCTAAATGTGAAGTTCACTCTGAGAATGGGTCAATGTCCTAGGATGAGTAGTTTTGTGTATATTAGTAATCCTGCAGTGAACCTCTTTTCTTCTCTAAATCTTTCCTCAATAAACCAAAACCAAACCCAAACAAACAAACAAACCAACAAAAACTAAACCAGAAACAGTCAAAGGGTCTAATAGGTAAATAACACTGACAAACAAGTGAGAAATATTGTGTGTGCAATTTCACATAATGAAAAATCCATCAGTTTTGTCAAAGTTCAGTTACTAAGTCCCACATTCACTTAGCAAGGTTTAGAAATTTGTCTGATGTTTGTACCCCATTTTTCTCTTGTAATTTTCTACATATGGTTGAAGCTCCTTGTTTTGCAGTCCTGTTACCATAAAGTAAAAAGAGAGAAGAAAAATCTTCAGATGTTATTCAGATCAGCTAAACTCTTAAGTAATTTTCTTGATGAGCCCTTTTCTCTTTCTACTGACTACAGAAAAAGAGCTAAGGAAACTGCAGTCTCAGCTTATAGTGACTCACATGTCCTTTATCATAGGTATCTAGAAGTTAGATTTTAGACCTGAGATAATCAATCCAGTGTCCTTCTCTAGTCACTCAAGCACCATGTGTCTCTTTTTTAAGGGAATTAATCTTATATTGAAAAAGGAAATCTAAAATAGTTGTGACAAATCAGCCTATTAACATGTCTTTTTCTTGCCACTGGATATGAGGGAAGCCTATGGTGACCAGCCTAAATACTGCTCATATAGAAAATTGCATGAAATTAATTGATCTTCTATTGTGTGACTAAAACTATGCAAGATAAATTGCCATATTGCACCTGGCTGGAATGGAGTTAACTTTTGCCTCTTCACCATAAAGTTGTGTGCTTTGCAATTGTACCCAGAAAGGTGTTGATAACACTCCAGTGTTTTAGCTACTGCTGAGCAGAGCTGGCACAGCATCAAGGCTCTCTCCAGCCTAGGACTGTTAGACTGGGAGCGAGAAAGAGGCTGGGGCAGGGGCACAGTCATGGTCTCCAATCCAGACTGACCAAAGATATGGAGGATGACATAGTGCTCAGCAACAAAGACAAGGAAAATAGTGGATCAGGGAGGCATTTGTTACGAGGGCATTTGTCTTCTGAAGTAACTGCTGTGTGTGCTGAGGTCCTGGTCCTGGGAAGCGGATGGATGTTGCCTGCTTCCATGTAAAGGTTTTGCTTTTCTTTATTAAACTGTCTTTATCTCAACCCATGAGTTTTTCTTCTTATTTTGGAGGAAATTTTCTCCAAGGAAGAGGAGTGACAGAGAAGCTTGGTAGGTAGCTAGTGGGCAACCAAGGTAAACACCCTACAATTGCCACCCAAAATATTTTTCCAGCTCCCTTTAAAATGAATTTAAATCTCTTCACTGCCTTCAGTAGTTGTCAAGTCTGGCATCAAAGTATTTAAATATTATTCATTGTGATGCTTGTTCACTGCTGACTGCAGATGCAGTTGCACCTGCATTTAATGTGCAGAAGCACATTGTGCTTCTGCTTACCTAATAGCTAACACAATTCTAGCAGTTAGGTTGACCATGTAATTGCAACTGAGGAATGTTATTATAATGTGTTGTCATCATTCTCTGATAGCCATTGTAAACCACATAAAAATAAAAGTCGGAGATTACTGAAACATTTATCATCAGCATTGCTAGATAAAGGGGGAAAGTGATGTAGTCACTGTTCATGTGCTAAGAGACCGAAAAGATATAGCAAAAGTCGTACTGTTAACAACAGAAACAGCAACAGGTGAATTTTTTGTTAGAAAGTTGAATTAGCACTGGTGGGATATATAGTATGGAAATTTGTTTTCCAGTAACATTTTCAGTCAGTCTATCTTATTTTTAGATCTATCAGAATCAGAAGGCTGAGCTATAGCAATGCAAACTACTACAATAAAAGAATGAACGAAAGTGTAGCATGCTTTCACCACATGTTTGAATTAAAATCAGTGAAAATATTTTTTAGATGTGAAATAGGGGGTTTCTTCCTTCCTTGTTACGATCTCTTAGTTTTGCATTGTTCTGTGCTACATATTTTAGCTTGGAACATAAGTAAAATCAAAACATTGTCAAGAGATATTAAAAAGTACAAAAGAATATTTCGGGCTTTCCTACACATACAGAAACACTTTGGATAATTTGAATGTTTCAGATAAGCAGCCATATTTTTGGGTGCTCATTAGAGCTTGGTGAATAATTTATAACAAATAATTTAGTTGATGAATTTTAACTCTCTTCAGCTCACAAATTGTCCATGAACAGATTGTGATTTTCCTAAATTAGCTCATTATTTACAATCATCCAGTGAATAATTCCTGTGACTAATTCTCTGTAGCTAGTTTGTGGCCAGTTGCTGTAAACAGTTAACTTTCAAGCTGTTTTGGTCTGACATATAAATCCTGTAGAATATTTCTGCTTAACCAAAAAGTTTGAAATCAAAGCATCAGGAATAATAATCATAGTAATAATAATAATAATAATAATAAAATCCTAGAAGATACATACACTTTCCACCCTAAGGTTCAGTTCTGTGTCCATCACTGTAATATTTAAGAGATGTTCTGAAAAATAAAATTAATTTTCTTATATATCCAAAGGGAGAACAATCATAGTATAGTAAAACATCTTGAGAAGTTTCTGAACATGTTCATTCCTTGGCTCCCTTTAATTCAGTGTTCACCTATTCAATATGATGGGTTACATCAGAGAGAATCATCTTGACATTTGAAAGCAAAGGGATTATACTTGCTGTAGCAGAATTTTTTTTTACATTTTTAAAGATGGAGTAATCTTCCAAGTTCAAATAATAAATTGTATAAAAGTTTTTGAGATTTACTTGTCTGTTTCAATCATGATCTTGGATTTTGTCTTATAAAGACAAGGCTAAATGAAGAATTCATTTTAAATTTTGAAAAAAAATCACTCAGGACATAAATCACTTCTTTCGGGACTAAAAGAGGAGAGGCAGATGTGTGCTTCTTACTTACTTATGGCCTTGTATGTTCTTTATATTTTCAATTTCTTAAAAATGTTTAAATTAAGCCTTTTAGTTTTATGAGTACGTGACTATTATTATTCTAATATTTACTTAAGCTGATGGAAAAACCTATTTTTTCATTATATTCTTAGTTCTTCTTTCCATTATTTCTATAAAACTCTTTATTTTGAATGCTTTGTCAAAATGTCACAGCAGTATTTTCTTAATTAGGAGAAATGTTTAAAAACTAAGATTTGTTTTTAAATGAATTAGCAATTCTCTTTACTTGCAATGAATGTTCAAGGTGGATTCTCTGAACACAGGCATAATCAAGCAAGAGGAAACAGCTCCACAGCAAGAGGCGTCTAAGCAAATAATTTATCAAAATCCCCCTTTCTTAGCTTCTTTCGGGAGCACTAATGGTTTTGATGCTTTCTTATTGCATTTCATATTCACTTTTGTCTCCAAGATACCAAGAAAAATGATCATTTTTCAGATACTAGAACCTTAACGTGCTATATGCTTACCCTGGAGAAATGGCAGAGGTCAGAAGACTGGGGTTATATTCAAGTCTCTGTCTCTGTTCTCTGGATCTCAAATTGGTTTAGATGTTCCATTACTTGGAAAAGTTTAATAAATGAAACCTTCTTAAATAAGTTAGCTGCTTGGAAATTACTGCATACTGTAGCAGATTCCACAACTCTGTTCAGATTTTCCCAAGGTTTGATCCCTGAAATCAACTGGAGTTTTATTTGGCTAACAATTGCAAGATCGTCTTCAGTTCTAAGTGATATCTTGCATATAACAGGCTCTCCAACCATTGCAATATTTCATATAGAATCATATAAGCATGCAAAACTGTATGTGTAGAAAGGTATGTATTAATTTGCACATATAATTATTTTTCACATCCAACAGCTTCTTGTTGTACATTAGTTCATAGACTGTATCTACCATCTTCAGAAAACTCTGGCACTGCTGCAACTTTCACTGTCATTTCTTATTATCTCCAAGTGCTTACTTTGTTTTCTTTGTAGAACCTCTAGGAAGTTTTCGGTGCCTAATATTACTTCTAGTAAAAAGGATGTTTTAACATGTGTTATTGATAGGAAACTTTCATCAAGTTTTTGCACAAAGCCTTCACGACATCCTTTCTCCGAAAAAAAGAGGTGGGTTTTTTTTTTTCAGAACCGCATCAGCAATACCAGAAAAACCTGAATCACTAAATAAATAAATAAATGAATAAATAAGACCAGTCATTCACAAGGACTATAAAATAATACTATGATGGATTTCCCAGAAATCATGTTAAGCTAATTTTCTTGAAATAAATTATCTGAATTTTATGTTTCACGTTGAATACTTGTATTTCATTATTATTGGTTTTCTTATCTATATTTCTATCTATTCTATATTTCTACGAGACATGTCCCCTAGGTTCCAAAACTCAAAATAATGTCTAAAATCTTTTTTTTGGTGAGAATTCTGGTGTGGGATCCTGAATTGCAATGATGTGAACTGTGAAGTCCCAGATTTCTGTATAGGTTACGTCCAAAACTGTGTTCCCTAAAGAATAGAAATTCCACTTAGTTGTAAATAAGTGTATCGTGAGGGTCCTAAACCTTCCCTGACACAGCTTGAAGGAAAGGGAGTGTGAAAGTGTATTAAGGTGGGGGGAAAAAAAAGAAAATATACAAACTGATAGGGTCTTGGTGAGAGCAACACATACATATCCACTTAGAAATATGAGCCTGTGGAATCTCTCTATAAAGCTTACTTTATATAGAACTATTTCTTTAGCCTGAGTAAAGGCATATATTTTTAAAACATGCACTGAAGGGATGACAGGAAGTCAACGAGTTTTTAAGTAGTATACTTAAATAAGAATTTACATTCCCTGAAGTCAACAAATATTTCAAATAATGAATGAGTGCATATACCACTCTTGTCTTATTGTAAAAGGGGGGAAAATAAGAACATGAAGAAAAATTAGTTGTCAGGTTAGTTCCCAGGGCATGGAAATCAATGATTTGTTTTGTGCTTTTGCCTTGAATCTTTTAGCAGAAGCACTTTCTTTCTCCCTATGAATTGGATTTAGATGGTATTATTGACATATCCACAGGAAAGCTGTAATTTAAAAAATACATAGTACTTGGAAATGAGTTTATTTGGGGGAGCTTTGGAATGTCAAGGACATTTGAGACCGTTTGCTCATTTTAGGCTGTAGAATTTCAAAACATGAAAAACTGGGAATATACAGAAGTTTGGGAGGTTTTTTTGTTTGCTGGTTTAGGGGTTTGAGAATTTTTTGCAAAATGCAAAATAGATTTATTTTATTTTTTTTTCTTTCTTAAATTGTTGTGCGTAATAGTATTCAGCATACCTGTCTCCAGAAAGTCCGAGGTTATACAGAAGAGCTACAGTTTGTTGCAGCCACTGGGTCTTCACCTTTCAAGTCTGTGGTCTAGTATCATATTCATTATTATACAGTAACTTGCTCTAACAGCAGAGCCTATTAGATAGAGTGCTATCCTCAATGTTCTGTTTTGTTTATAGAAACAGGGTTATTTTTTCTCAAAATATAGACTGGTCTTCCCTTTGTGTGAGAAGAAAGAGTAAGAGGTAAAAATAAACTATGTGTTTAACATAAAATTAATAAATTACAAGAGTATGTAAGATTTAGTAGGATCCAATGAAAATAATGCAGTGAAAGAATGACTGATTTAATATATAATGAATCTCTATAGGCTATAGGAAAAGCTAGCACTCTGCACTCCAGAAGATACAGCCAGCTGTGATTTGCTAAAAATGAGAGGTGAAGTATAGTTGCTCACATTCACTACGTAGCTAAGACGTGAAACTCAGGTGTTCATAGGGAATTTTTCAAGTCGCTAAGGAAAGCCAAGAGCACCTCCTATAGGCCAGGTCCAAACAGTTGTTGTATAGGTAGGATCTTTGCTGGGAGCATGTTTTATCATTCAGGTTCTTTATTTTCCTAGAAACAATGTCCAAACATTTAAGTGTTATTAATTTATAATGATTACTAATTCCCATTAATAAAAGCAGTTCATTTGTTTAATTGAAAAGGTTCTACTGTATATAATATTTCTTAGAGCTGTTTTAGAAAATTAAAGAAGTACTTAATTTCCTCTTCATTATCTGAATATATTCATTAACATTCCTTTGAAATACTTGCTATTGTTGCTAACCCAGTGATCCAAAGAGTTTCACTAGTGTCAGAATCACTCTCTATTGACTGCAAGAGCTACCTATTAATATTTCCCTTCCCAAAACCCTCAGTCTGTTACTAACCAAAGGGTTTTATTTTTCTCAGGTGAAAACCTATTAAAAGACCTAATGCAGCAAAAGATTGCTATGCACCTTGTAGCTATTTTACAGATTCAGAGGATACCATGGGAAGTACATTTCATCACTTGGCACAACCCTCATATAGCATCAAATGCAGGAAAGAACACTTGATTAGATTCAGAGGTATGAGCAGCAACATGTTTGGTTGCTGTCCTGTCCAGGTATCAGCATAATGGTTGACTGCTATAAAGTTAGAAGAATATATTTGGTAAGGGTACAGTCCTGATGCAGTGGTGATTTGTGTGTGTCATATTAGATCAAAACAAAAAATGATAGCATTTGTTATGAATAGTATCAGTTCTTCATAGTCTTCTCATTTACTGTAGCCAGGGTCCAATATTCGGCAAAGGAGGAGATACCAATAAACCACTGATAGATTACTTTACCTAATACAGCATGGGAGGTGGTCAGGATTCATTCTTCATTCATGGATTACATGAAACAAGTCTGAAGGTTTTGGAAAATTACATAAATGCAATTATTCTGACTTTGAGTATATTTTTTTTTGCTTCACTGGTGGAACTCACTGTTTGAAAACTGATCAGAAAAAAGTTCCACAAAAAGTTTTTTAAAATGTGACTTCCTTTAATCTCCCTACTTTTTCTAGGTACATACTGTTGTCCTAATCAGTGCATTTGCTTTTGTGCTGTCAAATTTTGGGTCTGGATAATACAGATAGAAATATAGAGAGAAAACTGAAATCCCTCCTATATTATCTACCAGTAAAAATCATCAAAGATACACAAACATGCCTGCATTTAGAGAAATTAAATAAAATTTTGAGAATGTATTACACATATATTGTATATGTATTATTCATATATATTTATTCCTATTTTCTTCTTGGAAGAGTTACGTTATATAACATTTTACTAATTTGATTTATTCAATGTAGTATCTATCGTAGTGCTTTGTGTCAAATAGATATATGGTTTTCTAAAATAATCTTATGCAATATTTGACTCTAATACTCTGACAATAAGGTGTTCTACAGGATGACTTCTTATAAGTCTTGTAAGAAAGTATAATACAGTGATAAAGGATTTATTTATCATTTAGGTTCCCATTGGGGTCTGTGTAATCAACAATGTTCCCAACTATCTATAATAAATTCCATTTCTGCATGTAACTGAAGCTAGCTCTTCCATGTTGCTTTGTGTCCCTGAGGAATGAAAGCAGTAACTTCTGATTATTTGTGCTCTCTGCTTTTTCCCAAAAAATTAAAAAAAAAAATCACTCTACTATTCAGGTTTTAACTTAGGACATGGCTTTTTTTGTTGTTGTTCATTTATTCTGTCTTAAGTGATCTGTCATTACTATGTTATTTGAATACATCAAGTGAAGTTCTGGGAGTAATTTGGGAATCATCATCCCATCAACTCTGGAAAGTAAAAAAACTTACATTGCCCTTACCTTTCCTGTGGAGGATACACACATTGACCTGTATATGCCAGGTCAAGAGGTACTTCTGTGAACCATTCTTCCTATGTATCTTCTTGAGGGTACAATAGCAGCACTATACGAACAATATAGAGGTGAAGGGCCATGGCAGAGCAAATATCTGTATAAGAGCAGGCTTTTTAGTTTCCCTGTTTTTCCCCCATGTTGGACTCTGATGAGAAAATTTGGTCTTTTGGTCAGTTTTATGAAGGAGCTTGTACAGAAACGCTTGTAGAGAGGCTAAGTTACTGAGTAATAAATAATAATGTGTCCATCTAAGGCGGCAGTATTTATTCCATTACTAAGCATATAGATAACCGTAAGAAACTCATCAAGTTCACTTTGTATGTCTGTGTAGAAATGCTTGCCTTTGTGTTCTTTTTTATTTGCTAAATCAACTTTCTCTTGTATAAAGAAACTGTTGATCTGCTTTCAGCAAAGTATTCTATAGACATGGATGCAAATAAAGAAAATCTTCATGACACACTGAAATATATAAGCTGATTATATTTTTCACTGTTTGAAGTTGATTGAAGTTGATTGACAGAATCAATAATTCTGTGATTTATCTGCATTCTTTCTTTCAATTTTCCTCTTTTTTACCACAGAGTAAATGATAATAAATGATACACAGACCTTGTTACTTCACTTACCAGTAGACATAATTTCTACTGTTGAAATGCTTAAAATTTCTACAGTGTTGTGAAATCAAAAAGCTGCAAATAAAAGTAAAGCCCACACAAAAAGGGAAAAAAACCCCCTACACTATTATTTATAGATTATGATTTCTATTGCATTGAATGAGTGAAAGAAATTAAGTGCAAATGAATAAGAGAAAGGTTTGGTGAGTTGTTATTTTCTTTTGTTGCCATTCAAACATGCCAGATTTGCAAGCAGCTTAAACGGTTCCAAATGAAGTTAAGTGCTAATTCTATTTTGCTGAACTAATCATTACAGTTTTAGAAACATTTGGAGGTTTTCTTATTACTTTGGATTAGAGTGCTAAAACTAATGACACCAAACTTTCAGACTGGATTTTTTTTTTAGCACAGACAAAAGCCAGAACTTTTTATAATTTTTTTTTTTGAGAAGAAGAGAGGAAACAAGAAAAGCCTCTTCATTGTGCCTGAATAAAACATTTCCGAAGGAAATATTTTGATAATGTCTACATTAATATTCTTAATATTCTGTAATAGATATACTTCATGTAACCCCTTCTCTTTCTATGATAACAAATCTTAATTCTGTATAACCTCCTTTCCGACCACGCTTTTACTTATCTATCTTGTTCTTCTCCAGTGGGTAGTAATTTTTACTAATGACCATCAGTTTCTGAGTAAGAACATAATTCATTTTGCATAGGGCACTGAAGAACTATCAAACCGTAATTATTTTCAGTCACTGCGGACCTGGGCCAGATTCAAGCTTAGCGACTCAGTGATGAAAGCCCCTAAATACTATCAACAATTCCCTGAACTGTTCAGAGCCAATTAAATAAATGCACAATGTATTTGTCATTTGGACTCCTATCTTCTCATTCTAATTCTTCATGTTAGAAGCTGTTGGTCTAAAAATAAAAATGCATTTGCATCCATCAGGTAATTTTTCCTTTAGCTGCAATTTTACCTTAATATGTCCACAGTTATGGTCACTTAACTTTTCCACTGAAAATCAGTGGTTGGAGGATTCCTATCAACACAATTTTGTTCTAAATTCTAATTGGTTTCTAGGTGTGATATTCATTCAATGAGAAAACATATTATAAAAATAAAACTCTAACGAACCCCATATTTTTTACAAGATCTAGTAAGATTGATAGCAATAATGGTCAAAAATAATTACAGTCAAGGGGTCAACTGACATTTCTTTTCATAGAAATATAGAATATCCTGATTTGGAAGGGACCCACAAAGATCATCAAGGAGCTCTTGTGGGTCAGCATACTTTTGTGAGCTCTGTAAATAAAAAACATATCTTAGCTGGTTTAACTAACACTGGCACAGAAGCTGTTAGCCAGATGCATTGTTTTGTTAAAAAAAAAAAGTTAAAATAAATTTAAATCTTAATTATTTAAGCCATTGTTTAATGACCATATAACCATAAAATAATTATCTAGTTATTTTTCCATATAAACTGAAAGTCTTATTACAGAACCTGAAATCAAGTTATAAGGTAATTGGTTTTGAACTACTTGGTAACTTTGGGTATAATTGCTAAGTAATTTGCAAAATATGTAATTACCGTGGGCCGTATGTTCCTATGTCTTGTGTTCATCACAATGTAGTAGCCTGCCACAATGTAGAAGCCTGACTCAGAATACCTGAAGCAGGGTGAAAATACTTCAGTAGTATTGATATTAAAGTACCATGAAGAGAAGTCTTAAGCACAATCCACAGTACTTTCACTGATAAGCCACAGAAGTCATTGCTGTTGGAAAGGTGGGAGGAGCTAGCTAGGAAGTATTTTGTACCATATGTCTGCTTCACAACCCACTGAAGAAGTGTCAGAGGAACATTGCAAGTTAATATTGCCTGAGACAGTGATAACTTACAATGCTCTGACAACACAGATTGCAGATGGCCAAATTACCACTACAAACACCTTCTGGCACCTGACAGCTCACCAGATGCTGGTGGGTGTCATTTGCTACTTAATCATGTACCTGAGGAGAGATTATGGAGCTCCTATCCAGGATCCTGTGGTATCCATGTTAGTAAACAATCGATGGTCCTGATGCAGGAATTCATCACGGTGCAGTGTAAATAGTGTAATGTATGTGTGTGGAGACCCTGATGAATTTCCTCTACTGCCTTACAGAGCAAATGCAAATCTGACTTAACTGATTGCTTGGCATTGGTAATCTTATTAACAATAAGGTTAGAGAAAGCTCAAATAGCAAATAATACATATAGAAAGTTGCAGAACAGAAAATCAAAAGCTTCTCCCACACTGGTTTATGGAAATACCCCTATAAGTTGGAGAATTCTATTTCTTCCATCCAGAAACAGTCATAGTGTATTTGCATGTAGCCATGTAATTGGAGCTGTTTGTCAGGCTTAGATTTTAATGTACACAGATTCTGACTACTGAATAAACATTCTTCTTAAAACCTGAGAGTGAGAATAGTATCCAAAGTATCCTGGGAATTATCTGTGTTTGCTTTCCCTTTTCCATTTTAATATTTTATCCAACCTTTTAAAATTATTTTAATCCTGTCTCCCAGTTGTGAGCCTATTCAAGATTTTGTCTGCCTTTAGCCATAAAATAAAATTAAAAAAAAAAGGTTCTGCAGACTTCATAGAAACCAAGTCACATAGCAACAGATCACCAAGGTTTTCATGAGCATTAATGCTTTCAATATGTACTCTCTACTGACTTTATTTTATAGGTATTTACATGGACTATTTTAACACGTCTTAAAAGCCTTCAAAATTATTATTCATTTTGCAAGGTAATAATGCATAATGAACTCTCAAGAATTTAGTAATATACATTTTTGTCAGTTGCAGATTCTTTTTCCTTTTCCTACTTGGTTTCCTAAGTGGCTACTATACTCTTTTCATTTAACTAACATTGAACAGAACAAGGGAAAGCTGGGATCCTAGAATTGATGCTTTATTAGCTGCCAGACAAGAAATTAGGAACAAAAGTTGTAATTGTAATAAGTCATGTATAGAACATATGACTTATATTTAATTTATTATGGTATTGATATGGACTCCAGTAAGACAGCCCAAAAGATGAAAAAACCAGGAAGAAATCTCAAGTAATAGTCAAATGCAAAAACTGAGAAAGGAAGTTAGTGTTGTGGTGGACATGACAGAACCTCTGACTGTACATCAGATATTGATTTTAGTTAGCAAACGGGAGCCGATACAGAAGAAAAGATGAGGTTATGGGAGTGGAAATAAAAATGAAAGAATGGGCTCATCTAGTAACAGCAAGAAACCACACCCAGACCCAGACTCCTCTGCAATTACACAAAAGATTTAAATAGTTTTGTTTATTTGTAACTTTTCATATTTCGGTATGGGGAGAAATAAGATAGAATTGGGTTGTGAGCTGTAAAACCTGCCTGCAGAGGCAGATGGCAGCACAAAGGAGCACATGGCAGCACAAAGAGTTTTGTCCCCACTGGACCCTGGGGGGAGGTGTCACACGGCAGAACCCTACGGAGAGGAGGCTGCCGGGAGCTGACAGACGGGTGAACAGAGAGTGATCATCCCATAGAAGGAAGTGTGTTGCTGATGTGGCGACACGGGACAGGTCACGCCATATAAGGAAATTCTGTGCCTTGGAAAGGTGTATAAAACCAGCTCATTCCTTTGAATAAACGATTCAGATTCCCTGCCGGTCGGGGTCTGTGATTCAATCGCCGACATTTAGGTCCTTTGCAAATTTACCACATACTGTACTTTCATGTATTAAAATCATACACTTATTGACTGCTGACCCCATGTCACCGAATTTTTTCTTCAGACTACCATTTTTAACTGGTATATATTCCCATTGTGAAAATGTACTTACCTAGCTATTTTAAACTACCAATAGTTGAATGAGCTAGTTAAGAGAATGGGGAGTGGATTGAAAGTGTTGCCTCAGTCAGCTGTGTTTATTCGGTGACATGTTGTGTGCCAAACAGACAGTGAGGGCTGGCCCATTTGGCAATTGGTGAGCGTTTGCACCATTGACTTCTGAGGTTACTGGCAGCACTCTATTGATGTGTATCAAACGTTTGCCCAAATCTTCTGTCAGGGTAACTAAGTTTTGTAAGCATATTATGTATAATCATAGAGAAGGCCACACAACACAAAGATAAATTAAATTCTCGTGTAAAATTCAGTGAAATAATCTAAAGTAATGAGATGGAGAAAAAAATAAGAGGAAACTATATTTAGTCATAGATCTGTACCTTGCATACTTCATGCAGTTTCTGTCAGGTCATTTTTAGTTCATCTAGAACTAAAACTTGTACAAAATGCAGTAAAAAACATCTGGAGTGTGGGACAGATTCCGTTTGGAGAAAAAACTGATATTACAATTACTCATCTGCTGAAGAAGGTAAATGAAAAGAGTAGAGATAATCTAATCAAGAATGGCACTGACAAGATGAAGTGGAAATAACCGTTCTGAGTTTTTGATAACTGCAGAACTAGGAATACCATGTAGAATTTTAGTCAGACTGCTTAGAAACACTTTCTGTAAAACCCTGCTATTTAATTATGACATTTACTTTCCAGAGAAATAGAAAATATTCTGGAGTTCAGTAGAGAGATAAAAAAATAGCTGAGAGAACAGTCTATAGATTACACACCAACATCCAGATGAAACTTTGGTCTTGTGAAGTTCCTACATCTCTGATTGCAGAAAGCAAAGAGAGGGAAACAGTCATTTAATATCTGACCTGCTCGTCTCACCCTTTCTCTAACCACCTGTTCCAAGCTGCTGCTAGATATGTTATACTTGGCTAGGTGGGCCTTCAGCCTCATCTGGTACAGCTGTTCTTACATTATTTTGTATTTATATACATGGTTGGTGTTGAATAATGAGTAACAAGGGGACAAATATATGGTAGAACTCAGCAGATGTCCAGATTTAAACTGATTGTTCATGAACTGTTACCAGAATCATAGTTTCTAAGGCCTGTAAGACTATTTTACGGAGTTAGGAAACCAACACCACTTTTTCACAAAATCTCTATTGCTATTATTAACCAGTAAATGATGATGATGATGATGATGATGATGTGTAAAGATGTCTTTCCCATGACATGATACATTTCATAATTGTTTTTTAGTAGTTGACCACATAATAGCGTACCAAAAAAAGTATCTCGAAGTAGGAAGACTCCATATGTCTCTGCAAAACCTGTCCTAGCACTCTTGTCTCTGTCACAGTAAAATGTGTTTTCTGGTGTTCAGTAGGAACCTGCAGTGTTGCAGTTTGGACCCATTGCCTCTAGTTCTGTCACTGGGCACCACTAAAGAGGGCCTGTCATGTTTTCAGCCTTCATTCAGGTACTTATAAATATTGATAATATCCCCCTGAGAATTCACTTCTCTAGGCTGAAAAGTCCCAGCCCCCTCAGAGTTTTCTTATATGTCAGCTACTCTTGTAGCCTTCATTGTACTCTCACCAGAATGTCCATGTCTCTTCTGTACTGAGGAGCCCAAGACTGGACATGGGACTCCAAGTGTGTCCTTGCCAGTGCTGAATAAATGGGAAGGATCATCTCCCCCCATCTACTGGCAATACTTTGCCTAATGCAGCCTGGGTTATCATTGAAATTCTTTTCAGCAATGCATATTGCTGGCTCATGTTTAACCTGGTGTCCACCAGGACATACAGGTTATTTTCTGTCAAGTCACTTTCTACCTGCTCAGCCCCCAGTGTGCACTGATACATGGAGCTTTTCCTCCCCAAGTGGAAGACTTTGTTCTTTTACTTGTTGAACTTCATGAGTCTCCTTTCAGCCCATATCTTCATACTGTTGCGGTTCCTCTGTATGGCAGCCTCTGTATGGCAGCCTCTGTATGGCAGTTTATACCCTCTAGGGTATAAACCACTCCTCCCAGTTTTGTTTCATCATCAAACTTGCTGAGGTTTACTCTACTTCATTATCCACATCATTAAAGATGTAACACAGGACTGGAGCCAGTACTGATATCCCCAGGGCATTCCACTGGTCACTTGCCTCCAACTAGACTCCCTACCACTGATCACCACCCTCTAGGCCTGGCCCCTCAGTTGTTTTCTATCCCACCTCACTGTCTTCTCATCCAGCTCATAAGCAGTCAGCGTGTCCGTGGAAGTCCTGTGGAAGTCAGTGTCAGAGGCTTTACTGAAGTCCAGGCAGACAACATCCACTGCTGTCCCCTCATATTCCAAGCCAGTCAAACCTTGTTTGCAGGTTACAGGACCAGCTGCAGAAACAAACAATTTGTAATGGGACTGAAAAGACAGGTGGCTATTGCCTCTGATTTCCTTTTTCTGGCTCTTTCTTCAAACCTATAAGCAGTTAGTTGTTGGGTCTTATGGACTTTTTATTGTGCCAGATTATCCAGCTTTAGAGGGCAGAGTTTAAAAGCTCTAGTTTCTCTGAAGGACAAAACTGACAGATTTCACAGCTCTGCAGTAAACCTTGTGAGACTTTTGCTGCTCTGTTCACCTGACACCGTACGCTGCATTCCTTCATAGCAGCAGAGCTCTGAGAGCTACCACATTCTCTCTAACTCCCTCAGTGAAAACCAGTAAAAACAATTAGCATTAAACCTATCATTTTTTATTCACCTAACAATCTTGTAATTGCAATATTTAAAATATCCTTATGCCTACTGCAGCTTCTTGCCTATTAAATTTTACTTCTTTCTGCTGTCTTCCTTTGCACATCTTCAACTATATTTTTTCTGTCTTTTTTTTTACTTTTTACTGAATTAAATAAACAACTGAACAAGGAAACAAGTATGTAAATAAATAAGTGTATATATTAGAAAAAAATATAGTAATCACAATATTGTTTAGGTTGAAAGTGACCTCTTAAATTCATCTAGTCTGATTCTCCCTGTTCAAAGCAGTCCTGCTAGAGCAGGTTTTTTGGGACCACATCCAGTTAAGTTGTTTGCTTTCTCCTAGGATGGAGATTTTATACTCTGTTTAGAGTGTTTGGCCACCCTCACAAAAGTAAAAAAAAATGTTTGCTTACGTTCATTGGAATTTTGTGTATTTTAATTGGTGCCCATTGCCTGTATCCTGTCCATAAGCACTACTGAGAAATGTCTGGCTCCCTTTTCTTCATTCCCTTCCTTCAGGTATATATATATATATAACATTGATGAGATCTCCCTGAACCTTCTCCAGGCTGAAGAGTCCCGGCTCCCTCAGCCTTTCCTTTTACGAAAGATGCTCTGGTCACTAAATCAATTTTTTCTGAAGCATTATTTGATCTGTTAAGTATATATTTTTCTTGTAATGAGAGCCCACAGCTGAACACAATCCTGCAGGTGCAGTCTCACTAGTACTGAATAGAGGGGAAGGATCACCTCCCTCAAGTTGTTGGCAGCACTCCCAGTGCAGCTGAGGGTGTTGGTGGACTCCTTTGCTCTGAGGGTGCATTGCTGGCCTGTTGTCCACTAGAATACCAAGATCCTTTTTGGCAAAGCTGCTTTTCAGATGGTTGCACGCCTGCATAAACTGGTGCATCAATTTTTCCCTCCCCAGATGCAGGATTTGGCATTTACTCTTGCTGACACCCACTCAGCCTATTGAGCGCCTGCTGAATGGTGGCATAACTATCTTGTGTATAAACCACTCCACCTAGTTTTGTATTGTCTGCAAACTTGCTGAGACTTCATCCTTATCTGAGTCATTAATAAAGATGTTGAAGAATATTAGAGCAAGGACAGACCTCTGAGCTAGACTGCTAGAAACTGCCTCCAGCAGGACTTGGTGCCATTGATCACAGTCCTCTGGGACCAATCATTCAGCTGGTCTTTAATCCATCTACTGTCCAGTTACCTAAACCTTACTTTGTCAGTTTCTCTATGATGATGTCATGTGAGACAGTATCAGAAGCTTTTTTGAGGTCAGGATAAACAATATCTGTTGCTCTGCTGTCATCCACCAAGCTATTCCCATCATTGTAGAAATCTACCAAGTTGGTCCAGCATGATTTTGTCCTTGAAAACCCGTGCTAATTATTCCTAGCTAGCTGTTCGACCTTCATGTGTTTAGAAAATCTTTCCAGGAGGTTTTTCTCCATCACCTTCTGAGTGACTAAGGTGATGTTGTCTGGCCTGTAGTTCCCCAAATCTTCCTTCTATTCTTCTTGAATATAGGAATGATATTTGTTCTGTTCTAGTCTTTGTGTACTTTTCCCAGACACTATGACCATTCAAAGGTATTCGAGACCTTGCAATAACATCAGCCAGCTTCCATGAGTCTCCATTGCCTTTTGTACATACATTTTGTTTAAGTATTCCATGACTTGTTCATCCTCTGCTGACAATAAATCTTCATATTTCATAGTAGAAACAGCACAGATAAATCTGTATGACCATGGAATATAATATTTGCAACTCCTTTCTCTTTACCAATGCATATGTATCTTTTTGGTATTTCTTTCATAAAGGTAGAACTTGTGAGTTCTTTCCATTGTCATAAACCATTACAAGATTATAAATATTCTGTATGTTTCCTCTCAGAGTTGCTTTCTATTTTCTTCTAAGAATGTCCATGCCTAAATTAGCAACCCTGAAAGTTCAACAGCTATTTTGATATTATCTAAATGCAGTATGTTATAAAGAAGCTGAAGTAAAACATTTATGAAGCAGGAAACATGATACCTGACAGAGTAAAAGAAAGTGTCAGAGGTTGGGAACAGTCTAGAGATGAGCAAGAGGAGAGCAAGAAGGCTCTGAACAGCTACTGCATGCAGAGTCAAAACCAAATCCAAAGGTTTACATTCCATAGCCAAGAGCCTTTTAATACATCTGGTACCCAACATCTGACCTGCTATAATTACGACCAAATAGTATCCCAAAGAAATCAATCTTTCTTTATTAGTGTGAAGTGTGGCAGGTGTTTAATTCACTATCCTTCTCTAATCAGAGACCAGAAAATATTTTTTCCTAGTAATTGGTACTTGGTGTTTTCATTTATGATCAAAGCTCTGTTATCTGTATTCCTTGCCTAATGGAGTTAGTATGTTACTTCTGCAGGAACTGGTGTCAAAAATAATAAAAAACCAAAAAGTTAGAAAAGAATTATTTTTCCTGTTCTGGCTCTGTTAGCCAAGTAAATTAATATTTCTAATTACACTCTGATTCCTATCTCATGCTCAGATGACACAGACTTCACTGAGTTTTTGATTTCTATGACAGAATGAATGATTTTCTTGTAAAAGGACTTTGATGCTTAATAAATTCAGAGACTTCTGAAGCAAAAACAACAAAATATTTCCAGGAACAAAAACACTACCATAATATGATATGGTATAGTCACCTTGTAAAAAGAAACCCTATTTTGCAAAATTTCATTGTCTCACATACAAACTTATGTTTATAGTATTGTGTCAAAAAAAATAAAATTACGAATCACTTCTGAACTTTGCTTATTATATTTTGAATCAAAGCTGCCTATTGCTATCCTGAATGCCCTACTGTCTAGTGCACAGTTCAGCTTTATGTGCATTCCTTTGAAAGTCAAAAGGCATGAGGTGGATTCTGTAATAATCATAAATCAACTAGAAAACCTGGGATATTTTTTCGTACATACAATCTTTATTTCTTTTGAGAGTGAAGGAAGCAAAAGCCAAACAGCTTGATTCTGCATCCCACATTACATTTTCTTTGAAACAGCATCTTTTCAGTGTAAACTAAGCAAGTAGTCTCTTTAAGACTAGAAGCTATAACAAATACTGTAAAAAAAAATCTAAATTTTACTGTGATATCTTCACCTTTGGAAGGTTCAACTTAAAGTCTTCCTCAGTGTTTAATGATTGCATTAAACCCTATGAAGCCTGAGATCTTTTAGGAATTTGTGTCTGAATCTTAACTTGTCATTTTTCTGAGAAGACTCTCACTTGGGAGGGATTCATTTGGACTTGATTTATAAGGTGGTGTGATGAAAGAGGCTTGACAGAAAGATGAGTTGAGAAGTTAAGCCATTAGTCTCAAATTTCATCCTTGTCACTCCCTGCTCTAAAGAACAGCTTTTACTTTCCAAAAGGTACTTTTTGCAGACTAATTCTGTTTAGCTTTTCTTTAGTGTATCATTTCAAACACGAGGCACTAACATCCAAACAGATCTTTCTCTATGACCTGTATTTTCTGTCTCTTTCACATTTATCTATATCTGTATCTCATACACTTGTTTTCTGATACACTGGAAAACAGACACTGCCAACCAATGGAAGAAGCAAAAGATACTGTTCCTGACAAAGCCTACCTCAATTGAAAGAATTTGGCTTGCTGCAACATAAGGGGAGTAAGTCTGTGAGAATTTGGAATCCTTTCTTAACACATATTAACAGCTAATCCTCAGTGGATGTTTACAGACCTCTTAATGCCTCTTATAGAGGCATTTTCCTTTCCTACTATCCCGCTGTAGGAAAGCTTTAGGAATTGAAAAACTAGAATACAGTAATAGTTGTTTGATCTTACTTTCCCTTTAGTAGCTATGTGCTCCATTGTTTACCTTTTGTGTGTCATATATGAGCTCAGTAAATTTCAGATATTTTCAGAAATTGAATGCAGGAAAGAAAGTTGTGGCTTTAGTATTCAAAGGTAGCTGTTTCAGTCATATTTATTTAGAGCTCATGTAAAAACTTCTTGATTTTTCAGAAGTCTCCATCATCAACATTCTCTTATTGACTCATGTTTGTGTGATTAGTATCCTGTTGTGGTGGGAGTAAAATCTTTAAAGGTAGGTATATATTAACCAATGTTGGAGATCAAAAAAATTAGATAAGACACTAGGTCATCAAATGAAAAATCATAAACCTCAGAAGAGAATGGATAAAACTGTTCAGCAATATTAATTTTTTTAATAGAAACTCCTCCTTATTGTAAGCCGGCGGTATCATAAAATGTATTTTTAAAAACCCATGTAAGCAGTAAAAGAAAGGTATGAAATCCTATTTAGTTCAGGTCTTCTTCCATTCCATTTCTGATACATCAATCATAAAGTACAGTCCTATCAGTAAGGTACTAATAAAGCATTTTTTTGTTCTCTCTGGGGTGAAAATGGTGCTATTTTCCCCTGTCACATCCTCTTCTCCTGAAGTCTCTGCTAACCTCTCTCCCATTTCTTTCTGACACTTGAAAGGAAGTTTACCCACCAAAATCCTCTCACATGAGGATGGGCCACAATGAGCTAGCCATACATTTGCTGTGTGCAAAAGGTTAAAATCTGGAAGTCTTCCACAGGCATCTAGCCTCAGGGGGTTCATTATGAGACTTGGCAGGTTTCCCTTGGTGTGTCCCTCAGGTACCTTAACCACTACTGACAGAACCTCTGATAGGTCTGTTTCTCATGCTACAGAATAAACACGTTCTTCAAATATTTATCTTTTCAGCTACTTTTTTCTTTTCTTCCAAAATCATACACAGATGCTTATCCCTACGACTTGTGACCATACCAAGCTTTTCCAGACAGATATGCCTGGACAACAGGATCTTCTGAAGGCTTCTCCAAACTCACAGGGGTCTCCTATCCCTGGGCCAGGATAGTTAAGGCTTATGGGATACTGAACAGAGGGAGAGGCATCAGAAGCTTAAAGAAAACACAGAGCTTTGCTTCCAGACACTCTTTGAGCAGTCCCGGGAACTGCTGTACTTGGCTATGATTGGAACCATGGCCAACATGTCGTAGGAGGCCTAGTGTCTGAAGTTTCTGCTTCCAGACACTCCAGAACATTTTCTCCCACTCTCAGCTAATATTACTGGCCAGACACAGGAACGTGTGCTTCTAGTCACAGCTAGGGAATTGCTTATGAAGTATCCCAGCATCCCCCACAGGAGTGACTGTGCACAACACATCCTAATGGGATTGAATTGTGCTAGAGGCCGTGAAGATATCCTGTAATGTTACTTAGTGCTAGGACCAAGTGGGGCCAAGCAGCAGGATATCAAATTCAGAGACAGAACTCTATAACATCTAATTTTAATTTGCAACCTACTTCTCATCTCGCATCTCATTATGAATTAGGTGTCAATAATTTAGGAAAAAAAATATCAAGATAGGTTTAGGATATGATGTCTCCCTGACTCATAGAACTTGAGATCTATCAGAAAATGCACAGTGCTTCATTTACAGCCTCTTCCCATTCCCCATGCAGCTGATTAAATCCCACTCAAAACAGTACATTTTTACCTCCATATATAAGATCTTGCCATCTTACACAGCATTTGAGGAAGCACTAAACCTAAAAGCAGAGCAAAGCTCAACAGCCCAAATAGTCCATGTGAAAAGCTGGTGTTCAACAGAGCCTGTACAGGAATGTTGCTTGACAGGGGTCAGTGATTTCTCTTTGGCCTGTTTGCCCTGTGCACAGGTAAAGAGGATGTCAATATTCACCTACCAAGTGTGGTGTTCTTTACTTTCCTGCAGACTAATTTCCTGCAGACTTCTGTATTTTTAAATTTCTGAGTGCATTCTGAACTGTGCTCTGTAGTTTCTGTGTCTTAGTTCCTCTTATGCAAACTGGGATGAGAATGCATTGCTGTCTCTCAGAGGTATTTCATGGATAAACACTGTGAAGATTTAAAGGTGTTAAGACACGGTAATTTTGAAGGTTTTGCTATGAACTCTCTTATTTTGACCTTGTAAAAGAGGCAGGATTGCCACACTGGGTTGGTAGTACAGAATAGGTTTACTAATAGATTTTTGTCTCATTTTCTCATTCCCTCTGAAGGGCTTCCACTTAGGAGATCTAAACAGCTTCTTCATGTTGCTAGTTTTATCCTTAATATATTAACAAGATCAGAGCTTGGAGAATATTAAAAAAAAATACCACTCTTCATTTGAATTTTTAAATGAATTCACTTTGACTGATTTTGAATCCCTATGGTGTGTGCTTTCCATGTATATTTTAGTAAATAGGTTAACAGGAAGACACATCCAGGAAAACAGGTAATTTTCAGGAACAGTTTTAGAATATATAAGGAAAATGGATCATAAATTCACAATTGTTCGAACAGGAAGCAATTCTACAAAGAGGAGGCAATTCTACATTGACTATAAATATTATGTTTCTCCAATAAAGTTACAGATATCAATATGATGTGAAGTACTGAGATTACCTGTTAGATCTAGAGCACTTCATGAAAGATGCTGTTGTATACTTCCCATGGTGTTCAGTACTACAGGATTTTGGAAAGCTGACAAAATATTGTGTGAGATATCATTGACTACCTCTGGAAAAAAGTATATATAATTTCTGATTCCTCTTAACTGACTATTAAGATAGTGTCAATGGCATTTACATCTATTTGAAGGTCTCTTTGCAATTCAGAGTCATAGACAATGACAACATTATAAATGAGATTTGAATAATGGCACACAAAGCTTAAGTGAGTTCCTGAATCCTGGAAAGGGCTCAGGTGTGTTATACATTGAGAATGGGTAAATTGTACATTTATAGCCCTGTGAGGCCTGCATGCAAAATTGTTTCTAGTTTATTCAAAATGCATGCTATTCAGTTTTTGCTTATTCCGATGTGTTTAGTAAACAAGAGTCACTTGTGAATGATATGTTCTAAAATCAAATTTAAGGGTAAACTTAATTATGTTCACAGATGGTGAAGCATAATTGATGACAGTATGTCAATGTAAACTGGAACTAGCTGTGTCTAAAAACATATCATCACTATCAACAACATAACATTATGAATATTTTAAATGACTACTTTATAAAAAAGATGAGCTGGTTAATTCTGGTTGCCTCCATACATGGCTTAGTGTATGTCAACTATTTTTGTTTATATAAGCTTCTATTGCATTTGTTGCTACACATCTTGCTTTTTATTATTGGTGCAAAGAATGAACAGGGGAAATATTTTGGTAGCAAAAGGAAAATACGCAGAGTACACTTTTCATGAAGCAATAATTGGGATGCTGCCACCTGAATTTCATGGGGATTTAGTAAGAAAAATGTGAAAACATAGCCTTCTTTCTGCTTGATTTACCATCACCAATAGTCAAATTCTATGGTTTTATTATTTCATTTGATAGAAGACGGTTCCCATTTACATAAGACAGAGTGAATCCAACTGTAGAACAGCACTGGCACCTCCAAAGGAAAGACAGGATGTTTATTCATTATATGATCACAGTTCTCAAAGGTGAAATTGCATTCCAGTGGTCTGAACATTATGATTACCAGGTTTACATGTTTCCAAAAAAACTTTCCAAATATGGTTATTTATTATTAAGATTTGATCTGATTCTCAGATAGTCTTCTGTATGACCAATGGGGTGTGTGCATGGCCTGGGGTGCCTGTCAAGGAACTCAAATGTCACCCAACCCGAACTCTCTAGGAATAGAATTAGAGTCTCAAATATACTTAATCTCAGATTATTCTTTTCTACTTAGGAGACGCTTGCAAAAAGCAAGTAGACATTTACGATATTTGTATAAAATCCCTTCTAATTCAGAGAAATCAGAGGGGAAATAGAATCTGCTTATTACAATTGATTTTTTATCATTATTATCATCATCATCATCATGGTCATCATCAATTATTATATCATTGCAAATGTGATGTTACTTTTACACATTCTCTTGTATAAAAACAGTGATTTCCTCTGTAAGGAACCCATGCAAGGGAAGTTCATAAGAGTGGCACAGAGTGGAAAATATGAAATATGAGAAAAAGACAAGGTTGTGCTCTTATCTTTGAAAATCTATCAATCTATATCCATCACTTCTCCCCAGGCTTCCTTATAATTGGACCCATTGTCAATACAAAAGATGCTTGTTAGTATTAAAGTGTCAGTGCTTTGGTGCTATGTAGCTCTGAACCAGCTGTTGATGTTCCCAGGTGGACAGTAAGGTACATGATGGGGAAAATGTTGCCAAGGAGGTGTTGTTTGTAAGCTGCTATTGCCCTTGCAAGTTGTTACAAACAACTGATTAACAGTGGCATTCCTCCACCCCTGCATTTCCATTTGCCGGGGCTTTATATTCACTGATAACGGAGCAGAAGAATTTTTGTGGATTCTCTGGCGTGCAGCAAGGCTTCAATAGTGGCCTTCTCCAAATGCAGAAGATACAGTGGGATTTGTCTGTGGTGGTTATGCATAAATGTGGTTAGGGAAAGAATGTTTCAATTTAAATAGACTTTATTATTTTTTATTATGATTAATGGTATGCTTTTATTTACATTATGCTTCTTTCCTGATAGAGGAAAATTTGGATTTCATGAAGCAATTACAAGAAACACTCAGGCAGAAATAGGTTAACAACAAAATGGAATAACTTCATAACACTGAATAACTAAATAATAAAACAGAAAATAAAAGAAATTAATAATACTTGTGCCATTAAAATATGAGAACTCTGGGAAAATCATTGAGGAAAACATTTCACTACAAGAAGAAATTCTATAGACTAGTGAAATTTTGTCTGAAGGAAGAATGTCCAATGAATGCTATGCCCTTTCAAGCATCTCCCTGAGACTGCTGTGAGTATAAGCTTATGCATCTTTGTTGAAATGGATTTTTTTCCGGGGCTGCAAAATAGCAGCAGATCAAAGCATCTATCTCATATGTTGTACTGTGTTATGCTATGACTATATTAATTGTGATTTGAAAATATCCATTATGAAATCTATGTTTAAAACAAACACAGACACCACAACATAACAGGTCTAAGTCCATTTTTATTACCTTACATTACACATTCAAAAGATATGATTGTTTGATGCTAAGCTATGTCAGAAGTAGAGCAACAAGATTTGTTCTGAAGTAAAGGTTAAAGCATCTTTTCAAATGTTTCTGGATGCACTGGGTTTGAGTCAAGTTTTTGGTAGCAGGGGGAGCTGTTAGGTGTCCTCTATGAGAAGAGACCAGGAGCTGCCATCATGTCCAACAGAGATGGCCACTGCTGAGCTGGTGGCGCTTTTATGATAGGATATTTAAGAGTAAAAATTATGCATAGCAGCTGTGAGAGAGGACTAAGAAAAATGTGACGGAAACAACCATCAAGGAAGAGGGAGAAGGTTCTCCACGCACCAGAGCAGAGATTCCCCTGCAGCTGCAGCCCACGGGGAAGACCATAGTGATGCAGATTGTCCCTCTGCAGCCAGTACAGGATTGAGCTGAAGTGGGTATCCACATTGCAGCTCGTGAAAGATCCCACACCAGAGCAGGTGGAAATGACCTGAAGAAAGCTGCAGCCCAAGGATAGCCCACAAAAGAGTGAGTTCCTGGCAGAAAGGAAAGCAGACCACATTGGAGCAGGTTTTCTGTCTGAACCTGTGGCTCTATAGGGGATCCATGCTCTAGTAGTCTGTTGATGAAGGTTTCTACCCATGGAGAGGACCTATGCTGGAGCAGATCATTAAGACCTACATCCTGTGGAATGACCCCACATGCAAACAGGGGAAAATTGTGAAGAAGGAGCGACAAAGATGAAGTGATCACAGCCCCCATACTCCGTCCCACCTGTGTCACTCAAGGGGAGAAGGAAACAGAAGAGTCAGGAACAGGAACAAAGATGTAAAGATAGGCTTGAGGAGAAAGGTTAGGAGTGGAGAGAAGGTATTGTTAGCATCGTCTTTGTTTTCTCACCATCCCACTGTATTTTTAATTGCAATAAATTACATTAATCTTCCCCAAACCAAGACTGCTTTTCCCATTATGGTATTTGATAAGTGATCACCTGTTCTTTATCTCAGTCCACAAGCTTTTCATCTTATTTTTCCTATGAACTTTTCTCATGAAGACAGAGTGAGACAGTTGATGTTGTTCAACCTGGAGAAGAGAAGGCATCAAGGAGAAAAAAAGTCTTATTATAAAACTCTTGCAGTATCTAAAGGGGCTTATAAGAGAGCTAGAGAGGGACTTTTGACAGGGGGCTGTACTGGTATGACAAAAGTCTAACAGCTAAAAGCTGAAAGAGGGTAGGTTTGTATTAGATGCTAGAAAGAAATTCTTTCTTTGTAAGGTATTGAGAGGTTTCCCAGAGAAGTTGTGGGTGACACATCCCTGGAATTGTTCAAGGCCAGGTTGGATGGGGCTTTTGCAGCCTGGTCTAGTGGAAGGTGCCCCTGTCCATAGTGGGTGAGATGATTTTTAAAGTCACTTCCAACACAAATGATTCTATGATTCTCTCCATGTCTGGCTGATTGGCTTCGTGGTCATATGGCAGCCAGCCAAGTTTAACCCATAATGGACCATCTTTCGAAAGCAGTATCTCTGATACAAAGTATATGATCAAAGCATCTATTTACTGTGGTTTTTCTTCACTGTCTCTGTAAATTCATGTCGCTTTATATATTTGGATTGGCTGAATTACCTCTGGAGCTTTTTAGAACTCTATTGACTTTACAGGGCACCTACAATGATAGGTTTTTAAATGGTCGAAGTTGCAAAGAAAATTTGATGAGTCTTACAGTTTCTTTGTAGAAGTGAACAGAATCGTTTTGAAATTACTGCTATCTCTTAGGAGACTGTTGGACTTTTCTCTAAATAGCTGTCTTCTAGTGGGTGCTATAGTGTTTTAGTCCGTCAGATCTCTTTTTTTTTTGCCTGACAGCCAAAGGCATTCTGATCAGAATGTCTGAGATGGGAATTTGAGTACTACTTGGTGACAACTTGGTGACAATCAATTCAAACAGAAATTTAAGGAAGCAAATTTCGTACCTATGTATGAGACATCACATCCAACATTTGGGAAAAGGATTTGAAGTAAAAAGTTGAGCTTATTTTACCTTTCACAACTACTTCTGAATGTTCATTCATCAATATGAGTTCACCTTGGAGCTATCTTTACTATTGATATCCAACAAGTTGAGTGCTCTATACTTTGTGTGCTTCAGGCAAGGCATGAAAGACAACGTGGCCCACTGCTCTGAGTATAGGGTCAGGAGTTCCTGGCACCAAACTGCAGCTCTCTTAAAGGCTTGCTTTGTGTCCTGCAAGAGTATGCTTAACAGTGTCAAGTTCTCAGTAAGAATCTTCTCTGAAAAGGCTAGCAACATTTTTTTTTCTCTTCCCAAGAGCCATGTGAGGATATATCTCTTACAATTTGCAAAGCATTTTGGAACTAAAAATCGATACTTCAGAGTACAGTGCTACGACTGTTAGCATGACTGCTGAAACTAGTAGTATTTCATCCCTTTTTAATGAATTCACAAACAGATATCTCGATTTTGCTGAGATCTCAGCAACACTTTATCCAATTTTGGATAAAATCTATCCAATTTTGTAGATTCTGAGGTGAGTGTCAGAGTACTGGGAGAAATTTTCATTACTAAATTCTCATACTTAGCTAAAATCAGGTTATTCTATGCAAAAATTTAGAGTAAATTTAGGCAAGTTAAAGATGAAAAGAATAAAGGTACAAAGAAGTTCTTTGATGAATCATAATTTATGATACTGTGGAAAACCAAAAAAGTTTTCACAATGTGAGAATTTTAACAGATAAATCTTAAAAAAATGTCCAAAATTTCACAAACTTTCTAAGATTCTGTTGCATGATTTTAAAAAGTGCAGGCTCTGAAGTGCTCATTTTTTGCATTTCCTATCTGAGATAGCCAAATTTAATTTATATCTGCCATCGACTTTGGCAGTGCTGCTTCATTTGCAAGCCATTACGTAATAGCTGTTATTTGGTAAAGTGTCATTTCACGCTTTTCTGAGATAACTGGAGTAACTGGGAATGAAAAAGGAGATAGAACAGTATCATATGTGATGAATACATTCTGTATTGCAAGCACAGAGACAGCAACAAATAAAAGCACAGGAAGAAAGGTTTATTTTCCAATTCCAGCAATTTAAATAGTTTAAAGTATTAGAATATTGTAACTGAAGCCTACCACCTAAATTCTAAGTTGATTATGACATTTGGTAAATCCACAGAACATTTCGAACACCTGAGTTTTCCTGTTTTACAGGCGTTGAATGTATAGGCCCGGTCATAGCCACTTGCTAGGATAACTTCGTTAGAAAATATTGTTTTTATACTATTAATTTTTGTCCTATACAAATCCCTTAGAAATTTACTAAGGAAACAACAGCATTGCCAGCCAGTCAAGGTATAGGATTGTCTCAGTCTGCTCTGCACTGCTGCAGCCTCACCTTGAATATTGTGTGCAGTTTTTGTCACCACAATATAAGAATAACACTAAGCTATTAAGAGTCCAAAGGACAGCTACAAAGATGGTGAAGGGCCTTGAGGGAAAGCCATATGAGAAGCAGCTGAGGTCACTTGGTCCATTCAGCCTGGAGAAGAGGAGATTCAGGGGGGACCTTGGTGTAGTCTACAGCTTCCTCGTGAGGGGAGAGGAGGGGCAGACACTGATCTTTTTCTCTGGTGGCCAGTGACAGGGCCCAAGGGAATGGCCTCAAGTTGTGTCAGGGGATATTTAGGCTGGGTATCAAGAAAAGGTTTTTCACCCAGAGGGTGGTTGGGCACTGGAACAGGCTCCCCAGGGAAGTGGTCATAGCCTAACAGACCTCAAAAAGCATTTGGAGAATTTGAAAAATGCTCTCATGTACATGGTGTGACTCTTGAGTCCTCTGCAGCACGATGAGTTGGACTTAATGATTCTTTTGGGTCCCTTCCAACTCAGTGTATTTTGCGATTCTGTGATTGTAATTAAGGATTCCTTTTGATTAAACTATATGGTTTATTTTAAGCAATTCTCATCTATCCAATCAAAGACAAATAAAATTTGCACAATTTATCTTGTGTGACCTGCAACCAACTAACTTGCATGAATCCAGAGTGAAATGGACAGTATTTTAACCAACAACATTGTCCCATCTTTTCTGGCAGATGCATTCTATTTTTCTGGTTCATCTATTACTGTTCTATTCTGAGTTCATGACTGCCTTTTATGTTCAATACAAAAGCTAATTATTGTACTAAGCAGCTTTTCTAAAGGCTTTGCTGTTTCATCTTTGATGCTTCATGAACAGAATGGCAAATTAAAACATAGATAAATGATCTAAAATTGAAAACAATTGTTCTACTTATCATTTAATAATAGACACAAAGCTTTTTTAGGAGAACATATATATACAAAGACATTTACAAGTCTGCTATTCTACAACTCATGCATCACCTCCTCTCCAATTTTTTTGCAGTAATAACTGTGTAATGAGTCTGTTTAGGATACATCTTACAAAATGGTTCTAATCTATATAGGTTCTCACTCCACACTCATCACCAAGTATCCGAGCAACTTCCAGTAGTGCATTAAGCAATGTGACTAACATCTGTCACATATTTTGGTCTCTCATTGTTTCCCCAGGGGTAGATCTATGTGCAATGAAGTGTTTTGTTTTGTATTTATTTATTTTTCAAGTGGTCCATGGCTTGGGGATTAATTAGTCTACACAGGGTCATGCACAAAGTAAACATTACTGTGAATCAGAGAACAATGTAAATAGGGAAATGCTTGCCCTGAATTGAGGTACTGAAATTAATATCCCAAACATTAAGGTATACCTCTTGATAATTTTTCACATGCACATACTCAAAAAAATTTTTCTGCAGTGTCTTCTTAAGAAATTTTACAGTATCTTTCTCCTAGAAGTGTGTGAAACCAAATCTTTGACACTAAGCAAACCACAATATACACGTGGAGCTTTTGTATTTCACATCTGAGAGCTGATCTTGACAGTTTATTTGTGTGTTGTCTAAAAATAACTAGCAATAAACTTTAGCAGCTACTTTGGTTATACTGCAAAGGTAGGGACCCAAATCAGAACCACACTGACAGAGTGTTTTATGCTTCTTTCCATCCAGGACCACATATAAACTTAACTATTGGCTTTCTCATTTGAAGACAATAAACATAAAGCAGATGCCTGCAAGTAAGCATGTGTTTAAGTACTCTCTTGTTTCCATGAATCACGGCATAAAGACAGTAAAAGACCTATTTAGATCTTTTATCCCATTTCTCAGACCATGTGCAGTTCACATATGCTTCCCTCATGGTAGATTTGATAGGGATTTTTTTCTTTTCCAGTTGTTTGAAGTGGTTCGAAGTAAGGTTCATTTGTTTCAAAGCACAATTGCATAGCTTAGCCAACCTTGGCTGACTGGCTATTCCCTCTGAGATAATTATCTTTTTTTTGGTCTCTTCTCAGTTTTCTTCAGTGATAAAGCAACAAATTCTTAAAACCATACATTATTTTTTCATCTCAGGGTGCGGAGGGAAGTTAAGGTGAGGAGACATTTTGATGCATATGTTAAAAGGCTAAGCTCTTGGCATCATTCTATGTCACCAGACATCAGGCAGGGCAGGAGTTACCTTCAGTGCTGTGTGCTTCCAAGATCTAATCAGGGCATCGGAGGATGTGAGTTAGAATTGCTCAGAACTGCCCTAAAGTCCACTAGACAATCTGTTTGCTACTTTACTCTTGAGTGATAAAAACATTATTCGGTTTATGTATTTTATTTTTTTTAAAAGAACACATGATTGATTCCAGAACACTTAAAGAGGGAATATGGTGGTGAGGGAACAAAGCGATCTGCAAATGACGTATCAGATTACCCAAGGGAAGGGGAGGGAATAAAATATAATTCTAATAACAGGGAGGTTGTGGGTTCGATCCCTGTATGGGCCTTTCACTTCAGAGTAGGACTTGATGATCCTTATGGGTCCCTTCCAACTCAGAATACTCTGTGGGATTCTGTGTGAAATATCTGACTCTCTTCCTAAGTGCTATTGTACCTTTGTGCTTTCTAAATCACAGAACGGCAGAACAAACGGCAGAGATGGCTTTCAGTGTAATGGTTATTTGAAAAGATATTTGGTAAATTTCTGGACTTACATACAAATTAAAAGAGACAAGAAAATAGAGTCTTTTGAATCTAATGATTATTTAAGATGTGCTCCATTGTACATACTAATAAAGCATCATTGTTTGTATTAATTTAAGTAAAATTTATGGCATCGCTGATGATATTTATCAGCATGGTATTGCTATGGAAATTTAGCTAATAAGAAAAATAATGAACTCCTGTGCAGTTTCAAATTGCTTAGTAGAAAAGATTTATTGCAAAATTTCAAATTTGTTTTCAAGCAAGATAATGTAAAATGTACAAAATATTTTTATACTGACTTGTATTTTTAAGCTTGAGTTATGTGTGCTGGAAAATCCAGATTTATTACTAGTTTATTGAAAGAGGTAAAAAAGAATCAAAATTAATTAATGTCATTAATCAAAATAAACCATGTAAGTACAGATCTCAAAGAAAGCCATCAAGAGCTGATGCTGGGATACCTAAGAAATCTGGAGTGAATTAGACACGTTCAGGAAGGTGCCTACTTCAGCTCTCTTTACTACAGGTTTTTTCAAATGAAATCCAATTTGATCAAAGCTATCCAGAATGGCATTTTGACATAATGTGAAGTGCTTAAAAAAATATGGAATTGGAATATTCCATAAGCACTGAAGGATACTGTCAGCTTGCCAGGATAAAGGGCTCTAAGAAGTGGACGAAAGTCTCAAGACACTGACAGAACTCTGCTGAACACAACAGATGGACTATGTATAAGTGTGAAGGGAGGGACACTAGAGAGGGAAAGAGAGCAAATCCTCAGAAATTCTCTGTGCAGTATAAATGTGTCATGTAATTTGCCCCATTTGTGTATTAAGTATACTCTAGGTGTACATATATGTACACATATATATGTCTGTATAAGTGCATGTTTGTATATGTGTGCACAAACACTAGGCTATATACTGAACTTTTTGGAGCTATGACAAAAAAATCCCCTTTTGAATGGGATGAATGACGCCTCCTAAGGAAATTTCATTTTTGTCCTTGCTCATGACTGTCTCTTGGTATTATTTTAACAGACATCAATTTTAATATTTTAAAACTTTTAATAAAGTACATTTTATAATTTTTGTAAAAGTACTACCTTTGAGATGATAATTCACAGAGTTACGGTTGGTGAAAACAGAGATAAATTCTTCTCAGTTCCTTGACTATGCTTAATCAAGCTTTAAACTAAATTGTGGTCTGCTGTATTTTCACTAAGGGTTGGTGCGGTGTACGAAAAGTGTGTTTCTGGTGTAAAATTCAAGATTATTTGAAAGTTCTTGGTTTGCTATATGTGTCCTTCAATATTTATATTGTCACACAGTTCAAAACTACTGTTATAACTTAATAAATGCAGTGATGATGCACAAACAACCAGAGGCTTTTCATCCAACCTTATCCAAACAGAGCAAATTAATATTAGAAAATATTAGTATTTATATTTACTGCATACTTTTACATTAAAACTAATGCATTTTGATTTCTTTCAAGGTAGTTTATAAATATTTTGATTTTTCAACTCAATCATGGGAAAAGAAAAAGGTTTTTCTGCAATATTAATCTCTTATCAAATTTCCTATGCTTCCTTGAGTGATTATAACACCACTAGAAGGAATCATATGCTATTTACTAAGGTCCAGATATATTATTTTCCATACAAACCTGACTTCTTGTTTGTTGCAACAAAAATAAAGGTTGAATAATGAAGTTTAGATTTAGAGATCTAAAGCAATGTCATTTTTAACATAAAAGCAATTTCAGCTGCAAACATTTTACACAGAAGTTCAGAAAAATTCAGGCTTGATCAGGAAAACAAAAAAACTGAACCAAGCCAACCAACCAACCAGCCAACCAACCAACCAACCAATCAACCAACCAACCAGCCAAAACAAACCAAAACCAAAACCAAACCAAACCAAACAAACAAACAAAAAAACAACAAAAAAAAGAAAAGACAGTTTCATTTTCAGCATAGAATAGAATCATAGAATACTGTGTTGGAAAGTACCCCAAGGTTCGTCTTGTCCAACTTTTCTTGGCAAAAGCAGGGTCTAGACAAGATGGCCCCACAGCCCTGTCCATCTGAATCTGAAGTCTGTTGGGGGAATCCACCACTTCCTTGGGAGATTATTCCAATGGCTCATTGTCATTATGAAAATGTTCCATCTGTATCCAATCTGAATCTCCACAGGAGTAACTTTTACTAATTATCCCTCCTCTCTGCGTTGTAAAAAGGGAGTCCCAGCCTTATCTTTAACCATCTTTTAAATATTGCAACATGATGTTAAGGTCTCCTCCAAGCCTTCTTTTCTCTAGGCTGAAAAAACCCAGTTCTCTCAATGTTTCCTCACATGTCAGGCTTCCCAGTCCTTTTCGTCATCTTTGGGGCCCTTTGCTGGATCACGTCTTTTTTGTACAAGGCTGGTATCAGAATTAGCTGAGGAATTTTGAAACTTCATTCTTATTATTTGACTTAAGAAAGTTGCAAAAATGTTGTCTCATGAAGCTCAGCATGTCAGAGGAGAGATTCAGCATCAGAAAATGTTCCTGGCAGACAGTTTTCTACTAGTCTGCATGTTCTCAGTTTCCATCTTTGGTACTGGTGGTATTAATAGACTATGCAAGGATGCCTTTCTTATCTCAGGTGATGTTCAGCACTCCACTTAACAGAGATCTCTGATTCCTATCTATTTATAGAATAAGTCTTTTCTTCTATCTTGCACCTCAAACGGTGAGGCTGACAAGAAATATTGTGTATGACGAAGTAATTTCATACCTCTAGGAGTTCATGACACATTCTCTGTACAAAGCAGCAACAACAAAACCCTAACAAAATTAAAAAAAAAAAAAGGAAAATTCAACCTTCTTTCCTCAGAAAGCCGGTGTTTCTCTTACGAAAATACTTCATTGTTAGCATGATACCCAGCAAACAGGAATTAAAACATTTGTTAAAGTTTATGCATTACTGTGCTAAAACACGCAGAGCTTCTTGACAACTTTGTTGTATAAAAAAAGATCCAAAAAGACAGAGATTGCAACTAACTTATTTATTCTTTCCTGGAATATGCAAGGTTAGCGTAGTTTCCTTGAGATTCTTTCTGCTCTGGTCCTATCCCTTAGGGATCCTGTAAAATAAGGAATAGATTGTGTTTGTGTTCCCTTTTATGTTCTGTTTGGCTCACCAAGCGAAATGACACTATGGGAACGAACATCATCAAAACAACCTTAAACCTGAAAAAAAATCCACCCTATAAAAAGGTGTAACAGTCAGTACATACTTCCTGCTAGGGAGGTAAGTGTGGGATTCAGCTTCTCTGAGGCAGACAGTCTTCTTATCCACCCATGGCATTACAAGATGCATGGTTCAGTTAAGTTGCAGATGGTATACCTTGGAAGGCTTTGTCTTTTGAAGGCTCTTTATTTTGTTGTTCTTCTTACATTCACTTGCCTTCCTATGTTCACTTGCCATTTTTCCTTTTTTCTTTTACTGCTTCGTTCTTTCTTTGTCTCATCCTGTTAAACTGCTATTGGTGCAAAACTTAGTAGAATGTTACTGACTCTTAGCTACTTGTTATATTTTGGATGACCCAAGTGGAAAACTTGGGCTTCGTGGTTGATTAATAACTTTTTCTATCCAGAATGGAGAACTATTCACACACTCTTATACAGCTATTAAATGAGTTAATTCTGGAACAAGCTTATGGAGAACAATTCATTCAATGCAACTCAGTACAGTATCAGAACTAACCAGAATCAGAATTATGACTGGCAAAGTTTACAAGCTGAGACATTGAACCATGTTATGACAGAGATACTGATATTCTGGAGTAAGATAAGTTGTGCCATAAGGTTGAAAAAGTCTTTACAAATCCTGAATCAGATATATCTGTTTCATGCACCATCTCAGTAGACAGCATTCTGTGGCATTCATCAGTCTGCCTCTTCATAACATATTAGTCTTTACTACTGCAAGAATGATAATCTTCATCCCATTCACTTATGTGAATTTCTCCTGGGCATAGGAGCTTCTTTTCCTCTCTTTGCTATGTGCCAGGCTTCTGCATGGAAACACTCAAGTGCTACCATCACACTGAAAGTTGTTAGCTCACTCTGAAGAAAGATTTTGTGGGTTTCCTCTGTGAAATTATTTCCTGCATGCACATGCATGGATGGGTGGGGTTTTTTTTGGTTTTGTTTTTTTGTTTGTTTTGTTTGTTTTTTGTTTTTTGGTTTTTTGTGTATGCTTTTACTTCCCTATAGTCATGAGGAGCCCTTAGTGGTCCTGCTGAATTATGGCAAGGATCCAGTATAGATGCTGAAGTTTACAAAGCCCAGGTGGCATGCTGACAGATGAATTGTGATGGCAGCTTGAGGGCTTGGTATATTAAACATGCTGAGGGGGTGGGTGAGGAATGAGGGTCTCTGTGAATTGCACATCCTTCATCTGATCCCTTAAGCTTTACAAGAGCAAAATTCATTAAAGAGATTAAGTGCAAGACCAAATGTCTGATGTGACAAGAGAGCGCAGTTGAATTTTTTTCCCATTTGCCCAGCTCTGATACCTCAATATTAAATTGATTCGGTCATAGAAATGGCCTTACAGAACTTGTGAAATATTTAAAGCTCCAGCTTGGTCACAGGGCAGTCAGTATTGACACATTCAGACAGCCTTCACAAGATCAGTCTGCACCTGCTAAAGTATCACTTGTCTGGCTGACACAAAAGTTTGAAGGGTGCCTGTTTAAATGGCCTGTGTAGTACATGCTGGATAATTATCTCTTTAATCTGTTTGAAATAAGACTGTAGCACCTGATCCCACACAAGTCTTGAGTCTTCTGAGCCCCTCGAGGCTGATTCCACACAGTTTGATTCTAATTAGTGGATTAAAAGTGAATAAAACAGCAGGGTTTTCAAAGTATTCTGCTCTTCCCTGTTTTATTTCACATGCACCCCAACTTAAATACAATCTATAAGCTTTCACAACTCCAGGCAGATGTATCAGGTATGGGATAGATTCAATATCTGCCTTGAAAATATTAGCAATGATGAGACCAATCTCTTATTTCTAGAAGGCAATCTGTAAGTCTATGTTCTGTTTATACATACTTAGAAAATATTTAATCTAAGTTTGTTCATCTGACTTTTTTACAGGCTAGGTAATGGAATGCATCGAGTTTGATCCTGAGCATGATATGTTATATTTCCCTTTTTCCTAATTGTACCCTGTATGGATCTTTAACAATGTACTGTATCTTTGAAGCAGGTTAGTTTCCTGGAGATAAAACAACTCTTCATATCTATTCTGAAGGAAGAAATTATATAGACGTGTTTCATCTGTGTGGGAAGCACTATTATATTAGGCTAGATATGCATGGCTTTTATGCAAGAGTAATTGGAGATAAAACTCATGTAAGGGCACTGAGAATTTCAGATGCGAAAGAAAAAAATCACATCAAAAGAAAAAAAAACCTGTAGTCTGTGGAAAGCATGATGGCAATGAATAGTTTCGAAGGCTGTTGGTTCATTCTAGTTTTCATTTATTAGAGGCTAAGCTTAATTTGACTCAGGTTTAATAGATTTCCAACCACAGGAGCACTGAGGAATCACCTTCCGAGGTGCTTACTGAGGTCATCAGTGAGACCTTTGAAGAGGGTGTCTTAAATTACAAGTGCTACCTGCAGCACTGAAATCAAAAGGTGGTAGTGAATGTAGATACTGAGAGGCTCTTATCAAAGCCAAGTAAAAGATGAAAGAGGGGACCAAAGACGTTAAACTGTGGGACAGGAGAGATTGTGACAATTGTGATGCTCAAGATTGTATTGGAACATATTTAATAAGTTGTATTGTCACGTGAGAAGTAATAAAACAGCTCAGCTTTACAAAGTATGTGGCTTCAGTATCAGAGAAACATGGACCATTTGCTATTTCTTTGGTATTGCATTGAAGGCAAAAGGAAGGAAAAGGTGTCAGAGCAGTGTCAGTCTTATTTTTGTTCTTATTCTTTTATCATTAACCTGCTCTTTGGAGCAGCCAATGGGGCGCACTGCCTAGAACTTATTTCAGAACTAGGATAGAGTCACTGTGGAGGAAGAGCTTTTTTTATCTGCTTTTTTGGCAATGTTTTATGCAATCTGCTCTTTGTTTGGTGTAGTAATAGGTCCTCTATGTTAGAACATTTTAAGTTATAATTTAGTTTGTAGCAATTTCTGTTAGTTTGCCTCCACTTTGTGTAAGCTATCTGAATGTTTCAAACATCATTTGAAATATTAATCATTTGAAAAAAGAATAGACAGCTGATAGACTCAGATAATCCAAGTTATAAAAGAGGGACTTTCCAGTTTTAGGTACAGAATACAAACTGGGTGACTGGCTTCTGACACAATAATCAGTAGTCTAAGTAGTGAAAATATATGCCATTGAGGTTCAAGTGGAGTAGTATCTTCTCCCAATGATATCATATAGAGTGATATTTTCCCTTGCTTCACATGACACTGCAAATTCAGATAGCAGACATATCTGTACCTGAGCAGCCATTTATCTGGTGAACACATTTTTTTGGTCAATATCCGTTTGATATTTCTAAAAGTGTCTGTAACACTGTTAACAGTAACTGCGCTGCTCAGACTCCTTGGTAGACAAAGAAGTTCAGCTGTTAAGGGGTTTCAGCTTAGGAGTTCTAGAATTAAAATTCACGAATAGGGTTATACTTTTTCTGTGTCCTGTTCAGTTGACAAGATTGAAGGAACCTAACTTATCTCCAGTAAAGAAACCTCACTATCTGGGAAAAGTAGCACACCTTTTGTGCTGAAACAATAAACTTATTTGAATGCGATGGTATTTTCACATAACTGAAGTAATTCTGTTTCTTCAGTCACTTCATTCTCATGTCTGAGTAGTTTTATCAGGTTGCTGATGGTTGTAAACATATTCTTTTTACCCTACATGGAAGAGAGCAGTGGGACAGAGGACAACGCTCTTTAGATATAGCCCAGGGCAACAAAAACACATTTATTCAATCACCAAAGAATCTGAATGAGTTGTTTTAGTATTAAAAGCATGTTGTACTTAGGCAATCAAACTCGTTTATTTGCTAGCCCTCCATAACTTCTGAAATGGAACAAAAAGTTAAAACCTATAAATTACTCTTCTGAAAATTAAAAAATATATAGCTTGCCATAAGTTCTGAGTGTAGGACAGCCCCAAAAACACTTAAAAATATGGATTGTTTTGCTTTCCACTTATCTCTAGTCTACACAACTACAACTAGATATTTAGACACACCCAGCTGCACCTTAAGCCACATAAAGAACATATATCCTATTTACATAGAGACCCTGTGGTCTTGAACACCCATGAATCACCACAACTTTGGTATGCAGTATTCAGAATACCTCAAAGCTGGCCTCATTACACAGTATAGAGAAAATAAAATTGCAACCACTCTCCCTGAAAGAGAAAATGTTCTTTATTTTTTGGTTTTTTATGATCAATTTAACTGGAATAATAATGACATCACACAGCAGAAAAGAACACGGTAAACTGGAGATTCAAAAGCTTTAAGTTTCTTTTGAAAAATTAGGAAGGAGAACTATGCCCAAGACACCCGTGCCCAATACTTACTGACGAACTACTGTAGGGTTTTCTTTGTATTTGCTGTGTGTTAGGAGTCAGATTTCTTTTACTCTGCAGAAGGCACCTGTTGATTGCTATCACCAGTCTTTCATTCTAGTATCTGCAAGTGGCACACCTCCTGCTATTCACTGAATTTAGAGTACTGAGTTAACAATAAAACATACCTCTATACCTCACTCATTTGCTACTGAATTGTCACAGTTAAAGAATTTATGTGATTATATGAGCAAAACTAGGAATCTGAGCAATGTTCCTTTTAAAATGCACCTTCTGTTGATTATTTTATTTTATTTTTTGAACAAACATCTATTTGTAGTTGTGGTCAAGTTTCTGATCTAAAGTAAAACTGCTCTATCTTTAGTTAACTTGGAGAGAAAAATGCTAAGCGCTACTTAAGAAAAAACAGAAAAAATATGATTACCTCTGTTCAGAAATGTAAATCACAAAATTAAAACAGAGAGCTATGTGCCCAAATAAAAAATTATTTAGTTTGCTGGGATTGTTTCTTAAAAAGTATCTGTTCATGAACACACATTAAAGTAAAAATAAAATTTTCTAGAAAAAATTGTTATTAAACCGATGACACTGATAACCATGTTAAGGATTAAAAAGTTCTTCTTATGAAATTTTAATTTCTAGAAGCAGGGATATTTGCAAAGAACTTCATATACTAACTCAATTTACTGACACAACCTCAATCATTTAAAAGCTCTGGGATGAACACTAGACCTCTAGTTACTTGAGCCCTGTTGGTTTTTTGAACTAGAGAATAGTGAATCTTGTGAATTGTCATCCGCCATAACTTATAGATTTCACAACAGAGTCGTCAGCGCAAAGAGTGGTGGTGATTATAATGAAATACTGTTAGCAACCAGCCACAAGTAGTGTCTTCCAGGGCTCAGTTTTGGGGCCAATTCTGTTTAATATCTTTATCAATAACCGGGAAGAGGGGATTGAATGTACCCTCAATACTTTTGCAGATGCATGGGAATGTTCATCTGCTGGAGGCTAGGAAGGTTCTACAGAGGGATCAGACAGGCTGGATCAGTGCAGAGAGGACAACAACAAGATAGTGTTTTTTCACCAGGAGAAAAGGAGGCTGAAGTGACACCTTAGTGCTCTCTACAGCAACCTGAAAAGAGGTTGTAACAAGGTGGTATTGAGCTCTTCTGCTAAATAGCAAGTAATAGGACAAGAGGGAATGGTCTCAAATTGCATCAGGGGAGTTTTAGTTTGGATATTAGGAAACACTATTTTCCTGCAAAAGTTGTCAAGCACTGGAACAGGCTTGCCCAGTCAAGTTGCCATCCTTGGAGGTTTTTAAAAGATGTTTGTCTTTTACATGGACATGGTTTAGTGGTGGACTCGGCACTGTTAGATTAATAGTTGGATTTGTTGTTCTTAAAAGCATTTTCAAACTTTCATGATACTGTGTTTCTAAGATTTAATATTTCTGAATTTAGATGCATATATGTTACACTTCCAACATTTCCTCTGGCCATAGTGGAAGTTCAGAAACCTACCTCATATGTAAATATGAATATGAAAGTGTCTCGCACTGAATCTCATCCAAAGAGATTTAAATTATATTATCTCCAGCTACTTTGCAACTTCAAATTGCCTCAAGAAGGGGAAAACATAGATGGGAAACCAGTAAGCAAAATCACTTGATAAAACAATTTCATACTAAGGAACATTTTAGCAATTAATGCTTCTTTAGAAGCCTAAGTCACTAATCTTTGCTTACATTTAAAAACACATATACATGCCCCCTATGCAGCAGTCTTCATTAATATGTTTGCAGAGCTTTGTTAGCGAAAGCCTTCATTCAAATACGGCACTTCTACTTGCAAAGCAAAGACAGAATTGGAACTCTCACAGCCTTTTCTGTTGTGTTTGTCTATGCAGAATCTGAAGGCAGGCTTCCTCTGTCTAAATGTCGACATCTCCTTCTGAATATCTATGCCAAAACTAATTTCCCCAAGCATTCTTAATATATTCCTTTATGCTCCTAGAGAGAGAGAAAGAACCAACTGTAGGGAACAATTAATCTCAGCTTAAAATAGAACGAACAAATTGCTTCCTGAAAATGCCTCTTTGCTTCACTTGGAGGAACTATAAAGAGATTTTAGGGAGTGTGTCTCAGATGTAGACTTCCACATTATAGACAACTCAAGTTAGGTGAGATGATTTTCACTCTAAGTGTCAATATAAATAGCTGCATCATCATTTACATGAATAGCTGTGCACTAGGAGCCAGTATACTTAAGTTTAGGTACACTAATGACCTGCATAATGAAATTATAGCATTTAGATGAGAAAGTTATGGCAATTTCATAGCAAAGCAACTTTCTAAATTACTTTGATGTGAAGTAGTACAAGTACAGTTTTGGTTCTAAGCCTGGATTTTTTTTTTCCTTTCACAATCCACAGTTTATAGCTCTCATGGAGAAAGATAAGGGTGGAATGTCAGTTCAGTGTCTTTTCAGAATTTAATAGCCACTCAGTCCTAATCTGCAGCTAAATATATATGTATATCACATTCCAAGACAATACTTATTGCAGTGCAGAGACCTCACCTGTAAATCCTTAATTTCCTAAAATAAAGGCTTTGAGAAGACATTAGAGGCATAATCAAAGACAGAAGTGGAACTAATAATGTTGAAAGGACAAAATTATTGTTTTTTAGAAATATTGAACAGTTTTCATTATCTGAATTCTTTCAAATTTTTGACTAATTTCCGAATATCCTGTCTGTGAAACTTTCTCCTGCTCCGCATCAACCTTCTTCCTATCTCCCTCCATCCCTCCCTCCCTCTATTTATTTTCTATAGAATTCACTGAGGATCAGAGAGTCATAGAACAGTTTAGGGTGAAAGGGACCTGAAAGATCATCTAGTTCCAATTCACCTGCCATGGGCAGGGAAGACCATCCACTTGACCATGTTGCTCAAAGCCCCATCCAACCTGTCTTGAATACTCCCAAGAACGGGTCATTGTCTTGGATCTGCATGGCAAGATTTTGGTCGCGGGGGGGTGCTACAGGGGTTACTTCTGTGTTAATCTGCCAGAAGCTTCTCTCATATCTGGCAGAGCCAACGCCAGCCAGCTCCAAGACAGACCCACCACTGGCCAAGACCAAGCCAATCAGAGATATAGCAATGCCTCTTGTGATTACATATTTAAGAATGAAAAAAGTTATTGGGCAGAAGTAATTGCAGCAGAGAAGTAAGGAGTGAGAATATGTGAAAGAAAAATCTTTGCAAACACCAAGGAGAATGAAGTAGGAGAGAGAGAACATGCTGCAGGTGCTGGAGCTGAGATTCCTCTGCAGTCTGTGGTGCAGACCACGGTGAGACAGAGGGTGCCCATGCACAATGTGGAGGTCCATGTGGGACCAGAGATCCACATTCAGACCTTGTAGGAGACCCAAAATCATAGCATGCTGCAGCAGGTGGATGCTCTAAAGAAAGCTGTGACCCCATGGGAAGTCCATGCTGAAGCAGTCTCCCTAAAGGACCTGCAGAACCGTGGGGAGAGCAGTTGGAGCAGTTTTGCTGGTAGAATTTGTAATCCTGTGAGAGACCCATATTGGAGCACCTGTTCCCGAAGGATTGCACCCTGTGAAAAGGACCCACACTGGAGCAGTTCATGAATGATTGTCTCTCGTGGGAGAAACCCCACACTGGAACTAGGGAAGGATGACTCAGCCTGAGGAGAAAGGGGAAGCATCAGAAAGCAACATGTGATGAAATGACCCTAAACTCTATTCCCCATCTCCCTGTGCCACAGGGGTTGAGGTAGAGAATCAGGAATGATGTTAAGCCCAGGAAGAAGGGAGAGGTGGTGTGAAGGTGTTTCTGAGATTTATTTTTTTTTACTTCTCATTATCCTACTCTAATTTTGATTGGTAATAAATTCAATTAACTTCTCCAAGTCAAGTCTGTTTTGCTTTTGACATTAATTGGTGAGTGATCTCCCCCTGTCCTTGTCTCAGCTCATGAGCCTTTTGTTGTGTTTTCCCTGTCCAGTGAAGGATGGAAATGGTGGAGCAACTTTGGTGGGCACCTGGCATCCAGCCAGGGTCAAACCACCGCACGCATCCACAACTTCTCTGGGCAACTTGTTCCACTGCCTCACCATCCTCACAGGAAAAAAGCTGTCCTGACATAAACCTACCCTCTTTCAGTTTAAAGCTCTTATACATTGTACTATTACTACATGCCTTTGTGAAAAGTCCCTCTTCAGCTCTCTTGAAGCCCTCTTTAGGTACTGGAAGGCTGCTATAAGGTCTCCAACTCTTTCAGCCTGTCTTCACAGGAGAAATGCTCCAGCCTTCTGAGCATCTTTGTGGCCTCCTCTGGACTCACTCTGGCAGGCCTACATTCTTCTTATGTTGGGAACCCCAGAGCTCAGTTCAGCACTCCTGATGCAGGGGTCTCACAAGAGTGGAATAGAGGTATAGAATCACCTTGCTTGACCTACTGGCCCCACTTCTTTTGATACAGGCCAGGATACAAGTGGAAAGTTTCGATCATGTTAAGCCTTTATCTCACATTCCTTAAATATAATCAGATTTGACTTTAATCTCTATTTATCTATGCAGAAGTTTGAAAGTGGGCCCATGTCTTCAAAGTACTAGCCATTCTAGCACCACGTTAATTTGTTATCAGAGCTCTCAGTGAGTTTCCTACAACTACTCTCTCCCCATGGTTGCTTGCATGACTACTGGTCTTGTTCTCAAGGGAAAAAAGAAAATGTGACACAGGTGTCATCCAGTTTCAATGTTTGACATTATCCTTCTCTTTTGCTATCACATATTTTTTCTCATTTTCTTCTTTTAATCTTACCAAGGCTTGTCTTTTTCATTCTTTGTCCAAATTCTGCCTTTCTTATTCTGCTTGCAGTTTGAGTTTTTTCTTGGTTTGTTTTGTCTCTTAATATTGCTATGTATTATTTTGTTATGATTTTTTTTTCTATGATCTGCACACATATGACTTGAAATTTTTGACTTCTTTGAGCATATAAACAGGAATTCAATTATTTCTTCAGTGGACAGAAGAAGTTAAAGTGAATTCTCCACCCAAGCAAGGATACCTATGTAGGTTATGTTAATATTTATGCAGGTATTATGTAGGCATTATGTTAATGATTATTATAAACACATATTTAATCCAGAACTCCCTGCATATGAATAGATAGAGGGTTCTATACCACTATAAACTGATGAGTTTTTTATTTCAAAGAAACGTCTTTTGCTTACTTCACTAGTACTGTTCTGACCATAAGAAGGCTTGCTGTAAATAAAGACAGGCATAAAGCTATGAAGTGGATCTCATCTGAAAGGCTACCATTCCTCAGAATCTCTGTATCAAAATACTAAAGCATTTTAGAGCAATACACTGACTCAGCTGCCAGTTCCACACTTTTGTAAGTACTGCTTTAATCCACTGCCCTGCTGCACTGACCAATGATGTATCATGCTGTTTCTTGGATGTTCAGAAATTCTGCAAAATGGCACAATGACATACTGAGGAACTCTTCAGCAAGTAGCACATAGTCAGTTTTACTTGTCCTTGAAGCAACAGATTCACTGTGCATGTGACATAGAACCATATTGTACAAGCACAGTATATCATACAGGTATAAAACATTTTCAGCTTAATGTCTTTCCAGCAGATTCGAGGTGACATGCACTGAATCAGCTCCTTGAAAGTCCTGTATTCATCACAGGTTGTATATTTTGTTGCTACTACTGTTCTTAAAATATAAAGAATTTAAGTAATACGACAAAATTTATGCAGGCTAATGTCACATAAGATTGCTGATGGTGATGCAGTTTAATTTTGAATCATGCTTTTATCTCTATCTCAAGTATGATTAGTTTTGATGACACTAAACAGCTCATCATCAAAAAAAGTGTGAGTTTTATTTTGGTTGTGAAGTTTACAGCATTAAGCTGAACACATGAATGTTCACCTGAAGATACCTGACATAAGAGAGATAAGATGCACTTGTGAGAAGTGTAATAGTCAAAGCATACTGCCAATGGAAAACATCCAGTGAGCAGCTCCTTCCCTGAAGCTATGTTCCTACATCTCGGGTTTCCAGGTAGGTGTTTATATGAAAAAAAAAAAAAAAGAAAAGACCAAAAATCATCACTTTTAGAAAAAAATATTGTAATTTTTGTTTAAAAACATGTCTTGCCTCTTCCACAGTAACTGTGTCTGTTTTATCCAATTGCTGTTTAGGGCAAAATTCATAAACATCTCGGGAACGGAAGTACTGATCTTTTCCCTCACCAAAAAGACAGCTCTTTTTTCCAGTCTCAGCAGTTGGGTTCCTTCTAATCAATTGTCCTTTGTGCCCTGTGATTTTATTGCTTTCTTCAACAAGGTTTGTAAATTTAATTCTATTACCTTATATTGTAGGCAGCAAACAAATAAAACAGGGTACAGTTCTTTTTAGATGTTTCCTTTTTCACCTGTTCTGCTTTTCACAGAGTAATTAAAAGACCACAGGTTTAGAGAGAGGGAAAATAAATGTCACTCTATAATCTCATGGCACATGACTATAGTTCTGCTTCCAGATTAATTTTCAATGCTGATTAGTTTCAGTGGAGGTTAAGGGCTTTTGAAAATACTATTGGGGAGTCTCTAATATTTTAGGCATTTACCTACACTTTAAAATCTGACTTATGATCTCAGTTTCTCTTAAACAAGAGCTGGGATTCTGATATTATAGATTTTTCAGAAAAGGCTACGTGGAAGTATAGTAGAGTACAGTTAAGTAAGTTAGCTATGAAATAAGGATAAATTGTAACTACAGTCACAGTGATATAAATCTACAGTAGTTCTATTGGATAATTTTTTTTCTGAATTTACAGTGCTGCTTCTTTTTTTTTTATGCCTTCAGAAATACTTATTTTCTACAAATACCACAAGTTTTATATTATAGCAATATCAGATGTATAAGAGACCAATAACTTTTTTTCAGAGAACGCATTCAACCTTACCTGCACAGCTACATTTTACTGAAGTTAGATTTCTTATGGGAGCAACACATGTCAATGTGACAGTAAGAATATTATTTGCATCTTTAATATATTAAGGGAAGAATTAAAATGGCTTAAACTGATATCTTAGAGGAAATAGATGATAAAACTATGCATGTTCATAATTTTTACCCCTAATTACATTTTTAAATATTATATCTTAATGTCATCTTAATCTCTAACATAGAGGGAATTTCAATGTAAAAGTACATGATTTTTCATAGCACCACGCATATCTAACAGTATGGTTAAAAGCTCTTTCTAAGCATCAAGGAAAATGTGTCACAGTGCATTGGCTGTAGAAAGAAATTTCTACTGTGCAAGAGTGGACTGACAAGAAAAAAGAGTTATGGTAGGCAGAAAGTATCACAGCTGTCTTGAACTTTCAAAATATCTCCTTAGCAGCAGAATGATTTCCATGGCACATCACTGTTGTCGTAGATACATTTTTCTTTCTTCTTCAGTTCTGTTTTGGTTTTACTTTTTAATTTCTAACTGCCACTGGGATTTGACTCTTTGTTGACATGGAATCTGATTCTAGAAAGACCAGAGCAAGCTATTAAGAGAGTGCAGAAATTAAGAGAGTACACAGACCTGTGTAGAGAAAGGGAGCGCATTAGAGTTGAACTGGACAAAACCTATTTTTTACCATTTTCATCATATTGATGATAGAAAAGAACCTGCTTTAAACCAGACTGTTCCACTTTTCCTCCAGTGAAAGTGCACTACACTTAAAGTTTGAATAATAGAGTGATGAATCAGACCTTTCAATGTTAGAAATAAAACAAATGCAGAAGGCCAGGGACTTCTAAATTTGTATACAGCTATATACACTGAACTTGACAGTTATACCATACTGAACATGCAACAGAAAATGTGTGAATTAAGCAGAAATATTTACTTTACAGTAATTTTGATACATATTTAAAGTAAAGATCTGCCTCTTGCTTTTGTGGATTTTATGATAATTTCTTTTGATGCCTGTTAAAAATATTTTCCTTTGTTTTTTCATTACTTGTTTCTTCTAATTTCTTAACAGTCAGCCCCACGGCCTGCCTCTTACTCTTACATCAGTATCACAGTGTTCCAGCCATTAATTCCAGGTCTTTGCCCTTGTTCAGCACAGTTATCCTCTGTAGACAGGAGGCTATGCTGAAGCCTTCCAGGCAGAATAGCTGTAGGTGGGGTCTTCCTGTAATGCAGAGAATATTGGGAGATTTATTTACATATTTTACTGCAAGCAGGTCTGGTACCTCACAGGAGTCCCTGCTGCAGTAATGAAATACACAGTGTGAATTTTAGGGCTCAGCCAGCTAATACCCATTCATCTAAAGCAAAATCTAGAAACAAACAAAGATATCATCACCTTAAAAGAAAAAAAAAAAAACAAAACAAAACAAAAAGGGTCCTGTTAAAAGCATTTTTTCGTCTTCCAGGAACATACTACTGTAAATTTCTGAGCCAGGCTTCTCATTGTTGTGAAGCATCCTGCCAGCCTTTGTCAGGCAAACTGTGCAAAGTGAGCATGACTCTCATCACAACAATGAATGTGGCAAGTCAAGAAAGTCCACAGTGAATCCCTTGTTCAGTCTAAAACCTTAAATAGTTATTAAATACTGATGAGACTGGATAGATTCTACTGGCATAAAACCTTGTTCCGTTTTAGAGAACATTTGCAGTTTGGATCAAATTGTTGTTTTCAGTGAAGTAAACAGTAAAATTCCCCTTGACTTCACAAAGATTCTCTGCAGACCCTTTCTACTCTCCAGCAGATCAATACACTCTCCCAGTTTGGTGTCATCTGCAAATTGACTGAGGGTACACTCAATCCAGATCATTGATTAAGTTACTAAACAAAACTGGCTGCAATACTGAGCCCTGGGGTACATCACCTGTGACCACAGGGTTTGACTTCATTCACCACCACCCTTTGGGCTTGGCCATTCAGACAGTTTTTTAATGAGTGAAGAGAATACCCACCAAAGCCATGAAGCACCAGCTTCTCTGGGAGAGCACCATGGGAAACAGTGTCAAAGGCTTTACCAAAGTCTAGGGAAAAAGCCACACCTAAGCAGTCCACATCGTCATAGTTGATCTGCTCCATGACCTTCCTTGGCACCAAGGTCAGACTGGTAGACCCGTAAACCCCCAGAACCTACTTCCAGTCCTTCTTGTAGGTGGGCCCCACATTTGCTAACTTTCAGTCAGGTGAGATCTCTGTTCTTATCCAGGACTGCTGGTAAGTAATTGAAAGAGGCTCACTGAGCATTTCCACCAGCTCCCTCAACCCCTTTGTTGTGGATCCATCTGGTCCCATAGACCTGTGTGTGTCTAAGTGGTGTAGCAGGTCGCTGCCCATTTCGCCTGAGATTATGAAGCGAATTCTTTTCCCTTCATTCTGCTCCCTATCCCTGTCTTCCAAGTCAAGGGTCTGAGTACCCAGAGGACAACTGGTGTTAATATTAAAGCCTGAGGCACAAAAGGCATTAAGTATCTCAGCCTTTTCATCATCCTTTTTTGTTTTGTTTCCCCCCACATCAAATAAAGGATGGAGAGTCTCCATATTTATTTCACTTCTGCCTTGCTCAATTTTATTGAATGGATGTGCCGAAGTTAATTGGAAAATTAAGATACAGCAAAGAAGAATGGTTTGGTTTTATTATTTTCCTCTTCTTCAGCTTGGTTCAGCTTTTAGGAGGATGTTGTAAAAGGAGAATGTCCTTTTTTCATGCAGAAGTGCAAAAGATGGACTAGATCCTCACTTGGTATTTTTAAATAATTGCTGTAACTCAGATGTTTATAAGGGGGTGAGTGAGATTTACCCAAGTACTGTTTTACTAGCTTAATAAATAATTTTACGTGGATGCTATTTACTAAATCCTTGAGAGGAAACAGTGACTATTTAAGAAGATTATATTGAGATAAAGTAAATCAAAATTTTGTCAGCATAAACTCTTTTTAAATTTACTTTTTTTTTCAGATCAATGAACCATTTTTTTTAGTCAATGAAAATTTGAAGTCATCAATTCAAGGTCAATTCTGATCAGGTTGACATTAAAAACAGCAAATACATCTCATCTATCAAGTAGAAATATTTTATTTTTTTTTTACAATATAAAGTTAATTTTAAAATTATCTAACATTAGGTTACAATGAAAGATTATCTTTGCTTCCCTCAAAAGTTTTTCAGATCTACAAAACCAGTCTGTAATAAAATGCATCAATTATGTTAGGTTAAACATGGGAAAAAGCTAAAGTAAATGCTGTTACTAAAGTATGCTGAAATGAGGAACTGAGAAAGGCAAGTATAGGACATGCCTTCAACCAGAGTTAGCACGATAGTTTTACACAAATGGCCAAGCATGTGCCTCTGATCAGTAGAAGAGCAATTAAACATAGTCTGATATTTTAAAAACTTGGTTTAGGTCTCATTGAAACCAGCGTAAACGGAAAATTCAAATAAGCTGTAGTTCGTGGAATTCAGTAATTCATTTCAATAGTGTTCACAGAGTTATCTACAAGTTAAGGTGATAAAGTTATGCCTGTCAGCACATCCTTGACAGTTAAAAATACCTGGTCTTTAGGAAGATGCCTCTATGAAAGCATGGTGATATGAAATAACCTGAACATATGAATGCCACCTGAACATTTCTGGCATCTCCAGAAATCACCAACTTGTTAGCAGGTGATGTTTTCATAATGTTTTTTCTCACATAATGACCATCCACAGTTCTCTTAATTTCCAGGACAGAGACCCTATAATATTTATCAAATCTAATGAATATATATACTGGGAAGCTCAAGTATACCTTACACAAAAATGTATATGACCTGGGAAATTCAGGTGTTCCATGCACTAAAATGTATATGACAATCTCTAGCAATGTTTTGTGGTTATGTGCTTTGACTTGCATTTGTGCAGTTGGTATCTGTTTTCCCACTTTCTTCAAATCCAATTTTATCATATTGATAGAGTTGTTCTTTAAAATACCCATGATCTTCAGTTTTGATGCCCAACACTTTTCAGAAATTGTGGCCCAGTTAAATAAAAAGTCAAAAGTAATGTTTTGATATACATCTGTAAAAAGGAAAATTACAGTTCCATCTTCATACACAGCAAAATATCTGAGTCCCTTCTTTAAGAAGAAAAGTTAGCTCAGCCTTAACAACAGAATGCAATAACTTCTAAAATGTGGAGTTTATACTAAATTTTTAAAAGAGAACAAATTTTATTATGTTCCTATTCTTTGGGGGATATGAATCCTGACTGTATCTGAAGGCTGGAATAGCCTGAAGATTGTATTTTTTCTTACATTCAGTTTGAGGTTAGATGCCCAAAACAATATCCCCCTTGTAGCAACTATGATGTAGTCTGAGTCATACATCCAGTGAAGGTCTCTCAGTGGTGCAGTTTCTGAGAGAAATAGGTCAGGAGGGAAGCTGAGGGTGAAAACTGGTCCTAGTGATTTATGTTTCAGTCACTGTTGCTATGAAGTGTTTCAGTTGGGGAAGACGATACTATTTCTGGATGTGTCAGACGAATAATTACCATTTAATACTCCTTTCCCTGAGGTCTCTTCTATGGAACAAAGGTCACCGACTCCTGTGAACATTAATAATCGATACGGTTTATTCTATTCACAGCAATTTCAGTGGCTAATAAGGTTACTGCTATCGGTATTTCAGTACTGGGTTTGCCTGTGTAAGTAACATTTAGCTGCATGATTAAACAAGCCCTTTGTTTGCTTCTCTCTCCAGATGCGAACTTGGCTCAGTATGACCCAAAAACAATTAGGTAAGTGATGTTGCTCTGCTATTTACATCTGACCTTAGATGTCAGATATCTTGTTTGCCAATACTGAGCTCAGATAAGCCTATACACATTGTGCGTGGACCCTGAACTCTCTCAACTACACTTCTGATTTCCCCTTTGGAAAAACTAAAGTCCTGTTTGCCCTGTCAGATTATTTAGTTTTGCTGCCAGACATGACTTTCACATGCTTGTGAAGAACTGCTTGGGAAGGCAATAAGGTTCTGCTCTGAGAACATGAGAGATTCACATGAAAGTTCTGGTTAATTGAACCAAAACCGCTAATTGAATCTGCAAGAGCTGGATCACTGACAACTAAAGTGAAGCCAGCTGCCAGGTTTAATTCAGCAGTCTCTTATGAACCACTCACTTCATGTGTGCAGCTCCTACACATCATCTGGATAAGACACAATATCTGTGCAGGCAGATAACCCTTGTGCAGCCTTACATCTGCTGCTGTGCCCTAAGTCTAGATTCTCTGCCATACCCTCTGATGGACTCAGGAAAGTGAAAGAAATTGTGTCAGAGAGGCTTTGTGCTTGAGAAAATACTTGCTACAAGAACCATAAACCAAGTGCAGGTTTTCAAACAATTTAAATCTACAGTGACATGTTCTAAAAGTGTAGCTCAACTTTGGAGCCGGTCCCTTAGGAACAGCAGATCTTAAAATTCTGAAAGTCCCTCAAAGCCTTTGACTTCTCTGAAAAACTTTAGTCTATGAAAATCATACTATAGATCTTTCTTCCTTAAAATTTACTTTGATCTAACCTTTTAATTTGGTTTTCCTTGTAGTTGCAATAGCTTCATGCATGATGTATACCATTTTCTTGTCTTTTTTCATTTGTTTTCTTTCATGCTCTTTTTCTGTGAATCCTCATTCTGTCACAAACTAAAACACAGGTCAATTATGGTATTGAGTAAAGGATGCTAGAAACCACCACATTATAGTCTACTAATGTTCACATCCCTCTTTAATTATGTTGCTGTAACATCAAATTTAACAGCAACAAGCCCCAATATCTGTGTTGACTAAGTTACTTATCTTTTGTTAAATGAAAGACTACATAATAAGGAAAATGGCTATTGTCTCAATAAGTGAAATTTTTCTTATACCAAGGCCAGTGTTAAACAATATATCATCAATCATACAGATTTTTTTTCCACCGCAGATTATAATGCTTCCATTTCTGTAAGAGAGAAGGAAGTCAAATAAATAAAAGCTTTTTCAGTCATACAAACAAAAACAAAGACAACTTCTTTTAATAACACTGATTCTATCTGATCTGTTGGGGGTTTTTTGGGAGAAGACTCTTCACTGGCTTGTTGTTAACTTCTGATCCCAGAAGAAACAACTTCATCTTAATTCTTTCCTTTATCCATGACAATTGAATTTAGGATAATGAGACTATCTCCTCATGACCTATATTTAGCTAGAATAAATCTGTTTTATAAAGAACATGCAAGAAATCTTATTACAGTTCTTGGATTATGATCTGTTGCAGTGCCTTTACACTCTCAAACTGAAAAAAAAAAAAGTTTTCGTTTCATATTCCAATCATATGTAAATAATTTGGTGGATTTATTCCCCTTTTCAGAGTACATTTGTTCATTAAGCTTTAACACATTGTCTGTGTTATTCACCACAAAGCATTTACTTTCCCTCTGTTTAATCAAAAGTTGGAGGGTCCTAGGGTACCTGCTATTTATGTTGCTTTTTTCATCTCATTAACTTCCTTTTCTAATTTACACTGGTACTCAAGATATACTTTTTGTATTGCCGCTGCAGCTAAGCAAATTATTCTACCCCTCATGACTGCTTTGGCAGCTTCCCACAAAACACCCAGGCTAGCTTCTTGGTTTTTATTGATATTAATTTATTCTGAAATAGTCTTCATCTGTTGCACAAATGCTGCAGCTTTAATTAGAGAGTTGTTAAATCTCCATACTTCAGATCTCCTATAATTCAGTGTACCATCCAGAGACATAGACACAGAAAATAATCAGGCAAAGCTGGATTTGAAATACCAGATGGTTACACATTACAGTGTATCCTCATAAATAAATAAGAAGAATCCCAGTTTGAATGTAGTTGTACTAAGGTATAAAAGGTAGATGATGGCCTGTTTCACTGTTGCTGTTGGAATGAATCAGTGAGGACTAAATCTTTTCCATATCCTTTGTTCACTTCACTTTAAAATTGTTATTTTGCTAACAAAGGTCAAATCTCATATCCCTTTGTCAAAATAAAAAATAATTAAAATCTTCTTCTATTACAACCCCTGGAAACTTCTGCCATTATGTGAGAAAAATCAAGAAAAGAACTAAAAATTGCAGTTGTTGGGAACAAACAGATTTGCAAGTATAACAGGCCTACAGATCCAAGTGTAACACGGCTGTGATAATCCTTTGCATTATTAGCTTTTTTATTAACAAAGTCTTTGATGAAAAGAAAAACAGATTCTTCACCCTAATACTATTGTTTAAATCATAAATGGTGTTAAAAGTAATGGACCTTTTTTATTGTGGCTGATTTGATGAAAATAAGCAAAGTGACAATCAAGCATAAGGGCAATGACAACATAGGTAAACTTTATGTCACCAAAAACCTCAGACAGTTTTTTTGTTGAATTTGTTTTTCTATGCATTATACTTTCTATTCTTAATTTCCAATTTCTCCGCAGTAGCATACTATGCAATCTTAATGCGGGTTCAAAGTGTGAACTAAAAAAACACTAGATCACATCATCATATCTATTACAAAAATTATAAATAAATAAAATACAGGAAAAAAAGTGAAACAATTAAGATGTTTTGGAAGTGTTCTGAGGCTAATGTTAAACAGAGGAGAAGTGCTAAAGGGTAGGAAATAATTGCAAGAAATACTCATATTTGTACTTCCAAAATTATTTTTAGTGTGTTAATCCTATAGTATAAGAAGAATAATTAGAATGATAGTTCAGAGCAAGGATAATTAGAGAAATACACTTTAAACATCAATAATAATAAATACAAATAACTTTATAAACTACTGAATAGAATATTCATGTCACATGGATTTTTTTCAAACACACTTTGTATTTAAGCATATGCTATCTTTTTAGAAAACCTTTAGGATTTAATGTAATTTTTTCATCACTTCAGTTAAGGAAAAGCCCTCTATTTTTTTTTTTTTTATTCACAAGTCAGTTTAGGCATCCTTGAGGTGTGGCAAATAACAGTGTGAGCAAATACACTGACAACAGATCACAGTGTGAACAGAACACCGTAATATTCCAGTGGAGAACTATTATTATTGGCCGACAAGAGTAAAGCTTGAACTTCAAGTTTTCATGAGTTTAATTTCAGAAATGTGGATCTTCTGTATACAGTCAACAATATTTCACAATTGCTGTGGAAATCCTCTCACCTAATTTTGTTTTCCTAAAAGTTTCTCGTCTAGCCTAACTTGTCAGTCTAGATGCTTTTAATGTTATGAGAGGGAAAAAAATGTGGCTTCAGAAGATAATTCATCCTGTACTGTAATAGAAGACAGGGCTTCTGCATGTGGCTCTCCCTCCTGACCTATTAACTTTATGTTCAGTAATGTATAAGAAATTCAGACCCAAATTCAGCTGTTTGTTCACAGTTACCAAAGATCATTCAAGATACTACATGATACACAGTACACCATCAGGGAGCGGGCACAGAATACCCTTGTAAGACACCAAAGCCTCCAAGGACATCACAAATGACACCAGGCCCCCGTATGAAGGCAGTTCAGTAGTATTCTTGGATTTTAACTCAGGTGGGATGTCTAATGCTTGGATGGCTTAAACTGCATGCAATGAAGTCCACCCAAGAAGAAAACTGGAATAAGTTATCTGCCTTAAAGAAAATGTAGACTGTAAACTAAGTTAATTCAAATTTGAACAAAGTCAGTTGTCATATCTGTTTTCACAATGATCTTCTATTTTATCTGTCCTCAGAAATTCAGGACCTGAACTTGCCGTCCATCATATACAGGTGCATGACATCTGTTGTGCATAACAATGACCTAGTCTATAAGTGGGTATTTGTAGTCTTAAATGTCCTTATGAATTGTCTGATAAATGCTCAAAACAGCAGTTTTAGGTACTTCTCACATTCATCACCTCTTTTCCATATAAATATGACGCTACAACTACCAAACGTATCACTACGGATTCTGACTTTCAAGATATAACTTGTTCCAGATATTCTTTTGCTTAGAGACTCTCTGGTTCCTAATCTATCAGTTTGATAACTATTCATTCCCTCTTATGGTATTAGTATTTCCAGTTTCACATCTGCAGGGGTGAAGGATGACCTTAATCTGAAAAAGTTTATTTCTTGAGAAGCTTTTTGTACTCTGGGGTGTACTCTTTTGAAAGGGAGTGAACCACTGACCAGAGAAGGCAAGCTTAAATTAGTGCATATCCTCAGGGCAAAACTCCTGTTCTCAGCACTTGCCCGAAGCCAACACAGTTGTCTTGTTTTACTTAGTGGTGCAAGCTAACCCAATTTCCATCCTCATGTATCTAAATAGCATCTAGACAAAGACACTTCCCCAAACTTAGTGTTTAAAACTTTGGCTAATATACATAGGTCTATCACTATGCCACCAGAATGATTTTGGCTTGAATTTAACGAAATTAGTTGATATTAACAAACATTGACAATGTTAACTTTTATGTTTTAACTGTAAACTATTAGCAATTATTTACATATACACATATACATGCAAATTAAGTACTGGGAAATGTGATTTTGCTGCTCAGTCTGGTTTGTTTCTTCAAAAGGACTTCCAGTGTCACAAGATATTTTGAAGCATTTTCTTCTGTATCTAAAGGGGAAAAAGTGGAACTAGTTATAAACTACTACCCAAAGGTTTGAAGAGTTTTTCCAAGTCTGGTAAGTCAGCTAGCACCTTTCCATTTTCACATTGCCTTTCATCAAAGGCTAGTTATTCAGGATATCTGGAAGTCTTTGGAAACACCTCAGTGAACATACAAGATAGTCAAAACATTTAGAACACCAGCTGATGGTCAAGTAGAATACCTAAAAGCATCTAAGACAACCATGGTACATTAAAGTGTCTAAATAGAGATTGATAAAGTAAATGGATTCTAGGAAACTGTTCAGCACAAAACACAGGTGTCTTCTACCAGGGACAGGTGAGTAGCTCTCTTAGACTCCATAACCTGTGTTGACTCAAATGCACTAGTAACTTAGATGCCTGAACAGAATCTGTAAGTAAATAGCCGTCTGCACTTTAAGAACTTCATTTAGATATCAGCAATCTTGAGTTAAATGACATCCATCCTGTCTCAACAGGAAAGATCTTAGGAGAAACTGCCGGAAGATCCTCCATAGAAAGATTTCATTTCTGAAATTCTCTGTTATGTGAGCCTGATAAGGGCATCAAGTAACATGAAATTTAAGAAATTAAATATTAAACTATTCAGACTTTTTGCTCACTCACTGAAAATCCATTGTTCCCTAGTATTCAAAAAACTAAATAGTAAAGTTTGTAGATGAAATTGCAAGGACTTCTCATGTTTTAAGTTTTCTTCATGTTATGAAATATAAAGAAAATGCAAAATCTCAAAAATTGAAATGTGTACTCAGGAATGAAATAGGTCTAATAACAGTGTTCTTTATTCATTAATCTGAAGGGTGAAAATCCAATATATTTATTATGGTGTTTTTTAAAGTAGTTTTAATCTGCTAAACGAACAAGGATAAAAGTCAAGAGTACAGATGGAAGATGTGAGCAAACCCAAAACTATTCATTTTCTCTTTACCTAACTAATTTCTCCGATATCAATTAACTCAGGAATTATTCTGTAAATATATTAGTCATGTACTGCTTGAACAATTGATGAAATTGTCTCATCACAAGAAAAGTATCAGAATTATATATGTAGACATAAAGTTGACACAGTACCTACTGCAGTCATACAACTCCCAAACGCAGAACTTTTTTTTTTTTTTACTTCCTTCCACAGAAGTGAACAGTAAGCAGCAATCAAAAAATCTCTTGAGAAGATGAAGAATCCCAAATGTGCATTGCACAGAAAAGCGGTATCCCACTCTCTCCTTGGAGTTCAGCCCTGTCAGCCAGAGTTACATATTTGAGAGGCAGTTCTATTCTGGGAAGTGTTCCAGATTCATTTATGAGAAAGTGAATCTCTCTATGACCAGCATACGCTAAACAACCTATTGTGCATGGGATAAGGGCTTTTCATACATTCCTTCATAAACTCAAATGAACAAATGCACATTATATACAGAGAAAATACCCCTAAAATAGCACACAGAATCATCATAGAACACTGGGATGGAAGAGACCTTAAAGAACGTCCAGTTTCAACTCTGCTGCCATGGGCAGGGACACCTTCCACTGGACCAGGCTGCTCAAAGCCCCATCCAACCTGGCCTTGAACACTTCCAGGGATGGGGAATCCACAGCTTCTCTGGGCAGCCTGTATCAGCGTCTCATCACTCTAACAGTAAAATTATTTTCCTGATATCTGATCTAAATCTACTCTCTTTCAGTTTGAAGCCATTCTCCCTTGTCCTGTCACTACATGCCCTCGTGAAAAGTCCCTCTCCAGCTCTCTTCAGGTACTTGCAGGTCTTCCAAGAGCCTTCTCTTCTTCAGGCTAAAAAACACCAACTCTCTCAGCCTGTCTTCATAAAATAGGTGCTTCAATTATCTGATCATCTTTGTGGCCTCCTTTGAACTCACTTTAAGAGATCCACATCCTTCTTATGTTGGCTTTCTGAGCTGTGAGTTCACATTGTCATGTTATGCTGAGTTTCTTTTCAACCAAAACAAGTTGTCCTCCTCCGGGCCGCTGTCAATCCATTCTCTGGCCAGCCTGTACTCGTGCTTGGGATTGCCTTGACTCATGTGCAGGACCTTGCACTTGGCCTTGTTGAACAGGTTCCCATAGATTAAAGCATTGAATCTCCTCTCTGAATACACCAGCTGGTAAGTAACTCAAATTTAGAGCAGGGTTGTTTGTGGTTTTTTGTTTGTTTTTCCCTCAGTGCCAGTCACCATGTACACTTTCTTTACCAATATATTAAAGGATTTTCCCTGACAATACCAAACCTTTTATCACAGGCAAATAATAAGGAAGTAATTTGATTGACTGAAAAGAGCAGCCCCTGTTTGATCTAATGACAGAAGGTTCAGTCTGCTCATATGCTCAATTGCACTCATAAATTATGCACTTCTGTCAGTATTAACTGAGCCACTTGAATGGTCACAGTGACTATCACAGCCTCCTTACTTGTCTTGCACCTAATTTACAGAAACTTGAACATATTTTTGTTGTCCATACAGTGCACCATCTCAATAATAAAGAACACATACTCTCATGCAGTTTTACTCTTCCAATTCTTGCCTATATTTCCCAATACAACCTACCTCAACTCACACTATGCAGTTCAACTCCAAATTACTTATCCATTAAAAGCGCTGAAAATATTTATTAGGATTCTTCAACTTTTTTTTTTTTCTGGTAGGAAAAAGACAGTTATTTCAGAGCTATTTCAATGATTATAGGCATGTGAATTGCCTTTGTTTCCTTGTGATTAAAGTTCGAAGTCAAAGGCCTCTTTTTCAAAATTTATGAAGTTCATGCCATCATTCTAGCTATTTTTCTTCCAAATTCAACTATTACCTCTCTCTGTGTCAGAGACAATCTTTTCTGAGACATGGTCTTTTCAGTACTATAAAAACTAGTAAAACTGTAGCAAACCATTGATTCAGCTGCTTTCTTCCCTGCAATCCACTAAAATCCTCTTAAGGGTTTTATGCTGCTGAAAATCACTATAATACCCAGCTGCCTTCCTTTATATTGTCTAGGAAAAGGGAATTTTTAATGAATTTTTAGACTTTTTAGGTGTGATGAACATGAATCTATTTCACCTTGACTTTTAAATTGGTGAAGAGATAATCAGTCTATGTTCAAGCCACCCGTTTCCTTTCTCTTAATTCAAGGTTTGAAAGCAAAATCTAGAACTGCAATTAAATAAGTTTGGATAAAGAAAAAAAATCATGATGGTAATTCATTACTTTTAAGAACAGCAAATGTAAATTGCCTGTGTGTTATATCGCATGGTATGAAAAAGACCAAAGAAAGATGAGTACTGTGTCCTTTCCAGAGTAGTTCAAAAGCAAAGAGAAGCAACACAGTGTGAGTCAGGCAAAGGTAAGATTACTCACGTGATTTTACTTATCAAAATGTCAAGCATAACCTGAAAACTTCCTGTCAGCAATCCCAAAATGTCATAAAAAGAGAAGTTTGCAAGGCAATGTGGAACCTTTTCCTTTAGACAGAGGTGTTGTTTGAGTTCAAGCCTGTGAGCAAAGAAACAGTGTTTTAACACAAACTTTGAGACTAAATATCCTTTGTGGTATTAGAAAGAATCCTTAATCCTCTGCAGCATTTCCTCCAGAGCAATATGAAAAGAATAATGTCTACTTGAAAATGCTATTACGCGATCAGTTATTTTATGGGACAAATTAAGTGTAGATCTAAGCAAGTAGAATTCCATTAATGTGACAATAACTGCACTTGCTTACCACAGCAATGAATTTAACATTGTATGGACAAGCTCCTCAGATAAGTAAGTGAATAAATAAATGTTAAGTTTCATTAGTTCATCCTTCTGTGATACACTCAGACAAATGCAGTCCAAAACACTGACTCTACTTGCAATGAATATACAAGGTACAGATCAAAGAAATGGAAATTTTTATTTAAAAAACCTTGCTGGCATTATTTTCCCTGTTTCTAAATTGCTTACAAAAATAATTCAGGATTCTTTGGCATTTATTGTCTTGAATTATTTCTATAAATAATTCTTATTCTCTTGGTTTAGTATGATGACTTCATTTCTTGTATCATAAAGTCTGATGATGATACTGAGCCATTTTTCTTGATCTCATTACTCTTTCATGATATTGTTTCTATTACTTGGCTGGTTAAATGAAACATTAGGAAAATAACAATATTAAAGTGTGCTTATGCATTGATAAATGAACTAGACAGAGGTATTATTGACTATCAAGCTCATCTGCTTACCTTAAATATTTGGAAATTGCCCTAAGACCTGCTAGACATCTTTGTCATCTTGTTTACGCAGCAAAGAGAAATAGCAACATTTATGGGCAGTTCTTCTGACATGCCTTAAGGTCATACAGTCATAGAATCCTAGAATCCTTTAGGTTGGAAAAGACTTTTAAGACCATCTAGTGCAAATACTGACCCAGCACTGCCAAATCCACCACTAAACCATCCCTAAGTGCCACATCTACGTGTCTTTTAAATACCTCCAGTGATAGTGACTCAACCACTTCCCTGGGCAGCCTGTTCCAGTGCTTGACAACCCCTCTGGATGATGAAACCTAAACTTCCCCTGGTGCAATTTGAGGCCATTTCCAATATGAGGCCATTTCCTCTTGTCCTATTGCTTGTTACCTGGAAGAAGAGACTGACTGCCACCTCACTACAACCTCCTTTCCGGTAGTTGTAGAAAGTGATAAGGTCTCCCCCTAGCCTCCTCTTCTCCAGGCTGAACAACCACAGCTCCCTCAGCCACTCCCACAAGATTTGCTTATCTCAGATGAACTGTCTTCTAGAAGTTCTCTCCACTGACTAATTGAATCTGCAACACATATAAACACACCTGTTTAATCCCATTTACATGTTGAGCCTCCGGTGCTCTAGTTGCTAGTCCAGAAGAGGATAAGTTAGGTTACATACCTTGTCTGCCAAAGCTTTGAGAAAATGGCACTATGACACCTGTTTTTTTTGGCTTGGTATGATTAATTATGTTGCAAGCATCATGCTCAAAGAAGAAGTCAATGATTTGGAAAGATATATCACATTTTATTGAAATATATATACCCTAAATTGGACACATAAAAAAAAGCAAAGTCAAATTAAGCTCAAAATTTACTCAAATACCTATTTAAAGAAAAAAAAGTTTGAAATAAGATATTAATACAGAAGTAGTCCAGGTTTAGGTGAAATATGATGTTTGATGAGATTTATTGATAAGAAGCTGCATTCTGATACGCACTATGCAGTATGAAGTTGATTAATAGACTACAGTAGTCTGGCATAGCTTTGTCTTTTTGCTTCAGTTCTAAAAATCATAAGTTCCTAGTCTCTGAAGATTAAAAGCTCGATTACGAATGTTTGTCCTACACTGAAGAATATGTACTTCTTTATAATCTGTATAAGATTCTAGACTGAGAATTGCACACAGTAATAAGTTAGGTTTGTATGGAACAAACACCATAGCTCTTTTAAAGTTTATTATCTGCTTCGCAGAACTTTGCAAATAATTCAAGAAATAAGTTTCTCAGTTTAGAAAAGCAAGATCCTGTAATGACCACCAAGAATTTAATTTGAAAAAGAATGTAAATCTTAAGGAATGGTAGTTTGGAAAATGCTGTATTTTTTTGTATTCCACATTTCTCTCTGAATGTAGAACATACTCATACGTACTTTATTCCTCTGTGCTTAATGTATTCCTGGCAGTGGATTGTTGCAATAAATTCTGTCTCCCTCAGGTGCTGCTGTTCCATAAAGAAGTGAAAAAAAGACGTTAGCTTCTTTCATTCTTCTAGACAAGAGAATAAAACTGACCACTAGAAGTGTGTTTGAAGGTAGCCATCAGCTAACTTTCTCATTTTATGAGCAGTGTCTCACTGGATACTAAAGGCTTTAACACTGCATGAAATATACAGGAGGAATTAGCATCTAAAGCAGCCTGAATTCTCTTTTTATTTCTGATTTTTCTAATTGCCTATTAACAATTTCAATTATACAGGAGTATTTGAGGGGAAGTCAACCCATGTGTTATTTAAGCGCTGTCCTTATACTGATAAGCAATGGGAGACTGTAGGTTATTATTTCCTTGACAACACTGGACTGAAGTCGTAATGGTGACTAGCTGACAGGGCAGCAGGGACATTTATAATCAGATGCATAAAGCCTTGAGGGATGGCTTGGGCACTCAAGCCCCTCCAATATTTACATTTGGTATTAAACACTTCAAGTGAAGATAATGATTTTGGCTCATTTCCCTCTCCCAATATTTTGAAACAGTCATGCACCCATGGTCATAATAAAGGCAAAATTAACTCCGTTGCAAAGAGAGAGGAACAGTTGCTAGTTGAAAAAAGGTTAACGTCACACTTAAAACAGCTATTTTGACACTATTTTTTAAGGAAAACTTACATATTTTCAGATCCATCTTCTGCTCAGGGGATAGACAGATAAATTAATGTGGTCTTTCTGATCTTGAGACAACTCTGCTAAAAGTTGACAGAAGGCCCTCACTAAAAAAGAAAGTCGAGTTCCTCAGCAAGGGTAATAGTAATCACAACTCCACATTTCAGTAGTTTCTGAATTAGCTACTAATGAATAAAAGTGCCATGAATTAAAGTAAAGCAGATTTAATTACCAAGGTTGTGATAAGGTATTTTAAAAATAAGGAGAAACCAACTGGTCATTGGATTTTGTCCCCAGTCTCAATTTATGAGAACCATGGTACAGATAATCCACCACCTTATGAAAGCTATTAAACAAACTGCTTATCTTGTACAAAGTTATATTCACTAAATAAAGAATTAAGAAATATTTCTCTAAAAGCAGGAATGTGTTTGACAACTACCCCAAATGTTTTACAGACTGAACTTGAGATGAAATTGTCACGGGACTAGTACTGTCAAAGTAATGATGTCCTTTGTAACAGAATTTTAATTAATTAGAATAATATGAGGAGGGGAATTGTTTAGCTTATAAGTGAGAAGCTGAGTTCCACTGACACTTTTTCCCAGTCGTAGACAGAGATATCAACTCCTTTTGTGGAGCTGTAGTCTGCTGTAGTGTAGAGATTGGAAAACAAGGTAGACTTCCAGGAAATGATGAATTGTCTACTTTTGAAGTAAAAGAAACAATTGCATACTTTGTATTCCTCTCTAGAAATGTGTATCTTTATGTCTTGAAAAACAGCCTACAAAAACCAGTTTTCTAGTTTTGATTTCCAGAATTATGATCTCTGTGACAAAATGTACCTTTCATGGGTTAAAAATAAATAAATTAGTAAATAAAATTCTCAGAAAACAGGGAAGCTGAGGGTTTGCTGAACCAAAAATGAGGCAAAGACAAGCTTTTCTATAGTTTACAAATAGTTTTTTTAATAAAATTGTGACTGGTATGAAAAGTTCCATATGTTCGAATTTTTTTTAATTTTAAAGGATGTATAATTTGGCTGGTGTGTGAAACCTTACAATTAAGGATATCAGCTTCTAATTATTAAGTGTTAAAACACAGTGTTAAAGACTCTGTACAGTAGGGGAATTTGCATTTTCTTTTGAACCAGTGAGGGCTGGTCAGTATCAGTGGTAAAATATTGAAGCAAGCAGGTTTCAGATGTCATCTTATGTAGTAGCTCATATATTCCTTAAAGCTCACATGTTGAACTAATAACTAGTTCTTTTTCTGCTTCAATAAGAGCTGGAAATACTGCTGGATCTTCTAAATGACAAAGCCCTGTCAGAGTTGTAAAGGCTTGAATTCCACCCATATGGATCATGGAACTGAACAAATAACCCCCCTGAAATTACAGTGTAGTCTCAACATTAAGTCCTAAGTCTACTAATACAAGTTGTGTAGTTTAAGCTTTAAGATTGATTCCTGTATTCCCCAGACATTGCAACGCTGAAGTAAAAGAGGTATGAGGAGATGGAACAGTTCATTTGTAACTGAATACAGAGATCCCACCATAGAGACAATTTCATCATCTAAGAGACAGAAGAGCGTCTGTTGCAAGTCACTAGCCCATCACCATAACATTGTTCCACGATGCGTTTACCAGTTCTAGGTAAAAATGAGTAAACAAACCCCCAAACTTAACTACAGGAAAGAAATATTTTGAAAGATCAATTAAATACAATTTTAATTGAAATTTTTAAGTTCCAAATCAATTCACCTCTGGTTTAAAGCCAAAGTCTGATTTTCTACTTTGTGTCAATAGAAACACAATATAGTTTTGACCAAAGTCAAAACAATAGATTTCATGAGGGCTTTTAGAAGAGTACTGCTGAACTGTTCAGAAGTAAATATTATCCCTTCTGATTGGAAAGGAAACAACACCATGTTTAAAACAGAAACAAAGCTGTCTTCACTACAGGCCTCTGGAGAGTGCTTGGTTTGATCTATGTTAAATATTTATCTTAAGGTGAAAAAATTCTAACTCCAGATATTTCATTTTTCATCTCCATTAACTAAAAAGAGAAGAAAGGTAGTGACGATCTCAGTCACAGATGTTTAAGTTTCTGAAGTTTAGAGTTAAATGAGTTGAATCCTGTCCAAGATGCACATTTTAGGTAGGACTCATTAGTGATTCACAGATACCTACAGTGTAGACATCTGTGTGGAAGCTAGCTGACTAGCTGTCTGCGTAAAACATTACCTACAAACTTGGACAGAAGAAATTCCTCTCAAATAGGCTAAAAATTTAAAATTTTGTACAGTTACGTGCTAGATACCTAGAACAACGAACAAAGAACAAGCATATTTTTATCATATCTCAAACTAAAATTAAGACTATTTCTGCAAGAATCTTCTGGTACTCTTATCAGTGGTTACAATAAAACTTCATATTGTGGTAACTTGCAGTGGGAAAAAATCCTTTCTGTATGTGTGGCTTAATCTTTGAATATTTTTGTGTGTATTTAAAAACATTTTGAACTGTTAAGATGCTAAAAGTTCTGACTGATGTAAAACTAAGATGAAGAACCTTGTGCCTGAAATTATTTTGTTACTTTTTTTGACATTAGTAGAAAATTCTAGACATGGTCAGTCATTTTGAAATATGAAGAAGACCAAAGAATTCAATTGCATGAGCTGACTTGCAAAAGTTTTGTTTTGCATATATGAAAGAAATTAATAAAAATTGAGCCACAACAGGAACCAAGGTACTCAGAAAAGAAATATATGCAATATTATGCTTCATTTCTGTAGATTTCAATTCACTTTCAAAAGGTAAGCACTGTCAAATATATTGGATGGGTCCTCTAGAACTGACTCTGCAACCTAATGTTCCATTAATTTCATAGAATATCAGTTAAGACAGGTAACCACAGAAATTATGAGAAAAAAAACTCAAGTGAGTTACTTCATCATATTTACAAATGGCCCTGTCATATAATAGCTCAGTTTGGCCTTGGTTTCTTTGCATTTAGAAAGAGCCATCACAATAAAACATTGACTTACTAGACTTTTCAAAAACTCTTTACTATATTTTATGAGTTTATATTGCACACATTTTCTTATAAGAACTTTTCTTACAAGTCGATGACTCTCTACAATATCCCTTTGGGGATATTGTATATCTTATCTCAAGTTTATGGGATTATATATATATATATATATATATCTGCATGAATACATTTCTACATGTTTGTATTCACCGACTTACTTCAGTCTGCCAGCCATAAAATAATCAACGTGGCCCTTGGTTCTCCAAGTGGAATATCATGCTCCTCAAGTCTCAAAGCACTTCAAATCTTTGGATCAGTCTCTCCAGGACAAGTCTCCTCCCCTGCTCCTTTATCCACAGTAAAAAATTTTTTAGAGCTGTGCTTTCCTCACAAATTAATTGAAGGGAAAGAGGTGTTCAAGGTACCACAGAAACATCATTTCAAATTGTCTCATTGCTGAGGTGGATAAAAGTGATGAAGTTTTGCCTGTCATGAAACATACTCTCCTTTGCAAACTGAGATTAATTTAAGCTCGTCATGTATTTCTGCTTTCATTTTTATTTATGCTGTGAAAAGAACAGCTGATGAATACTTTCTGCCATTGTTTTTTTTGCATTAATACTGAAAAAGCAAAGTATTATGGGGAATAAATTATATACCCCAGCAGCAGTCGATCAGCTGTCATATTGTGAACTTCTATCCAGAATTCTATTGTTTAGTAGTTAATTAAAAAGGGAATTAAACCTTGCCTCCTTCCCAGACTGTAATGAATGACAGAGGTTTTTTGGGGCTGGTGATGTGCCCAGCTTTCCCTTGTCCAGCCTATGACCTTGGACAACTTGTGTACCATCATATTACTGTAAAATTACATGTAAAATGAACAAACAGAATAAATAAATACAAAAATAAAAGCATTTGGAAGCAAACAACAGAAACAAATCAGCATTGATTAGCTGTGTTAACAAGATGGTATTTTGTTTAAGGTTAATTTGATACTTCAACAGGAGGCCTAAGTTAAAACATAGACACATACTGTATCTGTTAAAGTTCAAGCCAGGATGGTGCTCTGAAATAAACAAGGGTATTGGAAATATCCCACATTCTGTAGCATATTGCAGCAACAGCTGAAAGGTTCAGCATGCTGATTTTGGACTGCTGAGGACAAGTGGCTGGAACAAGAAGCCAAGGTCTCTCTTCTGTTTATGGCTCTCTTCAGTGTCTGGCAAAAGGGAAAGCAAAATCCTTTCAGAAAAGTTCGAAGGGAGCAGATTTCAGCTTCCATTAAATCTTTGTTGAGAGTAAGTGTTTAATTTCTACATAATACAGGCAAAAAAAGCGCATCTGATTCATTCACATTTTATAAATCGGATATATAACTCAACTCACTAAAACTTTTATTCTATATAGGTTAGGCCTAATAATACTTTCTAAGATCACTAGTCATAGTCTCACCTAGTTCAAGAGAAAGAAAACTGACCAAAACCAATATGCAAAGCAATATATGCCTGGAGATGGAAGGCAGGGAGAAACATTCCGTGCTTTTCCTACTGTGCAATAAATGTGCCATCATTCAGTCTCCTTCTGGAATTTCTAACACATATGTTCCAAGTTCCTTATTCTTGAGAATAGTCTTTATTAATTTATTTACATCTATTATTTTTTGAAGAGAAGCTCGGCTGGACGACAAGTAGGGTCATACAGAACAACCAGGAAGACACTGTGGTGTTATTGGTTGTTTAAGCAGTGATATCAGTACGGATTCTGTTTTAACTTGCTTAAATACATCTGAAAAAAACCAAAAATTCCAAATATAGGATGTATGAATTTTATATTTTTTAATGTCATTTCTAGGGGTCTTTGACTCACAGCATAGAAAGAAAGAAGTTCATGACTTCCTAAATCATTCTATTGGCTGCAATTCTTGATTCGCTTTTGTCCTTAAATAAATTGCTTTAATTTATTCTTGCTTGGACAAACGTCATAATCACCATGAAGAATATTGTTACAGGATGTCTTAAGTGCTGGTGTGCAAAGCTGTTCATTTCAGATGCGTAGAAAGCCTTATTTATCATTGGCATGATAAAGATGAGAAGAAAATAAACAAGCATCTAATAATGTGCTGTGAAAAATATTTTTATTATCATTGTTTTATGAAACTTGTTATCACTTTCATCTGCTCTATGTTTAAACTTAAAATTTTCAATACATAACTGAAAATAAAATCTTTTTTTTGAAACTTGTTTTCAAAGTTTACTGGTAGCAATATGTGAAACTCCCTTTTTTACATATGGCCTTCTCAGAACTACAAATCACAAAGATATGCTCAGTCATAGACAATAACAAAAAGATGGTACTCATTCATTGCAGCTACGTATAAAGTCAACTAGAGCAATACTTTCTGGCTGCCATTTTTTCTTTTTCTTCTTCTTTTCCTTTTTTTTTCTTTTTCTTTTTCTTTTTCTTTTTCTTTTTCTTTTTCTTTTTCTTTTTCTTTTTCTTTTCTTTTTCTTTTTCTTTTTCTTTTTCTTTTTCTTTTTCTTTTTCTTTTTCTTTTTCTTTTCCTTTTTCTTTTCCTTTTTCTTTTTCTCTTTCTCTTTCTTTTCCTTTTTCTTTTTTCCTTTTTCCTTTTTCTTTTTCTTTTTCTCTTTCTCTTTCTTTTCCTTTTTTCTTTTTTCCTTTTTCCTTTTCCTTTTCCTTTTTCTTTTTCTTTTTCTTTTTCTTTTTCTTTTTCTTTTTCTTTTTCTTTTTCTTTTTCTTTTTTTCTTTTTCTTTTTCTTTTTCTTTTTCTTTTTCTTTTTCTTTTTCTTTTTCTTTTTCTTTTTCTCTTTTTCTTATTTCGCTTTTCTTTTTCTTTTCTTTTCTTTCTTTCTTTTTCTCTCTTTTTTCTTTTTTCTTTTTCTTCTTTTTCTTTTTCTTTTTTTTCTTTTTCTTTTTCTTTTTCTCTTTCTTTTTTTTTTTCTTTTTTCTTTTATCTTTTTTCTTTTTTCTTTTTTCTTTTTTCTTTTTTTTTCTTTTTTCTTTTTTTTCTCTTTCTTTTTCTCTCTTTTATACTTTTCCTTTTTCTTTTCCCTTCCTTTTCTTTTACCTAGGCTTAAAGATTTTTTCTTAGCAGAGGAAAAAAATGAGTCTCATAGTTCAGCCATGAGATCTAAGGACTTAACGTCTGCCTAAGTACATGAGAGAACACACACAGCTCTGTTTCAGTTGGCTCAATCGCCTACTGTGTCAGTGGGTCAAAGTTAAGGAAAAAAGGAAATGTACCGAAACAAGATGTTTGCCTACAAAGGGAAAGAGTGTCATTCTCACTGAAATACTGAAAGGAGCAACCTGTAAAAAGTCATAAATACAGACCGACACAGTTGCAGTTGCTCCTGATGTCTGGTGAAGCAACACTCGTATTATTATAGCAGAATCATCGCACAAAACCCTGGGTTTACTTTTCTGTAACATTTCTTAAGAGCAGAAAATCCTTTTCTTATCATTCCCATTATTCTAAAGACAACCACCTTTGATTATACGGTAACTTTTATTTCTGAATACCAGCAAGCAGACCAGTTCTCTCAATTCAGCTGGTGTTCTTTCAGAAAGCAGGTGTAGGAAGATAGCAAGAATGTTATTTTAGCTGTTAAAACAGTTTCTGGCTGTAATATGAGAGGAACCAAGCAATAATGTCAGGCATTTCCCAATATGGGAAACGAGTTAGCATTCCGTCAGCTTGTGCCATTACTTTCTTTTGAGCTATTAACCATTTGTAAGCACAAGTCCATTATCATATAAGAGATTAAGTAACCCAAACAATGCAGTTATTCTCAGCCATACTGCACAAATTCTAGATGATCTATTTAACCATATGGCTCCTACTTTCCATGCTGTGGCAAATATTTTACACATTTTTTCTAGTAAGTGATCATGCTATTGACTCTTTACCATCTTGTTTTACTTCTGTGTTTGCAACTGTACCTGCAGCTGAAGTAGCAAAAGTGGTAGTTTACTTTTCAAACTCACACTTACAATTATATCTTTGCAAATATAAAATTATCCCAGTTATGTGTCATGGATTTATGACACATAAAAGCTCGTGACTATATTTTCAACATACCTTTGTGCATAGGATATACTTGTTACTGCAACTCCATTGGATTAGAAATATGATTCAATAGTAGTAAGACTACAAGCAGACACATGTAATAAGATTACAAGTAGAATTTAACTGAAGGATGAGCAAATCAACTGTGCCAAATGTACCTTTTTCTCCTGAAATGAATGGCAGACACTTCTGTACTTCCCTTAAACTGCAGAGTTGACCAACAAGATGGTAAGCTGGCAATGCCTCTGAACAGCCTGCTGAGCAGGAAATAAATGACTAAGAAACTGACAGTGCTTAAGAGAAATGTGTGTGTGTCCACCACCGGTCAGGGTGAATTCACAAATCATTTTCCCATGAAATCTATGAATGATGAAATCAAAGGTTAGTAGTGTAGGAGGTAGAAGTTTTGTTGAATAGCCAAGCAATATTTATCCTCTTCTACTAACAATGCATATTGAGTTGATCGTCTTCTATTACATAACTCTTTTATCAGTTTAAATCAGCCTTTCATTGTACCCAGCGAGAAGGACAGCTACAGTAGAATATTCAATATTATGTGAATTTCCCTATTAGATTTCCTGAAACTAATTAAAGGATGAATTTATATCTTCAAGCTATAAAGCCTAAAACATTCATATGCCTCACCTTGTCTGCTCAATAATTGAGACATGTCTGTAGAAGGGACAGATGGTGGGAAATGGCAAAGAATGCACATATGTGTATGCAATGCATGTATAGAAGGAAAGAAAGGCACCACCCAGACCTTTGAATTACCACCTGATCAGGTTTCAACTCTGAAATATGGACTTGTTCATTTGGGTCATGACTGAGTTTAACCTGAAATCTAATCAAATTAAATTCCTTCATCCCAAGTAAACAGCAAGCTTGCATTATCGATGCACACTATCAGCACATTTAGTAATTTTTAGCAGAAACCAGCAATACACTAGGAGTGGAAAAAGATAGTCTTTTCCAATTTCAAACATAAGTTCAATAAGTTAGAGTTGTTAAGTATAAAACAGTTGGAAAAACAAAGTAACAGAAAACCACCAAGTTAATTGTGAAAAATTCTATTCCCACATTAATAATATCACAGTATCACGTGTAAGAAGTATTTTTTAATTTTTTTTTTTGCTTTTGCTTTTAGAGAGGTTTTTATTTGCTTGTTTGTTTTCTGGCCTAAAACATGGCACAAAAAGTGGCAAGAATGAGGAATTGCAACTTCTCCAAATTTCCCAAAATACTGATCAATGTCACATCACAGAACACATGGGGAAAATCCCAGTGAAGTCAGCTGCTAAAGAAACAGAAACAGTTGCAACGCAGATTACAAAAATCCAAAGTGCCAAAATATAAGACTGTGTGTTACATCAATAGCGACAGCTGGAAAACAAGAATTACATCGTGCGTGCAAGGGAGGTAACTGTGACAGGAAGGATATAGTTTCACACTCTTTCTTGAAATCAGGAAGTGCTCTTTTCAATGGAGCCTTCTGGGATGGATTTCTCAGCTGGAGAAAGTAAATTTTTGGGGCTAAAGTGAAAACAAGCAGCACATTTGGCATGTCCAATGTGGTCTTGGCTAAAAGAAGTTCATGCACTGCAAAGGAAAAGGTGCTAGACTGTTCCAATCAAACAGCAAAAGAACATGAACCATATTTTCATAGGCTGTATTTGAATGCCTCATTACTCCTTTGTTACGAGAGCCTTTTCTCACTCAGAAAAGCAATCCCAAAACTACTAATTTTAATATCAATTTAACTCTCACTTAAATTTACTTGGAAAATTTCTTTTGAAGATTTGGAACTTGCTGACAAAAGACGCATTTTGAAAAAAATCCACAGCCAGCTCTACATTTCTAGTATCTCTACTACTTTCTGTAGATATATAATACCAATTATTTTTCATTCTCAGCTAGAGCTTTTTCCCCCCCAAATAATTGGTTTATATTCATAGTTTCATCTGCGAACAAACTTGATAATAAAATACAAAGAATAAAAAGAATGCTTAGTGCAATTTTCTATATTGTTCTAGCAGTGTCCTTTGTAGAGGAAAGGGCAAATGTGACGTACGTGCTCCCACGCAGAAGTATATATAAGAACACAGGAAAAATATCTGTTTTCTATGTTGATGATGATGGTGATGATGATTAATAATAATAATAATAATAACATCGAAACACTTTTGAATTAGGGATGTATAATTAATTTCCTCTTCCCTTGCACCTGATTGTCTTTTTTGTCTTTAATTCTTCAACATGAATCCTAGAATTGCAAATATTCCTTTAAAATGACAAGAACTACAAATATAATCTGATCTATTAGTTCCTTAGGTTCATGATTGACCCTTTGCTTAATTTCCTCGTCACTAACGGAGCTGTGGCTCTATGTCCAGGGTGAAATTTCAGGGGAGGGGGAAGGTACTGTTCATATTTTTCTGCCGAATTTGTGAGTTTTTGCCTCTGGCATTCAGGTTAGAATGTCCCTTCTGATTAAGGTCTGCTGCAAAACTCCTGAGGATGTGACTGTACATTTCAAAAAGCAGAGAAAATGAATGTTACTTCAGATTACTTCCCCACTTTCAGAGTTAAGTATATGCTAGAATAATGAAGGAAGCTGAACTAAACACCTTTTCTTTTTAACACTAGTTTGATATGCCTAAGTAGCACAGGGAATATAAAATATCATTAAAAACAAAAAAATAATAAAAAAAAATCCTTACCATCCGTAATTATAAAAGTGTTTTTTTAAAACTTCTAAGAATGCAATTTCTTCATTTATATTAGGAATTTTGAGCAATGAAAGTAATTTATTAGCCAACTGGAAGAGCTGGTTATATTTTCTGTAGTGTTCATAGACATAGAGGAAACTCTGACTTTAAAAAGCTTTTTCAGGTGATAGGGCAGCTTTCTTCATGCAAATAAATGAAATATAATCCAGTTCTGAAGAAATACGTGTTTCCTTCATGTAGTCCATCTCAAAATTCCTGTTTCCCTCATCATAAGAATCTTTTCAGTACAGAATTTTAAAGAAAAATAAAATTTTCATCACTGGTCACTTTAAAAAAAACCACATTATCAACAGTGAATACAGATTTAATAGATATCAAACAGAGGAGTAAATTTAAGTATCTCCTAATCTGTAATGAATTTTGCAGATTTTTTTTAACCTTTTCCCAGGCCAGTCTGAAGTGCCTCTGGGTGATAAGACTGCTGTGATAGGTTAAACACCAGTTGAACGTGACATAAACCAGTATAGAAATTCCCAATAAACCATATACTGAAAATAAAAAGAAAAATCTATTTAATGTCAAGTCTGACTGATAAATATCACATTGTTACTACTTGAGGAAAGTACAGAAGAGCACATGAAAAGGGTTTGGCTCATGCTGGCTTTAAAGCAGAGCATAAACCCCATTTTAACTTTCTTTGCATGATACTTACATTATAGATTGGGGGGGAGTCTGTTTCATTTTAAAAATTTTTCTTTTTTAAAGTGTTACATTTTTATCTTCTTTGCTAGAATTTAAAATGGAAGTCAGAATAATACTCCCCCTAGTAGCTGCTGAAATGTAATATCAAGGGAGTTCTTGAAGAGTTTATAAATGCTGTGTTTAAAAGCCTTAATGAACATATATTGCTTCAGTTTACGTCACTGTTTTCCCCTTTTTTAAATTTTGACCTCCAACAATTGGTAAAATAAAAGTTTCCCAAAAGCTATTTGAAATTAGTCAGGTGCCTGTGAGAAACGTGCAGATTGGCTTCATTCTCTTTTCACATATAATCCTTTCCCGAATGGGGCGATTCTCTGTTAACCAGAAAAACGCAGAAACTGTAAGCCTGGTACAAAGTTTCTCACTCGGGTACATGAGAGTTAGGCTTTCAGCTATTTAGTGGTTCAGCAGACCACTCTACAGTACCAGATGACAAGTGAGAAAGTGTAGATTTTAGTGAACAGCACAAACTCCTGTGATTTAATTTTGTGAGGTTGTGTTACAGTCCATTTTTTTTTTTAATATGTAACTGTTTTAAAAGAATATTTAGAATATTGCCCCCAAAAAAATTAGCACTATCCTGACTGATGCAAAGTTTGTATTTAACTTGTGGTTTTTTCATAGAATGTGAGCTGACTAAAATATTTCACAAGTGTATTTCTTTATAGCTGTTTACTAAATCTTTTGCACAACCTCCTACTCCCCCTTTGAAAGACAGGAATAAGCACAGAGAGAAAACGGAAGACACAAGCTTTCTGTTGTAAATTCTTACTTGTCTTGGTCTTCCTTTTGTATACTCATTATTTCAGTGTTGTCATCTAAGATACCACCGGCTCAGCCTGTTGGGGTGAAATGTTTACATTACTATGGCTGAATTTGTCAATAATGAAAAAACTGAGAGATTTTCTGGAATGTATTCTGTGGAAGAGCTTTTTGACAATGCTATAACTGTTGTTTTGAAAAGCATTTATCTAATCATGATGTCTCAAATAGTTTTTCACTTGTTAGCGTTTGATTGAGGGATATTGAAGTTGGTGATTTTCATTGAAATATATAACACACATTTCATTAGACTAGGAGGTGGCATCATGGCAAAGCATTTTATTTTGAAAAATAAATCATATGCGAATAATAGTTAATAAAATACAAAAATAAGTACAAATTAATTCTGCTTTCACTTAATTACATTTTATGTTATTTAAACACACTTTGGAATTAATTTTAACTTCACAGACTGGTACAATTCCAGGTAATTTTTTCTTTTTTTTTTTGAAAAAGGAAATGTATAGCAATTTTGTAAATTAAAAATATTTTAGCTCTGATTTTATGGATGAATAGCAAAGGTTTCTTTATGACACTGTGGTTGTACTTTCCTGCTTTATCTATTTGAACCTTGCAAACATGAAAAAAAAGCCACAGACAGTTCTAAGAGTAATGAATCACATCCATCCAATTATTAAGTTTTTTTAACTAATGGGCATCACAGGATGTTAGAAATTTAGTTTTGTTTCAATTTTTTAACATGATGCCAAATGCTCTTAGTAAGTATGGTATGAGCTGATTATCAGCTCCTACTCCTTCTTGTTCATGCTTTCTGGATTTGAGCACTTTATATGTATATATCTCACTATATCTTACTACATAGATAAAGATTTTTATCCAGCTGAAAGAGTATCCTTACTTTTTATCTATATGTCAAAGTAATACGTTATCTGTGAGGGACCAGGTTTGGAAAAACTAAATAGTAGATGAATGCTTGGTTCTTTTAATGCCTTAGTTTACCTGGACACCTGGGTTCTTAAAAAGCAGAAAGACATTGGTTCATTGCTGAGTACAATGGGAATTCAGCTACATAATAAAAAATGGTCTCCATTATGAGGAATCTCGTGTCTAAACAAAGGAGAGGGAAAAAAAGGCATAGCCAGAGAAAGAAATTAGGCATGCTTGTATGATCACAGGATCTGTGGCAGTGCTATAAGTCCAGAATGCCCCCTTCCTGTACCTTTTGCAGAATCACAGAATGAGTAAGGTTGGAAGGGACCACTGGAGGTCATCTAGTCCAACTTCCCCTGCTCAGGCAGTGTCTCCTGGAGTATGTTACTTAGGATTGTGTCCAAATGGGTTTTGAATATCTTCAGATAAGGAGACTCTGGCAACCTTTCTAGGCAATCCGACTGACTACAAAAGGGTCTTTAGAGCCTGGTTTATAAAGAATTTTGTGGGGAGGGGATACCCTAAAGAGATAGAGAAGTAACAGAAAAGAGAGTTTAATTGTAAAAGGCCAAGTTATACCAAAGAAAAATAATTTTTGATGAAGTATAGACTTCATCATATTCTACAAAGAGAACAAACAAAATGAGTTATTCGGAATTCCTGTGGATGGTAAGAATTACAACAGATTTAGATCCATGTTTTTTCTTAGTGCACAATAGTGTTTTAAATTAATAACATTTATATACTAAAGAACTAATGGAAATAGAAGAAAAATAAAAATAAAAATAGGAATTTAAAATAGATAATTTTCTTCATGAGGTATGAAGGAAATAAGGAATTTTCTTCCTTAAGCTCCTGCAGAATATAGGGATGTATCATTTTAGCATAATTTGCTTCATTAGTTCTTACATTTGTTCCTGCCCTGCTTAATCATATCTATTCATAATAGATCTGTTCATCGTTTGTGATGAGTCATGGCAAGACTGGCACCGAATGTCCCGTATTCTTTGTTTTGTGGAGCTGTTGTAACACGAGCTGGATTTTTGCATCATTATTTTCTTACTTCAAAGAATGAGATAAATGGCACAAAGAAATGGGCTTAGCCAGTGAGTAAAAAAAAAAATGGAGGGAGTAAAATGATTTCTTTTTCAACAGAGTTGTTGTTATCAGACAACTGGAACTACCACAAGTTGAGTTGTGTTTGTTGCCAACACATCTTCACCACCTGAAGCAAGTCTGTTTATCCTGTAATCCTCCTTCCAGGGTTTCAGCTGTCTGTGATCCAAATTCTGGTTTGGACACAGTACAGCTGTCTAACTCCAGCTTAGACTTCTGATAAGACAGAGATGAGAAAAAACAGAAAGGAAACATACAAGCTAGAGCCGTGCAAAATAACAGAAGCAAAATCACAGATAAAGATGACACGGTTTAGATAGTCATAGCAAATATTTAAATTGTAATAATAGTAGCTCAAAGATTCAAAATAAAAAACGCTAGGCTGGAAACTGTTAAAATCCTAAGGGAGTCAGAAGAAGAGCATCTCACCCACAAAATGGATCAGCCTGTTTGAACCATTGGCTTCCTCACCAAAAAGGACTGCAGTGTCTCATCAGAAGAATTAAAGGATGGGATTAACATTTACCTTAAGATCTTGTTTGTCCTGCCTGTCTCACCTGTGTATTAGTTAGCAAATAAGTGTTTTATACCCTTACCTGCTAAATATAGTCATTCTGGCATCTGTGGGGGCATTGTTGATCCAAAAGTTGTGACAGAGGGAGAGAAGGTGACAGAAAGATAAAACCTATGCTTTTGTTAGTGTGATTCTTAACATAGTGGCTGATTATGTTATAGGTATTTTCTCATATTTTAGAATGTTTCTTGGTTTCCGTATCACAATCCATAATCTTAAACAAGCACTCACTTTTACTGCTGTGATGTAATGTTAATGTCATCACAAACTTGTGGCTAACTGTTGCCCTGCCCAGTTTACTGTGAAAATGCAATTTTTTTTCTTTTTTTTTTTAATATGGGTGGTTTGTGTGCACAGATTTTAGTATGCCTCTCTGTATCAGAAAAAAAATCATATTCTATTCTACCAGTATAACACTTGTATTAATGCTGGTGTGGCATGGTAGCCTTTAAGGGATGAGATTACAAACTCTGACAGGCAGAAATAGGATGTGTTCTATAGCTTGAAACTTGGAATTTATCAGTTTATAAATGGCATACATTCCGTTAATGTTACAAACATATATTTCAACTGCATAGATATTTAATTCCATACAGCTATATTAGTATTGTTTCATTACTAATCGTTCCTTGATATGTTGCTCTTTTGTGGTTCAAGTAAAACTGTCTTCTTTCATGTCTTATTTCACTGAAGTTTTAATGAGTGTATGATAACTTTGGTATAAATAAAATAGGAAAGTTGCAATAGATGAGGAAGAAAGCCAACCTGGTCTGGTTTTACTGCAAGTCACTTACAGTAGCCATCAGAATGCTGCTTTCTAGGGGGTAAAACCTGTCATTTTCCTAAGCAATCATGGAAAATACAAAACTTGTTTCAATGCACTGCTTTTTTTTTGCTCCTTGCAAACAAAAGATATTGCTAAAATTCTCCACAGGCAACAGAAATCATGGCAGCATAAACATTCATTCTCATTAAAGAAGAAAAAACAGTTCATATCCCTCAGCTGGGGAAGCACATTGTAAACCAAATTGAACTGCAGCTGATTTGGCACCATCTGAAACGGATGAGTGGGGTTTTTAACACTTTCTGCATTGTATTTTTGTCTGGTTAATTTGGTTAACATCATAATAGTACATTAGGAAGTTCTGGAGATTTTGGGCCTGCAACTAAAATTCTGTTTACCTAAAACATATCTGTAGCAAATAACTGAAATTAGGAAAGGAAAGGGAAATGGGCATTCAATTAAAGATCAGAAATTTTATGTCATTAGCCATAGGACCAAAAAAATTTAACTCTGGGTATCTTTACACCATAAACATCTTATGATGACATCTATGCCTCTAGACAGGCCACTATGCAGTGAACAACACAGATTCAGTAGGTAGGTGGTGTTAGGATGTCATTGCAGCAAATCAGCTCCACATTTGTTTGACTTGATAAAGATTGTGAAAAATGAGTATAGCTCAAAGTTCTAATGTAGTAAGTATTTAAGTACTTTTCACACTGCCTTGTATTTTTGGGTCCAGAATGATAGTAACATTCCTAGGAAATTGTTGAAACTTACAAAAATAAATAAAATATATAAATGTTATTGTTTCAAAGGAAAATATAGTCTTGTGTGTGTACTGATGAGTACTAAGGTAAAATTTCACCCAAAGTCACAGTGTGACTTTGTTCTCACTAGAAAAAAGAAATCTATTAAGGCATCAAAGTAATCTTCCCCACTGCTACAAATATTGGACTGCTTATAGAGAACAGTTTTCGTTTATTTCATTCTACTTTCTTTACTTATCTGCCATGCTTCTATTTCTCCTGTCTTTGTGAATATGTAAGAGGGAAGTGAAATATGTATTCTGACATTTCCTGCTCCACCTCTTAAACCCTTTCCTCAGTACACCTATGCTATGAAAACACATTGGATTTTTATTTATACTTGCTAATCCCTTAGTCACTGTGGTTTTTAAATACCTACAAGTGATACATGAGTTTTAGAGGCTATAAGTATTTACCTAGCCCTTTATATTAAGACCAATTTTCATTGCATTTCTCCCTTTCTAAAAAGGTCAAAAATAAGAGTTACTAGGTTCACAGGAAAGCAAGCATCTCTTGCGTAGTGCATAGCTATGCATGCCAGAACAGCTAGTAAACTTTGGAAAGTGAATTTAGAGGCTAGATGATTAATCCTTCAACTTTTGAGTGATGTGCCATATACAATGTATCAGTGAAATGTGCTTCCCTAGTACAGTCTGATATACCTGGTGTACTCTGACATTTCCTTCAAGAACATGGATGATCATTTGAAAAGTATTGATGGAAGTAGAATTGCAGCTTTCACATTTAGATTGGTGACGGGTGAGACTCAGAAGGTTTGGAATTTTGGTTTGATTGAGATGAGCATCTAAATGTTCACAGGCTTAGCTGAAGCTTATTAGGACTACACAAGCCCCTCGAGTCTGCAAAATTGGGGCAGAAATCTGGAAAGAGGATTTCTTGTCAGACTTTTTAGCAGTCTCAGTCTTAGAAGAAAATGCCATGAGAACAGCTTTTCACAATATTTTGGCACCTCTTCTTCCCACCCCAGACATAACATGGCACTGAAAGAAGACAGAGAAGTATAACCCTTGCCTGAACTAAAAAAGAAAATTCTTTAAGTTTTAGAAATGAGACAATTTTTGCCAGTCTCTGAGAACATTTTTTTTACCTCTCTTGAACTCATTTTCCTCTCTTTATCCAGGCTCTGGAGAGAAAAGATGCACACATGTTAGCCATTTCATTAAGTAAAAGGCATTCATTACTTTAGTCCTTGTGTAAACTCATCTTTTAATGTGATGAACAGCTACAGCTTTATCCTGCAGTTATTTCTTTAACAGCATGTGACAGTGTCAGTGGGACAGTCATGTTTTTCTCAAACAGCTACACTGCCATAAACATTTACACTAAAATGTCAAGAAGACATTTCATTTTCAATATTGTTTAATGTTCCACTCCAATTGCCAAGTCAAAAACAGGAAACAATGAATATTTCACTCAGCTCTTCCTCACCCAGATCTAGTTGCTTTTCAATCAAGTAAAAATGATTAAAAATAAAAACAATGTTTTGAATTTCAGGAGATTCTTATAGCATGATTAACTTTCAGTAAGTTTTAGGGGTGTAGACTATGCACTTGCCATCACAACATTTTCAAAGAAGGACTTAATTTAGAGCTTCACAAGTTACAGAGATTTCCAGCGTCTTCCTGTGGTCTGTATTATTTCTTTATTTACCTGGACCTCATTTCTGCTCTATATTGTCTCTCGTATGTTTCCAAATGCATCACTGTAGTAATTGTTATGAATATTATAATATAATGTAATAACATAGGTGTTATAGAAAATAATAAATTGCCTTGAAAGCTGTACTTTGTTTATTAAGGACACAGAGATAAATTATATAATACTTTAGATTTCAAGAAAACAAATTTGAGCTGCAGCCTCCATTTCCTTAGAATTTTTAGAAAGAACAGTCCCGGTTTAATCCCACAAACAGTCAAAAGCAGAGGGGGAAAAAAAATTCTGATCCACAATATTCAGATAGAAAAAACTAGCATTTAATATAGGAACTATTTTTTTATCTTGCTTAGCATCTAGGTAATGGCTTCAGTTATTATAATTTCACATATAAATAAGGATTATATTGCCATGTGAATAGATTTTAAAAAACCCCAATATTTTGCATTATATTCCTTATTTTATATTTAATTTTATGAAACATGTAGTACTAATTGTTGTGAAATATTAAGGTTATTATTGAAGACTGTATTATACTGTTTATCTAGAATATTGTGTGTTAAATTCATATCCACTGCATGATAGTATATTCAAGATTTTATGTCCCTGGCTAGGAAACAATATATGCAGCATAATGTAACATCTGCAGCTTAGAAGAGCTCATATTGACATTTGAAAAAAGACGGATATGTTCCCTTAGTAAGTAAGGATCTACTTGCCAGTGAGAAAATCCTAAATTTTTACAGCAAAGGAACTCACTAAAAAGGATTTACCTTACTTATACAAGCAAAGGAACCCAGTATTTCCAAACACATAAAACATTGTCAAAAGAGCTAATTTGTTTTGATAAAACTGGGGTTTTGAAGTCCTTTACTTTCACTGAAATAAATTCTTCATCAACACAAGAGAATTGAAATGTTGAAAATGTATGTTGAAAATCTGGGGTTTAAGACTTTTCCTTTTGACTATAAGGAAGAGGTCTTGCCGTGATGTATACATAACATACCCAAAGTATGGGGTTAGCTTCCTATATATATCATATTCTTATCTATGTATGTAGTTATACGTTTCTTACTTCTTGTACTGAAGCAGAGAAGAAGCTATGTACATTCTCTGACTATTTCACTAAATGAACATAAACCTTTCTTTGGTCACAGTTCAGTGTGGACAATAAGTAGTAAAAAGAGAGGGAAGAAGGTATTGAGTGACTGTATATGAGACACTGAGAAAAAATTCAGATAATTCTTCAGACAATCAGAAAATCCTTCATTATAATATATCATTAAATCCTTTATTATATTTTATGATAAGGAAATTAAAAATCCATGTGTATTTATTTTTTTTCTTTTTTTTCCCCTTTGTTATGACTGATTTTAGAAATTAGAAATATACACGGAATAAAAACATTATGAGTATTACAAAAAAGAAAGACACAATTATGTCTACAGGCTTACAAAACTGACAGATTCAATACTTATGGTAATGGTATGGAAGCAGGAATTTTTCTGATCAAGTGAAAATTATTACATTGATGTAAATGTTGTGTTTTTTCAAATTAATAAAAGAAAGGATACATGCTAACACTTTTATTAGTTAAGATAGGAATGGTCATTAATTGCTCCCTCAGGCAATCCTAACCATTCCCGAAAAATCTTACAAATACTTCAGAAGTAATTTTCTGTGAGAGAAATTATCATAATCGTAACATACCATTTAAAATTTGATTCATAGTTTAAGCGAAAAAGAAAGGTTGAGCAATATATTGTCAAATTTTAATAAAAAATTATTAAATCACAACAGAAAGGGGTGGAGGTGGAAGGAAAAGGAAGAAAAAAATGCAGCTTCCACAAGAATGTTCAGATATCCTGCACTTATTTTAGCAATACTCACAGATCCTCACAAAGACAGTTTTTAGAACAATTTCTCAAGAGATAACGCAATGAGATCAGCCCAAAAGCTAGTTGTCACATAAAAGAGAAAGGAGTAAAAAACCCAAGAAAAATAATTTCATATTATGATCTCCCTCATCTGAAAATTTTGATTAACTAACTTTGGTGTTCCAAGAAACGATGGAAGAAAGAACTTACGTTCATGCTTTATTTTTTTTTTATTTCATTCATTGTGATATTTCCCCCTTAATAGGTAATTAGCATTTCCCTTGGTTCAGCTTGAGCTCATTCCATTTTCCCCATCTTTATGCACTTCTGAAAAGATTCTGACTATGTCTAGATGAATACAGTAATGACCATGGAGAAAAAGTAATTGTTAAACAACATAGGATACAAACATAAGAATAAAGTAGCAAATACAGCCAGCTGACAATATAGTGTGAATTAGCACAAAATTACTAATACTTTAGGAATAACAGATGTGAATGGAGTATGACTTTCAATTGTTAAGTCTAAATTGGATGAGACAAGAGGAGGGGAAGGGAAACAAGTAATGCCTAAGAGAATATAATATGAAAATACAAGCTGGAATGAAGTTTGTGAAAAAGGGAGTGAGAATTCTATAATTTCTAGGCCTCCATAATGTTTATAAAACTTTATCAATCATATCAGACACAATTGTCAGGAAAAAAAATTAGACAATGAGAAAGAAGTAATGCCAAGTATCCTGTTTTTCATGCAGTCTTGAAAGAAGCCGCTTAAAATGGCTGAAATGCTGAAAAAGTTATAGGAGTCAAGCAGTTTCCATTGACCAGAAATTATCTAACAGAAACTATAGTCCTTTAGTTCATTTTCTCTTTGCTAATAGTCTCATAGTGATGTGTTTCAATAATCTCTTTTAATAGTGTATATGTAATGCTTAAATAGCAATATTAAGAATATTCAAAAAGAGTTTGCTGATGACACATAGCCCTTCATTTTAATCAAGACTTGAGTACTCTGAGTAATTTTGGAATTTCACAATTATTGTTGATAATTGTGAATCAAAGTATGTTGTAGATGATAGTGTGGACCTGAGAATCAAGGTGAAAATAGGTTGGAATTTTATTGTGGACAACTCAGAGAACAAATTAAAAACTTGTGCAGATTAAAAAAAATCAGTAAGTAATAATATTTTTTTTAAAAAATGTGTAAATTAAATTGGAAGGACATATTTTATTTTCTTCTATCATGTCCACATACTCAAATAATATTTCATAGACTTCCACTTCAGTTATAACTTCAGCGTAATCCAAAGCTTGCAACATGCTGATGCTACTTCTAACAACTAAATATTTGAAAGTTTCAAAAGAAATTTCTGTAAGAGGTGAACTGAAGGAAGAATCATCTTTTTCCAGGAAGCAGAATTTGATCTGGAGTAGGCTGAAGATAAGCAAAACAATGCACCCAGGAGACTGGGGTTGATGGAATTAGGTAATCTAAGGCTACTTCTTCAACAGTAATTTAGGGCACAGGAGATTCTTCTTGAAGACTTGCTTTGCATCTACATTCCAGGTATAAAGCTGTGGAACCAAGGTAGGAGTGCAAACTGAGAAGCCATCAAAACTAGTCCCCGTGCAGTGGGACTGATAAGTCCTTCAGGCTTCTGCATATGTAAAGGGTTCTGATACTTCTAGAAATTGGTTTGAATTTCACTGTCAGCAGAGAGGCAATACAGGGCTGCAGTTCTAAAATATTAACGAATGACTTCTAATGAAATCCTTCTCTCCCCCTTTGCATTATTCAATTAAGCAGCGCACAAACACATTATGAGCACCTACACTGGATACATAAACCTAGATAATACTAGCAATATTTACAATGAGCAAGTTCATACAGTGAGATGACACTCTGCATAATCCAAGTACATTATTCAAGGATACTAAGGGCATAATTCAGTATCAGTGAGATTAATATTTCATCTTGTGTACAACCTTTATTATTTTGTTAATGAAATACAATTAGCTGAGCCTTTGGAACACAAAACTTGTTGAGTTCTTGGGGGGCAGACCATGACTGAAAGCAAATGAGATCCAGGGTCATCGAAAACTGTATGGATTAGAGAACAATAGTATTTCATTGCAGTTATCAACATGAGAACAATGGCCTGACTATCAGCAATATAGTGAAATTATCAAAAGTTCAGATATAAGAAAGCAATAAAAGCCTATATAAACATTTTTATAGCACTTTTATTATAAATGGAAATATGCAGGTGCTAAAATATTAGTAAGTTTTGACATTGTATTGTAACTGCTTATGAATAGCTTTAGACACCTTAGATTGTCTGGGCTGATGCACAGAAGATTGAGTGTGTGCCACATAGGTTAAAGATTACTCCCTGTGACAGGGTCAGAGTTCAAAATATCATGTGCATTGAATATGCTCAAATGTCCATAAAGAAATCTTTCTAAGTCTACAGAAGTCTACAGTCCCATCCATTTTCACAAAAAAAAAGAAAAAAAAGAAAAAAAAGAAAGAGAATTTGTGGTCCTTGGAAGAAGGGGAAGGCAACTCAGGAAAAGCACAAATGTATTGTGAAGTTATGCAGGGAGAAAATAAGAATGCCCAAAGCTCAAATAGAACTTAAACAGTCTACTGCCATAAATGACAACAAAAATGTTTCTATAGATACATTACCAGCATGAGGAGAGCTAAGGAGAACCTCCATCCTTTATTGGATGCAGGGGGAAACAATAGTGACAACGGATAAGGAAAAGACAGAAGTACTTAATGCCTTCTTTGCCCCAGTCCTTAATAGTAAGACCCGTTATTCTACAGGTACCCAGACCCCTGAGCTGGAAGACAAGGACAGAGAACAGAATGAAACCCCCATAATCCAAGGGAAAATCGTCAACAACCTGCTAAAACACTTAGGCACACACAAGTCTGTGGGAATGGATGGGATCCACCCAAGGGGACTGACAGAGCTGGTGGAAGTTCTCACTAAGCCCCTTTCAATCATTTACCTACTGTTTTGGCTAATGAGGCAGGACCCAGACAACTGAAAGTTTCTGTGATGTCCGCTTATTAGAGGGGCTGGAAGGACGATCCAGGGAACTACAGGTCTCTCAGCCTACCTCAGTGCTGGGGAAAGTTATAGAACAGATTATCTTGAGTGCCATCACATGGCATGTGCAGGACAACCAGGGGATCAGGCCCAGCCAACATAGGTTTGGGAAAGGCAGGTCCTGCTTGACTGAACTGATCTTCTATGACAGGGTGCGCTGCTTGGTGGGTGAGAGAAAGGCTGTGGATGTCGTCTTTATGGACTTTAGAAAAGTCTTTGACACCATTTCTCACAGCATTCTCTTGGAGAAAATGGCTGCTCGTGGCTCGGACAGGTGCACTCTTCACTAGGTAAAAGACCGGATAGATGTCCGGGTCCAGAGAGTGGTGGCGAATGGAGTTAAATCCAGCTGACAACCAGTCCCCAGGGCTCACTATTGGTGCAGTCCTGTTCAATATCTTTATCAATGATCTGGATGAGGGGATTGAATGTTCTTTCAACCAATTTACAGAGGATATCAAGTTGGACAGAAGTGTTGGTCTGCTTGAGAGTAGGAAGGCCAGAGGGATCTGGACTGTGTTGATGGGCTGAGGCAATGGTATGAGGCTGAAAAAGATCAAATTCCTTGGCCTGCATTTGTGTCACAACAACTCCATGAGTGGCTACAAGCTGAAGGCAGAGTGGTTGGCAAAATACCTGGCAGAAGAGGACTTCACTCTCTAGACTTAGAGAGATCTGGGACTTTTGGCAGACAGACAACTGAATATCATATGCCCAGGTGGCCAACAAGGCCAGTGGCATCCTGGTTTATATCGGAAACGCTTTGGCCCACAGGACTAGGATAGTGATCAACACCCTGTACTGGTGAGGCCGTACCTCAAATCCTGCTTTAAGTTTAGGGCACCTCATTACAAGAAAAGCATTGAGGCATTGAATGGTATCCAAACAAGGTGAACAAAATTGGTTATGAAACAATAATTGTTTGAGAGAAAGATTGATTTCAGCTTTCAGTAAGGCTGTATAAATCATGTTCACAAAATGGTTTAGAAACATAATTTTTTATTTGTCTCTAAACTTCAGTAAGCTTGTTATGTTTGTGGACTCATCTAATTTTACCCTCATCTTACTAACAAACTTGACTTTTTTTTTCAACTTGGTTCCTAGTGACTTTAAGTTACGTCTTTACCACCCTAAAACTCAGATATTGGAATTTGCTACATTGTACCTGGATGTGAAGAATTAATCAGGATTCAGGATGTAGCTGTTCATATACAAAACAAAATAGTAAGGACAGAAAAAGCACAAAAGGAAAACAAACAAACAAAAATATCCAACAAACAAAACCAACCAACCAACCACAAAAAGACCACCAAAAACCATATGCAAAAAAAAATCAAAATCATCATCCACAAAAGAATACTTGAAAATAATAAAAAATATGTATTATTTCTCAGAGCACATCTTTTCCCTTAACTAGCAGTGGGTTTGCAACCTGAATGTATTTGCAATGCATAAAAATGGATGTCAAATAAAATTCCTCTGCTGACATAGAAGACAACATGACATATATTTGAGTTATGTAATCAGTATGTCACCTATTTCATCCACCCAGCATAATCAAATGTGTTTTAAAACATTTGTTTAAGGCATGTATGGACATAGCATAGCACAGTGTATTTAATTGTCATGATTCAATGATATCTCATAATAGTATACCTTTATATGCATTTTTATGTGTAAGAGTTGTATAGTTTAATGAAAAGTTTTTTGTTTACCTAAAGAATAATTCAATTTTTTCTCAGAACCCTTAAGGTTTTGGATTAGTTGTGTATTCTTTCATTCCTCGTATGTATATTTTGTATGATTTGCAAGAAAACCTTAGGTCTTATATTGATTTTATTCAAGGATTATGGTTCATCCAACTTCAAAGTTGTTATCTTGGGTCTCTAAAATTTCTGAAATGTCACGCCAAGTTTTGGAAAAAAAGTGTGGCATAATCCCAGATCAGATACAGTCTCATGTGTACTGCTCTGCAAGAAAATTGGTTGCTAGCAGAAGGCTGGTAACTTAACCAACTCTCAGAATAAACACATCTAAAACTAATAATAACTTTAAACATTTGGTTAAATAAAAAAGCAATTTTTGTTCTTGTTTTGTTCAATTTCTATCATTCCCTGCCTTTCACTTTTCTGCTGAAATAAAAAATACCTTCAAAACTTTGATAGTTTATTTTCATGTTTAAACAGATGGCAGATAAAAGCTTACACAACTCAGACATCTCACCTAACCATTAATCTTCATTTCAGAGTAAGTGCTGAACATTAGTTGACACAATTCTCTGGGGACTTTTTTGAAAGAAAATCCCAGGTACCTCCTCTCCTTTAGCTAATAAAGTTACTTTATCGTACTCTAGCTTTACTTTTTAGAACAATATAGGTAGGGAAGGACAATGAAAGGGAGAGAAGAGAGCAGGCAGGCAAAGGAGGAAGTACACCTGGAGCTGAAGCAAAAGATCTCAGTGTACTAACACTAATTGTGACTTTTAATTTGTCACAATCATGATGTATCAAACCTATATATTCTGGTCTTTCTTTTCATCACAGTGAAGTTCCCCATAGGAAAGAATACTATCTACAAATTCTGATACATCTCTGCAGCTTTGGAAATAACCAGAACCAGAAGCATTCGGAAACCCATTTCTACATTACAAATATGTGTTTTGAAGTTCAGACATGTAAGTATGACATTGGGATAAGATAATCTTTTTCCTCAGTTTCTGGTTGTGTGATTTGCCTTAAAATCTCGGTGTGCTCCACAGAAACCTGAAACCCATTTAGCATCATGAATTAGCAGCTCAGGGAAGACTGACAGACCTCGTACCAACCATGAGTGTATATATATGTCTAAGAAGAAGGCAACAAGACAACAGCTACAGCAAAAGACTTTCTGTATTTGGATAATTCAGAAATTCAAAGTCTGATTTTGTGATTACTAAATGTTAAGGCAAGAGAAGTGGACCTTCCAAAAGCTCAGCATTTCAGCTCATGGCTAAAACAGGCTTCTGGCTTTCATCAAAAAAATAAATGTCACACTCAGGCCACAGAGTTACACAAGATTCAGCTCCTGGTCCCATTTGTAGTGTTTTCAAGGAATAATAGGTTTACTACTTTTTTTATAGGCTTCCCATAAGTTCCTCTTCGGATGCTTTGCCACAAACTGCGTGCAGCATAGAAAAAATATATTCTCGATGTCCCTTAATAGTACCATCCATACAGATAATATTAAAGAAATCAAAAGGTTCTACTAAATTTGATCTGACTGAGGCCTAGAATGAGAAAACCCAGCCCCAAAATTATGTATTACCAAGTTTTTTATTTCTTCTTGTTCTTCTCTGGAATAGTTTCTGTAGATATCCTTTCGAGAGTGAAAAAAGACACTGATGAAGGTGAAATACTCTATTTGATAGTGGGTCTTCCAAAATTGGGAGAAGCCAATCCAAGCTTTGGAGTAGCTGCATATTTCTAATAGTTTCTTCTTATTTCTTATAAGAAAAGCAATGATAAAAGTAAATCGAGTCTACTCTTCCTTGAAATATATTTTCTAAATATTAATGGAACGTCAAGCTTGTTTACTGATACTTCTATATCCTTATCAACTCATGGAATCAGAGTCCAACAAGAAAAAAAATATTTGCACAGTTTGTAGAGTTGTGGTTTTTTTCTTATTTTTTTGTTTTTGCCAGGAATATACATTATTGTAGTTTCATTTCAGCTTGTTGACATATGTAACAGTAAAGAAAATAAAATTAAATAGAATTGGCAGTTAGCTATATAAAACTTGAAAGATGGCAGCTTGATGATATTCAGAAAGCTTTTTTGTTAGCAAAACAACTGGAATTACTGTCTTGTGCCACTGTATAATTTGGAAAATCTAAAGTATTAACATACTATAATTTGCAAAAAATATAAACCTGTTAGTAAAGCTAAATATTAGAGCTATATATAAAACTCACTGTGAAAATTTCTCCATTAAAAGGTATGTGTAGATTCATGAAGGTGTGATGATAAGAAAGAAATACATTTTGTTTCTCTTTAGATACTCCTCAGAAGGTGCAGTGGTTTTAATAGACTCCTCTGATCCCTATTTCTTGATTTATGCTCCCACCCGTGACTTGAATTGGGAGTGATGTGTATCTCGGCAGGTTTAAATGCACTACATTTGCAAAATAGTTGTCTTATGACAAATCAGCTGTCAAAGATGAATAAATTAATTCCCCCTGTTTTGTTAATGTTGGTTTAATATCTGATGTGGAACTTAACTCTAACATATTACATGACCGCTTGTCTAAAAATATACTTGTATTGTTCTACATTATAAAAATGTGATTTAAGAAGAACGTATTTGGTTTTAAATAGATTTTCCATTTTGTTTTTAAATGAAATGTGAAAAATAATTAGTGAATAGCCTGAGTAAAGACTAATACTATGTATTTTGGTAACCAAATTATTTTTGTTAATTAAGCAAGTTTCTTGCATACTTGTTCTTATGCTTGTAAACTTTCAAATTATCAAGGGACCTGAACTAGCATTTCCTGAAGCGAGATGGATGTTAGCCATTGCTGTAAAACTACAGAGGCATTTAACAGATCAGCCACTGTGTGGATAAGAATAACTAGGTCCTATCTGTTTGTGAGACTGATGAGTAAAAAATGAATTAATCTACTTCTCTGAATGGCTGTCCTTTAGCAGAATCTAATTAGTGTACTTGGGCAGTTAAATAAGTGATGGCTAATTTTATCGGCTTGTTTATTGGTGTTCATGGGAATCAAAAACAAAACCAGGGAACCAATTTTGTGCTGGCTATTTTGTCCTGGGCAAATCTAACATCTGAGACTGAAGAGAGTAAGCACTCCTTGCTGATTAATGTCAAGGGTTTGACTGATTTTTTATTTTATTATTTTTAACTTAAACTGTGGATCTTTACTTAAATTGTCAACTAAAACCAGCAATGATATTAAAATGTGCATTTTATATGTGGGTGTATATGCTTATATTAAAAAAATTGATGAAGAAAAAGTTTATAATAGATAACATATATTCATAACATATAATTTTATTTTTCTAGATATGCACAGTAAATGCAAATCCTTCTATTTCTTGCAATAACAATTCCCTATCTGAAATCTGGAAGAAGGGTTAGGTTCAAGCAGGGATTAATTCTTACACATATTCAGTGGTATCAGCAGACTATTTGTCAATTTACAAAACAATAAAGCCATGAGCCATGATGAAGGTGTAGCTGTTCAGTATTCACCAAGAAATGCTGAATCAGCCTTTTCCAGGAAAATGCAAATGTCTCCCAACACATGTCATGCGGGCAATTTGCGTCTGCGTGATACGAATTTCATCTTCAAGTAGGATGTTCCTGATAACCAGCATGAGGTACATATATTTATTAAAATATCTGTGTATATCCCAGAGCAACGTTTTCTGCAGCAGGATACTGTTCTTTCTTTTGCTCTTTCTAGCAAAACAAGATTCTGGCATTGTTTGGAATAATTAATACTTAAAAAAAAATATAAACAAAGAGTTTCTAGGTATGGCTCTCATGACCAATATCTGGAGATACAGCCAATGCTTGTAAATAAGTACAAACCCTTAGTAAATATATAGAAAATAGAACTATTTTTTTCCCAATCCGTAGTAATAAATACTTTCATAATTACTAGTGTCCTCCATCTTTTTTCCAGAATTATACATAGAGTGTTGGGGGTATTTTCTGGCCTAGTATAGCAAATTTTGTCCGTCTTTTCCACAAAAAAACTTATCTTTCACTCACTCTTAGTTAGAGGTAAAGTGAAATTCAGCCTTATAAAAAACTCCAACCTAATAAGTACAGTATCAGGAGTGTGCATCCAATAGAGTAGCTTTCTATTTTTTAAATTCTAACTCCCTTGGACATTAGCTGATAGATTCTTTTCTATGTACTTATTTGGAATACTACTAACATTGAATGAAAATATTGATTGATTGATTGATTGATTGGTTGGTTGACTGATTGATTAATAGAAAAAAAAAAAAAAACCTTTTATATAAATGTTCCTTTTGTAAGGATTTTCTCAAATCAAAAAATTTCAGTTCAGACTCAAAAAAGAAAAGAGTAAGAAGCAGATGGAAAACTCATGTATCCATTTTTTTAAGGAGCCTTTATTTCCTGCTCACTTTTCTGTATATATATTTACTAATTTATCTAAATTGCATTGCTTTGGAAGACAAATTTTTTGGCCTGCATTGCACTGTACAGTTTCCTAATTCTGGTTCCTGTAGAGGATGAACATAGTTGTCACAAAAGACACATGGACCTGAGTGTACAGCACAGTCAATGAATCTGTTAACAACCATGGTTGCCTTAGGCTGATATTCCATATCTACTTGTCTTGAAATTTACATGTGAAAAATAATATTTTCCAATTTATATTATTTTTATACTTATTTATGCCATCATATTGTGAGTATTGATATAAAATATATATGCATGTCTAGAATGTGTGTCTACAACAGGACTACAGAAATCTATGCAACCCAGTTCTACGTGGGACCACCACTTCCAAATTATCTTTTCCCCTGTTGCATTGCATCAGTACTGGTATGATCAACAGATATAAGTTGATAGGGTATCACTGGTTATACAGTGGTTGAAAATTGCCAGGAAAGGTCTTGATGTTCGTGGTATACTTTCCGCACAAAACTCTATCTCCTTAGCATTCTTATGCCATTGATTATATATCACAAACCACAGGCAATGTTGCAAAGACAGTTTAATTGAGGGGGCTCTAATGAGAACCAGGTACTTGCGAAGAAGAATTCTTGGAGTCAGGATGTCTCATGACTCACATTTCTGTCAAGTGGGCATTGGTAGTGGTTTAATTTTATTGATGTCTTTAATTTGTTTTCTCTTTCTGACTTTTTAAAGTATGACTGTAGCTCACAGAATCACAGAATCACAGGTTGGGAAATGTTGGAAGGGACCACAGTGGGCCATCTGGTCCAACCTCCCTGCTCAAGGAGGGTTGTCCTAGAGCATATGACACAGAACTGCATCCAGATAATTCTTAATATCTCCAGGGAAGGATACTCCGCAACCTCTCTAGGCAACCTGTTCCATTGCACGGTCAGCCTCACAGTAAAGAAGTTTTCCTCATGTTCAGGTGGAACTTCTTGGGCATAAGTCTCTGTTGCCTCCCGTCCTACTGCTCGGCACTACCAAAAAAAGCCTGGTTCCATCCTCTTGACACCCTCCCTTCAGATACTCACAGACCTTGATAAGATCTCCTCTCAGACTTCTTTTCTTGAGGCTAAACAGGCCCAACTATATCAGCCTATCCTCATAACAGAGTTGTTCCCACCCCCTATCATCTTCACAGTCCTCCAGGAGCTCCATGTACTGAGAAGCCCAGAACTGGACAGAGTGCTCCAGATGCAGCCTCACCAGGGATGAGTAATTCAGCTGCTATTCCCTGGATGGGATGTGGCCAGCATGTTTGAAACCTATTCCACAATGATTCCCCGCACACACAATCTGCAACCCTAAGCACCTGCTGATGGGGATGGAATGGAGGGTGGAGCAGAGTGGAAACTCCACAGCCAAGGCTGAAACCCTTCCAGGAAGGGGAACTCGATGGTACTTTGCAGCTGATAAACCCCATGGCAGCTGTCAGTCAGGAGACGTAGGAGAGGGTGTCTTGTTCTCAAGGCAACAACTGTGGCAAAATTGCTCTCTTTGGATGAACTTGGTTTATTTTGACCTTATTGTAACACTAACATACAACTCAATCCCAAAGTATGACCACCTGCCCCCGAGGTACGACCATCCCTCACTGAGGAAGCACTTTTTATTTTATTGACTATACCTTTAAGAGCAAAGCAAGAGAATTTTGCAACAATCAGTAACAAAGGTGTGTATGAATAGAGTTATTCAAGCTCCACCTGAACATAAAGAAATAGTATAAAAGTATATTGAGAATGGGGAAAATTAGGGAAGACTCCATCATAACTGCTGCGATCAGTCAATGGGCTGAACCTGTCCTCTCCCTCATAAGCATGGGTAAGAACCACACACATTCTGTATGTACTGAATACTTTTATTGGGGATTGGAGTTTGTCTGTGCATTGCTTTGAATAAGTTTTTGCAGTCAGATACCATCACAGGCAACTTCGAACCTCAACCTGACATAATTTTATATTAACAAACAGTGATATTCTCTAAACTTTTGGTGTGAGTCCTTCATGGGTGCTGGCAATTCCTGGCAGTGGGGAACATACCCAAATAAAGTGGGAAGACCTGCTGAGGGGTCTCCTGTCAGTGTCTGTCCCTGAATAAGTAAGTCAAACCACCCTCCGATCCAGCAGGATTGCTCAGTGAAGGGTCCCCATCACAGGATGCTGACAGACTGGTTGGGCACGAGGGTCTTGTCTTTCCTGGGGCACTATCAGACAAAAAAAAAATAGTAAGGGTTGAGGAATCTCCCCTCTTCATGTGACAATCAGCAAAGTAGAGTCTGAGCAGCAAAGTTTTCATGCAATGTGGGTGAAGCTGTAAATAAATATGTATGATTAATAAAATTGTGATCATAGTGTCAGGGTCCAAAGTTCACCTACAGTCTCTACAATCTCTTTTCCGTCCTGTCAGGAAATTTTCCTAATCTTCACTTCAAAATGTTGCAAATTTTGAAAATCTTGTTGAACGCTACTGTAAATGAATTAGAAGTGCTTACAAAATATTGTGCATTTAATCAGAGTACAAGTTAAGGATGTCTTTTTAACCTTTCATCTGATCCCACAGCAAAGCCAGAAATTGTTTCAGAACGTATTTTTCACAAGTTTGAGGGCTGCAGTTTCAAAATCACTGGTCTTTATGTTAGTTAATGTTTTCAGTTTGCTTGTGGACAAACACTCTCAGCATAAACACCATCACAATTGGCAATCTTGATGACTGCCTCAGCAGGACAGCTAGAGAGTTAATGGACATGAAAGCTGAAATGGTTCAAGTTGAAATGTGCAGAACTATCCTGTTGGTAGAGCACTTCTGGTTTTTCATACTGCTACAGATGGAAGTTTTTATTAGGGTTACGGGGATAAACTTCTTCCTTGGTTTTGTCTTAACCAGAGAAAATAAGCAATCGTAGGAACAGGAAATGAATTTTCTGGCTACTGTTTTTCTGTGGTAAATGATATATTTCTAATGTAATTGCTAAACCCTAAAGTATTTTAGAATGATGGCCTATGGCATACAATATGATAGATTTGGATAATACGATGCTGTGTTAACATTTTTTATATACCACAAATCTCACATAGTCAGAACTTAAAAAGTACGTATAAAATGTCACATAAAATGAACAAGAACATTTTAGAAAGAAGTAATTTTTTGTAGCTTTCCATGTCACAGTAGGTCTGAACATAAGCCTTCTCTGTGCAACTCAGAAGCTTTAAGCAGAAAAGCTTGATGTGTGTGGGGGGCAGCTGAAGGCAAAACATATAGTGCCTGAGGCAATCAGCAGAATCTCTGAATCCTCTTGAATATTTCTGAAAATGCAGTAATTCAAAAGTGTGTTATGGAAACTTATATGAAGTTAGCTCCAGTTAGAAGTGTCAAAAGTGGTGTTAACTTACTTCTGCATGATATTCAGAATTTTATTTGTCACCCAATGGACACACAAATTGTTCAAAGCAATCTCATGACTCAGATGAAATATTTGGGAAAGAAAAATATTTATCATCTCAGTTACTTCTACGCCAGAGGAGAGCTTAGAGCACCTTACTGACTAAGAAGGCCCCTAGCACTGCTTTTCTCCCCCACTGATTATTCAAAAAATTAGTCAAGTAGGTAGTTCTTTAGTGCAACATAAGGCTAGTCACTGCAATTGCTTTTAGAGAAGAACAGGATTCTGAATTACAGAGATTATATGCCTGCCTGCCTGCCTTCCTTCCTTCCTTCCTTCCTTCCTTCCTTCCTTCCTTCCTTCCTTCCTTCCTTCCTTTCTCCCTCCCTCCCTCCCTCCCTCCCTCCCTTCTTCCCTTCCTTCCTGCGTCAAAAGACAAGGCTACTGCCTCAAACCACTTCTACCCAGGACTCTCCTGTCCAGTTGCTGGAACCCAGCCCAGTGGCTCCATGTCCTGGATGAATGCAAATAAACCTATTAGACCCGATTCCTCTTGTATGAGATGTTTTTGAATTGAGAGAACACTGTTATAGGGAAATTAAAAATTTGAATTTAAATTAAATGGTTTGTTTCTTAACCTTTTACTAATTTAGTACCTAAGCTAAATTATAAAGGGAGAGAGACAGGTAAAAGGATAAAAAAACCAGAAAGCAAATAAGAAAGAAAGCAAGAAAAGTGAAGGGGGGGAAAGCTCTTATATTCCAAACCAGGTCCTGCTGTAATCAGCTGTACTTTTAGAACAGAATCCCATTGGCTTCCAGAAATATCTCATCAAGGGTAAACAGCAGAAGTGAAGAACTCAGTGTAAGAAGCAAGGTTTAATTACTAGAAAAATAGAATCCACTGAAACCATTCAGTTTCCACAAACAGAAAGAAGATATCAGTATATTTGTAAATAAGATTGTTATCAACATTGTAAATGGTTGTTCAAAAGAGTTTTCATAAGTCTGTGAGACATTACAGTGGTACAAGAATTTGTTTATTCTGAGTATGTTGTACAAAGTTTCTTTAACAGAGTTCACAATAAAAATAAAAAAAAACATGTAAAACTCATAAGTATAAACCCCACAATTTTGACACTTTTTACTTTTGGGATCTGTCATAACTTGTTGCGAAAGTATGTTGCGAAATATGGTGGTGGTGTGTCTTCCTCCTCTAAAAATTTTAACATGGATCAGTCTCCTTTACCTTTCAGCTAAAACCTAAAACAGAACTAAAAGTCTTGCAGCAGAAGAATGAACACAGTTAAGGGGCTGAAGACATAGAATCACAGACTTACAGAATCAATTATGCTGGGAAAAATCTCCAAGATCATCAAGACCGACCAATACCACCATCACTTAATATATCCTGTCACAGCTCAAGCTCACATCACCGGGACACAGAAAATTTTTTCCAGCAAATCATACTTCTGCCAGAAGTGGACATAAATGAATATTGCAGGTATGCAAAATAGATTTATATGTTCAGTTACACAGAAAGGTTTTCAGGTCCAAGATTTTTCTGAGGTATTTAAGTAATACTAAGATTACAGTTAAGCAGTTAGAAAACCCCTAAGAATTGATCAAGGTCTCTGATGTCAAGGATGTAAGTCCTCAGTGTAAGTTTAGAGCTCATTTCTGCTATTTTGAAAACCTTTATGGACCTAATAATCTTTGTCTGACAAGAAATTATTAGAAGTTGAGCAGTGCTGATCAAGAACTTCTATGGTCTTTATAAAAAAAAAATAATTAAGTTATCTTAATGTATTTGTAATATGTATGATTTCCTAAGGTTTTCCTTCTTAAAAAGAGAAAAAGACTGAGCTACCATACTTACACAATCTATTCACATTTGAATTACTAGTAAGCTCTTTGTTGTCAAATGCAATCCTGCAATTGCTCAGAACATCAGCAAAAGGAAATGATGTTATATATTGTTTACAGAAATCAAATCCAACAAGCAAAAGTAGCATGAAGTTCGGAAACACACTCTGAGAAATAGCTTATCACTACTGAAGAGACCATTTTTGTCAGCTTTTACAGCAATAAGGAATGAAAGAAGATTTTCCAAAAAGGAATTTGAGTTTTCATGCCAAGGCTTAAAGATTTCAGCATTGATATTCTATTTTTTCTTTTACTACATGCTAGAATATCTAATTCTCTTTTTCCTATTCCAAGTTAGATCCAGATCTAACTGTAAGGAAGGTTTCTAGAAAAGATAAATTTTGAACATAAAGTTCAGTTTACAGGACTTCAGGCCAAGTGAAACAATAAAGAACTCAAAATGCTGAAGTTACAGGGTCTTATGGGGAAATATCCAGAAACATTAATAACTGCTGGCAGAGTCATTTGGTCTTTACCATAGCAAATTCCTTTAAGTAGTGACTCTTCCTAAGTATGTATTTGTACAATGTTTACACAATAGATCCCTTTCATTATTGGAGTTTGAATAAATTTTTGTAATACAATAAACAAACAAATAATAACAAATTAGAAATGTGCAGGGAGGAAAACAAATATAAAGTCCTGTGAAGTTATTTTTAATCCTGTGATATCTAAAATTGCTTTTTAAACAATGCTATAATATTCAGGAAATGTGCAAAAGTCACTTAAAAGCTGATGAGATTTTCAAGGGTGAATTGTATGCAAGTATTCTGCTTGCTGTGGGAGAATCTATCAAAGACTGTGCAAGCATATTTAAACTTACAAGGTGAAAAATGACAGTATTCTGTGCAAATGAGCTTGCAGTCCTTAAATTTAGTTTTAATGGTTGGATATAATTGAACTCTATTTTCTATATTTTAGTTGCACTGCTGATGATCCTCAATGACCACTTCTGGCATAGATTAGGTTTCCTGTAAAAGATGAGCATCTGAAATTAAGTCAGCAAAATCAAATGCTGTAATTTAGTTTTATCTCATTATTAAAGATATAACAAGGATTATATTGCATGCTATTATTGCTTTATGTCATGTTATAGAACATTATGTTCCATCAGTGCATGGGTAATCTCCATCAGGAAAGCACATAGTAATGGTAATGTACAGCTGGGCAAATGACTAGCTTTGGGAATTTCTTGAAGGCCAAAGCTGGAAAAGTACAACAGAACTGTTCAAGTATATATAGCAGCAAACAATTTTCCTTATTTTCCTTGGGTTTTTTAAAGGAGAACAGAAAAGAGTTTTCTCCGACTCAAACCTTGGAATTTTTTTTATTGCATAAAAAATATTTTATGGAGGCTTGGAATGCAAAACCAATGAAATGTTTTATCTGATTCCTCAGTTGGGTCCTTCTCTTACACTTTTTGAAATGTCCTCTTACCAACACCTTGCCCTGCCAGGATACTATTAAATCACTGAAGGAAACCACACATACTGGGCAAAAAGAAATATGGAAGAGAAAGGAAAAGGGAAATTTAAGGTAAAATGAATAAAAATAAAGGTGAGTTTGAGAGATATGCATAACTGAAACACAGAATCCTGCAAAGAAAATGCTCTCAAAGGATGGTCTCTGACAAGGAACTATTTGACATACAATAGATAGTGTGTTACAAATTGTGTTTGTATATAGGGATAGAAAGTTAGAAATTACTTTGATGAGAGTTAACCCTGTTAGAAATCAAACAGTGCATCTTTCAGCTGAAAAAATACGGACACTTCCGTTATCGCCAACCCTGCGAATAACTACACAGCTTGACATTCAGGTTTCAGGTTTGTAGTGATTAAACTCTCATCTGATGAGGACAACTTAACCCCAACAGTTTATAGAGTTGGTTTTTTTTGTTGGTGTTTTTTTTTTTGTTTTTCTCACTGGAAATATTTAAAATTAATATAAAGAAAACAAATTGCATATATTAGTAAGCTACCAGTCTTCAGATCTCTCAGAAGCATGACTAGGAACTAGGAATAAGAATTGCTGTAGACACCAGCCCCAGGGACAGAGTCAGCTTTTAATATAACAGGATCTAATGTTTGAACCTTTCTCATGTTTATGCTTACATAAAAGTTTGAAGAATTATTGGACAAGACTTGACACAAAAAAGCAGGGGTTAAAGGAATGCCCAGGCATGTGTCAAATGGCATTGATTTGGCATGCATATTTTACCCTCTTGTCTAGTATACTGGGTTTAATTTACTGACTAAAATTAGATAATTTGTGCTCCCTACAATACCCAAGTCTTGTTTGTGTTGCAGTGACAGAGTGACAGTCAAAAGCCAGATGGAGTACCCCAGACTTAGATAGCTGAGCCAAGTCTATATGTTGCAGGAAGAAATCTACAACTGGCTACAACCTGGAAATGCATTTTGTCCTTACTACTCTTCCTGTTTATTACAGCTATTAGTAGATTACTGAAGATACACCCTAAGAAACCTGCTAGCATTTCGAGAATTATCAAGAAATCTGTTACTCTAGAAAATGTTCATGAATTCTGATTTTTCTACTGATGTAACTGAAACAGAAATCACACTGAAAGTAAAATTATGCAAGAATTTAAATAAATTCTATCATAAAGATGTGGCAGAGAAGGATCAGGAAGTCATTTTGAAAGATAACATAAAATGGTCCTAGATCACAGGGGTCTCTAGTAGACATAATATCGACAAACTTAAGGTCCATAAAAAGATTAAAATTCAGATAGATTTTTGCTACAGAAAAGGAGAGCAAGCGAGAAAAGGATGAAGCAAACCACATGATTGGAGCTGTTTAGGAATCATCCCACCAGGCAGACCTGCACCTGATCAAAGCAGCCTGGAGCAGGAAAATAAACCTCTATCTGTATGATACTAAATTGTGTCTGACTTGCTCTGGCATTGACAAGGGGCATCCTGAAGGAGGCAGTGTACAGAATAAAACTCCTGTGACAAATCTTCTTATTTATTTATTTGTTTTAATCCTTGGAAAATATGATAAAGAGGATAAAATTACTAGATTTGTAATAAATATCAGTTGAAATGCAACAACTCCCAGGGTGCTAAAAGAAAAATTGAATCCAACCAGTATAGCCAAAAATAAATGGTTAGCATAGCCGAAGACTTTTTTTTTTTTTTTTAAAGTGAATCTTTCTGTGTGAGGAAAGTAAAGACCAGCTACTTGAGGGGTTTCATTCAGCAAGATGAACAAGTTCACAGGTGCAAATATCTCTGTAGCTATGACAACAGTCAGAAGCTCACCTGGGGAAGTAGGAAGCCAGAAGCTTGGCTCCCTATCACTGCCTCCAGCAAAATTAGTGCCAAAGCTGAATAAAGAATTTATTTTAAAAAAATTTAAAAACTGCACTTCCCAATTTATTTAAAGCCAGCTCAAAGACAAAATTTAATCAAAGTTTCAGTGAAAAGACTAGAGAAAAATGGTTTGTGGATGTTTATTAAGTTGTTTGTTTTTGTTTACATCTAAGAAAAACTTTTTTTTGTTTTCCTTACATCTAAGGAGATTTTTTTTTAACCCTGGCTATTTGAATATTCTTGAAAATAAAATTGAAAAAAAACAACAAAAAAATACATTCCCAAAACCACTGAATGTTGGGTGTGAGGTTTTGTTTTGTTTTGTTTTGTTTTGAGTGGGCATTATTTTTTCCCTGGTATAAATAGGTCTATATGTATTTTAAAGACTTAGTTTTCATTTTGAAAAAACTACATTTTTCAGGAGAAAAAGAGTTTTACTCAGACATTTTAATGTACTTCTGGTCTGAAGCATAGATGTAATTCACAAAACTACAGAAGAAATTATCTCTGCCACCTCCCCAAATACAAAAAATCTGATTTTTTTGTCATTATTTGCCCAGTTACAACTGATGTAGCCTAAATTGGATTTGGTGATAGTAAGACAAAAAGACTGAAAAATAATGAAAGTTACTTCTGACTTCAGGTCTGCAGCTGAAAATAACAGCTAAGTATGTGCATTAAAATAGCCTGATTCATCTTCAATGTGATTAGCTGCAAAGAGAAAGAGACTAAATTGTAAGTTTCATTACAAATATGATTTAATGTTTCCTAAGATGTTATTTAGATTTTACTATATGTTAAGAATTCTACTTTGTATGTCTTTGATGAATATGCACCAGTTTTCATATTTTAGAAAGCCAGGATTAAATCTCATTATAATTGAAAGTTGTAAAAAAGGACTGTTTTCCTAATACCACAGATAACCTGCCGTATGATAATTTATTAATTTAAAGATTTATGTTAGTCTTTTATTTTAAACAGAAAGAAAAAAATGTTTGTTTAATGAAAAGTTCATTGGATCCTTAATGAAAATGCTTTTTGGTCCTAATAAAGAAAATTGTATGACTCATTATGTGAATATGTGTGTATATGCATAACAAATAATCTATAATAACTACCAAAACATTCCATAAAGAAATGTATTTTGCTATTTTAAATATTAAAATAATTTTTTAAGACCCACAAAACTAGCAGTAGTTGAAAAAGTTTTCTTCCTAATTAGAAACATTTCATGAACAAAGGCAGCTAAATTGCGTAGCTTGATTGCGGTAAATAACTGCTGTGTGTATTCTAGAAGCAAGATAATAATTAATATGCCTAAACATCACAAAGTTAAGATCACGAGGTCCTCTTGCTTGAACTAAAGGCCTAGGCCCATTAATTTGCAGTATTTGTAGTCTGATTAAATTTGCAGCCCAGATGGTTGGTGGGCATGGGAACTCATTCCGTAGGGATGAGGGTCTCCAAACAAAACTTAGTCTCTATGAAGAATTTAAATGTCACAATTAATGTACAGATAGGCACGTACCTATGCATTTCTTCATGCCTTTCTTAATGGAGGAACAGGAAAGTTTTTCACGAACTGAAAAGTATGTTTCAATGCACATTTCAATAATATTGGTATTGAATCATATGTCAGGTCCTTTGATATAAGGTACAGTCTAAAGCTTCATTACTCCTATTTTCCTCCTTCTTCTACCCCTAACTGTGAGACAGGACTTAAAAGACATAATAAGTGTGCAGGACTTAGTTCTCCTGGTTCCTGTCCGCCCATTTCTCCAGGCTCTTGTGGTCCCTCTGGATGGCAGCATGACTCTATGGTGTATCAGCCACTCCTCCCTCCCAATATGTCATCAGCAAACTTACTGGAAGGTACAACCTGCACCATCATCCAGATCTTGGGACAATGTATTTAATAAAATTTTAAACATTTGAACAAAGTTTATTTTTTTTTGTTTCCTGAAAAATATTTTTTTTTAGATATTTAGTTTAAGACATACAAAAAATCTTAAAAAAATAAAAAGAAAAAAAAAAAGAAATTTAAGTCAGGGAGAGTTTTGTTTGTTTATTTCACAACATTAAAACCTCACTATTATGCCAAAAGAAACAGACAGTATTGTTCTTGCCATGTAGAAATCAGTGTCCAGTAATTCATGGGATTCCATGATGACAGGACGTATTCATTTTTCAGCTTCAGGGTAGTGGATAACCCACCTCCCAAAACAAAGATACAAGAGTAATTTTCTTTGTAACTCAGCCTATTTCTACAATGCCTAGAGATCACAGTGTTGAAAATATCTGTAAAAAAACCCAAAAACTAAACAAAACAAAACAAAAAACCCCCAATAAAACAACAAAATAGGGTCTGATGATTTAAGATGCCTTTTTGCTGCATTTTAGGGTGTTTATCATTATGATGGGAAATGAAGAGCTGAGAAGCACAGATGACAGTTAGAAGAAAGAAATAATGGGAAGTGAGACCTATCTAAGAAAGAATTTAAGGGGAGGGGGGAAAGGTCACTGCATTTAGAGAAAAGCAAGTTTGAAAAAGGGGGATGAAATAGGTGAGAAGAAACAGAAAGTTATGAAAAGAGAAGACATATTATCAGTAAGAAAGGTAAATAGGTTTGTGATGGATAGTTTCTGATCCCAAGAGAAGATGGGAAAGGGAACTTCAAAGACCTCTGCTCCCTGTAAGGGCAACAAATGGAATTCTGGAAAATTGTTCTCCAAGATCAAAACTAGATCTTTGATTTGATTTGATGTGCCTTTCCTTAGAGGCCAAAATAACTGCAACATTCCAGGTTTGCTTCTTTGTGAGTAAAACTGGATATATGAACACTTTTCATTATATTAATAAAGCAGGCTGATAAAAAAATAACACTGGTATCTTCATTATGGTCATTCATTCTGTGCAAAGGTGAACTGAAACCAATTTATCTAAAAATTCAACCTTCTTACCTTTTTCAAACTGAATATTAAAGAGTAGGACAAATTTAACACTCATCTACTCTTCATACATAGCTCTAATAATCTTGCCATCTTCAATGAGATCTGCAGATTGCAAATCGGATATGATTTTGGCTTAATGGAGAAAGTCCTGTAATTCTTCAGAGAAAGTTCCAATCCATCATGTGAGAACGCTCTTTGCAAGCTGCTGCTGCAGTAACTGTTTACAGCAAAAATGGAACGAGTGCAAGCTTTATGACCTGTAAGAGTTAAATTATTATATTTAAGTATTTTTGTTGTATGTGCTCTTTTTTATTATAAAATCCCTTAGAAACTCATACCGAGGAGGGAATCTCTTTTTGCCTTTCTAGATATTACAGGAATATAAAGAAATAATCACTCCTCCAGAAATTCTGCAGTCACAATAGACCTGCATACAAAATAAAACAAAAACCCAGCAAAAAACTGTCATAAAAGCAAGACTTTTTGTGTCTGATTTATTTTTATTCTTTTTTTAAATATGTCTACAAACAATTTCCTGACATTACTTTCAGTATGAATACTTCATAGATGTAAAGAAAACATCAGCTCTTAGATAATCCTAAAAGAAATATTTCAAACTGCTGAAAATTTTACCATATTATCATCATGTCTTTCTGCTTTGAAGAACCATTTGAATTCCTTTCTTATCTTTGTGACATTCAGAAAATTTACTGATTATTTTCTATTGCATATTGTCATTTTACTCCTTTCTATTGGGGTTTACAGCTATTTAAAAAATCTCTAACAGTATTTAATTAAGATGACAAAGGTTAATTTAATTAGCATAAAAAAGTTTGTGTATCAAAGGCTTGTGACAAATATCACATTTTAGTATGAGCATTTACATTTAAATAAGATGGAAGAATTGAAACGTCCTGTGTTTCTCTCAGGTTGGAATTCAGGCAGAACTGAGATCCCAGGACATCAGACAGAAATTCAGTCTTCCTGTCAGACAATGAAGGCATTAAAAAATTCTGAGGCCTTCCTTTGGTAAGTGTAAAGGTTCTTCAAGACCCCTAATGATGAGTATTATTCCGTTTTCCTCCTCCTGAGGAGCCTATTTTACTCTCACACTCAATTGCAATCTATATTTAGTTAGAGACTTTCTTAGACATTGATTGCATCTCCAGTATATCCTAAATCACTACTCTTACTCTAAGCATGATGAACACAAATATGATTGCACTGAAATTCATTAAAAGTGGAGATGGCCACCTTTTTTTTTCTTTTTTTTTTTTTTCATAATAAGCTCATGATTAAAGCATTTGTCCCTCAGTCTGAAAAGTGCATGCCTGTAGAACCCGATATCCCCTGTATCTCAGGACACAGAAAGAAATATTTTGTTGCTGAAGATATGTCTCTTTTCTGACAGGAATCCACTATCCACGAAGGTAGAAGAGAAAAGGTGCCAGGCTAGGGCCATGAGACAAATAAGACAATAAAATTCTTCTGTTCTGATCCCTCTTCTAGAATCATGCTGATTCCTAAACAGTGCTGGTCCATTATGGGCTATGTGAAATGTTGTTTGGTAGAAAAAATATCCTGAAGATTCAGAGAGCAGCAGAAACCATCTAACTTGTATAAATGCTTGTTTCATGAGCCAAAAATTCAACTTGTCCTTTTTCTATGTTTTTTAGGTGCTTTCATGACACGTATTTTAAAATTATTTAATATTATTTCTTTCTCATGTATTTGTTTGCAAATTTTCTGTGCTGTAAATCCTTCAAAAGGTTTGGTGGTTATTCTATGAGAGTATCACGTGTGCACATACACGCAAATTCCTACTCATAAAAAGCCACATGTATTAAGAACCAGAGAGGAATGTGTGTGTATATCAACCTGCTTAAAAACATAGGTACAGTGTTGGGGTAGACACATTTGACCAGCATCCAGTCCCACAGAGGGGAGTCCTCCTGTCACAGCCCAGTAAACAGAAGGTTGCCTTGGCTACTTGTGCCCAGACACATCCAGTAGAGAGGCTAAGCACGCATTCCTATGACTTTTTGGTGATTTTAACCCTGAGACAATGGCCAGATCATCCTTCATTATTTTCTTAAGAGAGAAGAGTCAGAGTACTCTGTCCTTCACAGATTAGGTTTCTTGGTTCCTCTGGCAATCATTGAGCCTCATAATGTGTTTCTTGTTAATCTGATTACCTTCTAGTCAGATAACCAATGCATAAATATATATATATATATATATATGGTGTGTTCAGGTCTGATCTTTCACCTCTGAAGGGATTCATCAGATGCATAAGAAGGTAGACAATAATGACCTGCAGAAGGAATAAATATGCAACCAAATACTTGTATTTGATTCTTTTCATCTTAACCTACATTATATGGCACAGCCAGATTACCAGGAACAAGACTTATAGAATAACTTATCAAGATGTATTGCAATACATTTTTAAAATTATTTTAATATTTAGCATTTTTATGTAAATAAATCCACCAAATCTTTCTTAACAATTGATTGAAAGGTGATTGTTTCAGTATAATTTTGTTTTAAGATTCAACAAACTAAAGAGTGAGATAGAGGTGAAGTATTATGTTTCCATTACAGCAGGGTTTCCATTTTTTCAGTCTTCCCTTTTTTCTCACACAGGTAAACGTACAAAGATATTTGCACAGTTTTTGCACAGCCTCTAAGATATAAATCCCCCCAACGCTAGAGAAGTTCTAGGAAAAAACTAAACTAGAACAGCTAGAAAAAAAAATCAAATATAATGTTATAGTAAACCGTGAAATAAAAGGTACTATTTGTCCCTGACTGTCATCTTGCTTTCTTTCTGCAAGTGGTGACTACCCTCTGTTAAATTTATGGAAGATCTGATTACATATGATGCTGTGGCACAACAAAACATGTTTAGTTGCAGAAGTTTATTAGAGCATGTTCAATGACTTACTGTGATTATATCTAAAGGTACAGATCACGCCCAAAGGGTTACTGAAAATATCTGAAGGCATAAATCATCTTGCAGGTTTTGAAGGTCATCTTGTAGGATCCATGATCCCTAAAGATATTTATTTTTAGGTAAATTTAGTGCTTAGTTGTGTCCTTTTTCTCTGGCTTTTCTTTTTTTTTTCCCTTTCTTAAACATGCTTGTCGCCATGGAAAACCAGATAATGATTAAGTCAGAGTGTATGCACTGCTAACACTGGTTTAAAGATCAAGCTTCCTTAATTTCACTGAAGGGAACACCTAATTTTACGTCTGAAAATCTGAATCAATCAGGTGAATGTTTAGGTTATTTAGCTGTCTGCAAGTGAAGTGACTTCTTTTTTTCTCTTTGTTTGAACTGAACTGTACAGTCGTGTAAAGATTGCAAAGCATGTCAATGCAATAGGCAGCTTCTGAAAGAATTTCTGCTCTGATGTGTGGACTAGAATAAAAATGTATTAAATCCTTCTTAATGGGGATAAAACCTTAGTAGGCACCAACCTATGCAGTTTATTAGGATAAAATCAGTGTATTTCATGACAATCTCGTGACTTTTTATGAAAGATTAGGAATTTCTGAGATTTACCAAAAGTTCACACTGGGATAAAATTCCAGTAGGAAATTATTTTATATTAAATGCAATGTTATTTAAATATTCAATGGCACAAATGTACAAGCTAGGGACATATTTTGGGCTTCGTCACAAGATACTAATTAGGTAGGGAGACTGAAGATCGTTAATCTTTTTCTGACTTCTTATTTCAAAGGCCAGGTAGTAGAGATTGCTGCTGTAGCCCAATATAATTGTATCTTTACTGAGAAATGCAAAACTCTAGGAAAACTAATTATAAATTATCATTCTATTATACTGATTGCAGTAACAAAATATGTGTCCATGTGTAATACAATTAAGGAACTAGGCATCAAGGTGACAAAAATTCACATGAGACTGACAGGCCAGGTGTTTTAAACTTTCAAGCAGAACTTTACTAAATTCATTCATTTATTCACAGCACCCTTCATGCCAACAATTAATTCTTATACATCATTAATAACTATTAATATGAAGATGAGACTATTAGTCTTTAATATCTCAAATTACCTGTGAGTACAAAATGCCGCAGAAGTGATCCTGCAGACTTGGTGCTGATGGTTGTGGGTGGTCCTTGGTCATCAAAATCAGGGTGGTCAGATTTGAGAACTCGTTGGCGAGAGAAGGCAGAATTTAAGTGGCCTTGTCTTCTTTCTTTTCTCATTTTCCTTCTTCATGTCTGTTGTTTTTATGCTATTCCCCCTCCCAATGCTGCAAAAAAACCCCCAAACCAAAACCCAAAAAACGGAGGGTGTGTCTGCTCCTGATGCAGCTTACTCTGTGGTTTTGTCAGTCAATATCCAAACATATTTGGAAGAATGCTCTGCTCATTCTCACTACATTGTTCTCATCTTGACCTTTGGCAATTCTTTAACACTTGTGAAGGAACATTTTAACTCTTCATAGTCTCTTTGATTTGTCCTCATACATCCTTCTTTGCCCCTTTAGCAGTCAAATTGCTCTCATGCTTCTGCAGAATGCTTATATATCTGTTTCTGCCATCACAGGTATTACAAAACATGCATTGCCTGTTGTTAGTTATACTCATCTAGTACACATATATAGGTCCAAGATAAATTATTTATACCCAGATTAACACATTTCAAATGAATAAGTGCCATAGTTTCTGATCAGGTTACATGACATTTTTGATCTGTCCAGCTTCCCTCTCAAGTTTCATCAGGGGCGTAATAATATCAATGTTTTAATCTACATCAAGTGTATGTCACAGAAATGAGTATTTTAATTATTTCTGGGTTTTCTTCTGGTTTGGTTTGTACAATGAAGCAATCTAACAGGCATGAACAGGATTTTTTCAGACAAAACTAAACATGAAAATACATTCTATATGCACACCTAGTGTTAACTGTGGTTATAAATGGTCATTCAGTCCCTCAGGCCTGGCTAGCATCGTAATATGATAGAGATTGGAGGTGACCTCTGGTCCATAAACCTGCTCGAAGCAGTAACAGCTGAGATCAGGCTGCTCAGTGCCTTGCTATGCGACTGTCTCCAAAGATGGAGGTTCCAATCTGTTTCACTGCAGGACTACCCTTGTTCTGAGTGGACAAAACCATCTTTAATAAAAAATTAGATTTAACCTTGTTGAATCTTGTGCTTGCTGCCTCCTGACGTATCAATTTTAATGTCTGTGAAGAATTTGACTGCATTTTCTATACTGTCCTGTTAAATTGTTGGAAACATGCTTAATTCTGAAGGAGTCAGAGTAATTTCGGAGTTCTTTTGGACTATATTAAAGCTGCTCAGAATTCTGTAGTTCGTTATTCTTTAAGTTCTCTTTTCTTTTTTGCTTTTTTTTTTTTTTTCAAATCAGCAAAATTAAGTTATTTGAAGACAAATATTTTTATACTGATTATTGTTGCACCAAACAACCTCAGCTGGTTAAATGTTTTCTATCCAGTTTTTGGTTCTACTGAAAATAGATCAGAACTATGGGAATGACCACAAAAAAAAGGGGAAATCCTTGAGAGCCTCTTATGTTCAGCCTTCCTTCCTGTACCTCTAATTTTTAAAATGAGGTTAAATTAATAAGTACAATATGATTAACACTACTTATTGAGATTCATGAATAATAGATGACTGGAAAGATTTGTCATTCATTTTGATATGCTAAGAAATCTGTTGGACAAACTACTGTCTTCTAAAGCAAGGGTAATAAAACCAAAGGCCAGCTTTTGTTACGACTCCTAGATTAACATGTAAAGAATTAGTGTACAAGCAAAATCTTTCTCGTGACTTGACATGGGTAGCTATGTGCAGTACTGCCTACAGTCAATTCATCAGCACAATTAAATATTTTTAATTTTAAAGGCAGTTAACCACAGGCTCATCTTTCAAGATGATGTGATAAATTTTGCATGCCTTAAAACTTCTGAATCACGAATTGATACATTTATGTAAGACTGCCTAAGGAGTAGATTGTCACTTGTTAAAGGTTCATAAGAGGTGATCTTCCTCTCTGTTAAAAATTGTGGAATTTTAAGGTTTTATGGCTGCCTGGTTGTGTCCATATCCCCAAAATAGCTTTTAGTACTGTAAACAAAAGCTTTTTCCCAACATACTGACTTTAGTTTCACTTAGGAAAGGGAATTGATGAGACTTAATTGTGGTTTTAAATTGAAATACAAAAGTTAATTTTCCTAATAAAATATTCAATTATGTAAAGAATATTCTATAATGTAAAGAATACAGACTTCTTTAAGGCTAAACGTCAACATCAAACATGAAGGATGGACAATGAATTGTATGACTAAATAATTAAAGAAACAAAAATATTACTATGCTTACTATGTGATTATATATTATATTATTACTTTATAATAATAATATCATCAGTTTCTAACCGACATCATATGCAGCATCACATGCCCATCAGAAGCAGCACGACCTTTTGTCACTGCACAAAAGCTTTGCAAGGACTGGCACGTCTACATTTATGAATATGGCATTTTCTTGTGTCCCAGTCTCTCAGCTGACCCCAGTTTGAATTCATGCAGAAGAATGATTTCACTGTGACTGCGAGTGCATTCAGCATCCCACTTTCAGTAAGTTGTTTACAAGGCCAGGACCTCACCAAAGACACTGAGAGATACCCTTGGCCACATTTTTAAAGGATATGAATGTACCATTGAAACCAAATAGGAAAGAGGAATTAGCAAAAAGATAGAAATCTTGAGAACAGACAAAGCCCACTAATTATCCTATAGGCTCAGCCCTCAGTTGTAGTTCTCTCACAATATTTATATTCTGATTTTCAATAAATTAATTTTATAAAGTGACAGTTTTCTTCAATGAATGATTATTTTTAAAAAGATATTTAAGAGTTTTAATAAACTTGTCAGACTTGGTACTTGTCTCAGTTTCTACTACATAATGAAGTCTTTTCTGTGACTGTAGCACACACAAGCAGAATTTTTAAACGAGAGACCTAATTTTGGCAGGTCTAGGTCTAAGTCCCCTGGTTCTCAAGAGTCTTCTTTATTTCAAGTTCTATTAGCAATGTACAATGCTAACTCGTGTCCAAGCATATCCCAGAAATCCCTCCTGAGATATTTAGCCATGTCACTTTGAAGAATACGGAAATGAGCAAGAACAGGGCTTTTCTTTTTTTTTTCCCTTTCATTCTTTTAAATTCGTTGCTCTGACATAACCTTTGAAATAGATATAGCCGTGTGAATGGACTGAATAAAAAATAGGTAAGTTTTATGAAAAATGAAAGCATTTATAATTATATTCAAATCCTGCTAAGAATGAAATCCCACTGATTTTAATAGGATCAGAATTGGGCCCCGCATCTCATCTAGTTAAGCCTCAATATTGCAACAAAGAATGGTCATTGTTTTGAGACCAGTTTAATACTTGAAGTGGGGTCATGCATGCATAGCATGATGAGCTCCATTCTAAGCTCTGAATTTCTTTGCATTAAGTCAGGTAATTTGTGGTATTTGAACAGCTTCTGCAGTTGAAATGAATCTTTTTAACATTTGAATGAACAGTAGGAGTAGAAATAGCGGGATACTGAAGAATGTACAGTAAACTGTTGAGCAAAGGATAGAAATAGGAGAATAAACGAATTTTGCAAACTGTTCCTTTAGTCTAATGAAGGATTTAAAAATAAAACCAGAGGAACATTTCCTATGTATTCACACTGCTCATAATCTCTGACTGAATTCCACTTCACATTCCTTCCACATTGTCCTGTAGAAAAAATGCCATCCCTGGAGTTACATCAGAAAGGAGTAACTGGGTGCTAGAAGGCAAGATGGGGAAGCAGAACTTGATAAGGAAGCAGTAAAATTCTCTTGGTGTACCAGGGAAGTCATACAGAGTAGTAGGCTTGTATACAGAAAGGCCTTCTACACCCTCAGAAGGAAGATGTTGCTCCAGCATTTTTAATTTTTGATTTCACAAGCATCATTTGGAAATGTGCTACAGATAAACTTGATTTATTCCCTTGCACTCTCATATTTGAGATTAAAACATACTGGGCAGATAGGTATTGATCAAGAGTCTTCCAATTCAATCTCATCTGAGTATGTCCCTTCATAAACTTAGTATTCAGCAAAGCAGGGAAAAAAATGCATAGACGTACACACAGACACACATTCCTGGCACTGACAGTCCAGAAAATGAATAATAATGGTGCCATGTAACTATTGAGACCTCCATTAGAAAGTGGGGAAAAGATATATGGGGAGATAACTGTGAACATGGATATGAGAGTGATGATGGGAATCAGTGTTCTTCACTTACTAAAAGTATTTCTTTTTCTATTAACACACAGAAACACCACTGTTTAGGATGCATTTGCCTAAAACAAGTGGCAGGAGAAAAAGAGAAAAAAAATAAAAATAAAGAAAAAAGAAAGAAAAGGAAAAGTAAGGAAAAAGGTGCTTCCAGAGATTTTCAAAGGCAAATTGAGTGTTTAATTATTCAAGTTAAAGAATTTATTTTTTTCTTTTCTGACACTGCCATCTAGGAAGTGTTCTGTCTGAATAACAATAATTTTAAGCCATTTTTAGGATGGTATTTTATTTTAGTGCTCTAAAATAAATGATGCTTTAATATCATTATTGATGATCTGGACGAGGGGATCTAGTCTACTCTCAGCAAATTCATGGATCACACCAAGTTGGGTGGGAATGTCGATCTACTGGAGTGTAGGACAGCTCTGCAGAGGGATCTGGACAGGCTGGATCCATGGGCTGAGACCAGTGATATGAGATTTAACCAGACCAAGTGTCAGGTCCTAAATTTTTTCCACAACAATCCCATGCCCCATCCTACAGGATGAGGGAAGAGTGGTTGGAAAGCTGCCCAGTGGAAAAGGACCTGAGGGTGCTGACAGTGTTGACAGTGGCTGAACATGAGCTAGTATGTGCCCAGGTGGCCAAGAAGGCCAATGGCAGCCTGGCCTGTATCAGCAATAGTGTGGCCAGCAGGATCAGGGAAGAGACTCTTCTCCTGTATTTGGCACTGGTGAGGCCACACCTTGAGTCTGGTGTCCAGTTCTGGACCTTCAGTTCAGGAAGGACATTGAGGTGCTGGGGCGTGTCCAGAGAAGGGCAGTGAAGCGGGTGAAGGGTCTGGAGCACAAGGCTTATGAAGTGCAGCTGAGCGACCTGAGGTTGCTTCGCCCAGAGAAAAGGAGGCTCAGGGGAGACCTAATTGCTCTCTACAACTCCCTGAAAGGAGGTAAGTTACTGGGTAAAGTAACTTACACAGTCAATAATGATATGGAACGTCCAGAAGAGCTTCATGTCTTAATGGACATCTCAGGTCTTATCAACATCAAGACAAATAGAGAACAAATAGAATGTGCATCCAGATACGCTTTAATAATTCAATTTTCATCTTCTCTATCCATTATATAGATTACACTTTAGCAAGTACAGTTTTCATAGCAAATAAATAATAACATTCCAAAAGGTTTTATTTTGGTGGTTTTAATGTGTTATCAACAACAACAGAAACCTTGATGATGTCTTTAAGTACAGTCTTCTAAGACAGTGAACACTAGAAATTGAGGGTGTTTTCTTTTAACTTAAATATTAATGGTCTTCATTTTCTGAAGTAGAAAGTTACACATTCTGTTTCCCATGATGAATTAGAGTTGTTCAAAAGACCACTGTGTGGGATGCATATATGTTGCCATGGATCATTACAGCAGTCTATCAGGTGAATGTGTGTTTAAATAAGTTTTGCAGCACTTTATTTAACAGGCCATAGCAAATAATAAACCTTGTGAATTTTATATGTGGTATTACACCACTAATAACACATTTATAGAAAACTGGAACCAATGTACATAAAAGCTTAATTCAATATTTTTAAGGTTCTAGTTTCTAAATGCATATATTTCTTAATGAAATTCTATTACTAGCAGATTTAGATTATTAGCCCAAAATATTTACTTAGCTTCTTCCTAGTTTTAATGTGTAAAAGTAGCATTTATGCCCTAGAATATGAAAATACAAAGATTTCTCTACTAACCTTCATCCATTTTAACCAATAATATGCAATTGCTATGCTAACTTGGTCTTAGTACTAGCTGTTGAATATGGTTACTGCAGCAATAATAATTTTTCTGTTCACTTAGTAAAAAGTGAGGCAAATTGATTGCTTTTTCAGTTGTTTGCTTCCCCCTTCTCAATTCCACCTTTCATTCAGGTTTAGTCTAAATTGTTTATATACATCTTCCCACATGTTCCTTTCTTTTCATAACTGCATATTTTAACAGAGTTAGAAAAATTCAGTGTAGTCTTTGAGAAATATGTACTCAAAATGTAAGTGCACCTAAAAATGCATAAAGTTTACATAACTATTATTTTTATCTTAATATCATTCAAATGCATTACTGCCAAATTCCTATAATGATTTCAAGGAGGTCCCAAGTGGACATGCACCATGTTTCACTCATGAAGCCTTAACTTCCTACCATCTCTTATTTAATATTTAAACCTAAATATTGTTCTATGGTGTTTATAACACAATATGTATCTGCCATATAGCACTGATAATTTTATTTAGAGGAAAAGCCCCAAATAATTTAATGTTACAATGTGTACTACCTATTTAGAGTCCCAGAGAAGTCATCAGGGTTTAGGGTGGTTAAATGAAGACGCTCATATACAGCCTTAGGGCTCTGGAAGATTATTTGCTATGTGCATTATATTAAAATTCTGGCAAGTATCAGTTCTTTAAAATATCAGCATCCGAGTTCTATAAAAGTTCATAATTTATCTCGAGGGGCAGTCATTTTGCCTATAGTAATGCATTTCATCATCATTAACATAAATGAATATTTAATTTTCCAAAATTATTGTATAATTTATAGGAGTAAGATACAACCACGTACACATCTCCATGTATTAACTCCTATTTCAAAGTGTCTCTTTTGTTGCATTGGGTTCTAAAGTCTGTCAAGATAAAGCTCACAAATACTGTTCTACCTATATCCCAAGTAAAGAAAAAAAAGATAGAATAACACATTTATTTTTATAGGGTTTTTTTTTTTCTTGCACATAGTAAGTAAGGAAATCACTTCATATATTATAAATGACATGAGCCTTACCAAATAATTGAAAGACTTCAAGACAAGCAGATAGCTTTCCAGTTGTAAATCACTAAGGCTGCTCCCTTTTGTGGGTAAGCACCACAAAAGTAGTCTTTGAGCCGCTTACATTTACATTTATGCTGTCCAGTTATTCATGCTGAGGTGACATACGAAACACTAAGTTGAACTTTGGTTGGAATTTTGTATCAATTCTGCTGCTGCAGACAGAGTTCTTAATATGATTGGAATGTCTTCTTACCTTGATCAGGGTTTGCAATACTTAAAATGTATGGGCAAATAGGTATTTGTATCTTTCAATATTGAAAACAAAATATTGTGAAAAAAGTTTCAGTTTAGGTTTGGCACCACTGGAAACAGATAGAGGTTGTTAACAGAAAGAAGAATAAATATTGTTGCAGTTTTTCAGTGTTCCCCAGACACTGAAAACCTAAGGATAGAAAATGCAGCTGGCTTGTGGGCTGATGAGAACATTGTGTCCGGTTTACATTATAAAGCATTTGTTACTTTTAAATTATGGCAATATAGCACTGACAGTTGGCTAAATAACACAAACAACTTTTTCCTCACAAAACAACAATATGTAATGATGTAGTTGGAAATTCACTCTTTTTTTTTTTCCTTTATTTGTTTTTCTTACAGCTTTTGGAAATAGAATGTTTAATATATTCTACAAATCAACACAATCAAGTAATAACTTGTTTCTTTATCAATTCTTTCTTACAGCAGCACAGGACTCATGTTTTGGGGAAATTTTTAATCCTTTTCAAAACCACTATTGAGAAGCATATTTAGTGTGGATAAAAGTTGGAAATGATTGATGCTGAACCTAACAGACCTGTGATTCTGTTTTGCTTCTCCTTCTGTTCCTTCTTTGTTTTGACAACAAAAAAACTCTGTATTATTCAGCCACTGGTATCTTTTTACCATTTACTTGACATTCTCTTTTTTTGCATTTACTTGACACTCAGAGAATTCTAGAGCCATCTCTTTAATATCACAAGTAATTGAAATAGTAGTACTAGGCAGCTTTTCAACATTTTTTTTTCCAAAATCATTAGACAAGTTACCACAGATTTTCCCTTGGAAATCTGGTTAGACACAGAATGTATTTCATTCAGACAACATTTATTATCCAATGTCCTCTAATTTTTACTCAGTTTATTTTGAATTCTTTAAGAGAACTAAAAGGTACCAAACATCTTTACTACTTCTTAACAGTGGGGGTGGAAATGTCACAAATAATATTATGTAATAGTCACTAATAGTGATTTCAGTGTTTGCATAATTTCTTATCTCTCCTACTACTTGCCATTTTCTAATTTCTGATCTGTTCCTTTATTTCACTGACAGAAGCATGAATACTAAAATACGTAGTGACATAGAAAAAGGACACACCTGTTCTTTATCTCATATGAAGGTAAAGTGCATATAACTTCTCTGAGTGTGGTAATTATATCCAGCACATTAAAAAAGAAAAACCTGCCTCATAAATTTGTCAGACCTTTTCAGAACCTTATAGACACACGAGAAACAATCAGAAAAGAACCCCAGACTCTATAAGATGGTTGCACAGTGTTAGACTATTTAATATATCTATTAATAGCGTCTTAAAATCACTGTTAATTATATCCAAAATACAGCTTAAATTTATAAAATGATAGTTCTGAATATTCTTTAAACTATTAAAACAAAAATCTGGGTTTCATTATTTAAGCTTCTTAGAAAGTAGATTTGCATTTTGCTTTTAGTAAGTTTTTTTAGCTTATCTCTGTTTTTGTGGCTGTGCTTTTCTCTCTGCATCTGCACAAATTTCTGTACTTCACTATTGCTTTTCTATTTGGCTGTAAATATAATTTTGCTATTCCATAACAAAGATTTCATTCCTATTCAGAAACTGTTACATACGCACAATGTTATTCGGCAGTGGAGAGGTTTTCAAGTGACTTGACCACATCAAGTCTAAGGAAAATGTAAACAGAATATTTTTGAAGACTTTATGGTCTATTATTTCAATAGGCTTTTCTACTCTAGAAAAGACTAAGAAATACTTTCCAAACATTTTTAAAGTATGCCCCCTTTTTTTTGTTTATCTCGTTTCATGCCACTTTATGATTTATGTTCTTTTCTTTTTTACCCAAAGTGTTTCTTTGGCTAACTTAACACTTGCTGTGGAATTTGCAAACTTCTATGGACTTCAAAGCAGGGGATAATAGTCTCCATTAGAGAGCACTCAACAGAAGGAAGATAGTAGTGTTTCTATTTAATAAGCATGGTACTGCAAAACACAACTTTCAAAACAAAGTGATAAATTGTACAATATTATTTTTCTTAAATGCTGTTTGAATTTATAATATAGATATGCAATGTGAGATCTATTCCTTAAATCCTTTCAAATATCTAAAATAAAATTTTAAAAAATGTAAACTGAGAGAATTTCTATGTTGATTAACTTTTTAAACTTTAAGCACATTAATTTCCAAGTTAAGATAAGCCAGTGTATAAGTCTTTTAACAGAAGGAGCATTCAGTGACTGGGAAATAACGAAGCATTGATATAACTATATTATTGCTAGAAAGACTCATACAGAAATTGAAGACGAATATACAGAAAATTCAGTAATGTCAGAGGACATTCGTGAAGCACCAACTTCTCTCCACTTAAAATCTTTTGTTCCAGCCTACAACACTCTTTTACCTGTGCAGGATAGAAAACAATATTTGAGCAAAATATAGTTAACTTGTGAAATTCACTGCTGTAGAAGAATGACCGAAATAGTTTACTGAATTCCAAATGAGACTGGACAGTAACAAGAGAGAGGTTATCAGCACTGATCTTCTCATTCCATTTTCTTTTAGCAAATACCAGGGGGTAGTGCCTTAGGAGCGTAAACCTCCTCCTGAGCTTCCAAAAGCAACTGAAGCTGCTTACTTTCTAGCACTATTTCATTCTCAAAGTAATTAAACTTGTTGAGGGTATTCAGCTTGACATTAAGAAATTACATTCAGCTGCCCACTGTGCCTTTTGAGAAACTCTTGAGTATCCTAAATATTTTAGTTGGTCTGACACACATGGCAAATAAATGTATAAAACATCTGTGTCTTTCAAGAACGATCTTCAGGTTCTTCTTGGACATTTTAGACATATTAATACCAATTTTAGACATCTAATACCAATAGACATGAGTGGATTGGGTGTCTAAATGTAGAGGTCTGCTATGGGTGATTACTTTATGTCAGCCTTCAGGTAAAAGAGGTGTCTAAAAATGTTATAGTAATTGTAAAACCCAAGTTCCAAGATGAGTTGTTCCAGAATGTTATGAAACCCTCATGAGTCCCCTGTCATGTCTTCCTGCCCTGTGTAGATGACCTGAGGGCCTGGGCTCCTTCAAATTACATGGTGTGCCACTGTATAGGAATCCAGAAGAAGTCCTGAAGGTTTTCTCTGTCGAAGTCTTCCGGGTGTGTAACTTCAGTAATCTATACATGTACAGGCACCTGTCTTCTACAAATAACTCCTTTTATGTGGAGTTTAATTTTCTCCCTTCTTCCTACCTTTTTCACCTACTCTTGTATTCCTATTTTTACAGTAGTGTCCAGCCTTGAAGATACCCTAATGGACACAGGTTCAGTCACCTTAGAACTAGAGAGACCTGGAATTAACATACCGAATGGAGAAATGGTTTGTATCACACAAACACTCTACCAGATGTGCTCTTCTTCTTCTGTATGTTTCAGTCCTAAAAATAAAAGGGGGAAAACTGGTTTTGGATTATAGCACTTCACAGCCAGCAAGGAGAGATGAATATCATTGTGGATGGTTTTCTGCCCACAGAGGTACTTCTTTCCATTTTCATTATCACAAATGTAAGAGCTTGTAAGCCCTTAAAACGAGTATAATTTCTCTACTGTTAGAGAGTATATATGTGCATTCTTTTGAAGCTCGCATGGTAAGTCCCATTCAAGTTTTTTACATTTCATCAGCTACAACTGGCATTGAAAAAAAAAAATGATAGGTGGATGGTTGATTCATTCTAATGTGCAGGTCAGCTTCAAAAAGTGAGAAAAACCCTCCTTACCCAATTTAACAGCGAGATTACTGTATTATACAGATGACACTAGTTACCCTGGATTGTATTATTTCAATGACATGACCTTTAGATTCTTCATCCTCTTTGAAAGGATCTTCCAAAGAGCAATGAAACATATTACTGTCTATTGCTCTGTCTCTCAGGGAAAAAACGAGTTTCTGTAATTTACTGAGATCATTTTACTGTGAAGTTCTCATGACAAGTTTCTGGTCCTTTGTACAAATGCATTTATTCTTGATTAATTACAGTTTGGGAAATAAAGTGATGTACTCTCTTCTGCTGGCTCTAAATTGTGGTTCTGTTACTTAAATCCACAGATGCATTGTATCTAGATGGACATTAGGAATCTTAATTGCATTTTGCATTTGTGGAGAGATTTGTCCATCTTTTATTTTTTCGATATAATAAAATAGCAATGTGATTTTCTTAGAATTATTTTTCCAACGTTGCTCTGAAAATTATTTTTCCCCTCTTGACTATGCATAGTAAACATGACTGAAGACATTTTCTGGATGTATAGTGCTATGACTTAACGTTGATATTAGTCTCTTTTTATATATACATATTAGCCCACTTCATTTCAGTGACACAGTGCAAAAAAAAATTACTGCTACTAAATTTTCACATTTTCCTAGAACTGATCCATTTTGATACTTTTTAAAATTTTGCTTGCAGATAAGATGTAGAACTCACATACCAGGGCTTTATTGTTATTATTCAGAAAATGTTTTTTGTGACTGCTCTATATGTTGAATTAATAAAGGTGTGATTTTAATTAGTAAAGGAAAGCATCATTTTACCTATTTTATTTGCATGAGTACATAAACTCCTTTATCTCCACATAATCATTATTATATTATATTATATTATATTATATTATATTATAATTATATTATAACCATATCAGGAAATATCCTGCTCTTAATTTTCACTTAATTGTTTTTCCATCTATATTTTATCAAAACTGATTTTGCTATAATCATACCTCAAGCATCTAAATAGGAATGGCAAAAAGGTATTATGCATCTGCAATTGCATGTAGGAGTATTCCATTTCCATGTCTAGTCCTATGAAGAGGGTGTACCTTCAATCTGTATTACATGAAAAGACTTTAATTGAAAAAAAATCCTTTGTCCAGCTACAAAGTATTGCTGAAGCTTCTTCAAATCCTTCATTTGAAATTCAGAGTTGAAAATTAATTAAAACCAAGTCAACCAAATAAAAAGCCAACAACCCCCCAAATTAAACAAAACCAACACAGAGCCAAGTCAAACAAAAGACAATCAACCGGCATACTAAAACCAGCAACCAAACCCCAAACCACTGTTCTTTTCTAGGAAAATGTGATGCGTTATTTTATAATAGTGGATCAGGAAATGTTGATACATTACTAGCCTGGAAGACTAATAAAACTCTTCCTGAATCTTCTTTGCCCTTGCTTTGGTGTGTCTGTATCAGACTATAAATTGAATCTAGAAAAAAAAAAAAAAACAACAACAGAAATTTAACAGGGAAACCTTTGGAAAAGAGGAAAGAAAAATAAAAAGTTTTGTCCTTAGCAATGACTCAAAGTAACTTCCATCTGTTTGTTTTTGTGCAATTAAAATTTGTAGAAGATATTGTTTGGATATAAAGACAGCTGGTTTTCTGAGGCCACCTGGAATAGTCCTTTTGATCTCCTGATACAAACTGTGACACTGTCCTTTGTACAAGACTGTTTATATGATATTTTAATTTCTATTTTAAAGGAAAAAATTGTCTATTTTGAACTAAGTTTTATGTAATTACTGATTGAATAAGAAGAACACTTATTTTGGGGTTTGTTTGTTTTCTCTGGTTCTTTCCTCAACAAAAAAATAAATAAATAATGAAAAAAATTTAAACTTTGTGACTCCTTATCCTTCCTAATTTTTTGTAACATGTGTCCTCTTTGATTACATGTCCTTGTCAAGGAAGGGTCTAAAATTTCAGTCTTGTTTCGCAAATATTTTCTTTTCCTGTCTATCACGTCAGCGTTTCTGAGAACTGGTAAACTTTTCATAAAATACCTTTGCCTAGTGCCTTAAAATCCTGCAAAATAAATAAATACATATATACATATATAAAACCAGAAAAAGTCATGCAAAAGAAATAATAAATATGTCAAACCTCTGTCTGCCACATTAAAAAAAAGAAATTTCTGTTATTATTATACTGTGGCAGTCACTGGCTAGCAGAGCTGAATAATGCCAGCAGTCTGTCATGTTTTAGACTTGATTTTAAGGCTAGCAAGAGTATAGTGGGGAATAAAGTCTTCAGTGAGAGGGAATAATATAGAGCTCAAAGTAGGTTTAGAAAGATCAAAGGAGCCATTACTGGGCCAGCATTCAAACGGTGGGGAGGGAAATACAGTGTTCCTAATTCTCCCAGATATTGTGGAAAAAGCCAGTGAAGGGATTTATAATGCAAAGCAAAAATCTTAAAATCAATAGGATGCTTTACTAGTATTCACAGTTGTGCCTGCAAAGCATCAGGTAGAGAGGTTAATTAATCTATTTAAAAGTCTGTATTTTGAATTCATTTGAAGTTTTCTAGAGTAAGACCAGTTTAAAAATTTCTGTTTGGGAGATAGAAACAAGTATCCATAGCTTTGGACTGGTGCATAAGTGGATCAATTGCTATCTGGAAATCTGCTTTTAATAACAGTCAGAAAACTTTGGTGATGTTATTTAAATGCTTTTGAATGTCAGAATAGATCAGATCTGTATTATCAGCCTAATACAACACTTCAGAACTACACTGATTTGAAACAAAATAAAAACCAAAATACAAGATTGGGAAAACGCTTTCATGTTAATGTTAAGCATTTCAGCCATCTCTTAAATGCAAGAAGGTATTTTAAAATTCATAAATTTACCATAAATAATGTATATTTGTATAATGCATTGACATGATATATATGTACATTTATATTTTTCTAGTAAATTATATGTTTTCAGCAATGGGCAGAAACAAATGCACAAGAAGTTCCACCTAAACATGAGGAAGAACTTCTTTACTGTGGGTGACCGTTCACTGGAAGAGCTTACCCAGAGAGGTTGTGGAATCTCCCTCACTGGAGAGACTTGAGAATGGTACGGACACAATCCTGTGCCATGTGCTCTGGGATGAGCCTGTTTGAGCATGGAGGAATCAGATTGTCCACTGTGGTCCCTTCCAACCTGATCCATTTTGTGATTCTGTGATCTAAAATTCTTAATAAACTAAAAATATACCAACAAAAGTTGTATTCAAATAGCCACCAAGAAACCTTTGTATTAATCACCCTCAACAGAGCAATAACCATAGTTTGATAATAATGTTATTTAGTTACCATTTGTATTCCTCCTGAATAGATCAAGGATGTAGTATGTCACTTGTCCAGGTGACTAAAAATATTCTAAGCCTTGTTTTACCACACTGGAGAGATGGATTTTTTCTCACTGGCTAAGATCTTCCTGGACAGGGCATTCTTTCCCATTTATTAAAGAAGGACTCTTATTCATATAAATCAGCATTTCAGAGGGACACACAGCAGTCCAAGTCTGATATTGTGCAGTAAGATACATGGTGAGATGCAGAATCTGTATTTTTATTTGTTTGTGTGTACACACTCTTAGAAAAGCAGAAGGTGAATGAGACAGTGTGAGAGACTGAAATGTTAATGATTAATGATTCAAGCAATCAGCCATTGCAAAGCAGAGGGTACTTTGCTGGTGCTGTGCAAGGTAATAGCCCAGGTGCAGAGGGTGTGAGCACCAGAGGAGGACCATGGCAAATCAACCTCTTCTTTCCATTCCAAACAAACTGTTCTAAAATAAACCCTACATATGTATATTCATAAACACTGATCACTCCGTTTTATTTCACTGTAATCTGCCCCAGGGGATCTATTAACAAGAACCTGAGTTACCCTCACCTTACAGGGATGGATCATAACAGATAGTCAGGTTACCTTCCTGACAGCATCCAGAAATAGGGTTGTCCAGCACTTCTGTTTAACACCCACACCAGAAAATTAGGAAATAAGGCAGGATAACACAGGAGATTGCAATTTGGAAAAAAAAAAAGAAAAAAAAAGAAAAAAAAAAAAGGTAACATCTTTGTTTTAGTCGTGAGAAACTTAGTTCCTTTTCAGGAAAAGCTAAGTTTTGTTTAGGGGTTTCAACAAAATATTTCTGAGAAGTCTTCCAGACTCATGAAACAATGGGTTAAGGAGCATTTAGTACAAGGGAAAGAGTATAGCTGCTCTATTTTATGGGCTAAATCCAGACCATGCCATTACAAAAATTTCTTCAGCCCTTAGATTTCTTTGATCATACTGAGAAGTACCCAAGAGGAACTTAAAAGTTCCCAAGAAAACCTTAACTTCCTTTTGTGTTTGTGTGTATGAATGCTAAAAATTATTTTGCCATATTAGTTCTAGCTTCCTTCCCTTCCCTTCCTGCTCATGCTCTGCTATATGAAATATCTAATGTCAGCTCCTTCAAGCTTTTGTTAAAGTTCGGCTTGTTCTTTCCTTTTTAAAAATAACAGTGTTACCCCAGGCTGCTCCTGAAAAAAAAAATATATATTGTTTCTGCTTTTCTGATAAATTACAGATCTTAATGAATTTATTTACTGAGTGAACAAGAAGAAATATGTTGAGAATTTGGTTTTTGCAGACAGAGAAGAGCTAGCTTCAGTTTTTGCAGGGCCTTTTGTCTGTGGTAGCATACATTCTTTCTAACAGACAGGTTTTCCTCTCTTGCATAAAGTCACAATAAAATGCTTTATAAAGAATTTCTCTATGGAGGTCAAAATAGATGTATTCTCCCATACAGCTGTGGAATGCCAAAAGACTGTCTGCAAAATGTCATGACATTCCTTGGATTTTCCTAGCCTGCACAGCTCTTGTTCCATACTGCTTTTAGAGAGCTTGACTAGAATAAATAAATTACTTTTTATTTCATTGTAGTCTTCCACTCTTCATCTCCATGTTTACATGAATTATAGAATAGGAAAAAGACAAGGCAGAGGCTTTTGCACATACAAGTTTGAAATGATTATTTTGTACTGTTTCTGAAATAGAATGAATGAGTGCTGAAAGTCAATAAAGGTAGAATGAGCAAAACTAAAAAGCCCCTCCATATTTCTTAAAGGTTTCCAGTTTCATTTATGTGTGATCTCTTGTCCTAATGAACTCCATACAGATGTAAGCAGCAGTATTAGCCAGAGGAACAAAATTATTATCAGGACAATGAACATGGAGTCTCTGGTCACATGCACTGCCAGACCCTGGCAACTGAACCTGGCCAAAACATAGCAAACAGATAACTCACATGCATTTCTCAGAACATAGATAGCAAGCACAGAGGTGAGAGAGCAGGGAAATCTGCTTATTGTCTGGATCAAAGAGAAGAGCAAGCAAATACTTGCAGAATGCAACTTCCCAAGCACTTGGTCAAGGCTGATATTTGTTTGGAATTTATCAGAGATCAGAAAACTCTTCAAATTTTCCAGAATTTAAAAAAAAATAAAAAAACCAACCAACCAACCAAACAAACAAAAAATTGGTTTATGCTTAGCAGAAAATGATGTAGAGAAGTGAGGACTCCAGACAGATCGGTTTGGAAAAATACATTTTTTTTGTTTTCTCTGGGAAACATATAAAAATTTGTTAGTATATTATATTGCAAGTGGTGCAGAAAATAGTTACTAATAGAAATCATTCTAATTAGCTGTTATTATTAGACAAATTTTGGAGTAGAAATTGTTAGGCTCTCTCTTTAGTTTTCATGGTTTTCATTTTTACAAAAAGAGTATTGCTTTTGTATTTCATTTATTCTTTGTATTGTTTGCTTGGATTTTTGAAGAGATAATTGGAGTAATTGTGCAAGGTAGAGATAAAACTTTTCTTCCTCACTAATTACATAGAGCGGAAATTGAAATGGCACCACATTTGGTTTTATGTTGACAGAACAATCCCACACATAGTTTTCAAAATGTACTGTTTTCTACTTTACTACGTGTTTGAGTATAGAAGTCATACTGTAGGAATAGTTAAGCATGAATACAAGGGAATTCTCCAGGGTAATTTGAAGATTTTTTGGAATATCTCTACACACCTGTGGGTTAACCTGTGGCTCAGTATTTACAGCTGTATTTGCTGTTCTGATAAACAATTTCTTCAATTGAATTAAAATTTGTTGAGTAAGAATAATTAATTACTTTAAAATATTTTTAAGGTTATATTCAAAGATTACTGAACAAGACACGCTTGTATGGGGACGCAAACATAAACCAAAGCAGAGGTTTTGTTCTGTGGTGAATTCTAATAACACTCTCAAGGGCAAACTAAGTGCATTTGGGAAGTAGCATTATGCACTAGTAAGGACAGAAATGTTGCAGTCCCAGGGTCCCATATAGCAAAGAAATAGTTGAATTTTAGTCTTTCTTGTACTGCCAGATATTGCCTAAGGCTCAAACAAAGCCTTGACATTCAGGCTACCATTCTGTTTTCTGTACCTATATGTTTTCCTGTAACTTTATGTTTCTTCCTGTAAATGTAAATTGTTGTCATGTTTCTGAGTTCTTCCCCTTGCTTCCAGACCTTCCAAGCCAGTCAAGGTACTGGTTTCCATTAATATTAAAACATATTTAATTACCTTCTCACTTGGCACAGAGCCTTACAAAAGATGTAGTAGCCACTTTATCAGGTTATCAGTGTCATCTTCTGTTTCTTATAACAGACTTCAAAACCACTCCCAAGATTGTAAATTAGCTTAACATTTTTTATTTTCTTCCTTCCAAAATTCTGTTTCAGTAGATGGATGTCCCTATTTTTGCAGATACAAGACAAACTCTCCACCTTCATATGCAGAAATGGCTGTAGTATGGGTGTAACAGTAAGACTGACTGATTTCTGAGTTCTGAAACAGTAAAGCTGTTTATGGAATTACTTGTGCAAGGGGAGTATTTTCTGAACTTCACCATACCATTTATAAGCAGAAATATTAACTTTCTTTTGTAACTGGGAAATATCTACATAATTTTCTGATGGACAAAATCCAGCACTATTCCAGAATGCAAGCACTCTGAGAGTCAGCAGATGCTTGAGATGGGCCTACATCAGCACTTTCATCATCCTTCTCTCTCTCCTTCTCTTCATTACTGTTGCCACATCCACTTCTTAAACTAGCTACCTAAACCCAAAACGGGTTTATGTCTTCAATACCATATTCACATGATGAAAATACAGAATAAACTTTCTTATTTTCCTTTCCAGCTTTTCTTTTACAGAAGCTGGTAAACAGCCTGATACTGAGATGTCCCAACCTCAGCAAAGTTCTCAAAATGAAGTTTTAGAAAAGTTATCATCAACTTAATGTTTTCATGAGTAATTTCAAGATGGGTTTGGGGTTTTTTTTGAGTTTTGGTGGGGTTTTTTGTTTGTTTTTGGTTTTGTATTTTTTTTTTCTTCTTTTGAGGCCTGAGACCAGTGTTGAATCCCAGGATAAGTGGATAAAAAGGGAAATGTTTACTGCAAGGATGAAGTGAAACTGTTGTATAACTGCTGCCTCATAAAAACATTGCAGCCAGCCAGTGCAAGGACTCCTAGGGAGATGGCCTGACTGTCCAGCTGTGCTAGACGATTCCTCCAGAGGCTGCTGCTTTCTGTGTGCTTTCACTGAAGATTAGCATTGTTCTGGTTAGGGACTGCAGACAACATCAACCTGAAAAACAAAAGTTCAGTCACAGAGAGAAGCCAGCAGGAACTATGACTTCAAAGGTGGCACTCATCTCACGTTCTTGAGCCATCTGAAAATTGGGCCACTGGACTAAGTTAGTTATCTGAACTCCTTCAAAAGCTGGCAGAAAATGAGTGAACTGAACCAGTCATATACAATGATCCACATCTGGGACAACCTGAATTTTTCAACACCAGCCTAAAATTAGAAAGTCAAGCTAAATCCGTAAGATACATAGAAAATTAGGTAGTTGCTTCAATATCTGAGAAACTAATAAAGCCCATAAAAATATTTCTTAAAAAAGTTTATGCAATTGACTAATATTCAGGAAAATATTTTATATGAAAAACTAACACAGAACATTTTCTTTGGAGAAAAAATATTATTAATTCTAAATTATTTTTTCACTAGATCTAATTGTAATTCCTAAAGCTTTTAATTTACATCTTTAGACTTGAAAAGTAAGATAAAGGATAACTTTCTCTACATCAGAAACATTAGCAGTTTGGTAGACATGATTCTACTTTAGGGATTGAGAATGGAAAAAAAGAAATCATCAAGATCACATCTAACCTTATTTTTTTAACACTATTTTGAGCAAGAGGTAAGTAAAAACTTTCCTGTCCTCTCCTTCACCCTTCCTGCTCTTCCCTGAAGATTCATGTTCCTGAAATGTGTTCTTCCAGTGTCTAGAGTCTGTGGTGGATATTGAAGCTCAAAAGATTGGACAAACAACGGAAGAGTCAAGAGTTAAATAAGGATAAGAAATGAATAATAGACTCTCAAACAGAGGCTGAATGGACAAGTCATTTCAGAAACTATTTTCACTAAGCAAACATCTAGGCGCTGTTTGGTGTACCAGATTGATTGGGATTAGAAGTCAAGGTGGTCTGACTGAGCTACAGGTTAATAGCTCATAGCAAACATCCATATTCACTGTGATGGGAGGAACAGATGAAACATCAGAATCCGAAAGAAGCTACCTGAAAGTATCTTGTGTATGTCTTTGACCTCTGTGTAGTAGTAAGTGGAGAATCCACTGTGACATACTTAGATATCAAATAATCACATTCAGTTACTGTTTACAATACAAGAGTCAGTTGCAAACATACTCTGCTGCCTGCAGAGTCTGACAGCTTTAGCACTTCTTATCTAGTCCTCTGTTCCTGACTTGCAATGTGAGGATTTAAAGATGGAAGAGATACTGCCTGGTTTGTCTAATTTGTCTGCACTCATTACAAATTTCCTTTTCTGCCTCTAAAAGCACTGAGTCCCTTATAAAAAGGGAACCTTTGAAGCACTGAAGCTTATCAAGGAGACTAAAGGAGACTAAAGCAACATCCCTCAGTAATTGTAAGCCTTCAGTTCTGCAGCCTTCCCTTTAAACTAACCAGTAGAGCTCATTATTGCTCAGATGACGAATTAATGAATATACAGTTCTATTTTTCAACAGTGTAGCTCCATCTGTTACCTTTTTTAAGTATTTTTATAACTATATTATATAAATTATGGTTAATTTTTATATGTGAAGTGTAAATTAATATTGCATAAGTTTCTATATAAATGGAAGTTTAAATGTAAATCTAAGGTTGTATCTTAGTGTGCTGGATCATTTTTTTTAGATAGCCAGACTAAAATTAAAAGTTTGCACTTCTTACACTTTAAAGAGAGCACCTGATATTTTAAGTGCTAGTTTGGATATTCTGGAAAGTTACGGTCAGGACACAATTCTGAACACCGGTTCTTTTCTTTCTACTGTCCAGCTTTTCAGCAATGACTCCTGAAAAGTGGTTTATGCTTTGCCCTTTTTTCGTCTGATATCTTCTAAAGAAATGCAATGAGAATGGGAAGGAAGGAAGGAAGGAAGGAAGGAGGGAAGGAAGGAAGGAAGGAAGGAAGGAAGGAAGGAAGGAAGGAAGGAAGGAAGGAAGGAGGGAAGGAAGGAAGGAAGGAAGGAAGGAGGGAAGGAAGGAAGGAAGGAAGGAAGGAAGGAAGGAAGGAAGGAAGGAAGGAAGGAAGGAAGGAATTTTAGTAATGTGGAGCACTTTGCATTAGGTCCATGTAGTAAATGTGAAAATTAAGAAACTCAGAGTGCTTCAAATATTGCACTTTATCATAGAGACATCACTGTTCAATTGAGGACTTCTGCCTGTATAATAGCATAGCACATATAGATCTAGCTTTAGGCTGCTTCCTGCCTTTTTTATCCATTCATTTAACGGGACAGGTGACGGACATTAGCTTGTTGCAGCTATAGTCAAATCCTGTCTTGACTAAAGAGAGATTGGTAGAATTGAGCTGGAGAGCAGAAGGAAGAGACATTTAAAGTGAGCTCAGAGGATAAGGTTTATTTTAAAGTCTGCCTTAAAAAAGAACAGATGTTAGTAATTTGCAACAAAAAAAATCATATTTTATACACACATTCCCAAATCTTGTAGCCAGTTACATAAAATTCTAAACTTGCTACAAAAAATATATTATCTGTTATAGTAATTTTTGTCATATTTGTCATATTTATGGATTTCTCTGATAATAAGATTTAAATGGTTAACTGAATAACAAGGATTTAAAAGTTTATGGTGCACTTGAAAACATCTTCTAATAACCTCACACAGTTAAAGTTATAAAACACTTTTTGATACAAACTTGCCTGAGAATCAATGCTTTTACAAAGTCCATAAAGTCACTTTGCTCCTCTTCCCCCAAGAGAATGATAAATGAAAAGTCCCTTTGAATTCTGCTCTTTTGTGTTCCTTATCACAAATCACCAAATGAAGGCAATCCAAATTAGCTATTCATGAGCAGCTATTCCAGAAGAAGTGCTCCTGAACAAACATATGTGAAAACATTTCTTATTCTAGAATAGCTGTACTTTATTTTTGACTTGAAATAACTTGTCTTTCATCTAAATGGGAACAAATCACTTATGCTGAAATGAAGTCCCTGGCTTGGACTGTTTGAAAATTACTATTGAGCTTTACAACTTAGTAGGAAACATCTTTAAACATAAAAATGTTAATATTGCAATAGCTGTAGGTGGAGTATTAGCCTAACAGCAAAAAGACCCAAAGCAATGAAAAGGTTCAAAGCTGTGGAGCAGTTATAGCACACACAGTTTCTAATCAACGTAAACTGTGGTCCAGAAATGGTAGTCAGATTGTAAAAGAAAGGAAAAAGAACAAATGCCAGTCTCTAAATCAGGACATTCCATTTGGCACATTTTCCAGACCCTAACTTAATGAAGTCAGTGAATGTCTGTAAAAGTGTGCCAAAGCCATATTGTTTGCTACACAATATTAATTGAGAATTTATTGAACCTACCACAAGACTCCTTTCTTAGTCTGGCTTTTTAAATTGTAATTTCAAACAACCAATCTGAACTAAAACCATAATTTTTCATGTTCACATTCACTGCTAGTGGCTAACAAAAAGGGCAATACTTCTTAAGTCACTCATATACCTCCAGATCAATGATCTCTTTTTCTCCAACATGGAACAAAGTATTATCCATACTTTTAAGAGAAAACATTAAAAATATTTGAACAGAAGAAATACATGATCTTTACTTATTCCAGGGTGTCAAAAGTCAAATAGATGGCTTACTAATTCCTAAATTTCCTTTTATATTAACTGTTTTTGTGACTAGTCCAGTTAGCAAAAGAAAGTCTGTGAAATTGAGATTATTTTCTTGAAAATAAATAGTAGTAAAGAGAGGCCTTATTTTCAGAAAACAAAATTGCATTTATTTGCATAATCATCCCTCTAGGTAGTTAGCTATTACTTCTAACAGTGGAACCACATTATGTCTTGGTAATACAAATACTCATTTTCTTGATTCAGAAATCCTCTGATTGCAACTACCAAAACCTGACTGTGTAAGTTCAAGAGCTGGCACCACTTCATGTTGCCCTGCAATTTCATTCTCCTTTCATAATATAGCCTGAAACCTTCTAAATTACTTGAATTTTTTTTTTTAAAGCATCAAAACTGTACCTGATTAAACTGAACTGTTATGAAAGAGCTGTTGCCTTTCGTGTTGACCTCCCCCTGTTGTGCCTTCCCTTTCAAACGGATCAATATATTGTAGGGGATAGTAGCCCCAAGGCAGAACAACATTGCAAAGATCTATGCTTATCAAACTACAGTAAAACAAGGAAAATTAGATACTGTTTACATAAAAGAAATTGGATTAAGTGATTTGATATGGTCCATTTTGTTTAGAGAAAGCAGTTACCGAGACATAAAGTAGGTTAAGTTTGAAACAAGTGAAAACAAAGGCAAAGAGAGTTCTAACAGAATTTAAACTAGCAGATTTCTTAAAAGAAACAAATCCCATAAACTTTATGAAGTTAAGAGTTGCATTTGAAGTTGATGAAGTCTTTAAAGAACATTAAAAGTCTGAAAGCTTTGGGCATTCATCAGTAAATATACTTTTTGGCCTATCTGAAATTTAATCACTGATTATATGCTTATTTTTTCAGTAAACTCTGTGCTAGATTGAGTTTCCAAAGGAAAAAAAAAAATTCCTTAATGGATGTTGTGGAAGAATAGGGCAATTAAAGTCATTATATTGAATGGTTGGTGCAATTTTCAAAGAGAATTATCTATCTTTCTCCCTCACTATCCACCACTCACTAGCACCTTTCTGACTCCACAGAGGGAACAGAAACAATAGTTTGTGTGGTAGGCAGTGGTTTGTCTACATGAGTGACAGTGCTATTTAATTAGAGCTTATTAGCCCTAACAGCAATGAATTTGATTATGCTCCTGAGAACTTTTTCATAATAAACATAAAAGTTTGGTTTTTTCCTCCAACTCATTCTTTAACATTACTTTATTTTTAACAACATTACACTGGTTTTGTCCAAATCCTTTATGTAAGCATACTGGTTTCATTAAGGGTGTTGGGTTTGGTTTGATTTTTGTTCTTTTTTTTTTTTTTTTCTATAATACATGCTTTCAACAAAGTCTTATTCTGGATGAGCTTTTGTGTATAATCATGCTGGAATAATTTTCTTTTGTAAGGATGGCAGCTCAGTTAGTAGAGGAAAATTAATCAATACAGATTATAGAACAAAACTCCCTCATGAAATTTAGTAGAGAACAGACTTATTACTAAAGAGGAGAAATTTGGTTTAATAGTTCATCTTCCATAATAGGAAAAGAAAAAAATAGCTCAATCATCTCAAATTACATAAATTTGTAAAAAGTAGCAGGTACAGGTCTGTCTAAACCCTGATTTAAATGGTTTACAGGCTAAATTAAATAAACCATGTGGATCCAACTCCAGACTTTATCCTAACAGCTCAGAATTACAAAAGTCTATATTGTCCAGAGCACGTCAGCCATGACTTCAAGACTGTGAAGTGTCAGAGGAAAGCCCACTTGCTCCTCTTTAGGAAGACCAAGCAGACTGTAAAAGACAGTATACAATCCAGAGTGCAGATTTCCATTCAGACCTACAACCAAGGATGTGAGATACATGTTTCTGGGTGCTCTTCCACCACAGTGGGAGACGGGTAATAACTACAGACATGTCTCTGGTTTACTAATCTCTGACGTACAATAAAGCCCACAGAAGTTCCAAGATGTTGCTCATCAAAGGGAAAAAAAAGGAATTGCAAGTCAAAGGAAAAAAACAACCGACCAGTAATTTCATTCTATTTAAATTAGTGCTCTTATGCAACTTCTAATAATTTTGTTTTTACAGTGATTTTTTTCCTTTAACGAAGAACACTTAAGTCACAACAGTAGAGAGTGTCCGGACTTACACCTATGTCCTCTTTCCTTCAGAATTCCCAGCTGTCTTGTCATTGCTGGCATTTAACTTCTAGGAATATTTCAGAAAAAAACTGATATCCTGATTTATACCAGCTCCAAAAAATCAATTAACATCAGTGCCATGGATCAATTGATACAGAATTAGAACCTTAACAAGCCTCTTTGAAACATTATGTTGGGTTTTTGGATGATTTTTTCCTTTTCCTCTAAAATAGCACACAAACTCTCTCAAATTGTCATACAGAGCTCACTACATAAACCATTACTGAAAACTTCCTTTTTATTCATAATTGCATGAAAAGATTTTAAGATCCAATAAATATATCCCAAATTTTTTTTAGCTTCAATGTATGCATTTTAACATTTGCAAAGATAAAGATGGCAATAAATTTGGAGTTGACTTGTTGTGTTTTGACAAGAAAATCCTAAAAAAGTGATTTCAACTTGACAGAGATTAACAATGTAAAAATTTCCAGTAGTTTGTTTACTCACGCATTGTCTCAAAGCTAATAACATAAATGGTATTTTGTGTATCTCAGACAGTAAAAACTATCTCTTGATATATTTAGATTAGCAATGAAGAACCACAAGGTCCTTGCATAGAGACATGCCCCAAACCTTTGTGAATCAAATCAGTCACAGCAAAAGAATGATGATGCAAAACTCATCTTCTCAATGAAATTTTATTCTGCATTCTTCTGCCAACAGCTCAAAGTACAACTTGTGAGGTTACAGCACATCTTCATGCGCAGAGACACAATCTGCATTTGTGCTCTTGGCCTCTGCGCATAGGCAACAGGTCACTCATGAGATCTTGAAAATGTTGTGCAGCAACAGGAAACCAAAAACACAAAAAAAAAGGTTAAAACTGAGGCTGATAGGAAACGCAGAGTGACCAGTGCTGCACAGTACAGTGACCAAAAGGAAAAGGATTTTCTGTCAACCTAATTAGGCAACAGAGTAACTATAAATCTACGCTCAGAAGCATAGTTCTGACTAAAAAAGGAAAGTAAAGCACTATATTGTTCAACCTTTTCATATTTCTCTGTAATTATTAATAAATTGAGGAGATACATATCTTCTTTCTCATATTTTTAAGCAGTATGGATAGGATTTAAAAAGATTTAAAAAATCTTGAGAAATATTTTTCCTCACTGTCTGTAAGTATAAAAAAGGCATTTGACAGAGTGAATGATCTTTATGAGAAACATTAGACAAATAAGTATGTATAAAAAAACCTATGTATAACTATTCTATTGAAATCACTTTGAAAATTTCCTAATGTGTAGATTGGATTCCCCCCTCCCAGCTTCCCCCCATCCCAGTCAGTCATGACAGCCTCTTTATTAATTTGGGATTTAGAAATACATTACATTTTTAAGGGAAAAAATAGAAAAGGACACTAGAATCATAGAATATCCTGAGTTGGAAGGAGCCTGCAAGGATCATCGAAGTTCAACACCTTGTTCTAAAGGGGACAAGCTCAAGAATTGCACCACGTGCCTGAGAGTGTTGTGATGAAAGACTTTAGAACAGAAATAAGAGAAAATAAAATAGCCTGATATGACAACAAATTCTTTTTTTTTTTTCCAGGAAAAAAACAAAGACCTTGTCATGTACTACAGGAAACACACTATAGTCTGTTCCAGACAGGTGGATCCTTGTTGGATAGATCAGAATTTTGATGGTCCCATATGTAAAGATGATACTGATTTTTGTGTACCACTGAATAAGTAAAAATTTTAAAGTATTGCTTTACTATTATCAACAGTCATGAGATCTTCTGAACTAAGTAGTTTTCTGCAATTAATTGTATGAGATATGCAGGGAATCTCCTTAATAAACACTCAAAATTATTATGAAAGACAATATTTACCCCCTTGTACTACTGCTGTGAAACAGCATAATAAATTGGAACAGGTTGCAGTTCACTAGGTGAGGTAGACTGAAAATCCATTAGATTAATTACTTCTCATAAGTATAATTATATTTACAGTATGCTACATTTCTAGATGTCTAATGGGCTTCAAAGAAGTGCAAGGTATAATTAAAAACTTTATCTGTGAAAGCAAATCGCTAAGCTTAAAAAGAAAAATTCTTCCAGCTAAGACAAGAAACAGCAGGGTTCATTTTCCCTAATTTGTAACTGTGTTATCTAAATAAAGAGCTCACATTCTGCAAACCATAGCTAACACTGAAAATACAGCATGGTTTAACAGTGAAAAATACATGTTTGAGAAAATCTATAATCCTTTAAAATGGATGCTTTCTTAGTGGATCTAAGCTGAGGATGCTATTGTTGTTTATAACAAGTAAATATCTGTTCAGTAGTTTCAGCCAACTGAAAATACAATGTCATATGTTACTGAGTTTGTATATAGTGAGCAGTCATGAAGAGTACATAGACTTGCATTGAATGACAAAATATAAGTTGGATTAATCCTGAAAATTGATTTAAAATAGCATAAGGATATAAAACAGAACCAGAAGGGAGATTGAGAGGTCAGCTATAGGAGACTTACTCTGCCTTAAGATGGATGTCTAAAAGTTCATAATCTGAATCACATATGCTGAAATCTCCTTCTTATTAGCAGAATGAAATAGACACTCACAATGTATTTGTCTCTAAGAAAAAAAAAATGAAACAAGTATATGACATGTATATATCCCCATCTCATTAAACCTCTTTCTCCTAAGGGTGATTGTATGCTATATTTTGGATATCTAACAGTAAACAAGATGAAGTTCACCTCTAAAAGTCATATCTTATCATACTGTTGGCAAAACATTCCAGAATCTGTTTTGTCATTTAATTGTCTAAACCTCCCTTAAAAAATGGTAATTTCTTTCTAACTTGTAATGATGATATAATGCTTCCAGTAACCTTTTACTTTAGACAAATCCATTTTCTTTCTTCAGCTCCATCCCCTGGGAAATACAATTTCAAGATTCTAGTGTACCAAGATGTTCGTCCGAGAAATCACACATAAAGGCTTTGAAATAGTTCTCATAAATCCCTTTCATAAACTTTTTAGTTTCCCATTTACACTATTTTTTCCTAGCTTCTAACCTATTGGCCTTAGAGTGTGCAGTTCTCTCCATGTTACAGATCTGATAGATCTACTTCACTGGACGAAGCTGGAGTTCAGCTCACTAGATCTGCGTTGAGAGAGAGAACAGTGACACAGGATTTTCTCATCTCTACCCTCACTTGAATTTCATCATACTTTAGGTGATACCTTCCCTGCAATCACTGCCTTTTTCTAGGTAAATGCGACAGGAGACAGGAAGGCCTTATTTTTAATTGTGGCAGATTGTTCTAAAAGCCAATGCAGACTGTTGTGTATGGACCTACATCTAAATCATGGGATCCCAGAGCATTTCCAATCTCCAGGAAACAAGAGGCCAAATGCTTTCCTAGACTGGGTAAATGAAATCTTACTGCTTTGCAATTAAGGTCTTGGAACTAAAAAAACTAGAATAACTAGAATAAAGTAGAAAAACTAGAATAACCTAGAGAGCGGGATTGTTCAAAATCTCACTGTGAGACTTTTTTGCTCTCATTATGCAAAAACAATCTTAATTAACATATTCTTTTTCAATGACAGTCATAAGTGCAGCGACATTTCTGAATGTAATCCACGTAATCTTACATTTTAAATTGACCATAACTAAAACTTGGATCTCATGTAGAGACTTTTGAAGATGTATAGTTACTTGTGTTTTTACTCACATCTTTTCAGTCAGATTCTTCCTTTACAGAATACTGTTTTAAAAGGAAGTTGGAGATGAAGTATTTATTGAGGAAAAATAATCTAGAATAGAGGAAATTTTTTTTCCTTCCTTTTTTTTAATACAAATATTTAACAGGTGTCTGAAAACCAGTAGACTGCGGGGAAAACAAAACAGAACAAAAAAAAAACAAACAACAAAAACAGCAACAAAACCCAAAATAAAACAAACAAAACCCCCCAAACCAAAACAAATAAAACCCCAACAAGTCCCCCCAACAGCTCAATTCAGGTGGCTTTTATTTCTAAAATTATTATTACTTCTCATTATTCTCCTTTTTAAGGTATTATAACCGTCAATGTTTTTATTGGTATTATAAGCATTCTATTGTTTAGAGCTGCTGAATATGTTTTGTTCTGAAAATAAACTTATAAATTTAATTTAACTAGAGACAAAGCAGGCCACTGATGTTGCTCCTTCTCATAAAACTGTCTGTTAGTAACAGTCTAAATTGACAAGCAATTGACCTCCTTGTGTCCCTCTCAGGAAAAATGTGAAAACTGACTTAATCAGGTTAAGATATGCAATCATATTGATGGGAGGGTATGATTTAGCATCTGATTGCACATGAATGTCAGATGCATTTAGGATGAGCATCAAAAAATAAAAGATACAGAAAAAGAGCATTCTTCCCACAGAAAATATTTGTAATCCTTACTTAGAGTTCTCATATGCAACTCTATTTTATTTTTGCTGTGATTTTCTTGCCTTTAATGAAGAAAACTTCAGTCGCAAAAGCAAAGAAAGAGTCTGAACTTACATCTATGTCCTATTTCTTTCAGAATTCCCAGCTTTTATGTCATTGATGACATTTAATTTCCAGGAATAATTCAGAAAAATCTGAAAGATGTCCTGTTTTATATCAGCCTGAGAAAAATCAATTAATAGCATGGACCAATTGATATAGAATGGGAACTTTTTTGAGCCTTTTTGAAAAGGAAAAAATAGTGTTTTATATTCTTTTGGTGCCTTATACTCATAAATATATTTAAAGCATACTCTCCTCTAAGCAAAACTGAGGGATACATACTAATAATGAATTATGTTTCTTGTATGAGCTGGTGGGGTCTGTTGCTCTTGAGAATACCTTCTTTTCAATAATAAGGAACATTTAAGAAGGAACCAATGCTGGCATGTTCACTTCAAATTTATGTCTTGGTATTCCAATTTATAATGCTTAACTTTGAAAACAGGCATTTGAAGAAGGTTACGATTAACTATATCCACTGCCTTCCCTTCATCCACTACTTGGGTGATCTTATCATAGAAGGATATTAAATTGGTCAAAAAGGACCTTTTTTGTGAATCCATTGAATAATGATTGCATTATTCTTTAAATGTCTTTCATTAGCACTCAGTACAATCTTCATAATTTTTCCAGGAACTGAGGTTAGACTAACAGGCTTGTAGCCCCCTGGGACTTCCCTCACACCCTTTTTGTAGACTGGAATAGCATTGACCAGATTCTAGACATCAGGATGTCCACAGGCTCCCAGAAACTTTGGTGAGTGATCGAGAGGGGTCCAGCCATGACAGCTGCTATCTCTTTCAGTGTTCGGGGATGAACCCCATCAGTCCCCATGGACCTGTGAATATCCAATTTGTACAGCTGTTCCATGAAAGTTTCCCTGTCCAAAAATGAAATGGAAACACCAATGTTCCCACACTCATATTCGTCTGACTCAGGGGATCAGGCAGCCCAATGACTATCAATATTATTAAAAACTGAAATAAAATAAAAAACATTGAATGCCTCCACTTTTTTTCATCCTTACTAGTCAGATAACTGTCTTCAACAAGGATCAGGCCAATGCTTTCTTTAGACCTACTACTGCTATTAACACACTTAAAAAAGCTGTTCTTATTACCTGATACAAGACTGGCCAGTTTAAAATTTAATAGAGTTTTAGTCTTTCATGTCTTCACCCTGCATCTATGAACTGTGATTCTGTAATTCATTGCAACTACTGATCTCACTTTCAGAAATCATAAAATTTCCTATTCATTTGGAGCTCCACAAGGAATTTCCTGTTCACCCAAGCTGGTCTTCTGCTCTGCTTGCTTGACTTACAGCATGGTGGAATTACTTGCTTGCACAGTGGAATCGCCTGATACAAAATGAAGAACTTGGTGAATGAAAGACCATTTTTGGTCATCCTTTCCACACACTGGACAGGGTTCAGATTGCCTAGGCTTTCTTGGTTAACAGGACCACAAAATAATTGTCCCAAAATAAAGGCGACTGCTAAAGACTAATATATTTTTTGGTCAAATAGTAAGTGCTGTGACCAGCCAGTCTCAGGATATCTGAAGTGCTTCGTAAATACGCTGACAACTACTTGCAGGAGTAAAGTCAATAGAACTGTTTTCTCATCAAGGTGGAAGAAAGACACTAGAAGGGAATATGAATACTACAATTAAGACTGTCAAACAAGCAAAAAAAGTTAAAATTAATTTGGATATTATTTTTTTTCCTTTTATTTGAAAAACTCTCATTTTAGGACATGTATCTAGAATTATAGTATTGCTGAGAAGGATGTAGATTACAAAAAATGAAGGTCTGGCTTTTTTGTCCACACACATTTGAAGAGTCTTCACTGTAATCCTCATAAATTGCATCAGAATTTCCTTCAGACTGTCTTGGTCTTGTTTGTTTTGTACTGTTTTATCATCTTTCAGAATAAAACAAAAGATTGTGATTATCTAATTATAAAACTAATTAACTCTCACAAAATAGAGTAACCATAATCTACGTCTTGTGCTTTTCCTGTAGGTATAGAGCAGAAAACAATTCACTGTCTAATCTCAACCCCAAACTGAGGATTTAGATAATAGGAACTTCCCCTTACCTCTCGTAATTATAAAGATTTACAAAATATAAGAAAAACTGTATTTTTATATAGATATAGATTTCCAGCATGCTTTCCAGATTTTTATTATTTTTAGTAAACAAAATAATTAAGATGTGTCCTCCTCTCATATAAAAAAATATAATTCCAACCAGAGATTTTAATGTTTTGTCCTCAAAATAATAATAAATTAGTAAGGAGCGTTGTTGTGTTTTGGGTTTATTGCGCTTTCTGATAATTTCGTCACTTTTTCTGTATCCTTTTTTTTTTTGTTGTTGTTGCAAGCTATTGGTCATAAAAAATACAAAACCCTATTAATGTAACTCTTGATCAATACAGTGCAAAAAGCTCGTTTATTGGCAGTCTATAAATGTCCAGTTTGATATTCTTTTACAAAACTTCCTTGTCCTTGCTTTCTTCTCCTTTACTGACTATTCACTATATAACTTTCCTTTTACAATGTTTTAGATTTTATAATTGAGTCTGTGAATGATGTTGAATTAACAAATACCATGGAGACGAAAGTCTATTTTTTTTCCAGAAGAACAGTATATCCTCAGTGTACAGTTTTTATGGGATTACTGTAATCTTTCTTCTCCCTTTATTTCCTTGTTTTATTTTCTGAAAATCACTTTAAGGAGCCTTTAGAGATTGCCTCTTCACACAAATCTCAGGAATATTTCTTAACACTTGACACCACCTGTTCTAAATGAAGCACACTTAAATGTACACGTAGAAACCTAGACACTTCTGAGAAGTGCTCAACAAGAAAAAATTGAGTTAGGGGGAGAAGAAACTTAAGAATGTGTTGAAAGCACCTTGGTTAATTAATTATTCTTAATTTAAAAGAAATCTGGCATTTTAAGGAGAAATACATGATATTTTAAAAATGCATTTTTTTAAAAAAGCAGTGGAATGGAAGGGAAATGGCTGGATTACTAAAAGAATATCATCTAAGAGATATGACATGGAAATGAAGCCACAAAATTATATGGTTCTATGCAAATAAAAAGCTTTGGTCTTCTTTTTGGCTATTCTAAACTATGTAGAAGTAGTTGGAATGAGCAGTATTGCACATCAGAACTGTACAGAAGACTGAACATTAGGATAGTTTAAAAATACATACATGAAGTAAATTGGAATAAATTTCTGAGAAAAGGATGAAAAAAGTTGAAAAACATTAGTACTAAGTGATGGAAAGGAGTAGTAAAACCTACCTCAGCGGTAAAATATACCTCTTATCACCAACAAATTTTCCTATTGTAACTGTCATGTATAGAAAAATCCCACACTGACAACTTCCTTTAAATCCTGGTAAAACACAAACATAATTTTTTTTGTTGTTGTTGCTGTGTTTTCTGTGAAATACTGGAGTCTGGGGAATGGGGAAGAAACAAAGAGAAAAAAAGCCTCAAGGTTTCAATATTTTGATTTTCCTAGTCGATTATTTGCTGGTGTGGTCATCTTCTGCATTTCTACTTAAAAAAAAAAATATTTAGAATGCAGAATCTGTTGAAATGTCAAACTCTTTAGGCTTACTAAGTAATCTGAAAAAGATATACTGCAGTCATGACATTTGTCTTTGATTAGCAAAGGCAACATAATGTAGTGGGTTGGAACTTAGTTGGCAGACATTCTGATGACATTCTGTTAAGAAGGATTAAATATTATTACATGTAGAAAGTGGTCAAACAATTTACAAGAATTCCTGTTTATTTCTGTGCAGCTGAAAGGTGTCATTCTGAAATGAAGCATTTAGAATAAGGCAATAAAGAATCTTTCCCGTTTGTCTTTAGCAGCCATTTTGATTCCTTTGCCTCTACTCTGTTTAAGAAATGACGAGAGCTGTTTACAGCTTCAGTTTGAGACACCTGTTCCTAAGTCTCTTCCAAGTGTAACTCATTTCTCTGTATGCCTTAAACTTACTCAAGGCTTAACCTATAGATAGGCAAAAGAGAACAACTGGGCCATCGTTTTTCAACTGGTTAGGAGAAAGGAAAAGCAAAACTAGTGAAAAACCAGTGTTGGAAAAGAAGACTTCAAGTTTAACAACAGCAGTGCTAAAGAAGATAAATTAATAGTATAGGCCATAATTTTATATCAAAAAAGTTGATTTGAGAGTGGCACATCTCAGCTTGATCATACCACATAACTTGAGATGGTTAGTGAGACCTGTTATTTGAGTGACCTAAACAGTTTTTATATCATCTGAAAAATATTCTTGAAAAATACTCTGCTAGCAGTGGCAGCACATTATTAGAGAAGAAAACCCCTGACTGAAAACTTAAATGTATTCTTCTCAACAGATATACTTTTCTTTTGCATCCAGCTTCAACTTCATTAATACCATGCCAGAGTTCAAGAAGCATTTGGACAACTCTTTAAGACACATTGTGTGGTTCTTGGGTCTCTCCTATGCAGGGCCAAGAGCTGGACTTCAATGGTCCCTGTGGGCCCCTCACAACTCAGGAAATTCTAAATAATATTTAAAAAAAGAAGAAAGATAGAGGGCAAGTAGAAGATGTCATCCCATGTTACAATATCAACAGGTAAGACATAAAACCTAAACTCAGAAAATAACATGCATTAGCCTATTCAGAGTAATCAGATGACAGAAAAGATTACTACATTAAGATCAAATGTCCTTTCAGAAGTGCATTTTTAAAACAAAATTTTGTTGTGGAGAAATATATTGGATGTCAGTGCATACACATTTCTAGAGTCGGTTCAACCAAGATATTTTCTAGTAATTCCCTTGTCTTAATGTATTGCTTCCAACATGAAGTTTCCACTGTATTATACTACTAAAATACCACAATGTATTAAAAAAAGAGAAAACGTTCTTTTCAAGCACTTCAAGGTATCTTTTGAAAAAAACCCTCCCACACAAAAACCCTAAGAATCCTTTGCAGTCTCTAATCCACTCCATGGAAAGAAAATAATGGGATTAGATCACTATCATGGTTTCTTTCATTGAATTAAATGGAGGCGACTGTGCTCTTCAATACAGCAGAACATGGAAACACTTTTGTTGGCGTTAAAGTCAGATGTCCTCATTGTGCTCATTGTGTTTAATCATATCATTATCAAAACCTTTCCTTCACCTGACTGAAAAATCCTAGTAAAAACAGCTGCTTAAGACTATATAAAGAACCAGTCTGAACTAATTTTCTGTCTGGAATTTTAAATCATTGGCTTCATTATTAAATGACAGCGTCTAATTTTGATCTGCATTTCACTGCAGTGTTTCTACCCTATCTGAGAAAGTTCTTTCATGTCTTTATTTTACAGTTCAGCCATTTCATAGATATGTGGATATCTGGTTTATACAACCACTCCTGTACAGTGACAATATGTAATTCATCAAAATGTATTGAATCTAGTAGAATTATGGCAAATATATGAAAGGTTTTATTAAATCATTTCTAGAAGGATAATTTATCTTTAATGTGATGAAAACCGAGCGTTTAAATATATCAGTTAGATTAGCTTTAGGTACATATATTGTCTGTGGTTTAGTTTTAGCTTGCAGTTTTATCACACCTACAGGTTCACCAAAAATGTATTATTGCAGGAAGTTTTATTGAAAAAGATTCATCTACATGGAAAAAAGCTACCTTTGAAAAGTTGATATCAAGTCTAAACTTTGATTTTGTACATTGTTCATATATATATAGATATAACAATTCATAGGCATACTTTCATATTAATTTATGATGAAAGCAATAATTATAATCACTAGATTAAAAAAGAGAGAGGCTCTTAAAAAATATTTTTGTAAATTATTTCAAAATAAGCTTCAGTTTCCATGTAAACCTCCTTCTAGTAGTTCTAAAGATTCTTTTTTTTTTCTTACAAAAGCATTTAAGAAGGGATTTAGATTTGACTGATCCTCTCCCAATAGTTTTAATGTGTGTTGAAAATATGAAAATTAAATATTTTAATAATTATAAGACATCTTCCTTATTTATCTACATTGACTTTGCTTTTCCTATAAATTGCATTTCCTGAAGTATCATGAGTCTTCTTTTTGCCTAGTTCCTGAAAGGAGGCAGTTTAAAGTAAATTTCTATGGTTCATCCTCTACTGGTTTACAGTTTACTGTCTTAGGTACCTGCAAATTTTAGATATCATTACCAAGAAAAGTCACAGAAAAATGACAGAATTCAGGAAAAAGAAGTAAAAGAGATACAGGGAGATGGAGAGAATGACTTCAAAGTAATGATGAATAATCTAAAAATAAAAGAGATCAGCTAAACAAAAACTAAGGGGGATGAGAGAGACAGCAAGACAAAGAGGGAGAGAAAATAAGAGAAATTATTTTATATGGAAAACCAGGTACCCTAGAAGTAAAGAGGTAAGATTAACAAATGGAAAGTTTAGACTGAATATCTGTAGATATTCTGACAGGGAGATGTAATAGGATTTGGAATAGTCTCCTAAGGGTAGTGGTAGAAGATTCATCATTTAGCATTTTCAACACTAGACAGGACAAAGCACAGGAAAAAACATAGTTGGAGAAAATCCTGACTTGACAGAGAGACGAAATGAATAATCTAATAGGCCTTTTCCATCTCTAACTTGTTGCTATGAAACTGCCAGAAAAGACTAAATTTAATCTTCTTGGTGTCTTTTATTCTTTTATACATAAATTATCTTAATCTTTTCTGTGCATTTTCTACCTCTTCTATCTCCTTTAACACAGATTTAGAACGGGTATTTAAAATGTTTTTATTCTATTTCCTCTTCTTCAACTGTTGCAAGTTAATTTTAGTTCTCATATGAATGAAACATGAAAATGAATAGTGGTTAGCTGTGTATTAGAGACGAGCAGGAATTTTTCATTTCAGTGTTTTCTCTTGGAATTGTCAGGATTTTCACGAAGTTTCTGTGAAATTTCATATCACAGTTCCAATGCAGAAAAAATTAAAAATTTTCTCCATTTATCTACCATGTTTTGAACATTTTATTTAGAAATTATATTAAGAAGATGGTTTAGGTAAGCATTTTAAAAAATGCAAGAGTGATACTGCTGAAGAAAACACAAATAACATTGAAATCTTTCAGGCAGTACATTTTAATGTTCTGTTACTGTTCTGGATTTTGTTTGCATTTGTATGTGCTGTTTTCTTTCAGCAAAGGAAATGACTGTGGATACTTTATTCTCAGAGGATCATATAGACATATGTCACTGTGAAGTTACCACACAAGCGTACCATCTCATCTCTGAAATTGTCTTCAGAGAGCCGAGTGCCACAGGAGACTTGGGAGTGACAAGCCACAAGAGACAGACCACAGTTTTCAGGGAAGGTCCTGTGAGAATCAAAGCTTTGTCACCCATGCCAAAATGGAAAATCACAAGGAGAGGAAAAAATTATTGTTGTGATGTGCCAAATACATAAGTGGAATTAACAGTGTGATTCATGAAAAGAAACCCAAAACACCATCCTACACTGTAGTTTCATTAATTGTTTTCAATGACTTAGTTTCTTGAAGATCTCTAATTGCTCTTGAGGTCAGAAAGCCAGGTGGGTTCGGCATGTTTTGCTGCTAACTTAATGAGTCTGAGATAAGCAAATGTCATGATCCATGGAGGGATTAATTATTGCCAAATTGATGATACTCCTACTAATTGCATGACTGATGGGACTCTTTTATTTGCACAACTTTTGAAATAATGACTTTAGTTCTGAAAGTGAAATTTTTATCTTTAAACAGCAATAATAAAAGTAGCTGAAAGTTATTGTCCTTTTAAAGATTTGTGTTTTGTTTACCATTTCATGCCATTGCTTAATAGCTAGAAGAGCTGTCCTGGGGTGGCTTTATGATACCATATAAAAAAAATCTGAAATTAGGGGTTGTGCCTTCACTTTTTCCTCAATATTTTGAATAGTTAAATGACTCAAAATATGTTGTGTAAATAATTTAGTTCTGGCAAAAATATATACATTTTTTGTACAAAGACAAATACCTGAAGACTGTGGCTTTAATGAGATGTTTTATAACTTATTTTATTAATGCAATTAAACAGTGTCATTCCAAATCTCTTTAAGAACTTATATATCAACATGACATATTCTAAAACACACTTCTGGCATGAGGAAGGATGAATGAACTAAATAAATAGTGTTCTGAGTTTTAAGAGTTTGCAGGCTGTTATAATGGCTACATCCACTTTAGAAAATAAAATACAGTAGAACATTTCCTTTGCCCCTGAAGAAAAGGGGCAGAGCATTTCTTTCTAATTGACACCTACAGCTAAACTCTTTTCTCCCCATAAACAGAATTACTACTGTACTTGGGAAGAATTACTACTTGGGAATCTTGGGAAGAATATGGCTCTTCCATGGCTCTTCCCCAGCCGGTTCCTAGGAACTGCCTGGAGAGCATTAGCTGCCATGAAAAAAGCTTATCAGGTTGCTAAGGAGTGTGCTTGCCTGCTTTCTACTGTGCAGATATTCGAGGTGTCCTATGGTCTTGGGTAACCAGCTTGAAACACCTTTTCTGTTACCAGGATTTTTAAAATGATAAGCAATGGAGCGCTCCCCTCCTTAGTGTTATCCTCAGGATATTTCATATTGGGCTCTTTAAATCACTCTGTTCTCTGCTAGCTGTTTTCCTGTTAATTTGTTAGGTTTTAAAGCAAATTTCTCCTGAAAACTGCAGTTTTGATATTCTGTTCCTTTTCTTTCAAATCCAAACCCAGAATACAAAAGAGAAAAAGGAGATTTTAAAATAAATAAATAAAAAGGCAAAGCATGAACATCAGAGAAAAATCTCAAAACAATGCCTGTTGTAATAACACTTGACATTCAATTACTCTGTAATTCTAGAAGATACACTACTGCACTGTTATCTGCACATATGCATAAGTAGCTAGTCTGATTAATATTAGCACAAGAATATGAAAGGAAATAATGATGATTTGTAACTTACTATAAAGACCTGCCATGGAAGCGTGCTAAAAAATATGAAATTTCTGGTTGTTTAAGTGAGGATGGCACTTTAAAATATTATCCCAATCATTGTTAATTCTTTTGATATTTACTGTATTATCATTAATCCAAAAGAATTCTTTTGGAATTAGTGAAGATGTCATACAGATTTCTAACATTAATTCAACATTAATTACTTGAAACATTTATAACAGATAAACTCGAGAATGTAGTATTGTGTTTCAATTTTCAGTGTACATTATCATTATAAATAAGGAAAATACTTAGTTTCTTTTGGAAGTAAAAGGAAAATGAGTAGGAAGCTACATGGGAATGTATATATATATAGTAATGTATATTACTATAACTCTAGGCTACAGAAAGTCTTAGCCATGTCCCCTTTATTGGAAATATGTTCAGAATGGTGTAGTGAGAACCATCTTCAAGCATGCAATTTGTAACTGTATGTCTGTCACCCAAATACTCCATTTCTGTTTTGGCTAGGTACCCTACTGCAGGGAGGCTGTAAAAGTTCTGGCAGCTTTTTAAAATAATGATAGATAAAAAGATTGCTTTAGGCTTACAGATGTGAGTCCCACACTTGGTTATCTTGCTGTAACATATGTGTGACTGGTCTCGAGTTCTTTTTGAGAAAGATGTGCGGAGACCTCATAATCTCTCTCCCTGGATGCTGGGAGTATCAGCCTTTTGCTTTAGGAGTGACTTTCATTCAGAGAGACTTTATCAAACAACCAAATTCCTGATAGTTTCACACAAAAAAGGCAGGACATTGAAAGAGGTGTGACTTTGCTGTCAGGTGCTCACCTCACTGACAAGAGGATTCACACTCATAATTTGCATAATGTCTGGCATGCAAAGGAAAGCAGCTAAGGAAGCTGAGAATGTTCTGTCAGTTTGGAAATATACCTTGAAATTCGTATGATTGTGTAATGGCAAGAAGGCGAAGAAGAAGAAGAAGAAGAAGAAGAAGAAAAAGAAGAAGAAGAAGAAGAATCTATTTAATGATAGAAAATATCAGTTTGTTACAGAACTTTTTTGACACATACAGAAAAGATGAAGAAGCAAGTTATTGCATTCAACATTTATTACTTAATTCAAATAGAAGTGTGCTTTCCTGAATCCATTATTAAAACTTATATAGAATTAGCAGCATGAAAAGCCCAAACAACACCATTCTGCAAAGAATAGAATGTTCATGACATTATTAAAAACTAGGAGCGATAAACGTTGTGTTGAATCTCAAACTTCTTAATAACAAACAGGAAATTAAAAATTAAAAAAAAAAAAAAGAAAGAAAAAGAAAGAAGGACGGTGCAAAAGAGTGACCACAGTGGTCAAAGCTAGGAAAAAGAAAAAAAAAGGAGGGAGCAAAGTAAATTACGAAGTAAATACCATGATCACTATATATGGCTAGTGCACCTCAATGAGAAATGTGTTCGTAAGCATTTTGCTTGGGGATAAAATGCTATTGAAATTTTCATTAAGTAAAATATCTGGTAATATTGCCTCTTTGAAATATGAAAGGATTTGAAGTAAAACTCTTGTCTTCAACTCATTCTGTGTGTTTTTTATAGATTATCAAAGCAGGGAAAACTTCACATGCAATTATCTGACATGCTGATTTACAAGTTATTGATCTGTGGTCTATCAAGTAAATGATAGCAAAATATTTCAGCTGCCGAGATTTTTCTGATGACACACTCCATCATTTATCTTGTCCTGCACTTGAGGGATTGGTCAGATTTTTTAATATTTATTCTCAAGATTTTTTGTTTGTTTGTTCCCTGTGTTTGAATCTCATTCTTTATTTCAGATTTGATTTTACTTTCATCTAGTATAATTTTACATATTATTGCCCAGGTGAATCTATGCAAGGCAGTCAGAAATACACAAAACATTGTTTCATGTAGCAGTAAATGTTTTGCAAATCTGTATAGTATTATGAATATTGTTCAAAATTTTCAGTTTAGTCATTAAAGCTGAACATTATAGTGTAATATTTTGAAGTCTGTTTCATCAGCAGCTATCGAATTGTGACAATGCCCACAACTATGCTTTGTCTTCCCAAAAGATAGCTAATAAATTGCAAAATATTTACTGACAAGTAAAATTTGTACTTCTAAAGAAGAAAAATATAAAAAATAAGAAGAAAAATAAGATAGATTCACCTTGGAATTAACATAACTAAAAGTAGATGTCTAAATGTAGGTGTGAACATTTGAATTAAGAGTCTAACGCCCTATTTCTGCAATCTTAGGATACAGTTGTCTAAATGTGTTCTTTGAGATATGTAAAGAACTCAAGACACTTCTGTGAACCTGGCATTTATAAACTAGGACTTAATCTTTTACGGGACAGATGAAGATAAGTAGGTACCCGACAACACCTAAAAATACCACTAAATTGTATGATTGCTCAAGTAATCCTGGCCGTAGTCACTACTATCAATGTAACCTGGACAGAAAGTCCACTCACCATAAAGGAGACACTGAGGACCTAACTCTCTATACAAGCACCTAGAGGGACCTGAAACAGCTTAGGGTTTCTCAAACATTCTGATGGACCTGACAGAGACAACAAACAACATATGAGATATTCAGGCCCTTCTGGAGTGGCAAATGAAAGAAAGGCAGAGCACTCTTGAGACTTGTGTATGTGTGTTGACCAAAGAAATTACTTTGTTTTGTCTAGTCAGGTAAAACATATTCTAAACACTTGGACTCTTTGGAAGCGACTCAGAGAAGTTGGCTAAATATAGAGATTTAAAGCCATCTCACATTCTCATATACGGTAACTTCTGCCACCTAATCTCCAGCTGCCTGAAGCTATTTGGAACATAAATATGTTTTGTTTCCTTTAACTAGAGTAATAAGAGATCTATCAATTCATCAACTGCTTTAGCTTCAGTCATATGACTTCATTAAACTTCTTAAATTTTTTTTTTTTTTTTACTCACAAGAAGCAGAAGAGCTTATAGAAGCAATTGGAATTTCAATATTTATTTTGATCCTTTTTTCCTTTTGACATTCCCTTTTACTTCACTGTCCCAAGTACAGAGTTTAATTTTCTTTTCAGGTGCACTTACAGAAGGTACAAGATGTTCACTTCAAAATGAATAGAAAAATAGTCAGTGGAAATGACCCTGTCTGATCTAATATGCTAAAAACAAATCTTAATTTTTTAAAAATAGAACAGGCAAACTCTCTCAAGGATAAAAAGGGCAAGGAAGATAGAAAATCTGGAGTTTCACACCAACCATGTTTATAGACCAAGATAAAAAAAAATTACTTAACACACTTAACACCACTTGTGCTCACAAAGTCTTAGGACATTTTTGAGCCAAGATTTGCCATCCTTAGAAAACCCAACTGTATTTTCTCATATATCACATGGAATTTTGTTCATTTTTTTCTTTTAATTTTATTTCTTATAAAATGAAGAATAGAATCGAAAATATTTCTTGAATACAACTGTACAGCATTTTGTCTGAAAATATTGAGGGTGTTTCTTGTATAATACCGACTCATTTGAATTCCAGACCTACTCGCCATACTTCAGCACAGCCACCTATTTGAGGACAACTAGTAACCAATGACAGGAGTTGGTGTGACTTCTGAGAATTTTATGGCTTCTTACCTCTAATTGCTGAATTAATAGAATCTATTTTTCCTCAGGTCTCTCCACAGAAGCAGCTGTGGGTCTCAGAACACCTGGAAATCTAGTTTACTGAAGCTTGTCAAGGGAGCCAAGCTATTCTCAGAGGATGTATAAATCACAGACATTATAAAACAGAGTCGAGTGCCTGGAATTTGAAAACTGGGTACACTATTATTTACTTTTTCCCAGAGTACAAGTCAGACAACTTCAACACTGCTTTCTTAATTATGATTCCAGGGTCTGAGCAACTAGATATCCAGAAAATAGCAGGGTCAGTTGGTTGTAGAAGAAGCCTTGGAGTTCTTTATCTAAAGATATTTAGGTAATGGGGAACTACACCAATACATATCATGGCAGTTGAACAGTGAGGAAATTCATAAGAGAACAATTTTGACAGCTACTTCAGAAATCCTTGAAAATGAAAAATTCCTATTAAATGGAAATTTATTTGAATTAAAAAGACCAAAAGAATGTTAGTTTTCAATTAATAATGTTCCATTCAAATTCATTTTTCAGGTTCATCTGTAAATACTACCAGGTTTACATTTGTTTATGTCATGCTAACCTGGAACTCTATTAGGAAAAAAAGTGTGGCTTGCTACAAATTTTTAAGTAAAACATATTAAAAAATGCTACCTTTTAACACAGTTTTTAAATACTTTTACATATCATTTTAAATGCAAGGACTGAATTAGATGTAAGTTTCATTATCATTATAAAGATAGAATATTTTGAAGCTGCCATTCACTTACATATGTGACAAAATCTAGATCTCAAATTATTTGCCGGGGGGAACACCTCTTTGCTAGTGTAGTAGGACAATGAACAGAACAGAATCAAATAAACCAAAGCAGTCTTGATGTTATAACTTTCTCACGTGCCTCTGCATTTTGAAGGTACTCAAACAGAGATTTAGAGAAGACAAGACTTGACATTGCCATGTCATTTTATCCTATGATGTTACAATATTCTTTTCTTGATCTCATTAATTGACAGTGAAAATTATATCGCCAAACAATAATTTTGCATCTGGAGATACTGAACTGGTTGATGCCTTCAACTTAATGTAAAGCAAAGAAAAAAGATTATTCTGCTGTATGGTGTGTAAATAAAATCTCAATTTTTAAACACATTAATAGCTTGAAAACTATGTGACAAGATTCTCTTTCAAAAAATGCAATTTTCTGGCTTGATTAGGAACACAGACATCATAGTAAATATTGATCAAATAATTATCTTCAAAACAGAGATAATGAGACAATTGTTGAACCATCAAACAACCTCTGGAGAGTCATTAATAAAAATTGTAAAATTCAGTGGAGATACTTCTATGAGTTTTAGCAGTCTAAAACCAAACATGTATGACTAGAGCAGACACCTAAAATTTGGATTGAAAAAGATAGGTGAAACAAATCCAAATATCAAAAATGCTTGCAAACTTTATTTGAGCATGAATAATTTGGAGTACCCAAAATAAACTATGAGTGGATAAAACACTATAGCTAATTGAAGATTAAGTGTGTCCTGTTTAATCTTGAAAGGTACATCATTTGGTCATCCTTTTAAAGTGTAAAATGATCCATTGGGAGATCAAGATGGGTGATTAGTGGATTGAGAGCAGCCCTTGAGGAGAAGGACTTGAGAATGTGAATGAAAAATGGAATATGACTCAGTAATGTGCGCTCACAGCTCAAAATGCCAATCGTATCCTGGGCTGCATCGAAAGAAGTGAGACCAGCAGGTCAATGGAGGTGATTTTGCCCTTCTACTCTGTTCTCATGGGGCTCCACCTGGAGTGCTGCATCCAGTTTTGGGGCCCCCAAAATAAGAAAGACGTGGTTCAGTTGGAGTGAGTCCAGAGAAGACCACAAAGATGATCAGAGGGCTGGAACACTTACTCTGTGAGGATGCACTGAGGGAATTTGGGTTATTTAGTCTAGAAAACAGAAAGCTCCAGGGAGATCTTCAGGAAAGACGGTGAGGGACTCTGTTTCAGGTAGTGTTGGGGTAGGATGAGGGCTAACGGTTTTCCAAGGAAAGAGGGTAGATTTAGACCAGATATCAGGAAGAAAGACACTGTGAGAGTGGTGAGGCGCTGGAACAGGTTGTCCAGAGAAGTGGATGACCCCTGGAGCAGTTCAAGACTAGGTTGAATGAGTCTTTGAACATCCTGGTCTAGTGGAAGGCATCCCTGCTTATGGAAGAAGGATTGGAACTAGATTATCTTTAAGGTCCCTTTCAACCCAAAACATTTTTTGATTCCTTCTCTTGATTCAGTAGTGGCCTTTAAAAAGTACTTTTAAGATATTCTTTAACAAACAGTATGGAGATAATTTGGATCTTCATTCATTGTGAGTGAAAGGAAAATAGAAATTAACAGTATAATACACAGTGTGAGTATTCATATATGAAAGCTCTGTGCTTGTGTGTTTAAATGAATGAAGTGATTGTGAGAAAGTGATGAAAGTGTTGAAATGGGGAGGTCTTGGGATGAAAAAAAATAAGAAAAGGCTTTGTAATACTGCCTGTTTCCCTTTAATATATTTGCTGCTAAAAAAGGCACTCTCATTCTGTCCTTTGGCTCCAGCTCAGGGCCTTTGCTATGCAGATTTGAGTATTTAGATGGCCTTGAGAGAAACAGGAGGGAATTGATTTGCTTGATAAGAAACAATGGTGTTTGTATTATGTGTCATGTGATTGCTGAGAAAGCTGAGGGAGTGTGCAGAGAGGGAAGAGAGAGAAAGAAGCCACCTCTTCACCTGGTAGTCCACCCTCATACCAGTTTAACTGATAATGGAGTTACATCTAAAGTTAGTGTTTTGGATCCAGTTCCATGCGTATCTTCATCTTATGTGACACTTTAAGAACACTTGAAGTGTCTCAAGACTTAGTGTATTAAGAACTGCATAGTCTCAGCTGGATAGAGAAAAAGGCTAAAAAGATAAGAGAAAGTAAATTAGGAAAGTAGAGACAAACAGTAGTTGATTGGGAGTGACTAATGAGAAAATTTGCAATATATCCACTAGCTGGGCCATTCAAAGTGGAGCATTTTGCACTGTCATAGCGATGATTAATTTAGGCAAATGGAACAAGGATGAAAAAGAAGAAAGGGGAAAATGACAGCAGCATTTGGGACTGAGGGAACTTACTGTTTTTAACAAGGGCTAACAAAGAAGTGAGAAGCACCTATCAGATAGCTGATGACAAACTCAATTTACCCAGCAATTGAGAATGTGGAGTAACAGGGGAGACAGGCCCAGAAGATATTGGAACAAGCACTGCTACACAGCAACAAGAGTAGGTTTGGGGGTTTCATGAGAACAAGCTAATAATAAATGAAATATTCCTGAGATTTTGTGGCATTTTTATGGGAGTAGCATGAGACTTGTTGCTTTTTAGCTTTCATACCTCAATCTTATTAGAAAGAGTTGAGCTGAATCACAGGATTGCACAGTTATCTGTAGTCCTTGAGGGTTTCACTAAACATCAGAAGTGTCCCTATGCTCTGAAACTATATAGCTCAACAGTGTATGTGTCCATCCTGTTAATATGTTTATATGAGCAAAAAAAAGACCTTCTCAGATTTCCAGCCTTAAGTTGTTAAGTAAGTTGCTTAGTCTGTCATGTGTAGGCATGTCGTTGGTAGGTATGAGATTTGAATAGTTGTAGTTTGCAGATTTTAACCAAATCTAAATTGAGAGCAAGGTATAATACTTTTAATGCCAGTGAGACAGATTTTAATTTTCTAATGGAAAACATTTAAAAGTACCAAGACATAAAAAATTCTTAGTCATAAGATAAATTTTATTGCCCAACCAGATAGTGTCAAGCAGTGTCAGGCAGATTTAAAAGGCTAAAACAAGCCACATAAGGTTTCCTGCCCCTCTGGAAAGTAGAATGTATGAATCACTGAAGGCAAGACAATAACTTCAAAGTTAAATATTTTCTTCAGATGTGCCAGAACAGGAAAATGTTGGGAGGAGGGGTTTTTTTTGTGGTTGTTTGTTGGGGTTTTTTTTAATAAATTCTTACCAATTCAGTTTTTCATACAGTTGGAAAATTGCAGAATAAGCACCCAAATACCAACTGTGGTTTCAAGTTTTGTGGATATGGCAGTCAATACTTTTCTTCACGACAAGAAGAGAAACATGTAATCCAGTTGGACCACAGACTTGGTTAACACTTAAACAGAGGATAGGTGATATTATTTCAGAGCAGTCTTGGAAGCACCCTAATGGAATTCACGGAATTCAGTCTGAATAACAGTTACTTCTGTGAATAATAGCATCACTTTATTCTTGAAATTTGGACGAGGCCCTTTTCATGCTAGAGATGAGTTCGACATAAGGAAATATTTTTTCTGAAATTAGTGAGAAGAACTCACCCTAACTGCTGTTACAAAGAGGCATTTTCTAACATGTTTTCTGCAGTGAAAGATACAAGTGAGTCAGCTCTCCACTCTTGGGCCAATACAGGATATTTTTTGTTTCTGCTCCTGATACTGTTGTGACTCTGCGTGTACTAACTCTTTTTTCACAGCAAATTTCAGATGCAGGTTGTGGCAGTACAGACTATGCCCCATGAACAGTTGAGCACAAATTAGTACTTCTTATTTAAAGACTCTACCATGACATCTGAAATATTTGCTTATAGTCTTAAGTGACTTGGCATGGCCTCCTTTTCGGGAGGATGAAATTACCTGTGTAGTCTGTTTTCCAGTATTTTAGTAGGGAAAAAAAGATAAATTCTTCAAGCTATGAATAATCTTTAACTGCAGAATTTTCATGCATTTTTTTACTGATAGTAAACCACATTGCATCACATGAATTGCAGGAAAACTTGTGTTAATTTATACAATATATTTGCTACAATTTTAAAAGCTTCTTTATTAATTTGATATTTTTCTCTATTATATAATCTCGTATCTGTAATATATATATAATATTTATGATATAAATAATACAATATCTATCTAAAATTATATGACCTGATAAATTTAAAATATCACCTGATATTTTTCTCATTGATTTTAAATAATAATTCTAAAGGTTGCTTACCTTTATTAGATATAGCCCATTATTAGTTGTGAAGGTCCTAAACTTTTTCTTTCATTATGTGCCATTTGGAGGTTTCTTTCTTTCTTGTTTCTTCCTCTTTCTTTCTTTCTTTCTTTCTTTTCTTTCTTTCTTTCTTTCTTTCTTTCTTTCTTTCTCTCTCTCTCTCTCTCTTTCTCTCTTTCTCTCTTTCTCGTTCTTTCTCTTTCTCTCTTTCTCTATAATCCTGATTTAGACTTTGAAGACAAAGCATTCACTTTTGCTACTCCATTAGTCTAATTTGTAAAATGATCCCCTACAAAATCTCTAATTATGAATATCGCATTTTGAATTGAAGTTTCTTTTGAATATGTAGCTATTCAGTCATCCATTTAATGATGCACAATTGCCTACATTATTGAGTTAGATTCTGAAATCTCTATTTAAAAGAGGTTTTAGATTTTTTATTTTGAATAGATTTACTTTGTATGGCATGTTGTGATAACTTAATTGAATAGGCTAAATAATTTGTGCAGTAATATAGTCTGTGAAAAAAAAGTAGCACACCAAAAAACGAGTTAACTGATGGGCAGTTAACTCTATCAAAATAATTTATACCTAGAAGCATAAAGGAAAAGATTACTGGGGGCAAATCAGATTATCTTTCTCTGTATATAACATAATCATTTGCATGCAGCTAGGAAGATATTCCTAAAGTATCAAAGACACTGAAAGTACACAGAGAAACATCAAAGACATTAGAAGTAATTTTTATTGCCATATAGAAGCTGCAGAAAAGAGTAATAGTCAAGTCTTCTAATACCACCTTCATCTTTGAAATAATAAATAACCCATTCTTCTCTTTTGAGAAACACACTCAGGAGACATGAAAGCTTAAATAAAACATCTTTCCTGCTGACAGAAGTGCTTTTTTGGCATAAAAATCAACCTTAAAAAAGAACGTGCAAGCATTTTATTTCTAATGCATTATGTAGATTGAAATATTAGAGATTATTTCTGAGTTATAAAGTAGAATTAAGAGAAGTGTTATCGATAATAAGAAAAAAATAAATGGACGGCTTGAACACAGATCCTTGGCTTAACACTTAAAAGAAGAGGTAGCAGCAAATGTAGCAAGCATTGATATCAATTATAGGAATGTTTTTTCTTAAATGGTATCTAATTATCTCAAAAATTTTCATATCAATCAGATAAATATTGATTAATTTTTATTTCCAATAGTGAGTCTCATAGTAGCAGGATAAGTGATCTGTTATTTGGTTGAGCATTTATTGGATTGGACTATCTTTTTGATCTTTTCCATGGTTATTATAAAGCATGGACAATGTGATTGGCGTTATATTTTCTCTAAAAATCTGTTTATTCATTTAAAGTCTTTTCATTGAACAAAAATTAAACTTTTAAAGAAAAAAACAAATACAGTCCTTGATCAAAATATTTTACCATCCAAAATGTAAATATAGGCATGAGAAATTGCTTATTATGAAACCAATTTGGCTAATTAGCTTGAATTTTAGGGCAGGGTGGGATTCCAGCCAGAAAATCTTGAGACTTAATATGGCCTCATACATATGTGGTCTCACAGTTTGGTTTTTCTGGCTATGTTTTACAGGAGTGTGTCATAAGCCTGGCCTAAACAGAAACAGCTCACCTGGTGCATCTAAATTATATCAATGTCAGGCCACAGATGTCATCAAAATACTGTAAACATGTAAATTCAGTTTTTACATATGGCTAGAATACAACTTCTACAGCATGCAGGGTCTCATCTTCATATACAGTTGATTAGGCATTGAAGTAGTCAAGTCTTTTCATAGGTAATAATTCTATCATTTACAGAAACACCCTCTATGGATTACATTTTTTTTAAGTTTTACCTTATTCTAAATAATCTTTTCACTGACAATGAGTGATACAGATACTGTTTTCAGCCTATAGTATGGATATTTGTTTGCAGGAGACGAAATATTTATCTTAAACTGTTCTGAATCGAGTCTTTTTCTAACATTTACTCTTATAGCTGGAGAACATGCCCTTTTAATTTACTAGTACAGATCTAAGCTTAGATAGCCAAATGCTATTCAATATTAAAGAGAGGTGGAAAGCATTTGAATTTCTGGAAATTAATCTGTTCCCATGACTTCATAATAAGATAAAAAATGTGCTGAGAATAATTTGAGTGCATTTTAGAAGTAACTGGAAGGTGTAAAATTCAAATTATTACAGTAATTCTAACTATAGGGGCTCCCAAGGTTAAATCTCATTTTAGACTGAACTTTAAATTTTTAACACATCACTTATGTTAGTGCTGAAATTTCTAAGTACTTCCTGTTGTCTTAAAATCATCTCTGGAAGTCAATGCAAACTTTACTTTTTTACTTCATGAAGAAGTCAGGGACAATCTGGAATACACTTGACAATGCCACTTTAAATGCAGGTTTAAACCTGTTTACACCCTAAGTATTTTCTTGCTGAAAGAATAAAATCCTTAGTGTGGTAACTAAACTGGCTTCATGACTTTTCTTTCTGGACCCAGGACCCAGAAGCACGTTTGATCAAATTTCTCGACATATAATTCATAATTTGGACAAACGTGTTCCATCTGTGAGAATGGACCAGCAGTAATCTGAAAGGCTCGACATTAATTAATCTTAATTATCTGTCAGTAGAAATCATCTCTAGGTTGCAAATGTTCGCATATAAACTAGCCATATTAAGTTTCCCAGTCTGCAGAGAAAAATAGGAAGTTTTATAGCAAAGGCCTTTTAATCCTGAAACATTTGTCTGAGCTAAGTCATATGAGCAGTTGCTCCAAATTAACTTATTTCTCTCTATCTATCTGGTAGGAAGTTGTGTTGCCCATCATGTATCGGTCTACAATGTAGTCACGTAAAGCTTGAAAACTACCAGTCTCAAAATAGAAATATTTTTCACTATACTCAAGTTGACTAATGTTTCTGAAAACTCAAAAATAATGACTATTACATTCTTTATTGCTAGTAATGTTTTCCTGTTGCTTAAAACTACTTTCAACACATCCATACCTGTTTAGCTCACTTAGGTATGTCTGCGCTAATTGGCACCATGCAATGTGGACTTGCTCAGAGTGCAGAGGCTGGTTTTTTTGGAATACTTTGGACTTGGATAAGGCCAAAGGTGAAACCCAGATGTTTTCATCATCAAAATAGTGTAATTCTTTGAGCAGAGGAAAACAGAAAATGGACTATGCTCAGCTCGTTAGTCCAGAGCCTTGAACACTTAGTATGATCACCATTATGAGACATCACAACACACGAGGCATAACTATCCCTATGGGCGGGAAGAGCCCCTGCTCCCAGCTCTCACAAACTCCTAGGCACAAAAGAAAATAATAATGTCTGAATCATCAGAGGCTTTGTCTCAGATCACACTGCTCCAGCTCCATCATCTTTCCCTCTCCTTAGACTGGTATGGCCAGCTACCTTAGCTAGGAATGCAGAAATGCTTGGCTTTGGATGCAGCAGCTGTCATGACTCGCCTGGGGCTATCCAGCCTGTGGCTGCAGAGAGATTCAACCCTGAGCTAACAGGGTTCTATGATACACACCGACACAGAGGATTTTACCTTATAAATTTCTCCCTTTTTTTTTTTTTTTTTTTTTTTGGGTAGATGAAGCATGAGGTGTTCTAACAGAGAGAAAGTCCACTTTGGGCAAAAATTAAGTCATTTTTATATCGCAGAAACATAAAAAGACATTGAGCACTCTGATTCGGCAGCCAGTACATAATGTTATTTTCTATTTTTTGCCTGGGATAGCCAATAGATAACAATATTTTCTATTCTTGCAGACCGATATTTATGTTTACAGGCTGTTTTCCTGCTTCTGCAGTTACTAGTAGTTATGGACTTACTTTATAAGGATGTTTTTCCCTTTTATTTGACTATCCTTCCCCATTTCACAGGGTAAATTACCCTTATTCCATCTTTTTACAATTACCCATGTTATCTCAGGATGTCTCTGGTTTCTAGGTACCCAGCTGTACTTCAAAGATGCCAGCTGCAATTTTCCGGGATGGTTCTGGTTCACATGGCTGGTAGGCATTTTGTCTGTTAGTATTTCAGCAGACATTTTCCTCTGTTCAATGACTATTCTGTTTCATTCAGGTCACCTTTCTGGCTGCTCACATCCATAGCTTAAAAGACTTGGCCAGGTTACACCAAAACAAAGTTAAAAAAACCCTTTTTTCTTATCACCTGTACAGAAGTACTGAGGACTTGTGCACAGCTGATGAATAAAGCTGCAGGAGAATATGAGACTTTATATAATTTCTGTTCAAAATAGGAATCTGACTTGGAAAGCCTTACGCTCTTCTTTCTGCTCAGCAAAGGCATAAAAGTGTGCTGGCTTGGGAAGGAATGTGAAGAATGGTACATAGATGTGTGCCATTCTCACTTAAGTAGTTTTGAGGAAGATTCATGCCCCGGAAAGACACAATGGAGTTCTGACCAAGAGCCTTTATCAAGGAGCAAATGTTTGCTTGACTCATCACAAATTATGTTCCTTTCCTATTGTGCTTAGCTCAGCCCAGGGTGTGTCCACACTCCACTCTTCTGCCTGTGGGTACAGGTAAGAAAGAAAGAAAGGAAAAGTTGTTACTTCCTCTGGGCCCCTGCTCTGTGAAGCAAAAACTGCTCTCTTAGGTGAAGGGTCCTCAGTCCTTACTTTCGAATACTAAAGCAAACACATTTCAACAGCCAGAAGGATCAAAGAGCCTTAACAGGCTCCTGGCCTCTGGGGAGAGACCTGCACAGCCTTGTCCTGAGGGGAGAGTCACAGAGGCAGGATGAAGCCTTGAAGGGCACGACAGAGGCACTGTCCATCTCTGCTATGAGATGTGACACCAAGACTCACTGGAAATTGACAATGAAGGAACTGCGGGGCCAGACTAGGACAAGCAAGTTGGTCTGCTTGTTGCCTTCCTTCTCTTCCTTCTCTTTCTCTGAATCTCTAGTCATCCTCTTCTTGCTGCTCAGCACCTACAGCTGGTCCAGGGTCAAGCAGAGATGGAGCCAGCAGGTGCTGTCACATTTGCAAAGTGGAGCAGCAGGCAATGACTTCATAGTGGCCTCCTTGAGCTCTTCCAGGGCATTTCACTCAGCAGAGCTGTGCCCCCTGCACAGAATCCCAGGAAGAGATAACTCCAGGCTGTAGTGGCAGCCACCAGCCATGGGCTCTACTCCAGGGATACACACTCTCAGCTATTGTACCTCTGGTGTACACCTGCCATGGGTGTGGACATGGGTGCATCCAGGAGTGGAGGCCCTTTGGGTGTCCCTGCCCTGGTGCCAGGGCCAGTGCTTGGTAGGAAAGTCAGCTGGATTCTGAATGTCTTACTTGGGCTTCAGGATGACCATGGCATCCCTGTAATGAGTAGGTCTCCCTTCCTTGCCAAACTGCCCTGTGTCACCCACACGTGCTGACAGAGCAGCAGCTTGGGTGATGCCAGGATGGATGTGCATTCTTGCACAGGGCCAGGGTCATCCCTGCAGAGCGCATAGCACTGTGCATGAGAAAGCTGGCTGCTGATGGACTTAACTGTGCCAGAACATCTGGGAGCTGCAGGGGAGGCCCACCTGAAAGTGCAGCAAAAATTCACCTGGCCCGTCCTGTCGAGGACAGGAGCAGCAGCACCTGGGACATGCTGGCAGAGCTCAGGATACCGTCCAAGTGGATGGAATGAGGCTGGGAAGGTGGGTCCCATTGCTGGATAGCGCTGCTTGGCAAAAGTCTGACTGCCTCCAGTGAGAGACCTGGCACAGCACGGTCCCTACGCGTATTGGATTCATCTCAAGGACAGCACAATATCAGCACAGCATTCCACTGTGATCTCAAAAATCATGCTGGGAAAGGTGGGATGGTGGAGGGACACTGAAGAGCTCTCCCCAGAATGTTTGTGGCACTTTCTTACTGGGAACCCCAGACCTGGGCACAGTGCTGAGCAGATGTCAAGTGTCACCTCCCTCCAGCTGCTGGCAATGTTTTGCCTAGTGCAGCCCTGGGTACCGCTCTCTGTTTCGTGGCAAGGTCATCTTGCTGGCCTATGTTCACCTTCGTGTCCTTCAGGACCCCCAGGGCTTTTTCTGTCAAGCTGCTTTGTATCAGTTTTACCAAGTTGATTTTGGACATAAATATGTGTGAATATCTTCCTGCCACCTGCAGTCAGTCTCACCCTCTTTCTGCAGGTCTCCCTGTACAATTATTGCCATGTTTGGAAGGTCATGTTTTCTCCAGCCAAAGCACCAGTCCAAGTGGAAAGGGTGTCTCTTGTTAGGGGACAGTGAGAAAGAGGCTGTGCCTTGGCAACAGAGTCCAGAGACAGTTTCCACAGACCAGCAAGTAACAGCCTGGGATTCTTTACAAAAGACGATGTTTTGTCAACAGTCAGCAATATTGCCATAAGATGGGGAAAAACAAACACACAAATTAAAAAATCACCCAAAAAAAGCAGAGGTATAAGAAGTACAGATAAAAGGGGAACAATTAAGCAAAAATAGTTGTTCAATGGCTCTTGCTGTGTATTTTTCAACCTCTAAATGCTGAAACTGCTCTCTCCTCCTAAATACCAGTGAGAAACACGTTCTGCAGGTGAACCAACAATGACACCTGGACAAAAAACATGAAATAGGTCCTTTCATTTGTACATCTATTACCAAATTTAATTGTTTTGAGACAGAATGTCATATGTATTAGGAAACTCACATCCTAATACTTCTTTTTAAGACGTGTAGTAATTTTACAGATGACAATTAGAAATACTTTTTCTGCCTACTCCACCTCTTTTGCAAAAGCAGAATCACTGACACATAACTCTTGTCTGTCCTAAAGACATTCACTACTGCTTCAAAAGGAATAGACAGATACAGGCAGAAGGTGCTAAACGTCAATGACTCCTTTCAGCAAAGCAAAAGACCCAACAGTCAAAAAGAATTCTGATTTTCCAACACACGCACTGGGAGCAATCATATGCAAAAATGCTGGTGCTGAGCTGGGGAGAGGTACCCTTACAGCTGCAGGCAGGTCTTGGGCAGAACTAGCAGAGGTGCTTCACCAAGGTGTAACCAGCCATCACCTGCCCAGTCCCATCCTCAACACTGCTGCTGCTCTCTGCTTCACTGATGGACAGTACCTGAGTGCTTCAGAGTCACTTGAAAGTCCTCACTGGGCCAGGGAGAGAGACAAAATGTGACTTGGGGCTCACAGAGCTCTTTGTCAGCCCCTTCCCCACGTACAGGCCACTGAAAAGAGGTGGAGGGAGTGACCAGCTACCCGTCATCAAGCTCCTTGGGAAAGAGCTAGGCCACTACAACGATGTGAGTGTTCCACCTATCTCCACTCTGCCACCAGATGCTTCCTCAGCTCAGCACCAGGTATATGGCTTCTCACTGATCATATTTTTCCCCTTTTTCTCCATCTGCTGCAGACCTTTCTTTCCTTTTGAAAATTAGAGGCAGGAGCAATGGCCACAGGACAGACTTTGACAGTCATTTATGTACATCAATGTACATAAATCCTCCATGACAACACCAATATATTGCATTCCCTAATATACTTTCAAGGACTTGATCCTGAAATTGTTATCACTCTGCATAAGTTAGTTCATAGATCCAGTAACTAGTGCCCCGTGCACACGTAAAAATTGGATTGGCTTTTTTTCCCTCCAATATGACTGGAAAGATATGCTGGGGCAAAAAATATGGACGCATGTTGATTTTTTTTCAGAGGTCACAAAGAAATCTATAAAGTTGCTCTCAGTTTCTTTTCTTCCAAAATAATCTTCCACTTTCTTTACAGCAAGGCTGCTACTTTTGTCTCTGAACTGTGTCTGTACTGCAGTGCTCATTGTAATTACAAGATCTTGAGAAATAAATGACAGTTGTATCAGGAGATCAGCAAACTGCTCTTCTAACAGCTTCTGTGTCATTTCCATTGATGTACCAAATTTCAACAGAAAAATCTCACGTATCGTCCTGGTTAGAAAAGCAAGTTGCTGATGGCAGTCTATTTACAGAACAAGAGTGTGAGGGGCACTAACTTCCTTTTGACCTTGGAATATCAAGATCAAACTACAGACCTTTCTTTTTGGAAGTCTTGACAGAATATTATTCACATCCTAATATTGATCCTGTAGCTCTAGGTCTGTTTATTTAAAGGAGGGCTTCATTTTTAAAAAAACATGAACCTAATAACTTATTTGTCATTCTCTTTTCCTCTCTTCAGGTTCTCTGGGGAAAAAAAAAAAAACAAAACAAAAGCAAAACCCAACAGCTTTTTTCCAGTATGTATTTTAGTTTAGATTAAAAGAGGATGCTATGTCAAACCCATGAGGACTGATAGTTCATTGGCTGTTTTGTTTCATGGAAAAGTAAAGCCATTTTTGTTATGAGAAGTGTTTAGTCTTGACTTAGCTACTCTGTAAATATATCTTCTCAGTACAAGCAGTCATCAGGATTGTTCTCACAGACTTATTTTAGTATTTTAAAAGCAAACAGATCAGCAGTAACATGTGCCTTTGCCTAGCAGTATTTATTCATCCAGACTGAGGAACTGAGCAAAGTACAAAAAACTCTGTCAGCTCATACTCATTGTCTTCTTACTTCTGAAATCATGATATGCAGTGAAATGAAGAGAGGATGCTGCTGCACTCCTGGATTTGCCCTGGGATTGGGATGAGGCAATCAAAGCTTAAGAGTTCACAAATTTCTCTCATCTATCAATAAAGGCTTGCCCGTAGATAACTTAGAACCTTAGTGACCTGGAAATGGAAACTCTGATTAAAAGACGGTAGACATGCATAATTCTCCCTAACTTGACATGCTGCACAGTGTCTTCTACCATTTAGGTGCTTCAGAGTGAATGAGTTTCTGCCAATGATTTGGTACCAATCTGAACATGCCACTACAGATGTAACAAATCATTGATGGTTACATTCACAGACTGGGTTTACCAACTGTAAACTGAATGGGGGATTGACCTTTAATACTGTTGAATATTTATATGTTTTATTTGGCCCTAGATAAACCAAACAAAACTAAACAAAACCAAAACCAAAACCAAAACCAAAACCAAAACAACTCCAAACAACACAAACCCAACAAATGAAGAAATAATAAAAAACAAACGAACAAAAAAAACCAAACAAAATACTGGTGGCAACAATGACAGATTTGTGAGATTATGGAAGAACTGGTATGATCTGAGCTTCTACAAAAACATCTCCCTTTGGGCATTATATTTATATGCATGAGCACTATTTTATTTTCAGAAGCAGACAGGTGTCTAATAGAACATTTTAATAATTTCTAAGAATATGAATCTTGCAACTTATTGAAAGTAGCATGTTTTACATAACTAGCATTGCAGCATGTCAGTAAAATCAATAGAAAATGTGAATTTTAAAAATGCAGGAGTGACTATGAAAGTATTTGAACAAGATCCCAATGCTAAGCCAACTATGGAAAATAAATCTGTTGCAAACATACACATAAAGAAAACTGTTACCAGTTCAACCGTTCTCTCCACGTTTCACTTTTCATACAGATACATTTAAAACATTCATAACATACTATTATGGACTACTAGTTGCTCATTTGCAGAACTTTCATTTCTATAGGTCTTGAATACTGATATCTCACAAAAACCTATATATGAGAAAGCTGCAGTTAGTGCTCTTGTATTTTTTATCGAAAAAATTAGTACCTTTAATAAGAGTCATCAAAATGGCAGACATCTCCTAGTTCTCTACATTTGTTTTTGCTGTTGTAAGGAAACCAAATAGATCTGAGAAACGACTGATGAGCAGCAGAAACTTGCACAAATGTGATGATTATAAGATTAGGCACTGAGAGAAGGTGTGATGGAATGTAGCACCAGAAACTCCCCATTTTCCTTTTCATCCAGACTAAGCAACCCCAGCTCCCTCAGCTACTCCTCATAAGAGTTCTCTAGACCCTTGACCATCTTCTTTGTTCTTCTGTGAACAAGTGTGTATGTTTGACAAGTTAAAAACAATAATGTGTTCTACAGAAAAGCTTTGTGCCAGATCAGTGCCTCGTTTTGCATTATTCCTCCTTGTGAAATAAAAGGCCTTGATTTTCTTAAAAATAATTTAAAAAATATTTCTTAGCTTTAAAACCCTGAAAATTAAAAAAAAAATCCCAAACAAACAAACAAAAAAAACCCCAACAAAAACAAAACAAAAAACCCCCCAAACAACTGCTATGTTATGGCAAAATCTTCAACTTATAAAAACTGATACTTCATTTTGAAGTAGACACAGAGCAATTATACCATAAAGCGGCTGTGATTCTGGTCCAGGTATCTGTTTTTTCATTTATTTCCTTCAGTTAGCAAACTCTTAGGTCACATAGTTTGATAAAGTTAGGATTCAGTTTGGTTCTGTAAAAAAATAAGTTTCACTCCACAGCTGTTTGTGATTCACCAACAAATAATTTGGAACTATTTATTCTTGACATATGCAGAAATCGGCACAGTGTATGAAGTTCATTAACAAAGGTCATGACAGAGAGACTTTTCTGGTTGACAGTGTGTTAGAAATAGCCCCAAAATACAAGTGGCTGGAATGAGAAGGGCAAGCCTTATTCCCTTTTTATATCCATATGTGCCTCATTCTGCTTGGTTTCCTCTGTGCATCAGAGCAGCCTGTTAATAATTGGTTTTCTTTTCCTTTCACACAATGCAAGGTTGCAGGTTAAGCCATTGGACTTGCCACAAAAATGTCTGATTTATGTCCCTTGAAGTCAATGCCTTCTTCTCACATCATAACCAAGCACAAAACAGAAAAATGAAAAAACAGAATTCAATGCATTTCTTCTTTGTGAGGATTCTTATTCATTTCTATTTCCAAGACATCTCTTTTCACTTTAAAGAGTTTGGCTACTGCAAAACTAAGTGCTCTATCAGTTACCACATAGTTGTGATTCTGTATTGCCTGGAAAAAAAGTATCACATTCATAGAATCCTAGAAGCAGAGACTGGTCTGAGTTGGAAGGGACTTATAAAGAACACTGAGTTCCAACTCTCCCTCCATGGGCAGAGACATCTTCCAAAACACCAAGTCATTCATATGACCACCCAAACTGGGCTTGAACACTTCCATGGATGAGGCATCCACAGCTTCTCTGGGCAACCTGTTTCTGTGCCTCACCACCACCACAATAAAGAATTTCTCCCTAACATCTAATCTAAACCTACGCTCTTTCAGTTTAAAGCCATTTCCCCACGTCCTATCATCACATGCCCTTGTAAACTATCTCTCTCCAGTTTCAGACTGTTCTCACCAATCAGGGAAGAAAGACACATTGTTCTTTTCATATTTCCCTTGAGAGAAACTATTGCATGTGATGTAATATTTCTACTATTGCTCGTGATGTAATATTTGCTCCAAAAAATGTTTTCAAGTTCAAAGCCATCATATGAATGCAATGGTTTGGCACGATTATACATCTACCAAGTATCAACCTTACTTCACTATTTCCCCATACAGAAACCTTTGTATATGCATATTTATACAAAAACACACACACACGCATACAAACAGACACAAGCACAGTATGCATATTAATTAGAAATATTCAGTATAATTGGGGGGAAAAGAGAATGAAAACCTCATAGACTAGGACAGCTTCAATTATCAGTTCACAAAATGTGAAAAGTGCAGCTCTATCACCTAGTTGAGCAGGGTCTTAAAGATCCCCAGGGTCAGGTTTGTTCACTGGATGGTTTCTAAGGTTTAGATTGTATTTGGCATTTTAGCAATCAGAAATTGATCCCTAACACACTTTCCAGCATGTTTTGGACCGGAAGATTCAAGCTGCTGCAAGTAATAGAGATATATCGGCAGACCTACTTGGGAAAGTCTGTATAGCCTCTTTCTTCCCTGTACCTGGCCCAGCTAAGGCTATTACTGCCTATTGATTCCTTTCATAAGCAGTACATTTCATCAAAATCATCCCCACGCATGAAATTGGTACAACATATGAGGAACATTTATTGTGCAGTCTATTATTGTCCCAGCTCAGTGAACCATCAAGAATGAAGTGAATCACTGAAGCAAAACGAGTTGAACTACAAAGTCCTGAAATTAGTAAAAAAAATGAAAGTGTGTTTAAGCTGGCAGATTTTTATTTAATTTTTCTAAAAATCCTCTCTTTTGTGATGCCTCTAATAGGAAATAATTTTTCTGCATTTTCCTCACTTTTGCATTATCTTCATATTTCAACTTCTGCAGTGCTCACGTATTTAGGACTCTCTCCAAATCCAGTTACAGAGTGTCTGCCCTGTTTTGATGCATGCAGTGTTGCAGAACAGATTCTCTTGATTATCAAGAAGAGGTGGCATGGGCCAGGGCTTGGCTGTGCTCAGTTTAGGGAGTTGGCTACCATGGCAGTGTGAAGGCTGGAGGCTCCAGGAGGAAGAGGGGTCTCTCCATGAGGTTTGCCAGGGGCAGGCACTGGCAGTCAGGGCTGTCCCACTGCCCCAAGCAGGTTCAAGGCATCTGGGGAGTATGGGCAGACCCAGTTCTGGGAACTGTGCACCTTCAAGGGGATGGGGACAGACTGAAGCCAGGCTGGGACATGTGCCTGCTGCTGGGGCATCAGGCCGATGGCAGAGCAAAGCAATGGCTGTGACATGGCAGGGGTGGGAATTCAGGGGGACACTGTGCACCGAAGCTTCAGCTTGAAAGCATCTCTCACAGCTGGAGAGGGAGCCCCTCTGAGGCTCCCTAGCAAAGATATTTGGGAAAGTTAGTGAAACACCTTCCATTGCTTTCTTTTGAGGTGACCAGCAACACTCTCTCTAGCTTGGTGCTGAACCCAAAGAGCTGTACCCTGGTGAGGAGGGGACTCAAGGCCATGACACTGACCCACATTTCTACCAAAATTAAACCATAGTTTTTACAAGTAGCCTGACCACAGAGCAGCTGAAATAAGAAATTCCACAAGATCAAATGAGTTTAGGATGACTGCAGCCTCTAATGGCTGCATTAAAAAAGAAAACCTTCCAAAGCAGTAAAAGTTTAAATAATATATGAACTCCACAGCATCAAATATGTAAATATATAAAACTCTATTTAGCACTCACCATGAGCTAATTTAGTACGATTTACTATAAAGCTGATAAACAAGGTCAAAAGTAATTTACAAAGGACCTGAGTGTGAACTGCAAGCCATGTATATGGCTGGAAAGGTGAAGCAAACTGCCTGAGGTATTAGATGTGGCTGACAGATCAGAAAAGGATTCCATGTGAAATGAGATAAACAAATAATCTCTAGCATGGTGAATGAAGTGTTTAGAGAAGGCAGTAGGTGTGCTTGCTACACTTTGAAAAAGGATGAGAAAGGCAGAAGGATTTTTCTAAGCAGACACCCACTTTCTCACTTTCAGTGCTCAAAACAATGTGTGGATGCCAGGAATTTCTTATGCATTGTAAACAGGAAAAAGGTACTTATGTTACTTGCAAAAAACTCTGAGGCAGAGTTTAAGTCCAGCATCGCAAAGGCTGTAAGTGTAGAAGAGTAGTACGGAAACAGTGAGTGCCACAGAGAGAAGCACGTTGGAAAAAAATCTGAATTTAGGGTATTTTGTCTAAGATGGGACAGATAGTATCATATATGCAATCTGGGGATGCCATAGATGAACTCAAAAAACTGAAGCTGAACACAGGCCAAAAAGGCCATGCAGAACATTGTAAAAAAACCCTCCATCAGTAACATCAGGAAAGAAAAAGGGAAAAATCATCCTCCGTGTCGCAATCTGAATCAAAAGCAATCAGGAAATGCAAGCACTTGCCAATCAGTAAAGTGAGGTTGAACAGTGAAAAAGAACTTCTGGCAGATAAATGCTTCAGCCTCATCTACAAGGACTTACTAACCTCACATCAAGCTCTTCCACCCTTCCTCAATGCCGAGCATCATTCTCCACTACAAATAACGCATGGCTCTTTGTAGGACAGGATGGCAGAATGGGAATCTGAATGATTTGTGACACTGAAACAAAGAGCTCTTTATCCTAGTCACTGGTGGAAATACTGTTCAAGTAATCATGGTTTGTTACAAGAAAAATCAGGTGAGATGACATTGAGAAGATTTAAATGCAAGCTTTTCAAAGTTAGATGACTATTGTTAGTGACTTACTGGAGGAGTCTTCACAGACGATATAGAAAAGCAGGCACCTCCAGAGGGTGATTCTTTCACCTATTTTAGACACCGATGTTGGAGCGGATTTATCACTCTGTGATAATGCCAATTCTTCTCCATTGACTCTAGAAAGAAACTGTGTGATGACTGTAGACTAGAATTAATGACTCTTAGATGCTCTAAACTTAGTGAGATGAATCCCTCATTAGATTAGCAAATTAAAAGAATAGGAATTTTGTCCTGCCCGTCTGCACATAAAGTGAGTTAATGGATTAGCCAGACAATCCCTAGGTGAAAACAACAAAATCATCAGGAAAGGTCTTTGAAAAGAAATGTGTCACTTTTCTTAAAAAGTTCTGAAAAATCAAGGTTTTTTCTTTTTCCACATGCCCTTTCAAAGCTTTCTTCTTTCTTTCTTTTTTGTTTTTTTTTAGAGGGGGGTAGAGGAAGGACAAGAATCACATTTTCTCCCATGAATTTAAGATACTTTACATGTGACAGCAACATTGTTACTAACAATATTGATCATTCAAGAATCGTCTTTTGTTCGGCTTGCATAATTTATTGGTGCTACGATGTGTAGATGTTTGCACATATTTCTGTATTTGTCTGCAAGTTATCTGTAGTAATTTTTCTAATTGGATTATCAATTTAGGGCAAATCTGACAACGGTTTTCTTTTTTATTTATACAGCTGAATAAATAAATAAATAAAGCTAGAATTCAATTCTGTGCTGCAAGACAGGTTGGCCCTGACACATATATACAGTGTTAATAAAGATACACATATATACAGTGTTAATAAAGAACCTTATCAAGAGCATATCTGTATAGCAGGGAGATCTAGCTGGAGCAATGAAAACCAGAGCCTTGGGAGAGCTAATATTTAACTAATCAGTGATCCAATACTAGAACTTATTCCCAGAAGCTTATTTTAATTGCAAGCATAGACCTGAAGTTCCTACTGGTTCTGTGAAGGGAAGCATCTCTTGGAAGAGAGACCTAAAAAAGTGCTTTTAGTGACAGAAAACTTCTAATAGAAACTTTAAAAGCAGGAAAGTGACAGGGTATAAGCCTTCAAATATTCTGTCTCTCATAGTAATTCTTGGTTTATTTGGTGACTGATCATGTTTTCTGCACACATCTTAGGCTTATTTGGCTTATTAGCCTTTCTCACATTCAGTGAAAGACTAATAAAAAAAAATTCTCTGGTAATAATGTTGTGTAACTTTATTAGCATCTCACATTTTTGTCCACATTGAGATGTATTTTATATGAATAGCCCTTCAGATTTCAAATGGGACAAACTGTTTTAAAGTACCATAATTTTCATCCACAGATGTCAAAATGCTTTTCAAGAGGTAAAATCGTTGTTAGTTTGGCTAAACTTTTCACACTTAGAGCTTATGGAACTTGTCCAGAGTCATTAATACCATCAACAATGTCAATGGCCTCTCAGTAAAAATAAATCGACTGGGAGAAACACACTGGAGTCCAGATGATATATTCAGTGAGTGTCTCCTCGACATTAGAAATGCCAGGAGAGGCCTGCTATGTATGTGTCTAAGAATACATCTGTGAATGTGCATGAATGCTGTATAGTACAGTAATAAATAAATATTATGCATGAATAACATCAATTACCATCTTGGAAGTAATTTCAGATAGACATACATTGAAGCCTTGTTGTGGATATGAGTCTTCTTCTGTGGATTTTATTCAAAGCCTTAGTGTGTGCTGCACACAGGTTTTTGTGGTTTTTTTGTAGCTTAATGTGCTAGTTTCTGCTAAAGCTTCTTACAAAACAAAGAATCAAACCAGAAATGCCTAGGGAGAGGAACAACAGCTAGAAGGTGAGACAAAGACAGAACATGAGAAGTAATCTCAGTTGGCAGGTCCAGCGAGCCACAACAGAGTGATATTGTGGAAATTTGTTGAGAGAGATTTTCAGGACACTGCTGTCCACACACAAACCAGGGTACACATTATGCAGTTCATAGCACAGCCTTCTACATTACTGTTACTCTCAAATGCCTGTGCATGGCAGAAATAGTTTGCCCTCATATCATTTGTGGTTCTGTCTAAACAGTAGCCAGCCATTTTTATACACTTAAAATTGGCTGAAAAGACTGTGTTTTTAAAAGTTTTCAAAATGGTAAATAAATCTAACAATCTAGTTAGTGACAGAAGATATCACCATTTGTCTGACATGAACTTCCGAGAATGAGAGGTGAGATGTTTTCACAGAAATATTTTCATTTGTCTTATCTTTGACTGTGTAAAAAGAAAAGCAGAATGAGTGAAGAATAACAACTGATTTACAGAAGTGAGTGTTCTGCATGTGTTATTGTTCAGAATTCCAGAAAGCTGCTTCTGAACAAAACTGGACTTAGATCTACTTCAATTTGCAGAGGTTTATGTGTTTATTCTGTGCGCTTTGGCCCACCTCCTAAAGGCAGTTTGGGGGACTAAATTCATTGAAAGAAATGGAAGCTAGGTGCACAAATACCTTTGAGAACCTAGCCTTGTCTAATTGTATCCTATGAAAACTCTGAGGTTATAACCATCCTAGAGAACTGAACAATGCCAGGCAGCACTCCCAGATACTGGAAGAGTTTATACTGTTAAATGTTTAAGGTAGTTGCTGGCATGATTTTATCTTGTGCCAAAGGATTCTTGGCTGTGGCTCATTGGTTTGCATGGAAGTGGAATCATTCCCAGTATGTAGTTTGGATACATGCACCTTGTTCTGTTGTGTAAGAGTTCATTAGTGAGGACATAGGGTCTTTCAAGACAATTGTCCACAGTGCCAGAAAGTTGTCCTGCACATGTTTCATAGACACAGTCTTAATGACTCTGGGAGACGTTCAGCAGAGCTGAAGGCTTAGGGCTGCCTTCAAAATAAAGTGAGAATTTCCTAAGGAATAGAAAATTCACAGAATCACTAAACTAAAGGAAATCAAGAAAGACAGGAAAGCAAAATTGACAGACTGGGAAAAATCATGTGCACCGCATGGCAAATCTTTTGTGGCAAAATACAAATCCACTCAAATTCATTATTAGCTTACAGATGCTTGTGTGATAACAATGAAAGAGTACATGCCTTTCAGGAGGGCATTGAAACATGATAATATATTTTGGCAATGACAGGGTTTGGGGGAATACCACACAGTACTGTGAATGGCAAAATCTTACCAGACAAAAATTAGTTGCACTGCTGAATCTGGTCTCTTATTGACTATTCTGTGTATGAATATCGTGGTACATTATAGAAAAATATTTAATAATGATTCATATTTCCACTACAAGAAAAAGCCCAACAAATATAAAATACAGGCCACGTTGGTTTGAATTTTTGCTCCTAGTATTTCAATCCTAGCATAGATTCTATTAAAACCTGTTCTTTACTCTTGAAATACTCTCAAGAATATACACCCTCTGTTATTTTTCTAGGGCTTTTTTGGCACATGTTCTTCTGTATTGCTTTGATTATTTGCTGTAGGTTGAACAGAAAATTAGTTTTGGATGCATGTAATTGTTTTTACTGAGATTGTTTAACTGGTTTATCTTTTTTTTTTTAATAACATTGCAGATAGAATAAATATATATTATGTTTATTGTCAGATTTACTTATGTTCCTTTGTTTTGTTTTAGTTGGTTGGTTGGGGTTTTTTTCCCATGATAATATATTTTTTTTGAGGGTACTAAAGAAATAGAGGATAAAGTCTTGTGTTGTATAGATTAGAATATTTTCCATTTCACATCCTTGGTACAGGTAGAAATTTCTAGACCAATGAATCTGGGAAATATTGACTTCTACTACAACATTCCTCCAATTTTCTTTTCCTTTTTCTCCAAATTTGAGAAATTAAAGGCATGATCCCACTGAAATTAATACCAGATATTTCATTTATGTTACACCCTTGTATACACACAAGGGTGCATATTCTTCTATAATAATCCATTAATAAGCATAATCTCACAACAAAATATTTTACATGGACATTGTGCTTTAAAAACAGGTTTTCAAGCTCTTTGAAAAAAAAAAGACCATAGAAAGAAAATAAAAAAACAAGTCTTTCTACTTTTTCATTCAGGCAAGGGCTTGCAAGACTGAGATCTCTGCCAAAGAACTTCTAGGATCCTCTAAAGGCTGTTTTAAGAAAATACTTTTACCTGCTATGATTCCAAGTACTATTCCAATATTTCAAAATATCTGTGTGTTTTATTATTAACTTCTTGAGAATATTTTGCCTTACAAGATTGTTTCAACAAGTGTTTTTAACTGAGACACAAACTTTTAAAATTCAAATAGTTCTACTTACTTCTACAATAATATTTTTTTCAGTGCTTAGAGTGACATTTTCCCAAGACCAATATATTTTTGGAAAATTTGTTAAATCTCTTTGTTAAGGGTGTTAAAACATGAGAGGTATCATCGTTTTCCTTTTCCTTTAGTATGTTTTTCCTTTTTAATATATTCACAGTACATACATTTTTCTTCAAAAGGATTGCTTTTATCATGATTTAAAAGGAAAGGTCTCTCCCTAGCCATTCACCATGTTTTAAGACCATTTTGACAGAGAGCATAAAACACTACAACAGGTCGAAGATTTCCATGGTACAGCCCCTCTTCCTTGCTCAGGTGGTTAATAAAGCCTATTTGCATGGTAAATATACAGCCAAAATTAGGTTGCACTGTGAACTGAATTGATGGCACTTCTGTATGCTATTCTGCACTCTGTGATTTCTGTTCTTATTTGGCTCCAGTCACTTTATCTTTTATATTTTTACAAAACGTATTTATGAGAAAGGAGTTTATCCCTTTGTGGTAACTGGCTTTACAAACTGTTTTCTCCATTTGCTGTTGTAGGAATCTATTAGCTGGTCCACTGTTTACCTGATGTTGTCTGCTTGACAAATTTTCCATTGTTTTCTATCTTTTGTCAGAAATATGAAACAATACAGGATACCAGTGTTTTAAAAAAAAAAAAAAAAGATACTTTTATGTCCAATTGCTATTCTCCAGATCCCAGGAAGAGTCATTTAACTTTCTATGTTTAATGTGGTGATGACCCAGGAGCTTGGTGAGCCTGGCAGCCTTGGCAGGCATTCTTGACAGCTTGTCAAGCCTGAGGCTACTGCATGTTGTCTTTCCTCTCAATAATTAATAATTAATTAGAATCCATGGTTTTTTAATGATGGACTGATTTAAATGGACTGGTTTTCGGGGGCTTGTGTTTTTTTAAAACATTCATTTTTTTGAAAGCAAGAGAGACAAGTAAGAGGAATGATGTACAAGCCTTCAAACGAGTCAAACAAAATCACTGGAGGAATAAAGGCCTACCATACAAATACATTTATTTGTGTATATAAGGATGCATTTGCACACAGTGCATCTAGTCCCTACTGGCCAAACACAAGTGACTAAACAACTTTTTTCAAGCCCAGAAAATCAAACATTGCCTGAAGCACCTCATTTATGGATTTAGCATGCACACGAAGCACAAATCCCAAAGCTGTATTTTTTTTGTCTTAATCAGTTGATATGTTCTGTGGAAATGTTGGAAAATTATGGCCCTAATTTTCAAAGACACTACAAGGAGCCACAAAAGAGACAAGGGAGAAGAAAAGGATGCCATGGTTAATTGATGTGAATCCAGTTTTCTCCTGTTATACTTCCTTTCCATGTATATTATATATTACGTAATATACATTACATATATATTGCACATTTTACACTGTCCTGTATACTGTATATTGTATTTTGTATGCTATATATTATCTCTACTTCTACTTTGTATAATTCCCCCCATTTCACCTTTTGTTCTCTTGCAGAGGCCCAAGTTCAGTGAAGGCTCCTGAAGATGCTGAACAAGAGGAAGAAGTGCACAATTGCCCTTTGAAGTGCAATCTCCAGCCTTAAACTGGACATCTGTGTTCCACACACAGTGCCTAAGGAACACATTTCAGAACAAAAGGCGAGTCCAAATATTCCCAACAGGATTGGAGTCCCTTCCTTTGTTGATATTAGATGCTTTGTCACCAAAACCTGTCTCCCTATACTCAGGACTTAGAAACTGATCCTACACAGGGGTATCTGCATAAGACACAATGCCAGCTTGGTTTCCAGGAACAGTTCATCCACAGAGAAACAGAGGTTCTTCCGGGGTGTTGCTGTTCTCTTGTATGTAGGTGATAAAATACCAACAGAGAAGAAGTGATTTCACACTATGCATGACAGCTCTGTACCCAGCTGCAGTCCTTGTTATACTAAGCCTCCCTGAGTGAAATTCTATTTAGTCTAGTAAATGCAATTGTGTTTCCACTATTCTTAGGAAAAAATAAGTCATTAGGATTCTTCCATATATTTATTAACTTTTAGACACCAGTACTTTTTTTGTAACCATTTAACAGTTGTGAAAGTTCTGTTCAACTGATATTAATAAATAACACTATATATACACATCATCTTCCACGCCTTCAGACTTGACAGCAGTATCAGCAATATCCACCTGGGTGGATAATAAAGGGTGACCCAAAACCTAAAAAAAGGCATTTCCACCTACTGACAGTCTGTAACTTGAGAATAACTGTATTAAACATAAGGGACTATGCTAACAGAAAAGTTCAACATGGGAGGAGAAGTATTGTCTTTGGGTTACTTTTGGTTCTTCTCTTATTATTGCCAGGTGAAAAACATCAGGAGATTATGATGGTGTGAAAGTTGTGATCTCTTACTTCTTTGGAGAGGCATCATACAAGAAGGAAAATATATCAACACAAAAGTATTATTTTTATTTCCTGATTAACTGAATTCATTTGCTGAATCTGAATTCCACTTGGGGACAAACACTCAGTTGATGGATAGAGATTTCTGAGGCAAATTAATTACTGGTAGGATCAGTCTAACTTGTTTGCCATTTCATGTGGAAATAAATCTCAAAATCTGTCTGAACTCCAGTGTTGTTCCTCTTATAAGAATTAAAGGTGTCAGTTTCCAGTGTCTTCCTACAGTCACTATTTGGTGAAGTGATGGTACAACAGCAAAGATCAGAGATACCATTTTCTGACAAAAAGATGGGAATAGGTCTTGGCAGTTTGACTGCCTTATTTCTGTCCAAAGCCAGTAGCAACTGCGCCAGTGTTGTTCTGGACAGTTGCTTCTATCAAACTGTTTACAAAACTTCCAGTGATGTGGATCAGACACTGACTCTAGATGATCTATTTGACTGCTTCACTATTCTTACTGCTAGGATAGATTTCTGTTTATGAGTGTGCAACCTAAATCTGCCTTTCATATAATTCCTTAAGTTGATGTCACAGTGGTGTAAAAAAATAGATCAAAACATTTCAGAGAAAATGCTTTCCTACCTCTTTAGCCAACATTATCTAGAATTTCTTGAAAAATGGTGGGATATTATTTTTAAAATTTTAGTGCCTGCATTTGTACATGTGGTAGAAGCTGTAATACATGGATTATGTAACTGTTGACATGACGATCTTTTACAGATCCTGTGTATTATACTGTATGCATATATACATTTCAATGCAAAATAATAATAAAATATACACCGTTTTTATAGCCCAAGGGGTATATGGCAGATTAATTAATTGAATAGTAATCCAGGAGGAAATGTATTCTAGTGGAGGCAGTGGAACACTCCCTTTCCAATTGATCATATTTAGTTAAGAGGATTGGCAGTAGTTTGTAATTCACTCAGGTGCTGCTTTGGGCAGGGTCTGTGTTACTTAATCTAATAGCTCTTTTTCAGCTTTGATGTTGATAAAGGCCCCTGAAACTCATCTTCCTTAATTGTATTATAATAGAAAGAGTGCCCTAGGGACAATAACAAGGAAGAAACCCCAAAAGACTGAATTCATTTGCTACAATTGGAATGTGTTAGGCTATGTGATAAAAGCTCATCTGTACACCCACTAAGAGAGACAATATCAGGTGGAGACTTAAAAAATACCCTTCCAGGTTACTCCCAGCTCCATCACGGGAGCCATCAGGCTATCAAAACCCCCACAATTCTACATAGGATAACAAGGGTTCAATGGCAGATGTGGGAAATCCAAATTAAAGACTCAGAGGAACAGATAGTATCTCTGTGCTTTTCCCAGGGCTACCTCAGGAGAGCCTCAAACCCAGTGTCCAGAGACGAAACCCATCAAGATGTGTGAACAGAGCACCTTTTGGACTGAGGGGAGTTACTGCTGAGAAGTATGGGACACATTCTGGGATGCAGGGGAAGAGCATTTTGGGATGGCACAGGACTTCTTATGGGAGGTTTAGAGAAGCCAAAGGCAGAAAAGGGGTGGATCTAGTTAAACTGAGGAGTAGTGATCATTGGAAAGTAGATGGATGAGGTAACAGAAATGTTTTGATATTTTGTCGTATGCAAATAATTTGCAGGTCAGTAAACTTGTCTGCAAGAGATCAGTGCAGTCTGCCCTGTTTTCTCATTAAACTCCATTTTTAAATCATTTCCTGGGTGAGGGGGTCTCTATTTGATGGACATGTGTGTATGAGTTCTGAGTGCCAGCAGCCGGAGTAGGTCACATGGTCCCATGGATGCAGTAACTGGAGCAAGTATGGATGAGTGTTAGGATAGTGGTTTGAATCTGGCCAGCAGCTGAACTTCTATCCTATCGTCTCTCACTCTCCTCTCCCACGAGATGGGGAGAAAATGAAAGGAAGGTGAAAAGACTTGTGAACTGAGATAATGAAAATTTAACAAGGAAGGCAAAAGATGTACGTGTGAACAAAACGAGAAGAATTAATTCACTGATTCCCACCTGCAGGCATGTGTCCAGCCAGTTCCTGGAAAGCAGGACCTCAGAATTCCTAATTCCCTCACAAATGGGAAGTGAAATGTACTCTCTTCTTCTTTCTTTGTGCTCTTTTTTGCTGAATATGGTGTCATATGGTGCAGAGTATCTGTTTGGTCAGTTCGGGCCGGTAGCCCTAGTATTGTCCCTATTAACATTTAACATTTTTGGTGTCTCTCCAACCAGTAGAAATCTACTTCTGTTCTTAAATATAGGTCTGGTCGTTCAGAATTAATATAGGTAAAGTGGGAATAGATTTCTCATAGAGGACACTAGCCCTAAATGTCCTCAGACTAATAATTTGTAGAAAAGCAAGGATGGAGAACATCTGATTCCTCATTTGGGTTTTCCACCTCTCCTCTTCTAGATATATGACTCCTGACTTCAGTAGAAAGGGGAAGCAAAGAAGAGAGTTCTGCTCCACCATTCTGAAACCTGAGGGGTTCCCATACTCTTGACCTTGCTAAAACAAAACTTGTTGACATAGTGTGTCTGTAATTAATGTACAAATTAGATAAAACAAAAGTCTCATTAAAAAGGTGAAAGGGCCTGTCTTTAAAACAAAACAAAACAAAAAGACATGAGGCTTTGGTGAGAAGAGTGAACCAGCACCTGGCAGATCAGTCAGTGTGTCTGTAGCCACAAACTAGCAGGTGCAATATTAATAAAAGGCAGAAGAGGACCCAGAGCTCTGTGTGTCATGCCATCAATTCTCTGTATTGTGCTGGATATTGATCATAAATAAATAATCGTTCCATTCTGCTGTTGATTAAAATGTTAGTAAAAATACAAAGTTACAGGAGCAGAATCTAAAATCATACCATAGCTATGAAAAATCCATAAAAGGGGTCAAAAAATTTTTCCTCCTGCTTAGTCCTCCTTAGATTAATACAACCTTCTTTTCACATGGATTTTCAAAAGGATAACATGTCTGAAAGATGGAATTTTAAGCTTCCATCTGCAAGTGACGAATCATTTTTCTTGAGCATTTGTATTATATTGTATACACATTTGTTTTCACTTTCTGTGGTGTAAGAGCAAACATGTACAGCAAAGTTTACATAAATCATATATAAGTTTACTTATATAAAAATTTAAAGGAGGTAAAAATCACTTTCTTTCTCAGTATTGAGTCTCTGGACCAGATTTAGTGTGCACTTTATTTCCTTTTGAAACTAACAAAAAATTAGAAAGGTAAAGAAGATTTTTCTGTTGTACTGAAGTACTTTTTACTTTTTCTCTCTCAAGGTTTAGAATAACTTCTCTACAATGTAAGTTCCTACTGCCTTTATTTCAATGAGCAAAATGGGAGATTGGTCCCCTTAAAGTCTGTTCAGTGGCTTTACATGAAACTGTAGAACATTATACTGAAACCAGCTGGCTGTTATGTGAGGTGATAACATCCAGCTGAGAGGTGGCAATAAGTAGCTGGTAGGCAGCAACATCTTAAAACGACAGCCCTTTCTGAAATAACACCAGAATAGTGGCTCACACTGCTGTCTTTCAGCATGATTTATTAGCTCTCATTTAGAGATGCACCTCCATGGTTAAAAAAGTTTTGGATGAAAAATAACTTGTGCCTGCTCACTTGGCGCGTCGCACTTTCAGTGTTGTTTTTCACAACGTAAAAATTAGCTATCGCAACAACTATATTTGAAATTCCTGAGTCATTGTTCCCTCATACTGAGAATATTTCTAATTTGTTATGGCAAAAACTATTCCTAATACAGCAATTAAATACATGAACTTAAATAAAATAAGCAAAGAAAGAAATTTGTAAAGAAATTAATAAAAAAATTGCTTTTATTTTGAAATAAATAAAATATTGATAAGGAAATTAAATGGGGAAAAAAAGGTTCTTTGGATAAGTATTAATTATGTAAAGAGCCTGTGACCACAGTATCTGAGTGCTCATTTAATAAGGAAACAACAAAAAAGAAAATAATATGAATTCACACTGTATTTAATATACAAACAGAAATGAATTCATCTTGAGATGGTATGGGGGACCCCAGATCTTTTCCCAGTCAAAAATGAAAGGCATTTCTGTGTTGTTTTGACTGAGGCAAAAGAAAACAAGCAAACAAAACCCTTCTAAATCTTCCTCAAATAGAGTAAAAGGTTGATAGTTTTCTGGGGAAAAAACCCATAAATTTGAAGCTTTTTGGGTACAAGAGGGGTTGTGCCTGTTTTTCTGAAACTTTTCAAGAAAATGATATATCATCAAAACCATGAAAAATTAAAGGATGCTGCAGAATGGAATATTAGAATTTATTTCCTTTTATAAAAAATGTTTTCTCTGTATCCAGTAGTGTTAGAAAAGGGGAAAGAGATGTTGCATTGCAATGCCTTCTTGATCTCAGTTTTCTGTTCATCTCTGTATACATGTCAACATTGCAGCTACATCTCACCTCTCTAAGACTTTGAGCACTTGCCTCTGATTTCAGTACTCCTCAGCTGCTTCAGACGAAAAGACCAAAGCTGTGGCTGGAGTTTGAGGTGATGAACAGTTGCTGTGGTCTAAGCCACAAGTTGTTTTGTCACATGAGGTAGCAGAGTGTATTTCTGGTGCACGGTTACCCATTTTCTGCTTTGCCAAATGGGATAGCTGGGATTTGAGATCCACCTAGCAGCAATCAATGAATTGCAAAACAGTGACTGCAGCTTGCTGAGTGAGAGATAAAAGGAGCTTGGTTGTGAGCACAGGAAGGAAAGGGAACAGTTACAAGCAGCCTTCAAGGAAATTGAGCTTTAAAAACATGAAAACACTAAATGAACCACATAATTACCCGGGGAAAGAGGAAGCAAAAATCACAGAATAAATGGATGCAACAAAAAAGGAGCATTTTAAATTTGTTTATTTATTTATGTACATGTGGTTTTTTTAGCATTTGTGAAAGGTCTCAGTAGGACATGGAAAGAGATAAAATAAGCTGGGATTCAGCTGAAATATTAGCTGGAATTTAGAGAAAACACTAAGAGAAACATAAGATATCATTGATTGATCCTATATTCTTTTATGGCTTTATCAGATTTTTAATTTGTATATTTTACAGTAGGAGATATGACAATTTTTTTAATGTCTTTCAGGGAAAGAGGAATTCTTCTCCAGTAAGTGCTGACATCTCAGTTTATATATTTGACAATGCTGCAAAGACCAAAAAACCAAAAAAAACCCCACAAAAAATTAAATAAAAGAAAAGAAAAAATCTAATAACACACCTTTAACAGAAATCTTTAAAATCAAAGTAGGGTTGAGACAATCACGACTGACAAATTTACATGAAAGTCACCAAATTTGCATTCATTTACAGCATTTATCCCCTACTACATCCATTTAAAACTTAAAACACGTAACATTTGTTATGAACACATTCTTCTTATCCCATAATCTATTTTTGATAATAAGAGTTTCTTAAACTTCATAATACTTCAATCAGAAAATTAATTAATTGGGCTTTTGTAATGTATATCATCCTTAATTCAAAGCTTTATTTCTTGAACAACACACTGAATTTACTCTAGAAGATATTATTTGTATGTGTTGAAGATACTCTACCATACAGAATAATTTTAATATGAATTTAATAAAAACTTCACCATTGTGTTGGGGGGTTTTTGTACTTGAAGCAGTGATGTGAATTATGAAGTAAAAGACATTAACAACAGTGAAATCATAATGGTAAAACTGTGGGTCTTTTTCTCTGGAAAAAAAAGTCTCTATGATTGTCATTCTCACAGTTCTTTGAGCAAATCTATAAAGCAGGGGGCAGAAATTCTGCTATGACAAAATGTATGTTCTACAAAAATTGCAATTAATTCTATGTCATGGTTGATCAAATGCATTAATTAACATAACCAACCCCCCAAATTGAGGGAAAACTCACATCAGCATAGAAGACATAAGGCAAAATTCCTCTTTCTAATTTTTCTGAATCAGATTGAGATTATTCAGCATTAAATACAGTGTTAAAAAAATCCAAACTAGAAACATATTATCTTTGCTAATAAGGAAAATAAGAAATTTAGATCGTGTAAATAGGAAAAAGGAAGCCTTTATGAGAATGATTTTCGAACTATCTCAGAAATCAGTCCACATTAAGTCCACTCAGATCTGGTCACTTCTCTATAAACATGATTTCTACAGGGAATAAAAAAGAGAAAAGAAAATTTAGAGCATTATTATACTCATGTGACTGCATGAATGGTATTCACATCTCATGAACAAGCATGAACATTTTCAGTCGTAGAATTTGCCTAAGTGTCATCGTAGTTAGCGGAGATTTAATTTGTGTAACAAATTAGTTCTGAAGACTTGATTGTGTCCTCTCAACATAGGCATGCAGTGCTATTTTAGGGTGACCTGTGACATCCTATCCAGTGTCCAGCTGATGCACTGGGACTTAAGCCTTCTGTATATTTTATGTCAGCTCTGACAGCTATTATGACAGATCAAATCTATGACAGCCTAGGGTAGTCAAATACCACTAGACAATTCATTTTATCTGGAGGTCCCTGTTGTCTTGATCCAAATATCACTCCAAGATTTCAGGTTTCAAGAGAAATCCTAAAAATTAGGACCATATTGACAGATAATATGGCAACATGCCTCAAATGTATATGTCTCTTATAGATATGCCACCTCCGAGCCGTGGGGAGGGAGTGGGCATACACCTTTTAAGTATGTTACTTAAAATTATAGATAAACATTTTAAAAAAACGCTGCATAAAAAAGAAGCCCACTTATTATGTTTTCACTGATTTACCCTTCTGAAAACATTTGTAGCAGATTTACAAATTTCTCATAGATGTACAAACAAAGCTGTAACCCTACACACACATATGTACTTTATTCTCCCGTGCTTCCTCACCTCCTACTGACATTCACAACAGAATAACAGCCTATTAATAAAACCAAAGACTAGTAGAAGTCAGCAACTAAATTCTTATTTCTCAGTATTTTTGCAATCAGTAATATGTTTAACTTACTCCCTAGTACCTATTGGGAAAGCAATCCAATGGTTGAAATACTCTTTTTTCCTCAGCTGTTAAAATTACAACATGTTTCATAGATCCCTTTGGAAAACAGGATTCTAGCTGATATCTAGAAAAGATACCCCAATAATTAAATTATGAAATTGTCCACCATTAAGTGTGTTCAGCTAATGATGACAGCGAGGATGTCATTTTAAGTGCTGCTGGGTGGCAAACACTACAAGACATTTGTCTACAAGTAAGGTCTGGGAGGCAAATCATACTTGGGCAGATGAACAATACAGGGAGAAAAATGTGAAAATGTCTCTAAAGGGCAAGGCAAACTCACACTCTGCTGTTAGAAATGTTCTTTATGCCACGTTTGCAAACAGCTATCGAATTATTAGGAACTGGGGAAACCTTTGAAATAACATAAAAGGAACAGGTGAGTTCCATCTAAAGAAAATAAAATTCAAATATAAAATAAAGTTTATAACCAAGTTTTAAACTTAAGACTGAGGAAAATCCAACAGGTGTACAAAGGTGAGGTAATAAAATCTCTGCAGTATTACAAACTCTGACAGAAGTCAATAACATTGAGGAAGGTAATAGCAATATGAGCAATCTCTATAAATAAGACTCTATTGAAACAAAGCACATAAAAAAATTGATAACCAGAACAGCACCAAATATATAAGTGATTCTATGTGAATTACAGAAATGTAAAGAATATGGTAGCCAAGATCAAAGTCCCAACTTTAAATAAGAGTATTGTAATACTAGGGATTGAAGAATATGATGGAAGCCAGGTAACCAGAACAGTACTGTACCTTGGACATTAGCAGACAATTTACATTAGGGACAGCAGAAACTGTATGTGTGGAAAAGTGGCACTGTATGTTAAAAGAAAGATTAGATTAAAATATGGAAATACACAGAGCAAAATAAGCACTGACAAGGAACATAAAATTTATTTGTAGAAAAATCCTGTGCCCAAATAGCATAGTATTAACAATAAGGCTGTACTATCAACATATTGGAACACTTAGATATGAAACACTGGGGAAAAATATTTTTGTAGGTATAAGTAATGATTATTATAGCTATTAAATTTTCTTAACAAAGTCAAATAACATATGCCTTTTTGTTATCAGATTACTTTCTCCACATAGAATTCAGGAAGCTTTCTGGAAAGACTCTCTAAAAAGTCACTATGGTATTTCATAGTAACAAAAGGAAGTTGCACAGACGGATTAATTACTACACAAAAAAAAGGGCAACAGAGGACTAGTTATATCACCTAGTCTGCTGGATTCAAGTTTAGGAGAATAAACAATGAAATTTCAGAGTCGTTTTCTCTAAGACTTCTGCTGGTCAATGTATTCAGTTGATGAATAGTTAGGTGATAAAACTTACTGATAATGTATGATTACTGAGAGAGTTGCAGAAGGATCTTGCACTTCTAAGTGTCCGCTAAATATAATGGCAGACAAAATTTGATGCTGAGGTGAGAAAAGTACACATGAAGAACACCAGAAATTTCATGTCTACAATTATTTGAAGTTATTTCATATCACTTTATTAAAAAAAACCCCAAAACAACAAACCCTCAACCCAAAACATATCAGCTTGAAGCTGAGCAATGATTAAAAATACAATTAGAATAATTAGGAAAGGAACAAAACAGAAGTCATAATCACCTCACTGCATAAGTCTAAGTGGATTCACATTTTGTCTACCAATTACAATAAAGACTTTCCTAATTGACAGACAGCCTGTTAAACCAATTACGCTTCTCTCAATTTCACATATTTAAACCACGTGGAAAGCTGGGATTTTGGGAGAGGCTTTTTCCGTTCCAGCTCAGTGCCGGGACGGGACGGAGGGGGTGCCCTCAGAGCCCAGGGCCCCGGGCCGGGCCGGGCCGGGCTGGGCCGGGCGCCCCTGCTCCCTCCTGCCCCCCCACTCCCAACGCCGCAGCACGGACCCTGGGTCGCTGGGAGGGGGAACTATGGAGCCGTCCGACGCAGTTTTCTTAAGAAGCCGGCAGGAGCTTCCAGCCAACAGCCAGCACACTTCACGCCGAACTGAAGCGAATACCGTGCAGTTAGCGGCACAGGGAGAGCAGGAGGCTCTCCTCACCGTGGACTCTGAACGGTAACAGCAACTTCAGAGGCAGAGAGAGAAAGAGAATGTTGATCACATGGGACGAAGCTCCAGAGCCTCTAAAGATGGCTTTGGAAGAAGACGGAGGGTGGTGCCGCGCCTCCCGCGCGCAGCTTAAAATGCTTCTTGCAATGCCGTGGTAAAGACTGTACCACCATAACTGTCTCTTTAATCCATTTAAAGTACATGGGGGGATGGACAGTTCACATATAGCTTGCGAAAGTTGAAAAAAGTGCTTATGCCAGTTTCTTTAAAAGCTGAAAGAAAGAGAGTTTTTTAAAGACTGGGGGCCAAAAAAAACCTTTGTGTTCAAGCCAAAATAACTCATCCTTAAAAAATTAATAACCCCATGCAATGGTCCATGTCTTGCAGTGTAACAAAACTGTGAGTTTTCATGGAAGAGATGTGTTACACCACAGCAGTTTTTTGTCGTTTTTTTCCTCTTCTTTTAAGTCCGTTAATAAACTTCTTTTAGTCTGTAAGCTTTGTGCCTGCTTTGCTTTCTCCTAATTTTTACCTCACACAAAAGAAATCAGTAAGTAATCCATATTTCAAACTGAAACCACTACACTGCCTCAAAAAAAAAAAAAGGATACAGAAGAACAAAAATAATGCAGGGACAAAACACAAGAAGTTCATATTTACGGAAGAGCTTACATGTGAAGAAGGTTGAATAAACTAGGATTCTCCAATAAGGAAAAAAAGAAGACAGATGGGATTATTACATGTATCTGTTAAAAAAAATGAAAGCCCTAGAGACTAAAGATGTGTTGTTTTAAAAGTAAGACAAAAAAATCTTTGAACTTTTACGTTAAAATAACCCACCAAGCAATGAGAAAAAGAAAAGTTTTGATTTGTTTCCTTTTTAAGAAAGGGACTTTATATCCACTTTTCATGCCTTCAGGACACCGACAGACTTTGTAACCTCTTTCCCTGTCTAGAATTTTGGCAGTCTGTACTCCAGATCAGCTCCAGTATGGTGCCACTGTAACCTTAGGTCAGACTGCTGGGAAAAGAGCTGCGTGAGAAGCATTAATTGCATTCCCCCATCCTTCATTTCAGAATTGGATTTAAGTTCACAGCCTTGCCCTTGCCTAATCTATATTGCAGGTGTACCTATGCTTGGCTGCATGTCTTGCTGACGCTGAACTGCTAACTTGATTGGCTACCTTAATTATTGCCCTGCTTTAACCAAGTTTGGGCTTGCTCATCAGTCTGGGCTTGTTGAAACTGGTTGTTGCTGACTTTTCTGAGCAGCCTGTTCAGGATTTCCAGGATAAGCCCCTTCATCGGGCCACCATCTCTGCTTGCCTTGCTGTCCCCCTCAGCTCTTCACCCACACACAGAAAAATTATGTCACAGGACACCGTGGAGGGGAGAAAAAGACCTGTGCCCCATTCCTCTGCTTATGACAGAGGATTAACTTTTATCCTACTTCGTATAAACATTGGAATGCTTTCTGTAGAGGGTTAGGGCCAAACCATTGTAATGGTCAGGGTCTACAAACCCTTGCCTAATTAGTAAATACTCTTTATTTATGGTTTCTGTTGATATATTTGGTTCTGGTAAAAGATGATTAGTTGATCTATCTATCTATCTACATATATATACACATATACATACATAAGTACAAATACAATACCAATTGTGGTTATTCTAAAGTGCAGTATTTCTTGATGTTATTTAGTGAAGTTCTAAAACTTTAATGCTTTTTGCCATATGGTTTCACCCAGACTCTTCGATGTTCTAATGCAGTTTAATAAAACAGACTCTTGTTCTGACCAGGAAGACAACCATAAACTATTTTTAAATGGGTCTTCAGGGACAAAGAACTAGTGAAAAAAGAGAAGAAAAACCCCAACAGATAAAAGTACTATAAGTGATCATTTTGTTGGGGAAAACTGGTTGGGGTTTTTTGAGCAAAACTGTGAATTCTGGGGACAAAAGCAAAAAGTTAGGGAAAAACACACATACACTTTGGCAACTGTAATCACAAGTTTGTTAACAGGGAATTCATATACTGTGATATTCAACGTCTTATACAGATTTGAACTCAATTGCATTGGATCTTATCTGAAATCCTTAAATTATACATTATAGGACATTCTGGAGAAAATTTCTGTCTTTCAACAAGTAGACGTTTACATATGAAAACCTTTTTTTCTGAAATTGTTGCAATGCAAAAATTATTTTTAAATGTTTCAATTTTTCTAATTCAATCTTTTCCAAAACAAGCAAACCAGCACTTCTCAAATGAATTTTTTTGACTAGTTGTAGGGTGTTATTAAAAAAATAAGTAATATTGACCCTTAAAGTATAAATAACTAAATATATAAATTTGAGATCAAGCAATAAACATTATAATCACACAGAATAATCACACAGTTCTGCACTCGCCATTAAAAATATTTCCCAACATATGATTTTTAATGACAGCAATAGTTAAAGGGCAAGCTTTACATCACTTCTAAATTAAGTTTTTTGAAAAACACAAATGACAGCAAATCTTATATTCTGTATGTAGCAGTAGTCCTTGTATTTTAAAAAATGCCTGTTCATTAATTTTTAAACAAATATCTGTCCAGAAGACTGGACTAACATAGCATAATAACAATATCTCTGCGGAAAGCATGGCTTAGTAACCCTTTGCAAAAGATGAAATTTTCTCATGTAAAGTGTTTCCATGGGAGAGAGTGGTTGAGTTGTTTAAAAAAAATTCTACCTACATGTTTTAACTTAAAATGACTGTTTCACATTACTGCCGATAGACTAACACAGAGGTTAATATTGAGAACTGCCTGTGTACACGGCCTTCATTAACACCATATAATTATACTGAGATTTCTTGAGCTTGACTTGTCAGATAAGATCTTATCTAGATGAATGGTTTTTCTTGCTTTGAATGCTTGAATGAATCTGAGAGTCATTCGGCACTTGGCAGCCTACATTATAACATGTTATCAGCCAAATAGTGCAAAGAAAAAATTAATTATTTCAAAGAAGAAATACATGATGGAAATATTTTAAAATGTAACAATAGCTGTGTTGGCTCTAAGGAGAGAAAAAAAATTACAAAGCAGAGACAAGTCCAGTGAAGAAGAACATCTTTCTTCAGAAACTTGCAAAAAGGTTACCTATCAGTGAACACAGCTGTCAACTATCAATCCCCTGCTGAAACATTATTTGGAGAAAGAAAGTTAAAGCAATTCATGAAATGTTTCATTGTCCTCATCCCCATAAATTAATGCAAGCACTTTTGCTATTATTGTCATTGTCTTCGGGGTGTTTCTTGACATACTTTCTTTCAAGGGTAGTCAGAAGACAAATTGCATATTGAGATAAAATGCTGGAATGGTTTGGGGTTTTTTTCCTATTTCCCTTTAATTTCATCCTCATTATGTGGCTATGTAATTCACTTGGTTACCTGATTTTGGGCAGTCTTAGCACAGAACAGAAATGCAGTTGCTGTTTTTTAAGAAAACTTGAAAACTTACAGAAGTTTGGTCAGTGTTTATAGAAGAATTATATTTAAATTTAGTTCAGCAATAGTGGGATAAGTGGCTGCCCTAATGTATAAAGACATATAACAGAAATTTGAAGGATTCATGTGCTGATTTGCTGTAGGCACCTTTTAAAAATATTACATTGCCTACTCTTTATATTCTCCTGAATATAAACCACATAAAACATAGTATTTGTTAGGGTTTTTTTTGGTAACTGTACTTATCTCAGGGAATCATGGACTCACAGAATAGACGGAGTTGGAAGGGACCTCTGGAGATCATCTGGTCCAGCTCCACTACTGAAGCAGGTTCACCCAGAGTAAGTTGCACAGGATTGCAGCCACATTGGTTTTGAACATTTCCAGAGAAGACTACTTATTACATATGCAGTCACATCTCTCCACATTTTTATACCAATGTAGCTTATGATTTTTCTCTGCTTGACATTAATGCAGATTAAAATATAATGTTAATTAAAAACACAATAATTCCTCCTAAATAGCTCTATCTGACCACTCTGATTACCTCTAAAACAAGAAAATAAGATGATCCATAACTTTTCTTTGTCTTTGAGTACAGACGATGTGGTCTCTGAATCTAAATTTTAAAGAACATGCATACTACAGTGAACAGCCAGATTTCTTCCAGGATTGTGATCCACTTCTAACTACTGGGATCCTGTATGTGGTTTGCGACCCCTAAGTTTGGAGTCTGTGGGCTAGACAAAATCAGAGCAGACTGTTCTGAGAAAAAAAAAAAAAAAACAAAAAAAACCCAAAAAACCAAAACCGCACAAAAAAACATGCAAACCACACAAAACCACAGCAAAAAATAACCCCCCAAAACCCCCAAAACCATGAAAAAACCCCCAAACAACAAAACCACAACAATTATATGCATTTCCACAATGAATTGATGGGGAGCAATTCTATGCTGACAGACATTGCTTCTTTAGATGCCAGGATCACAGCAAGCTAAAATAAATAATTCTACCATCTGATATTGGTGCTTGTTTTAAGTCTTTAGAAACAGTTAAAGCAGACAATTTTAAAGTATGGAAAACCTCAATTTTCCCATTTATTCCATGTACAAAGAATGTAATGAAATATCTTTCTCCATATCCTCTCTCAGTATTCACTGACTATTATCTTTTTAGGACACGGACTAAGTTAAATCCTGTCTTACAGAGGAGTCTAGCTCAAAAAGAGAAAAAAACATCTTTTGAGAATTCTAAGTGCTACAACAATGTAAATAATGCAAACATTTTATGGCATTAAAGCCTCAAATAATGAAAAGATATATTTTCAGTGCTAGCATGCTGTAATATGTGTCCAATAAAGACCTACCCATATAATACTCTTATCTTCAAACTTACAACTGCAGTAAAAATAATCACAAATGCAATTTGATAATCTGCCATCGTACCATCATTTTGAAATTGAAAATAACGTAAATGTTTCCTACCATTATTATTTAGCCCCAAGGTTAATTGCTTATGAATGACAGACTAAGCCTCTAGACTTTATCCTCTTGAGAAGATACTAATGCCCTTTTGTCCTTTAATGTAATGCTGTGTTTCTTTTGGTTTTAAAGAAACAAATATTACAGCAAAATATAATCTATTGATTTATGTGCCCCTTAAAGTTGTGTTAATAATCACAACTGTGGAAATCCTCAATCCCGTGGAAAGTTAGATTAATTATCAAAGAAAAACAGTGAAGATATTCATTGAACCTTCTCTCTCTGTTTCCATACCCACAAAAAGCAATGTCTGTCCACTATAATTGTTTTTCTACCTCTCTTTTAATTTCTTCAGATCTTTCAACCTAGATCAAATTACAAGACTCAAGTATTTTCCTCATTTTTCAGGCATTTTCCAGAGTGACTTTAAAATATTGTTGAAAATTTTTTCTCTCCTTATAAAGTGCGCTTACACTACAGCAAGTGAGCTAGATTATATACCAAACTGTTGGAGGAGGTGACAGATATTTTTGAATCTTAAACTGCATTTCGTACTAATGCAGTGTGAGACTCGTAACAGAATCACGGACCTATAGCAAAGCCACAGTAAGCAATTACCATTTTCCATTATGCACCTGATAAATACTATTTTTATACTCTTATCAATATTGCTTTCAAGTCATTGCTGTCCCTTGTTTTCACTGATTGCTGTGTTAGCAGACTGGCGACGGGCAGTGAAGGACTGCAGCCAGCATTGGCAACCAGCAAAGATCTTTGTAGAGGGATAATATCCAATGCGGGGATAAACTAGAATAAAATGCTTGAAACAGGACCTTGCACCAGCAAATAGATTATTTTCCTACACTATAATCCACTTGGGGCATTTAATAAGATTATTTCTGTATTATATCTAGATTAGCTAAATCTGGATAGCTAGGTTTTTGAAGATTTGGACAACTTCCAGGCATTAAATGCAAATTTCTCTAATTTCTCAATATGATAAAAAGTCTATTCAGTTTGGGAATCTACTCTCTAAACACACTTTTTGATGCATGGTTAAGACAGTTTTATGATTCAGTAACACTGAAACAGGCAAATTAATAAGACCTTTAGAGATTTGTTAATCAAACTTCTGAATTGTGGATAGTTAATAGTCCTTAGCAATACTTGACATTTAAAGTATATAACACTTTACAAACATCGAATAATTACAGTCTCAGCTTCTTCAGGTGCTAGGAAAATCATTTTAGCATTAATGTACAGACAAGGAAACTGAGGCAAAGGCAACTTGGCAGTTTTGGAACATCCTGCTGATTGCAAAGAGATAATATCACTATCCACACCACACTGATCTGGGAATTTACAAAAAATGCTAAGGAAACATTGGGCAAGGTGATACTATTATACTATTTTTCACAGTATGCAATGTAATGGTGTAATATCTGTTATTGAAATGTCTGTATATTCATTGAAAGAATGAATTGCTCAACAATAATTTCTGCTACCAGTGAAGACGTACAGGCTCAAAGGGAAATCCCATTCATCTGCTTTGGATGGGAAGGTAAAGAGGGATTTTGGAGTATACATTGTAAAACTGGAAAGTCAATATTAAACAAGCAGGTGAAAATAAGAACAGTAGGAATTTTGTATAAATGGTAAAGAACTAACAGCTCTGGTAGTCTATGTCATTGCTAGGGCAAGCTTTTTTGGTTCTTTCTGTTATTTGTGGTTTTTTAGGAGTCTTTTGAAAAGAGAAAATAATGTGTACACATTATTGGCTAAAGCCACCATTTAGAGAACTATTACAGTAAAGTTCTTTGTACATATTAATAACTCCACTGATATTGACTAGATCATTCACGTAAGCAATGGTAATCTAAGTATGTAAATTTCCAGGACTAGTGTGTGGGTTTATGATGTCCTGAAGTTTATAAGAAAAATATTCTGTTGGTTGCATCAGGTTTTTTTGGTTTGGTTTGGTTTGGTTTGGGTTTTTTTAATTTTTATTTTCTTAGGGTTCCATTATCTTGCTTTAGATGCAAATTATTGTACTGGAAAGAAATTTCCAAGAATTAATTATGGAATTACAACAAACAGGATTTTAATATAATTAATTTTTGCAATGAACTTATCCTGGAAAACTCAATCTGATTGAGCTGATAAGACAAAATAATAAAACTGAAGTATTGTGAAGTCAGCTAAAGAAACATTATTCACATAATAAAAATTAACTTCAGTTATAATTCAGAATCAAATATAAAATTTGCTTTATATTGAACTGTATCTATTTTAACAGCTACTGAATAGAACTTCAGATTTTATTTTGCAATTTTTAATACATTTTGAGATTTTTGTATATAAACTAGTTACTTCTTGAAAAGCCAGATGCATTCAAAATGAGAGACAATATACTCTCTGAAATCGCAAAAAGCTCACCTGTTTAGGAGGTCCTATCCTTTAGGATAATTCATACTCCACTTTCTTGAAGACCAGTTTCCAAGAGGTTTCCCATAACTAAACAGGATTTAATCTCCCAAGATAAAATTAAATTCTTCATAAACTTAATCAGATAAGACCAATAAATTTTCCTGCTAGGACAGACAGAGATTTACGTTTTTTTGGTAGAAATTACCTAAAAAAACCCAAATCTCATCACTTTTACATAGTGTTGAAAATTTTGCTTTGATTATTCTTACACACTTTGGCTTATTTGGGTGAACTATTCACAGTAAACAATTTACAGAGTGAATTTCAGTTTGATTTTTCACTCATTTATTCAGTATTTTTTTCCCTTATTCTGGAAATACTTGTCAAACTACCTTTTATTACATTGCTGCACAGCTTATTTAAAAAGCAACCTGGTAGGTCAAATTCATAGAATTATCATAACTGTTGGAAAAACCTCCAAGAACATTAATTCCAACCTTTGACCAAACACCACCAAGTCAACGAAAACACAGCACTAAGTACCACACCCAGTCATTTCTTTAGCACTTCCAGGAATGGTGACTCCACCACCACTATGGGCAGTCCATTTGAATACCTGACCACTCTTTCAGTGGAGACATTATTCTTCATGTCCAACCTGAGATTGTCCTGGTGCAGCTTGAGGATGTTTTCTCGTGTCCTGTTGCTGGTTGCCTGTGAGAAGAAGTCAACACCCACCTGGCTACAACCTCTTTTTGGGTAGCTGTAGAAAGTGAGATCTCCCCTGAGCCTCCTGTTCGCCAGGCAAAACAACTCCAGCTCCCTCAGCTACTCCTTACAGGACTTTTAAGACCTTTCTTTGGACACACTCCAGCACCTCAATGTCTGTCTTGTAGTGAAGTTTCCAGCAGACACGTGGCAATTTAAGGTCTCTCACAAGAAAAAGAGCAAGTGATCGTGAAACATTAGCCAGCTGCTTATAGAATACTTCATCCACTTTCTGTGAAAGTATTGTAGTTGGCCTGTTTTCTTTGGATATGCCTTAATTTTTATCTCATAATTAAATATTCATGCCTCACAGTGTGTGATATCAGTACGATACTGATTCTGATTTTGGAGACGAAATTGAGAAATGTTAGAACAAGATGAGAGAACAAAGGAGTTTGCAAAACAACTCTGGGAATAAACAGAAAAATAAAAGTTTTACAACATTGTCTTGACATTCAAAGAACATCTTTAGATGCATTAAAAAATTCTTGACACGCTTCTTGAATATTGTTTGTTTGTTTTATTTTGCAGCATGCACAGCCTGAAGTTATCTGTGTGATGACAACATAATTCAGGTTGGTAAGTAAATATTAAAGACAGACATTGATCAAATGAACATGGAATCTTGAATTATGTCAGCAAAATAAGTGAAGGATAAATAATTAGCTCAGTTGGTTAGAGCAGGGTGCTAATAATGCCAAGGTCATGGGTTCAATCTTATGGGCCATTCACTTAAGTGCTGGACTTCATGAACCTTGTGGGTCCCTTCCAACTCAGAATATTCTGTGATTCTGTGAATTAATACAATTCGGAATTAAATACTGATGCTTGATTCATACTTCTTGAGAAACAGCATGTCTCTAATATTGACCAGAAATTGCCTAATAACATAGATATCCATTTGTTTGATAATGAAAAATCAACTGTAACAGATGTATATTCAGTACTGAAAAAGATTGTCTGGGTTGTCTAAAACTTATGTCTGATTAAAAAAAACCCACCTATATAAATTATGTAAATTATATTAAATAACTAATAAAGTAAAATGAAAATAACATATTCTGTGGCATGATCCAAAATGAAATGGGGTCCTTTTATTTTTACTTTGTGCTTGGCCATCTTTTACTCAATATCTCTCATTAGTTTCCCTCTTCTTTGTGTGAAGGGGAAGAGGGCAGAAAAACAGTTAGGGAAACAGTATATCCTTTCTGGTCATTTAAAGGGTTAAGAAAATTATGGTAAAATGTTACTTATTTGTAACTCTGGGCAAAAAAAAATGAGCATGAAGAAACAGAGAGAATACTCCATCTTATATTTTTGAGGGAAAGTCCAGGGTAATACAAATGACTTGCTGAGCACCTGTTTGGGGTGAGCAAAACAGCATAAACATATTGACAGAGGAAAAGCTCAGAAGATGTATTTTGACTGTATAGTACAAACTCCTGAATGGAGTTCAAGGCTGCAATACTTGTTTTTATTTTCATCCTTCCTTTAACATATAAAATTTTCAGAGATTTTTGCTATTTTACACAGAGTTTTATGTTAAGATCATTTCCTTATGGATGAAAATGAACTGAAAGAAAAACATACAAATGCAGCAAAATTGTGCTCTCGTGGGTTCAGTTTTACTTATCCTTTTCTTTCCACTCTTTATTTTGTTCACTCCTCCTTTGTTCACCATGTGTAAGAGCAAATTTTACAGTCTAACTCTTCTAGGTTGCATAGTATGCTAGTTATCAAAAAATTTTAAAAACCCTAATATTTGCTTTATTGCTCTATCTAGTGAAAAACAAATTTCTAGATCCAGGAAAAGAATTACTAAAAACCAGTTTCCTCATTCAACCAGTCCATTTATTATTTTCTGCAGAGAATTTCATGTAATAATTTTCTATTATATAACACCTGTAAAAATAATTTTTTGTTATTTAATAAAACGACATTTTACCTGATTGTTTTACAGCTGGCTGGATGTTGGGATATACTTAAAGAACAGGACCCCACATATCTCCATAGTGCTCTGGAGATATACTCCATAACTCCCACATCTGCTCATAATTCCAAACCAGAATTACAACCTAAATCCAGAAACTTCTGATTTTATTTCATGAATCAGTGAGAAAACATGATGCCCTGGTTTCAGCTAGGGTAGAGTAATTTCTTCTCAGTAGCTATTACAGTGCTGTATTTTGGATTCAGAATGAAAATGGTGTTGAAAACATGCTGACGTTTTGGCTGTTTGTTGTCATGTTTATCCTAAGTCAAGGACTTTTTTCTTTGTCCCATGCTCTGCCAGTGAGGAGGGATGCAAAAGAAACTCTGAGGGAGCACAGCTGGGACAGGTGACCTGAACTGACCAAAGGGATTTCCACACCTAAGAATGTCCTGCCCAGTATATAAACTGGGGGGAGTTACCCAGAAGGGAAGATGGTCCGGGTTCAGGAAGGGGCGTTTGACATCGGTCAATGGGTGCTGAGCAAGCTTATTGTACATCAGTCCTTTTTCCACTATTATTAGTATTAATTATTATTATTATTATTATTAATCATCATTACTGTATTTTAATTTCTCTTCAATTATTAACCTGTTCTTGTCTCAATCTACAAGCTTTACTTTGATTTTTCTCCCCATTCCACCGGTGAGAAGAGCGGTTTGAGGGAGCGGCTGAGTGGTGCTTAATTTCCAGCTGGGCTTAAACCACAACACATGGTTTAGCTATCACTATATCTAACTCTATAATGGCACTCACTTCAAAATGTCCCTGCTTCTCATAAGTTTACAAATGCTTTATGAATGTGTCTAGCTCCTACAAGGCTGAATGACTGGCATAGGGATGGCCAGTATGATCTTTCATATTTATCAAGTTCTTCAAAACAGGAGGGAGGTATTGAACAATTACCATGGTTACAAGTTCAAATATTACCACCGAAAACAATAATTCAAGCTAAAAATTTAATTATTCCTGAATTATTAATAAATACCTATGCAGCATGCAGGCTAATAACAACAACAACAACAACAACAACAACAACAACATTGAAATCTAAGCTCTTATTTTAAATGTCCTGAAATCCCACATGCCCCGTGAGGAAGGCAGAAGAACCAAATTCTCAATTAGAAAAGGCTTAAAAATAGATTGAAAGTTGACATTAAAGTTGAAAATGTCATGAGTTATCATGCATTCCCCTGCTCTACTTCTTGAAAAACAAAAATTAAATCAAGCAATCCCCCTACTGCTCCAACACCACAAAAATAAAAGCCACCCCAAAGCCCAAAATTTACTGCTACTAGTCTCCTTAATTTTCTTCAAGCAATATAAAAACATCCTGAATTTCATAAAACAACAAACAGTATAAAAATTAAAAAGGCATTTTCATATTAACATTTGCAGGAAATAAATTACTCTGCTCTTATACTGATATTTACATGAAGCATAATTAATACTTTCAGAGAACTAGCAATGAGTCTTATGGAAACTTGGTTCATAACCGTATTAATGTATTTAATTGGGTGCTTCATTGTTAAAATGAAGAAGCATTAATTAGACATGAGAGATCTGACACTGGACAAGAGATGTGTTTGGATTCCCAGAAGAGCTTATGAGACTTTTGGTGTCAGAAAAGTGAAGTAGAGCTTACCATGGAGTATGCAGAAAATTAAGAATTACTAGATGGTTTTACGCAAAAGCTAGGACGCCATTTCTCAGCAGCATAGACAAGATGCAGGCAACGAGACACGCAGAATTAGGCCTTGGCCAAATTAACTTTATTTTAAAAATTTTATTTGACTAATTACATCAGATACCTGTGACAATTAAACTCTGATTTTAATTTTTATTTTTTTAATTGTTATTATAACTGTTAAAAGATGGAAATCCTAAGAGGCTTGGATTATACAGGGCACTGAGACACCAGAATGAACTAGCTGTGGAATTTGTAACCTGGAGTTATGGAACCAGTCCACTGCAAAAAAGATGCAAAAGACTGGAACTAAAGTAGTCAACAGATTATGTTAAGAAGACAGCAAGAATTAAGTTCTGCTCTAGAGGAAATTTTCCTCTCACCTATCACGAACACTCAGGTAACCTGAGCATTTCATTATTCTAGGACTAGCTGGAGATGCTTCCTTCTAATATGCAGTAGTGATGCCTTATCAGGCCTCCTAGACACAGAGACTAGACAGAGTAAAGGAACAAAAGTAGGTATTTATTTGAAGGGCCTTCAAGGTACACCCTGGGGAGCCAGAGGCTATTGCTAAGATGGACCCCAAGATGGACAACAGGTCACGAGTTCTTCACACTTTTATAGGTTTGGTTCATTTGCATATCAGGGTCAATTCTCCAATTAAAGTCCCAGTTAAATGATGTAATTCCCCTTAGCTACCCCCCCTTCAGAGACTCCTTGGTTTACACCCCTTGGGCTCAGGATGGTCCAGGTGTCCTTGAAGAGCAGTCCGGAGAGGCTTTGTTGTGTCTAACTAGCATGAGACAGCAGAAAGTTACAGGCTACAAGAAGCTTCAAAGTTGCACATTAAGCACTACAGAATTTTAAAAAATAAAAAAGTTAAAACTTAAGGCATCAGTAGACAAGTGATTAAAGCACTCAGTGATGATGGGTACATGCAAATTAAGTATTTAATAGGATAAACAGATGGATGGTAACTATCTTCAGTGGCTGTTCATGAGCACACTTGCACATAGTATGTGACAATGTCTTGTCAAAGCCATGTGTTATTAAACAAACTTGAACATTTTTCAAAGGTTTAGCACAGATCAATCCATATAAAATCACAAACTATCTGGTGAGCTAGGTGGCCCCTTTAGAAAGAGCAGAAGTAGAGAAAGGTCTCAGATCACAAAGATGAATGAAAGGGATTGGAAATGGAAAGCCTCCTTCACAAATCAGTAGGTGCTTGGTAGAATTCCTTTAAAAACAGCTCTGAAGTTTCAGACACGGTAAAATGGAAACGGATTAACATTTTTGGACCATGTACATATTATTTTTTTAGACTATATTATTAATTTGATGCTTTAATCAGAATATATAATGAACACCTAGAAATCATAGATGCTATTTTTTTCAGAATGATTTGTTTTGGTGGCATACTCTGCCATGAGTAACCTTTCCCTCACCCCAATAAAACCAGTCAATATTTTCCTTAAACTGTGTATTTGAGATCAACAAGAGCTCACTCACAGTAAGCGGTTTAGAATTATATTTCTGAATAGTCTGCTGTTAGCCTCCATTATGTCAAGTTTGAGGGTATTCAAAAAATAGAGAGAAAGAGAGATAAGAGAAACAATATATTTCATTAATTTTGAATCTTCTTATGTTGTTTACATATTCTGATAGTGCAGGATGATTCCTGCAGTATGTGCAGGAATCAGTTGTGGATACATCTAGCAGCAAAAGCTCCTGGTCATCAGTTTCCATATCAATCCTATAGCATCTTGAAGACATTAACTGGAAGAAATTTGAGGGGGTATATTTTGACACAAATCTGAAAGCATTAGTGCTTTTATACTTTTGCTTCAGGAATTACCTTTGTGGGCAGCACTTCACTGCTACAGCAAACAGTTCCAAAAGATACTACTACTTTTCTGCTCCAAGTTAACACAGAAACAGTAAAGCATGAGACAGCTGTAGCTTTATCCAGGGATGTATGAATTAGTATTGATATATGGAATATTTTCTTCCCTTGAAGAACAGAGAAACTGAAGAATAGATTCTGATTATTGGCTTCACTTTGATGTTTAGCTCTGCTTTTGGATCTACAGAGATACACCCTATACGTGGACATGCGTTAATTACCAAGTCCTGCTCTCAATGTGAGTTTTCTCTGTCCTAATAAATTGAGAAGAATGTATCTATCCTGTGTGTTCTGAGAATATTTTGCCAAGATTTTTCCTTATGGTTCAGTATTTCAACTTATAAATGCTGAAAAACAGTTATTCTCAGTACGACTGTTGAAAGAATCGTAAGAAAATTTATATATAATATTTTCATAAGTTCCTGACCTCCAATTGGATGCTAAAATTTACCAGTGAACCTAAATGTATTTCTTTTAAAGTTCTGACTTCGTGTATACATATAATTTTCTAAAAAATAATGTTATTGGAATGCTACCTCTGAACTGTAAATAAATCTGAATATTTTTTACAATACAAATTTTTTCCTGATCTGATTCCATAGACTATCTGAATAGGCTAATCCTACTCCTCTCAAGAAGAAAAATATTTTATTTTGTAGATTTTTGTCCACCCAGCCTGGGACTATAAGTTGCTATACTGGGATAATTAGAAGGGGGATTGAGTCAGTAGGAAAAGGCCAAGGTATGTTTTCAGCTGGAATTGCTATCAAAGAAATGGTGCTGTGAGGCTGTACCTGAAGTTTTTAATGTTAATTATTTATTTAGAATAATATTCTTAGAAAATAATCTAATGGAGTGCAAGCAGTTCTGTAGTGCATTTCCAAATATAGTTTTGACTTCTTTTAAAGGGAGAGGGTATGAGAGGTCTAATCTGAATCAAATGGTTAGCCTTCTTATAGAAAATATCAGTTGACTGGACCATAATAGCTCTTTTCAATCTATATTCAATTATCTGTTAAAACCAGCTTGTACGTGGCCTGTCTAGCACAGTATTATGGTGATCACAGACCTAAAATTACTACTCTAAATGGGCCTCTTACAAGACAATATACATGGTTATCTCCTTTCCAAAAAATAAATAGGTGGTAGAGCCATCCCACAGCAAGATCTGCTGATGGTTGCAGGCAACAAATTATAATTCTTATATGAATTATTCTGTTCCTTGTTGGTTTTGTAACCTAGCTACAATTACCTGAAATGGCATACACAAGTCAGAAAAATTTACTCAGATAGAGAACTTAAATATTCTTACAAATAAAATTGTAAGAGTATTTTGGATTCAGAAATATTTTCCTGCAGCGGAGATTTAAATGTCAATGTGTGGCAAAATAAGTGAAGATTTTTTGCCACATGCAGGTACAGTAGTTGACCACCTCTTGCTTTCAGCACAGTCGTAAGCTGGCAAGCAAGAGGAAAGGGGTGGTTATATTCAGAGAGTTATACATGTATATGTGTATCATCTACATCAATAGAATCAACATTGTGAGTGTCCCCTGCTGAGAAAATCATCTGCATTAAAAAGCAGAGAGGTAAAGAAATCAAATAAAAACACAACAGAAGTTTTTGGAAAAAGGAAGCTTATTGCTGGAAGCAAAAATGTTAAAGTACATAAGGGTCTCTAGATTATAAGTAATGGAAGTTCTTATTTTCTAATGAACTATTCAAACCTTTAAGGAGCAATTGAGAACACCAATCATAATGTTGTTTCAGTGTTATTACTGTCAGTGTTATTACATGCCCATGTTGTGGGCATGGTGTTCAAGGATCCTGTTTCCCTTTTATAAAACATAACACTCTTGGCTAACTGGTCTCATTTAAATTCAGGTATGATGAGAAATATTGTATATTGTATAATACTGCCTTACTTTTTTCTAGCTTGATTTATTACTTTCATGGGGAAATGAAACGTAGGCTCTTTTTTTTCCCCCATGCTAACAAGCCATGTAAGCTAAAGTGAGCAGGGGAATGTGGTAGTCTATGCTATGATTTGTCTGCTCTATTCTTTTGTGGCTACAGTCCTTGCCTTGCAGCAGACTTTGTTCTTCCTGTGAGACCATACATGAGGCTGCATGCTTTAAGGCTGCCTACAGGGTGTCTACGACTGGGGCTTCTGACTGCTAATAAAATGCTCACTCTAGTCTTACCTCTCAGTTTTTTTGGTAGCAAAGGTGAATGGGTTGAAGTAGTCCTATATAGGAAGTCAGGTTTTTTTTTTTTTTAATGGAAAAATGAGGAAATTTCTTGTTTCAACTGAAACAGAATGAATGTGGTATTTTTAGACAGTGCCTGTATCAACAAGCAAATGAAAGATTTTGGTAGGGAAAAACCCCACAGTAATTTCTAGCAATTCAAGGCCAAGGAAGAAGAAAATGAAAGTGTGATGTTGAAAATATTAGTCTGGATGTAATTAAGATGACCCTACTACTTTGAGAAGACTGAAAATTATAAACAATGGGGGTTAAGTGATGAAAAAGTGAACAGCCTATAAATATTAGGGGGTGTTTATATTTTTAATCATAACACTGCATAGGTGCTTTCTCTCATATTTTTTAACATGAGCCATTGATGATCAGTGACAAGGTCTTCAGAGAAGTAACCTTAAAAAAGGACAAAGAGCTTCCCTGTCACCACAAATATTTATACAGTATCTTTGTACTTGAGGTATTTCAGAGATGGCTCAATGCCAACAAGTTTTCAAAAATCTCATTCCATGACTGTTGTAGTAGGAACTTCTTTTTAACATTTCTGAGGTTGTTTCCCTGTGTTTATTTCCCTAGGTGCCTCTTTCCATTCTCTGGTTTTTTCACCTCTTCTCCATTCCCTTTCTCTCTTGGCTTCTGACCTAAGACTGAAATCAGTTGTTTCCTGCAGCATATGGCACAGACAGACCAAGATGAAACAATTTATCCACCCCTGACCAAACTCAAGAGAACCAGGAAGAGAAAGACACCTGCCAAATTCATACAGATGGTATCCCAGACCAGAGAAGTAGGCCAGGGCCCAGAGCTGCACCTATTATGCCAACCTGCCTGCTGAAGACCTGCAGATATACCTGACCTGCAGTGACCCCAGCAGAGAGTAAGCAGAAAGTGCATTTTCTGAATCTTCTCATTCCATTTTTCTATTGTTTCATTTTGTAAACAAAAACAGCTCTCCGAGTAACACAGCTATAATCAATGGAGAAATTTTATCTTATTAGTGGTAAAAAAGTTTAATGAAGTAAGAGAAACCAAGGTCCATTCTCTGAAACAAACAGTGCTCCTTACAAGCATGGTATATATGCGTTTTTTCAATATCTACTCCAGTTTAAATAGTTTTATTTTATTTTACTTTATTTTATTTCATTTTGTTTAATTTTCTGAGAGACAGAATTAGATAATGCTTTTACTATATTGTGTCCACTGGGCTCACCAAATAACAGTATATTCAGCAACAACCTTCTTTCCTTTTTTTTTTTCTGGTTGGTAGAGACGAGTGGGAGGTGAAGGTGGTGAAAACCAAGTGTCATTTTTTAGTGTACATGTTAAGAAATGATCTGAAAGTTAATAGATCTGGAGAGCTTGAGGGTTCACATTTGACCTGCTTATAGTTATTGGTTCAGGCCTTTTGCAGTCATGTAGCTGTTGAAATTCAACAGTTATTCTCAGTTTCTAGTAGAGTCAGCATCTATTTTTTCACCTACCAATTTAATAATAGGTTTTTGGGAGTCTGGATCCATAAAGAGACTTAAGTATCACAATGCTGACTATCATGGAAAACCTAACTTTTAGCCTTCCTGCTAAACAGTGGAATCCACAGCCCCAAGTCAGTTTTACAGATTTTCTATGCAATACATAGAGAGAATTAGGCACATAAAAAATGGCTTTAAAGAACCAGAATTTTCAGTAGGAGACTGTTCAATCCACCTTTTGTGAAATATGAAGGTCAACATATTGTGTATATGTGCCCTTATTCCTTTCAGACATTGGCATCTTCCTTTACTCAGATCTTTATCTGTGAATTTTATCTTACATTAGTTCATTCACAACGGGTCTTAGCTATATCTGAGCTCAAATCTGAGAAAGAGGAAGATTTGGATGAGTAGAAAAGTGAATCTTTTTGGTAGCTAGAAAAATGTAGTGGCCAAGTGCCTACAGATTTTGTTGCAAGGTATGTAGTCTAAATCAGTTTCTTATTTGCTTCATTCCAGGACCTCATTTAAAGGACCAGTTATGAAAGTATTACGTGATGACATTCTATCATGCTGAATTTTTGCCAATGCATGAAATATTTTATCATGCCACTGTGAAAACAGCAAGGCTCTTAAATGGTGACGAGGTCACTATCTTCTGAATCCCAAGTTCTATTACTTGCTCCAGTAAACAGTTGTTAATTTTATGCACAACAGCATGACTTTCAAAAGGGCATTTCCAAAAAAGGAATGGAGTTCAAATAAACTTAGTTCTTCAAATGAAGTGAAAATCCTGGGATAGCCAAGAAGAATAAAAGGAAAGGTTGGAGTTATGAACTATGAACTCTATTAACTATGGAAATTTAAAAAAAAAAAAAGTTACAGTAAACAGTTTTGAAAAGAGTTCTTTGCACAGGGATAAGTAAGATTAAGAGGTCAGAGCATTTAAGTACCTTTTAGAGAACATACGTAGAAGAAGATAATTGCAGTGGAAGCAGAAGATAGACATAATTGTTACTAGAGATGTGTGTCTATTAATGAGAAAGTGTACAAAGAAACAAGGCACAGAGCACGCACCTCATTCAATCATTAAAAGACAACAGGCAGCCATTGATGGGCCTTAAGTAAGTATAAACAATTTGATAAGAGATTAATTAAAGAAACTGAACAGTCAACAATTAAATAATTCTCACATTTGAATGTTTTAGGGACTCTGAGGAGGGAAAAAAGGGATATTAATAAAAGGACAAACTCTTTAGTTATCAAGCCCTGAATAAGAGACAATGTCTAGTAGCAAACATGAAGGAGCCAGTTTGTGATTCAGAGAGTTAAAATTTGCTTTATTGTACCTTGTTTGTTCCAAAAGAATCTCAGTACCTCTAAATTGTCATTGTAGAGCTTAAGTTGTGTAGGAGTGAAGATGAACAGCAATATCTGTTTGACAGTTTAGTTAGCATTACTGCAATGAGGGATTCAAGGGTCATCCTGAAAAGGACCACACAAAATATTGATCTAAACCCAGCCAGTGTTATAGGCCACAGTGAGGGCACTCATGATGACAGCTTGAGGCACATTAGCCTGCAGAAGTATATCCATAGTAATTCAAGTGCAAGGCACTGTTCCTGGGCTGATCCAGTATGCCTGTAACCTTCACTAGGTTGAATGTCTTCTACTTGCCCAGGGCAAAGTACTTACTCTCCGTAATTATATATGTATACCTTCTGTCTCTATTTATAAATCCGAGCAAAGACACAGCTCATCTCTAAACAAAAAGTTCACTTTTTGTTGAAGAAAGGACTACATCCAATTAACTCTTCTCAAGGAGGTCCCCCAATTTTAATAAGCTAGAAGATGGAGAGAATAGGAAATATCTATCAACTTTTTGGTGTGAGATAACCTAAAGAGGTTTTTTTTGTCTTCCAACAGATTTTTCTCCATTCTGCTGAAGAGGTCTGGCTGCTACACTGGAGGCCTGCCATTCAAACTTATCTGAAATGTAATGAGGTGACTCCATTTTTCTCCCATACAGAAGCTCTGTATACTTTCCATGTCTGCTGACACAACCCAGCCCATCCTCAGTCTCATAATTTCTTCTAGTTTTTCTTTGATTTTCCAGATCTCCTAATGTTTTTCCACTATCAGTATATTCCACTTTGAAAATCAGGCATATGCCATCCAGTTTCGTTATTTGTTTCTTGTGTTCTAGAAGGATGATTAAAAAAAGCAAGAAAACAGAAACAAGGCTATCAACTTTTTTTTTTTTTAATTTCTGCTAGAAGATAAACCAGATTACTTCTCTTCCACATAGCGTACAAGACATGAGAGGAGATGAGACCTTCCCTAATGAAGACACATCTGCTTCACCACAGATTGAATAGCCTAACAAGATTACTGCTGGAGCCTTTTCTTTCCTTAAAAGTTAGATCACCCAGACTGATAAAAGTATAGACCAGCTTTCCAGCTCTGTGATATATTGCAGATGTCTCAGTGTTCCCTATGGACAAAACACAGATGTGAGTCTGCAGAGTGTTACTGTGATTCAGTGTCATCCATGCAATAATGTTCTAAGAGAACATCTACAGCTACACATAGATGTACACTCCGATATAGCTATACCTCTCAGGTTCTTGTATATGAAACCAAGCAGGAAAAATTTTTAAGCCGTAGAGGAATGATTTTAGGCAATTACCTAATGTCTATAGCTTTCCAGTAAAAATGTAAAAAAAAAAAAAAATTAAAGCAATTAATGTGTATGTTACAGCTGCCAGAGTCTTAAAGAACAAAGTATTTCTAAGTTGTCTGAATAATTATTTAATAACGGTTTCTGTTGTCTGGACCATCTGCACAGCCACATGATCTTTTTGTTGAAAAAGGATTTGTAAGAACTTGAGCTTTGCTCAAAACAAAAATAAACAATTTGCCATTGCTGCTCTAAAGCTGTTAAGAACTTTACAACCTGAAATGCTTTGTAAAGCCAGAAAAGAAAGCCATATCTTCTTTCATTGTTCTTCATCCTCTGAGGCTGGTACAGAACAAAGATGAGTCCTGAACATATGACTATTTTCATATCCAGAACCATCTTCAGCAAAGAAGTTGTATATTTCACTTGCTAACAAAGGTTAATTAAACACGCCTACAAAAGTTGAATGAAGTTGTCTGAAGAGCAAAGTTTTTCAATATAGCTCACTTAACTTCCACTATACTTTATGTACAGTGCAGAAAGTGCTCCAGATTCTTCATGCAGTGGATGAAAAAATATCGATCTTACATCAAGACAGGTCCTCATGGTTTTGTTTGACTGTTACTATTGCAAATAGACACACACCAATGCATAAAAGAACATTTTATTGTAACAAGTAAATTACAATTGACGGACAATCAGAATCAAGATTTCTTGGTTGAATGTTGAACCTCTGAGTGTTGCTTTGGCCAATAAGCCTTACCTAAGCACTTTTTTGGAGGATTGGGAAGCACATATGGTCCACCTATCACACCACCTTACTGCTGAATTTACATATAAATGATGGTGACTGAAGCTTAGGCCTTGTGTGTCTGACAGAAAATCCAGAGGTATGTTACTAGGTTGAAGAAAACAGAATGGGACTCTCTTCAGTGGTTTTATTCCTGAGAACAGAGTTGTCCTGAATTAAATATATCTCAGGAGTGCCTCTGTGCTTCAGTTTAGTCAGAAGGGAAGATGGTGCCTGAGTTTCACTGGGATGGTGCACTGAGACTTTTCAGCTTTAAAGCTGTCATGCTGTGAGAGCCTGCAGAGGCCCTATAGATAAAGCTATGTAAGGCTGACATTTTCTGAATACAGTCCTTAATGATCACACTAGATCTCTCTGAAGCCATCTGTGATTTGAAAGCTGGAAAAAACACCCTGTTAAGGGAAAAGGTAAAAAGCTGTAATGAAGATAAGAGGAACCCAGCAATTCACATTCTGCATTTTTTGGAAGAAAGTTGTTGCCTGTGATCCCAAAGAACTGAGTGTTATGTCAGTTTATCTGAATAATTTTACCAACAAAGTAACAGAGCTAGTTTTGCCAATTTAAATTCCATCTCACATTCCATTATCTTCTCAATATATAGTCAAACACAAAGATGAAGGCCAGTTATTTTGTGAGTCCTCTTTTGTGAATACACTGCTTGGACTGCAGCTGCCTCTATCTTGGAAAAAAAAAAAAAGCAAAGAAAGGAGAGCAGGAGAAATGGAAAAGTAATGCTTACATCTCTATTTCTAAAGCATTTATAAAAGAGAGAATTAGGGCAAAGACATGGGTAAAAAGTATTTATTCTCACTGTAGCTATGCTACAAGAGAATAGTTCTTTGGATATCCAAATGAAATGAAAAAAGAATTTGAGGAAGTAATGGGAGAATGTCAGTGTGGTTTTTTAAAGAGCTGAAAAAAAAAGGGAGTAGCAGGCCTTAACTAAATGATTCATAGTGAACATTGAACTCTCAAGGCAGACTTTATTAGCTGGTGAATCATTTGTGGCAGATTTTTGCAGATACATTGTTTCTTTCAACAATAGAACCTATTATGTCAGGAAAAGCATCCAAATAGTATTACTCACGATTTTATTTGCTTCTCTTCAGTTTATGCATTTCTTATTGTTTTCTTACCCTATGCCTTTTCAGCATGTTGTGCTGAGACAAATGAGTACATTTCCTTTAAGTATGTTTTTCATCCTCAAAGACTTGTTTTGTTTTGTTTTGTCTGCCTGAGAGCTGAAAAAGAAACAAGTTGTCTTTGGGCACAGAACAATAATAAAACCATTGTACTGTTAGATGTAGTAGTATTAAAGGACATGGTGCTATTGCATGTTTGTGATATTTGGAAACAGTTTAGAAAAGGCAATTCTGAATTTTAACTCAGAGTAACCATGCAAAAATTAAAATTGAGAAAAGGGGATCATCTGACACAAAGATGTATTAAAATTATGCATGCCATATGTCTTAATGACGCTAAAAGTAAAACATTTCAAAGAAATTTTAATATGCCAATATATCTTTCAATGTCATATCACCGTCTCAGCAGCAGCATCAATGAAGTTTAGTTCATGTCAGCTCTTTTAGACATCAGCTCTAAAGTTTTAGATTCACTCCTCATTAACTGTCTTTTCCATCCCACCTCTCCATAAACACCTGCAATTCTCTGGCCTTCCTTCTATATTGGAACTACTGAAAATGCCACTTCACTGCCTGCTGATTTCTATACAGGGTATTTGGCAGATTTAAACAGAATATCAACATTTTGGTTCAGATCATCATAATACTTCTGAAGTGAATTCCCAAGTCTTACCACAAAAAGTGTATTTGTTTGAAGCACACTGAGAATATTCTTAGCAAGTGCAGCCAAGAGTCCTTTTGGAGGAAAGTAAACTGGGTTCTCCATTCCAGTCTGTTACCAAATGTGCAGCAGTGATTTATAAGGATCTGAACCAGCTGCTCCACACTGTCATGAGTTTCTTCAACACACATATGTCCTATTAGAAGTATAAGTACTGTCACATGTGCTATTGCCCACTACCTCTCAACCCTTTAAACCAATGAACCTTATTCTTCATTCACATTTCCTTTCACTCAAATAAATTTCTGTCTTTTTCATGCATTTGTAGTTCAGTGATATCTTGCATATTTTGTCTCACTCTATTTTATTATTATCCCTTTATTATTGCTGTCTTTTGCAAAGATTCAACAAGATCCCAGATGGGTTCCTGAGGAAATGACAGAGCTCATTCCTAAGGAAATGACAGCACCAAAATTTCTGCATCAGAATGATAACCTTGTGGAAATATCTAACTGTCTGTGGGTGACCAGAGTAGGCAAAAAATTCCTCAATTCATCTCAGAAGATGAAGACCCCATTTATGAAGGCTCAGTAGAACTACCACACTTTGGGTGAAATGCAGAAGACGTTCATTGATTACAAGCTCTTGAACTGACCTTCGTGGCGGAGGGCATCACCACCACTGCTGTCTGACTGCATGCTCACACCTGAGGCCTTGGGATTTCCATATAGGGAGGTTTAGGAGCCTATCTAGCCCTGCTTTGTTCTTCTCATTTCCCACTGAGGACAAAAGCACATCAACAGATACCTTTCCTACTTGCTCCCTGCCACAGATTGTATCAGGAACCCCCTGTGTGAGGACTCTAGTTTTCAGCCTCAAAAGAAATTGTGATGTTCTTCTGCACCTGTCATTGTTACATGTGCAGTGGGAGGGAGGAATGACAGCCCTGGTGTCAGAATTGCAGAGAGATGACACATAGCACTGAATCATAAAGGCTGTTTTGTCTTTAAATGTTGTTCTGAGGCTCTGAGCTGTGAGGGAACCTTCTGCCTGGCATTTAGGTGTGTCAAGAAAACACCTGCCCAGCCTATGCCCTACGTGAATCTAATTCAGCCCCTGTACTAAGCAAGCCATAGAACTGCACTCACCAGAGTCCTCTAAAGACCTACGCACACGGTTCCATGTCTTTTTCAAAAGCAGTGGGTTATGAGCTGATGACATGATCAAAGGGCCACAAATGGGATGTTTTTCTGTCATTTGGCCTTTTGATTCTCAGCCTAAAAACTAGAATGACAAGCAGGAGAGAGGGTATTTTTATTCGGGGTACAGAGCATTTAGTGGTAGAATTAATGCTTGCTGTTTGTAATGCTCCCCCTCCTCCTCCCTTGTTCTTTTTTTATCATTCACAGGATACTCCAGCCCTCGGTGGGCTACTGAGAGTAAGCAGTGGCAGAGAAAACATGCTCCTGGGACTTGACTGGGTCATGGATTTCTCTTCATGAAGTTTTAAGCAGCCACTTCAGGCTCAGGTGGCTAATGGCTTGCAGGAAAGACAGCAGGTGAAGGTTTTTATCTCTTGTTTTAGTAGACAGTCTGCAGGTAAAGGCTCAGCTGTGAGTTGTGAAATTCAAATTCTTTGTGATCAGGTGAGGAGGGAGGCATGTTTTGCCGTATTTGCAGACACACTATCGTTTCTAATGATACATGGTTTCATTGAATGCTCTATTTTCACTTGGTGTGAAATCAGTTACCCTGCTAACTTCTAAGACCTCAAGCACTATACTTGAGAACACTCAGAACAAGAGATTTTTATTTCTTTACTTTTTTTTTTTTTTTTTTTTAGGATTTGTGTATATGTACTCTTATGGAAGAAACCGAACAAAAACTAAGAGATTACCATTTGTGTGGGAATTACATTTCTTTTTAGAAAGCACAATATTCTTGAAGGCACTTGGAGTATCCTGCTCCACCCTCATATCCCCACCTCTGCCCCTGCATTTGTCCTATAGTCCCAACTACCTAGATTTAGACAACCAAAGGTACACAACACTCTATTTAGGTTTATCTCTTTCTTGTTCAGGTAAAACATCTGCTAGCCAGAACCAAACACGGTGAATTATTGTGATGATCCTTTTAGAGAAAGTACAAAAATCCCCACAAAATTGAGATAGGAATGTGTAATTAACCACATTGACATTATCCACAAATTTATCAGCAGATAATTCAATAGATGGGTACCACACTGTTTAAAAGCCTGTCACTAAAAGCCTGTAAAATTTTCTTGGTGTTATCTATGTTATCAAAACAAGAAGTTCTGCAGAATGGCATCCAAAGTCTTGACCATTATTTTGCTCAAGATAGTGGATTTGGTGACCATAAAATTTTCAGGCCACTGATCTGTACTAGTTCAGTGTTGCAGTACTTCACAAGAGGAAGGGAGAGGCACTTCCTTTTCAACATAGGTGTGATTTTTTGAAATGTTAAGCCATGATAATGAAGTAGTAATACCTCACAGTGCCATGAACTGCAAGAAGAAAGCCTACAACAGTGACTGCAAAAAGGGTATTACACTCATTGCTGCTATTCATTCCATATTCCCAAGACAACTTCATGCTGGTGTGTTAATTGGACACAGAATAGAAACAGGCAAAAACACAAGCAGGAACTAACTCCATTTCCACTTATGAGATTTTTATTTTAGCCATGTTGGTGTGGGCTATGACATACTTGTACCATTTGCCTGACACAGAAAAAGGTCAGTACGACAGTTGATAATGTGGTCAGGGCTGCGGAATACCTTTACTTTTTATGGCTTTGTATCGTATGTAAAACAGAAATATTAAGTAGGAGACAGAACTTAACTATCCTGAAGTAAAACCCAAGACCACACAGACTGTGCTGTAAGGACAGAGTTTCAGTTCATTCACTCCTGTTGTAACATTAAGGGGTAATTACCTGCTGATGTAGAACTAGCCAATGAATCCTGAAGGCTGTGTTAAATTTTCTCTTTGGAAAATTTAAATTTTCTCTCCATAGGCCTGTCTTCAAAGCATCTAACTTCATATGGTTCTTTGGACATGAAGAATGATTCCTGTAACACTAGAAAGACTTAGCAGTGATAATGCAGAAAAAAGCATGTCAGATCAGTTATATTCACGGAGAGGGCCACTCTCTGAAGAACAGTGAGAGTAACCAGCAGGGGAAAATATAATTAAAGAAATCCTTTCATAGTCCCCTTCAATTTTCTCTTTAGTGAATGGAATGGAAAATACATAATATTTCTATTCTTAGCCATACCACCAGAATAATTCCTACTATTGATAAAGATTATTTACCTTTGTCTAACTGTAGCTTTGATTTTCTATCATCATCATAGTGTGCAAACACTGTACAGTTCAATCAGAGCTTTGCACTGAGGAATAAAACAGAACTATGGAGAAAAACTACATTTCCTATTATTTCTTGATAGGTAACAAAACCCCAAAAAAAGCCAAAAAAATGTTAGGAGACAAATTCTCTTATCCAGCAAGCTTGCAGGTCTATCACTGAAGCTAAGAATCACAGGTGCACTTAGGACAGTAAAGAGATGAGATCCAATCTATATATAGCCCTTCTTGAATAAAACTACTGTTAGGAATTTAAGATGTTCTCTTTCCAATGATTATTCAGAATGTATTTTTGGTGCAGCTGGAAATATTATACTAACAAATAAGCAAACCTGAGGAATGAGAAAGTAGCACAGCTGATAACCTTAAAGGTAAACATAAGAATTTGTATTACTTCTAGTGCAAATGCAGATGCAGCTCTCAACACTAATGTGTGATGAGTGACTAACGTCAGCTCAACATGAAAGACTTCAAAGGCAAGAGAAGTTCTCTGATCATGAATCCTCACAGGGTACCATATGATCACATAAAAGTATTGGAGTTTCTTCATAGAAGATGACTGGTTAAAGGTCATAAAAATAGATTTATTTATTAACAAACATTATGATGATTTTAAAGCAAAGCTATAGAAAATATTTTTCTAATAGTGTTATTTTCTCTCCATCAAGTGACAATTTAATAACAGTTGTTTTATGAACAGAAATGTGTAGCCTACCAGTAGGGGTTGGGAAGGCCATCATATTCAATACATGAAGTAAGTTTGTTCAGACTTTGAAATTCTAATGTTAAGAAGAAAGTGGTTAAACAACATGCAGAAAATAGGGTCAAATTCTACCAATTGTTTTGATGTGAGTCTGGAGTATTTTCACCTGTTCTGTTTAGAATATTATGGAATTAAACATAAAATGAGAGGAAAAAAGGGAGTTATGTCTAATCACTGGTCCATGGAGTAGTAAGACCAAGTCTGGTACCAGCTTGTTATTGGTATAAATCTCAGAATTACTCCAGTGAAAATCAAGAAAAAAATCTGCAACTGGGCTCATCAATACCTCAGAGGTCAAAAGTTCTGATCTCAAGTTTAAATTAATTTTTGACTTGGACAGCACAAATGTACTGGGAATAAAGGCACAGTAAAAATACTCATTAAATATCCCAAAAGGCAACAGTTCTTGATCTGAATATGTCAATTCAAATCTATTATATTTATCCTATTAACTCATATTGAGTACACAGAGAAATAGAGTGGAGGAATGAGAAGAGATCAGGCTTTATGGTTTTCTTCATAATCCTGCATGCTGGAGTTAATAAGGAAACAGTAGCAACCATGAGGTAGGCTAGAACAGAAATAAGTTCTTTCCTTGGAAGAAGAAGAGAGTAGAAAAAAATTTACTCTGTCACAGTTTTGGTCAGGTCTGAGAGACAATCTGCACATCCAGAAAACTGAAAGCTTTCAACACTCATAATGAGCTTGTTATAATCTATAATTTCTTAGACATCGTTCTGGTCCCTGTGTCCATCTTAATTAATGTCGAAATTCTCATTTGCACTAAGAGTATGGTTATTTTATATCTATGTGTCCTCTTATATATTTTTTTGTTTGTTTCAAGATTCCTTTCACCCCACAATGTTATAGCTGCTTCAAATTGTTTCATACAAGTATTCTCAAATTAAAAGAAATTTGCTCATCTAGGCAGATTTGCAGAAATTTCCAAAGCTTTAGAATATTCCAAATACCCAAATGGATTTTGTGGCTTTGACAACAAAATTCTTTGTGCATAGAGCCATGCATACAATTATATTTTTTAATGATACATAGCAAATCAACGAATACTTTTACAATATGGGATGATGACATGTTTCTCAATTTGTAATTCATTATATCATGAAAATGAAGCTTTATGATGTCATTAAAATGCATATAAAGTAATAAGAAATCAACATTTATTAGAAAAATAATTATTTGAAAACAGCCTGGCAATATGAAAAATAAATAAGCCTATCATTTTTATATTAGTACAGTAACAATAAAATGCAATGTCTGAGAAAAACACAACAACACAATGAAAAGAATAAGGCCCTGTAATCATGTCCTTAATTATAGAAGAATTGTAGCAGCTCTAATTTTCCTAAACACATTTTAAAATCTACTTTTAGGTTTTAATTCATACAAAGTGATTTGATACTTGAAGCGTATATAGTATATGTTGGTATTTGCTTGCCATTCAGTGTTGCATTTGAATACTAGTCTATAAAAAAGAACTGAGGATAAATTCAAGCTGTTAATTTGGTGCCTGTCAGGTTTTGTGAATATTATCTATCTAAACATTTTGAACGGTGTACTGAGAATATAACACACAATTCTGCGATACTTCCTCATACATGAAAACAACCTGTTCCTCAGTAAGTCATACTAGCTCCAGAGGGGCTCTTCATGGAGTGTGTATTCGAGATTTGGAAAAACAAAAACAAAACCAAAAAAAACCAGAGCTACTGAGTACCCTAAGTGCAGATTAAAAGGGGCAGTTCCAAAGAACCGAACAGATATGTGTGCTTGTATAGGCATTTAGAGAAATTCTGAAAAATTGAAACACCTTTTTTTTTCTCTTCTTTTTTTTTTTTCCTTCCTACCTCAAATATACCCTATCAGGGACTCATATGTCATATGACTAATTATATAGTGTATATATGACTTTCATATTAAACTGAAATTTTCATTAATCATCAATATAAAATAGAAGATATCATTTTTTCCTCTTTGAAATCTTAAAGCAAAGATTAACCGAGGGATCACTTTCCAGTACTATGTAACAAAATTTGGGTGTCTTATACAGATACCTGTATGAAAGGTAATTATCTAACTCTTTAAACAGTACAGACAATGATGTCTGCAGGGCAATTTATCTAACCAGTTGCCTATTTGGGGGGAGATATAAAACTTCTTACACTCCATTAATTGTATGGACTAGATCTTCCAGGGGGGATTAAGTTTCTCATAAACAGGAATTTTGGGTTTCATCTCATCTTACTTCAACACTTTACATTTTTTTTGCATAAATAGGCTCCTTTAATACATAAACTAAAATTTTTAAATAAGAGTATCAGTAAAAATATTATTTTTGTCTTTTCCCCGCCCTCCTAGATCTAGATTGGCCAGATATTGCTAGTGAGATCCCTGAACTGAGATGCTGCCACTGAGCATCATGAGCAGAATCATTTCGTTTGACTCTCACCTAATACTGTTCTCAGGCGACTGTTTTGCATACAATAAAAGAGTTGGCAGTTGTTGTATACTATTATTATGAGTCATTAATCAGACATTTCTGACAGTTAAAAGTATTAGTCTTCATATCTCAGCAGATAGTTGGAATCTAAGCCTCTTGTTGGAATTCTGTCTCACTATGTGAATTAGAGGATTTTGGGCTGTGTGTTGGGGGGGGTAAAGACAAATATTGCATAGAAGAATAAGATGGAGAAACCTAAGTAATATATCTAGATGTGTAGCCCCTTAGATACAATAATTAATGTTTTATTATACTGAGATAAGCGTGAATAAATGATAAGCTTTACTTAACACAGTGAGCTGAGGGAAGGGTCAGGAGTCCGAGGAAAAATATCAGGACTCTAAAGAGGAGTAGGAGAATTGATGAATAATCAAAGTAATCTCTGAGAAGAGATATGTGGTGAGTAACCTTGCATTTCAATTTTTCTGCCGTGCTAGGATATTAGGGCTGTCTTTCAGGCCCAGAAAAATTTCCCCCAATGGTAATGGAAAAGATAATGTAAAATATATATAAATATTAGAGCAATAATGTAAAACCATACAGTTTTATGACCATTTCAAGGTCAGAGAATGGACAAAGGAAGAGGCAAATTTTTTTACTGCCTCTTTCTTCTCTCTAATGCATAGACAGCAATGTGCAGAGTACTCTAAGCACACTACCTCAAACTCTGCTTTACAGATGGCAGGGCAGTGAATGGTATCAAAATAGATCACTGCATCATGAAATGGTACCCCAGTGAAATGGCAAGAAGTTATGCATTAATTACAGTTCTGGTGGGATGGGTAACTCAACCAATTAAGATATGAGTTCAGTTTTTATGCATGTTTTATATTCAGAAAGAAAAGGGTACCAAAAAACCACCTTAAAAAGCATGCCTCTCAGCTAAAAAACATGAAGCTTTGAGGGAAGGCAAAATCTGTGTTCCACTACACAAAGGAAGGATAAAGCTTTTCCATACTACTATTTATTTGCATGTCTAAAATATAATGTGTGGCTGATAAAACATTCAGGAGGAATCATACTATGAAGCAATGAAACAGTACATCTTTATCTTCTGGGACATCAGCCACAGACAGAGATGTGCACTGTGCATCCACTCAAGCAAGTCTGTTTTCCGTTCTGATTGAGTTTACATGCTGAACGCTGATAGCCCAAGCAGGTAATTAGTGTCAAGCAAGGAGTTTGAAATTACTTTTTTTCTGCAATGAGTATGAAATTTGAACTATAGTGCTGGTTTATCTGCAATATTCTAAAGAATTTAGACCTTATGTCTTTTTAATCATCTTTTAATAATCTATTTTTTAAAAAAAAATCAGTTTGTTATGTTCTCTGGAACAGCTTTATGTTAGCTTAGAGTAAAAAGATATCTCATAATATTCCAAAACACCACATGAGATGATTACTTTTTTTTTACCAACAGTGATTATGTCAAAGAAATTACTGAACTCTAAATACTTGTACACTTGTTTTGTGTCTATTTTCACAGCATGTGTTTCCAAAGCTTTAGTTAAATCCTGCTAGCACATGGCACTACCAAGAGGAAAGATTTGGGTTAGCACCTCAGGCTCACTAGCAGAACCTAAAAGCTAAACTTAAAGGACAAGGGTGTCGCTGTTTTCCCCATGGACAAGTGGAGAAACGACACGAAGTCCAGGCTCAGGGATCAATGGATGATGATTTGATGAATTCTCAGAAGACTTTTAATATGTTACTTCACAAAGTGTATTAAGTGGCATAAGGTAATTGGTTTTTGCCATCCACCCCCTAAGGGGATTGGTCAAGTTCTAAGACACCCATCTCTGAATGTTTTTCTAGTTAGAACCATAACAATTCTACCAAAACAATCCGCAGCTGCAAGAAGTTTACAAAACGGTAACATTGTTTTGTCTTACTTGCATGGGAAAGACAGAACTCTCACAAAAATGCTGCAGAGAGCTGAAGAAATTCTCTGCTTGAGTTTTTTCAGCATCCATACAAGGGGATCGTACCATGAGTGTGACTTACTTGAAAGAAGATAAGGAGCATTGCAATGAAACTTTTGTCCAAAAATTAAGAGCTTAACAAAAATTCAACAGTCCCAGGGACCCTATAATGTTACTTTCCAGCAAATTTAGACTTTTATTGGTACACTGCAAAGCATTAAATTTTTCCAAGGTTTCTTACCAAAACAGTAAATCTTGCCACCCTGACTTGCCAAGCTGAGAACTAGCCAAAATTAAAATGGTCCTCTCCATGGCAAAGGGAGGGGGAAAAGAAAAGGGTGGAAGATGTAGAAAAAATAGAGAAGAAGGAGAAGGGACAGCAAAGAGTGAAAAAAGCCGTCATGCTGTTCTCACTATTGCCATGGAGGGATAAAGACAATAAATGATGCTCTAAACCACAAAGCATCTGCCACCTTCTGTTTCCCTACCACGTCTTTGGTAGCAGCAACTGGCTTGACTTTCTAGGGCTCTGGCATGGGCAAAGGAGGTAAATTGCTTGTTTGCCCATCTCCAGTGATGTGGTCCCCTAGCCAGCTGATAATTGCAGTGGTGCCTAAGGGTTTCATTGCCAAGGTGTGTATCATAAAAGGAGTGAAAATGTCCTTCCCATCACTTGACAAACCAGAGAGGCATAAAAATATGTGAAACAAAACCCCATCGCTGTCAGATGTTACAGTTTCACACAGTTGTTGTGATCTTGTTCCTGCAGTGAAACTGAGATAGTAGAAATTATATGCCAGGTGAAAGATCTGATTTCATATCTCAGTATTTCTGACTGAGTCCTGTGCCACATGATGCCCATTAGCTTTGGCTAACTTTTAATGTAAATGGCCACAGAAAAGGGTTCTGTATAGAAAAAGACAAAGACTGTTTTTAACACAATACAAAGATCTCTGGCTTTCACTAAGTAAGCATGTAAGTAATTTCTTATGAAGTTTGGATTTCCAGAAGTAAAAAAATCAGCCCTTTTCCTTGTCTTTCCCTTGCCTTCCTCTTACTTTATAATATTCTCTGGAAGTGCTGTGGCCTAACTGCAGACGGTAGCTGAGCCCCACACAGCTGCTTGCACATTCTCTCCCAGTGGGATAGAGGAGAGAATTGGAAGGGTAAAAGTGAGAAAACACATGGGTTAACATAAAGACAATTAAAAGGTAAAGCAAAAGCTGCACACGCAAACAAAACGAGACGAATAATTCATTCACCACTTCCCACAGGCAGCCAAGTCCCAGACAACAGGCTCTGCCGTGTGTAACTGTGACTTGGGAAAACAAACACCATCACACTGAACGTTCCCACCTTCCTTCTTCTCCCAGCTTTATATGCTGAGCATGACACCGTATGGTCTGGGATATCCCTTTGGTCAGCTGGGGTCAGCTGTCCTGGCTGTGCCCCCACCCAACATCTTACGCACTCCCCTACTCCTTTCTGATGGGGTGGCGTCAGAGGCAGAAAACGTCTTGATGCTGTGTCAGCACTGCTCAGCAATAACAAAAACATCTCCATATCATCAAGTCTGTTTCCAGCACAAATTCAAAACACAGCCCCATACCAGATACTGTGAAGAAATTTAACTCTACTCTGGACAAAACCAGCATAGTAAGTTATATAAAACTTCAGGACTAATACAAAAAGACAAATATAATAGAAATATATTATGAAAGGAATTAATTACTTTCATCCATAGCTTCATTAGAGAATTTCCTTAAAAATCTAAGAGATCCACTGGGTTATTAGAACATGTAAGGTAATTGAACACGGAGAACACTTTTGTTTTCCTTTTTTTACTGTTTTCTGTTTTTCCAAAGTTCTTTGTCCTCTTTTTGTCTTTGTACTTGTTTAGTTGTCAGAATACTATAATTCTATCATGTCAATATTATATTGCTATGTGTTTTTTTGTATACTACAAACCCTTCATTCATATTTCTACTTCTAAAATGTTTTGAGATATTAAATTAGACATTTTGAGATTTTTGAGGGGCTTTGATTATTTGTTTATATCTCTATTTTTAAGAAACTCTCTTATCTTTAAGAACACCTCAATCAGTGATAAAAGATTGTCTTTGACTCTCAGTGAGCTGTTTAAAACCTACTCAGTTCTGGTGATAACGTGGCTTGAATTCCTGAAGTGCTAACTTACTCAGCTTCCCTTATTCCATGAAATGCTGCCAAAGAATCATATGAGTTGATACATGCACAGATGAGGAATTTAATGTTTAGAGGTAAGTAAATACTGTTGAATTTTCTGTAGCAGTTATATATTTTTTGTGGATTTTTTCTATTATTTTTATTTTTGATTTCCATTCAGAGTTTTAGATCTTAAAATTACACCATAATGAATTAAGTTCCAAAGTATGAATTAATAAAATATTGTTTTCATAAAATCCAGACAATGCATTTATCCTTCCCTCCCTAATTATGTTGATCCCCTGGTGCGAAACCTATTCTTTTCAGATGGATATGACAGTAAAAGCAAGAAGCTGATCCATTGGGAGGACATAATTTGAAAACCATATCTACAAAATATTACAGGAGAAAAGTGAGTAGAAAATGATGAACAAATTGTTTGAGTCTAAGCTAGCAATACTTCAGGACGAGGCTGGGGAAAAACCATAAACAGGGAAATGAATGAAGACAAACAGGATTTTTTAGCAAATGACTCTAAATATTTGGCTGGTAGCTGGCATTTTATCATTCTGGAGCACTGTGACGTTATGGTGTGTTACACAATACAATGACCTTAAGGTTTGACATGATGAATTGTTCACTTCCTGTAGAAAGAGTAACAGATTTTGGGTTGCACCAATTATATACCATCCGTTTGCTCTGTACATAGGGACTGTGCTGCTGCCCATAAAATGCATTGTTTAAGCCTCTTCATGCATTTGGCTAGTCCTGCTTCTGAGCTTTAATAACAACTTTATAATTCAAGCATCAGGAGTGCACATGCAGTTCAAAGCAAGCTTACCTTCAGTCATAAGACTACAAGATCTGCTCTTCCAGCCACTGCTTTTGGGGGGTAGTTATATTAAAGAGTATGCAAATACACAATATTTTCATGGAATTTGACTTTAAGATGCTAATTTCCCAAACTGTCATTCAAAAAATAAATAAATTTAAAGGAGATAAATTATATTGGTGCACGTATTTTTTAAAATTCCTTTTAAGAGACTGTGGGAAAGCAATATGATTTTAATCTGTGGCTTTCATACAAACCAGATGTGAGATAGGAATTCAACATGGGATTAGAAGGAAAAAAAAAGATACTAAACATAAAGTGCCTGATCTAGACTCATAGAAGGCAACAGGCATTTTCATCTGGCTTTGACTCAAGCTCATGTTTTGCTAGTTTAGCTGATGGCTTTTATATTACTGGTAATAGAGCAAACTGTGACCTGTAGAAATTCAGCGAAACCTTTTAAACCATTAGTGTAGCCTCTACTAGTCTTCATGATGTCCTCTGCTGTAGTGACATCATGGAGAAAGCCAACATGTCTGCAAATGCATCTAAGACTATAAGTGTAAATATTTTTGTGCATCTCTGTTACTATTGTTCATAATGCATAAAACGAAACAGCCTAAATAGTGAATTAATTTTGATTTTTCTCTTTAGTTTCTTAGCCTAAGGATAATTTTTACTTCTTTGCTGTGTGCTTCCCATCACACAAAGATTCATATTGCAGTTTCCTGGCTCTGCTCTTTTACTAGAGTGCTGAGCAGTATTGATATCAAATCTATGGTCCGTTAGAGAGTCACAGAATCACAGAATGTGTAAGGTTGGAAGGGACCACAGGGGGTCATCTGGTCCAACCTCTCTGCTCAAGCAGGGTCACCCTAGAGCACATGGCACAGGATTGCATCCAGATGGTTCTTGAATATCTCCATTGAAGGAGACTCCACACCCTCTCTGGAAAATCTGTTCCAGTGTGTGGTCACCTGCACAATAAAGAAGTTCTTCCTCATATTCATGTGGGAATTTCTGCACCATTTTCTGCCCATTGTCCTATTGCTTGGCAGCACCACCAAGATCCTGGCTCCATCCTCTGGACACGCTCCTTTCAGATGTTTATAGACATTGATGAGGTCCCCCTGTTGTCTCTTTCTAGGCTGAACAGGCTCACATCCCCTAGCCTATGATCTCAAGAGAGATATTCCAGTCGCTTAAATGTGTAAATACTCTTGGGAACAGCCACATGCTAAACGAAAAAGGAAAAATTCTACAATTTATTTTTCATAGTGTCAGGACAGAAAGCTATTGGGAGTCTTCAGCTTTTCCATTATATTAAAACTAATTCTTATTGTTTGATGATCTGTATGGTCTCTTCCAAACCAGGCAAAATTTTGGCTATCATCAAAATTTGCCCAAAAAAGGGAGTTTCCCTACACCATACATTTTAAATTATTCAAGTTTTTTTTTTTTTTTTTTTTTTTTTAAACACTGAATGTAACTTGAATAATCTTGCCTTTTTTTGTCACATATTATCAGGACAAAAATCAAACCAAATTAGAAAGCTACTTGTTTTAAAAAACAAGTAACTGTAGTCTACTTTCATCACTCATATTTATATTTCTACACCCAGATCAAGGAACAACACACCGCAGTGTTTATTGCATAAGCTACTATAATATAACATGGGCTGACTGGTCTGCATAACTTCAGAGTAAGCAGGATATCTGTTCTGATTTTTAACGTTTCTCTGCTCCTGATTCTGTCACTGACTAAACAGACAACATCCTGTCTTGATCTCCTTTTCCTTACAGCAATAAAAACTGCAATGCTTTACAGGTTGTGGGGGTCCCACATTCTGTACAGGCAAAGGTATAGCATCCTTCCCATCCCTGCGCGTATCCCTGTCTCATGTGTGCCAGTGTTTGGCTTTGTGCTTTCATGTGCACTGTCTGTGCTTGGCACTGGAGAGAAGAAAAGCTCACAAAGATTTGTACTGAGAGCTATAAAATTCTGGTGGGAACGGATCCTAGCACCCCTAAGGCAAGAGCTGTCCTTGCTTTTGAATAAGAATTATAAATGTCTTCCAGTGGGGTTAAAGTCTGCATTTGGAAATAGGTAAGGTGTTATGCATTCTCCTCTCTTGTTTTTATCAGTGAAAACTTCCCTATCAGTTTCTAAAGCACAGAAATTTGGATGATCCATTCTATTTACAAAGGCATACTAATTAAAGCTTGTGTTTAAATAATATCAAGTCTTCAAGGATTTTTCTTTCCTGTTAGTATTTATTTCATGATTTATGTGTTTTTTCTCCCTGACGCAATGAGGATCAGTGGTTTTTTGGTAGGAATTTCTGGAATTATTTATTGTCATCTTTTAAAATCTTGTGTCATACTTGGATTTTTTCTGGCATTTCCTCTCCCCACCCCCAGCCAAATGCCCATGACTTTTCAGAATACTTGTTAATGGTGGCTCAGTGAGCTAATTAGCTAATTTCCTTTGGGAACTCTGAAGAAGGCCAAAAGATTCAAATGATGGTTACCTAGAAACAAGAAAAGTGTATTAAATTAAATTTTGTAGATCTGTATGAGCTTTCTGATGACAGAATTTGTGTGCTTTTAGAGAAAAAAATTCCAGTCTTAGGTTTTGATTATGATCATCTTTTTGCATATCTCCATACTTCTTACAGTCTTCATTTTGACAAGCATAAACATACATTTTCTTGATGAAAATAATTTTCCTTTCATGATTACACTTGCTGACTCCTCATTACTTAAACTGCTAGAAAAAGATCTCAAGGGAGTGGCTTAGTCTATTCCCTTAAGGTCAAGAGCTTCACAAGTGGATGTAAGTAATTGAGTTATAGGGCAAAGATGAGTAAAGCTTTTAGGAAGTTAGGAAGAAAAATCCTCTTGATAAAGAAATGAATCTAATTTACAGAGTGTTATTTTAGTACATAAATTGTCTAATTATATTGTATCTCACAGGCAAGTTTCATATTAATTACTAAAAATGAGGGACTAATTCTGACCCAGTTCCCATAATCCTTTTATCACAGAGTGGAGGAATTAGGGGTTCGATAAAATTGATTGTGCCCCGAAAATGAATTTTGAATTCTGTATGTGCTTGATTGCTGATGTTTTGTCACATAAGTATAGATAAGTAGTTGGGATGGCAGAGCACTATAGTTTTTAGGAAGAAACTTTCAGCATCTTGGGTGGCAATTCTTCTGAACAGGTATAGAAATCTGTTTACATCTACAACTCAGTCATAGGAAAACCAGTGTAGGAAAATTGGCACTTTTAGGTCACCACTTATCCCACCATAAAGTACTTGTGTGAAACAGACCAGATGAATCTTGCCCTAAAGCTTCTGGCAATAAAGGAAGTTCTTAACAACCTAGACTGTCATGGCAACATCTGTGTGAGACCTTCACAGAGAAGGTTTAATTTAGCTGTATTGAGCTATATTGAGCAGGGGTATGTAGTGCTGTACAGGTTCACCAAGAGTGAACCCTGCATGGGAAAGCATATGAGTCCATACTGTGTCTGTTCTCTAGACAATCATCCGGATGTCAGATGGTACACCTATTGTATCTCTAATGAGACTATGTATGGGTGACTATATCGATCTGATGACATTATGTGAAACGCAAACACCATCTCTGTACACTGAGTGTTATTCACTGAGTATTATTACTTTGCTTCCTGGAACAATTGCACCATATCCTTTACTGTCTTTTAGTCCTCTGATTCAAACTTCTTGGGAACCCTTACATTTCTGCCCCACCTGTAATCCTGGTGCTTGACATGGGCGGAAAGTTTGTGCTTTTACTCCCAGATCACAATACAGTCACTGAACAGCATTGCACTGCTACATCAAGGATAACCTGAAAGGAGAACATTGGAAGAAAAGAATTTTTATGGAAATTAACCAAAATAATTGCACTGTCAAAAAGTCAGCTTCCTGGGTATTAATCTGTAAGTTTAATCACAGAATCACAGAATACTTTGAGCCGAAGAGACCCACAAGCATCATCCAATCTAACTCTTAAGGGAATGGCCCATGTATGGATTGAATCCACGACCTTGTTGTTGGCAGGACCATGCTCTATCCAGCTGACTTAAAATGCAATCTTTGTCATTGTCTACTGTGCCAGTCACTGCAGAACTAAAGAGCCTGCCCAGGACTGGTCTGGGAGCCAGCCCTTTGACACTAATGCCTGGGTCATTGCTTTTGACTTTCTCCATTTCAAGAGTGGAAGATGACTGATACTTTGTTATTACTGCAAATTATAGTTTTAATGAGCCATCATCTTGAAAAAGGTTTCCACAGACATAGATGACAAAATTATCCACAATGAAAACCAATATTTATTACAGAAAACATAGTTTTTACTTGTTACTCACACTGTTTCCACCAAAGATTTAAAATAAATGAGATCTTAGTGAATATTTGCCAAGATAGGGACTTTTACCACTGGAGACAGTCTAAGTGTATTTATCCAGTTAGAGGTCCTCATGCTAGCCATACAAGTTGTACCTGAATTACTGTTTTAATTTTTGACCCTTATGAATATTTTTGTGTACCCTCTGAAAATTCGTTGGTCTCAATTATATGTAAAATTTCTAAAAAATTAACATTAAAAAATTACACTTCAGAAAAAAACACAGTTATTTACTAAAGAACAGAAAGGAAATTTTTCTGAAAACTTGCAGTTTTAATCAGAGAAGTCAGTGGGACTGCAAAAAAAAATTGAGTCAGTTTCATAAATAGCCAATACTTCCGCATAAGTGGGATCATTCCAGAATATTAACAAATATTTCAACTCCAGAGGTGCAAAGAAGAAACAAGAATATGGAGGAGTGGCAGACGAAGATGTGATAAGCCATATGAAATCACAACAGGAACAGTAAGAAACAATAAAAAGTTAAAAAAGTCAGAGTTTATTGATTGAGGCCAAAGAACGTTTCCATAGTTTTTAACCATGACACAGAAAGAAAACAAAGAAAGGGAATGTAGGCGTTAAGGAGATTGAGAAATTTATTTTTAATGAGTTCTGTCTGGTGCTTTCCCTTCCATCATAAATCTAGACAAGAAGTAGTAAATAGTTTTAGTTTGCTGGCCACGCAGTTTGACTTGAATATATAAAATTCATTGTACATTATTCAGAAACTCAGAAATGCAAGGCCAGGATGGATCATCAGATCATCTTGTCTGACCTGTGCTATAACCCCACAGAATTTTACCCAGCTGAGACCTATAATTTATGCTTGAATAATACATACAATAACATTTCTCCTACAACTTTTCTTCCCAAATCTTCTGAGAAACAGCCAGCCTCATTAAAGAATTTTCTGAACTCCTGAGATAACTGGAAGACCCAAACTGCCAAGATCTTAAGACAGAATGGTACCTCACCCTCGGTCCTGAATAACTTTGGCTATGTGAAGGTGAAAATTATTTTGATATAATTATTCATGTGTGCAGCATTGAGAGGATTATCTCTTTGCTTAGTAAAATGTGATCTGACCTTGTAGTGAGCCAGTGCAGCAGGTCACAATGATGAGACAGTAACTTCAAGCAGAATTTAGGCAGAGTTTAACCAGAGGTTTTGTTTGTAGAGACCTGTATGTTATCAGGAGTGTCTGCTGTTTAACCCACGTGTGTACCGTGGCTGTCTTTAACAGTATCACCTCTATTTCATGGAATAATACAATAGTTCTGGTCAGAAGGGACTTTCAAAGGTCATCTAGTCCAACCACCCTTAAATGAGCAGACATCTTCAACTAGATGAGGTTGCTCAGAGCCCCATCCAACCTGACCCTCTGTGTTCCCAGGCATGGAGAATCCACCACTTCTCCACGCAACCTGTTCTGGTCTTCCATCACCCTCATTGTAAAAACTTTTTTGTTATATCTAATCTAAACTGATCCTCTTTTAGGTTAAAATCATTACCCCTTGTTGTATCACAACAGGCCCCGCTCAAAAGTTTGGCTCCATCTTTCTCATAAGCCCTTTTTTAAGTACTGGAAAGCACTATAAGATTTCCCTGGAGCCTTCTCCAGGCTGAACAGCCCCAATTTGCTCAACCTTTCAATACAGGGGAGGTGCTCCCACACTCTGATCATTTTTGTGGACTTCTTCTGGACCTGGGAACCACTTGTAAGTGCTCATTTCTATGGAGACAGGTAAGAGGGTATCATTCTTACTGAATCTGAGTGTGTCACCTAGAAAAGTTAGTATCAAACAGGTAAAAGACTGATAACTGTTCACTTGCAAGAATATTCTAGAAATGTGAAGAATAGTGAGAATTTGAACTTCACACCATGCCATGGTCAGCAAGTAAGGGCTTGTCATATGCTACACGAGCATTAGAAGATATATATGTCATTTTCCTACCAATTCTGGGTTTTACATCATAAATCATTAACTACCCTTGCATGTCTCTACTTTTCTTACTGAGATTCCCAAATGAATTCGTACCACTGTGGTGTATATAAAAAGAAACAGGAAACATACACTGTTCCCTAAAGTTCATTCAAAATGTTATTAGAAACGTCACATAACCATTATGCTGCTGATTTTCCCACTTCATCTTTCTCTGTCCTTACTTTACTAGTCGTGAAATTATTCCTTGTTATATATATAATTTTTGTTTGTCTATGAAGAACTCTTTATCTTTCCATAGTTCCTGTCAAAAAACTGTCTTTTTTTCAAACCTTTATTGTTGGTCTTTCCTTCTCAAACTAGCAACATGAATTTCAAGAACACCGGCAATTTTAGGTAAATTAAAAGCAGCAATATTTTTTGCCGGGTTGCACGATAGCTTAAAGAAGCCTGGAGGTCTAGCTGCACCCAACTGGGTCAAGGTGGCTTCACACAAGAAGGTAGAAAGGGTGAGCTCCTCACCCAAGGGAGCTGCTCCTCAGCTGGATGCGAGAGCAGGCAGGTGGAGGTGAAGAAGGAGAGAGGGGAATCTTCGTATAGATACCACGCAGAGGTTTATTAACATGAAGGGACTAGGGACAAAGAGCCGAAAATCTGAGGGCGTCCAGGGATTTTATAGTGGGGATAGGAAAGGTGGGGATAAGGGATACAGCCAATGGGATAAGGGAAGGAAGGTGGGGTTGGAGCTAAAGGGACCAATGGGATTAACACATAGGAGGAATTTAGGGAAGGAACCAATGGGGTGTCGAGGAGAACAGAACTTTCTAGAACTCCTACATAGTCAACTAGAGAAAATGAATATTTACAATATTATGCATAAAACAGGGAGGGGGAGAGCAAGAACCAACCATAGCAAAGTATGTAAAAGACGAAACTGGGAGATTGTGGGTTCTCACCCTAACTGTGTTGTGAGTTGCTTAAACTTCGGTGCCTGACCACCATTGGTTGGTCTTGGTTGGACCCTCAGGGGTCAGGGTGGCTGCAGCCACTTGCACCGCCACAATTTTTAAACATCATTACCTATAAATCTGAAGACATGAAAATCAAGAGAAAATGAAGTTTGGTTTTGCACCAAAATTTTAAAATTTTTTGCGTTTTTTATATTCTACATTTACCCATTTGATGACAGTTAATAGACTGGAACTGAGAAGGAATTTTCTTATCCATGTATAAATTAAAATTGTCTATTATTTTTTTTCTCTCAGATTACAAAAGGAGTACTCTATATGGGAATTGAGCAAGCAAACAAAGAAAAAAGCTGTGATCAAATTAATTTCTCTGTTTAAATGATCCAGAAGTATTTTACATGAAATGACAACAATGATATCTAATTCATATTATAAAACATGCCATTTTTCCAGACTGGGTAAAAACTGAAAAATGAAATCTCCTTTCTGTCTTACGAAGTTCATTGAATTAAACCTTTTCCTTAAAGCAAACCACATTACACAATCGTTTTTTAATGTAAAAAATTTAACAGGCAAGCATTGGTGAAGAGTGTTCTTGATAAATCTTGCTATACAACGGAACAATCCTACTGTCTTCTGTGCACATTACCTTTTGAGAAAAGTTAGTTATGCATGAGAGTATCCTACAAATTTTGAGATGAAACTAAGCCAGAATCCTGTTCATATTATTCATACATGACTTATGGTTCACTGAACTGTAACAATGCAAGCCATTTCACAAAGTCTTTTAATGTTAAACTGGCAGGGCCACTTTTGTAAGGCTTTTTTATGCCAGCTCAATCCTTGATCTCTTTTGTGTAGAAATGCCAAGAATATCAACTTTTGTTTATGAGTTCTAATAGACATTCTTTTCCATTTGAGAGCAAGTCTGAAAAGAGCATGTACCCTCCAATTCTTTGTCTCTTGTAGCTCTTAGCATGATACTGAAACATCAGAAGTAATTAAACAAAATTGTATTGTAAATCCCAAGATAAAAGTGTGACTAATGATTAATTCTCTGGTATTTTGTCAAAACCCTTCTCATAATTTCAAAGCTCTAGTCAATATTCACATAGCTAATTCTCCCTAAGTAATTTTTTCTTTCCACTAGGAAAATGTTTGTGTGCTGCTTAATAAATAATTTCTTAAAGTTCTAAGTATATAGTTTCTGTAGTTGGTTTCCTTTACTATTTTGATCAAAACTTTGATTTTCAAAAGAGTGTGTATTTTGAGAGTCACACTAAGGGATTTAATTTTTACATATATACGTTTTTCATTCTTTCATCAAGAAGTTGAAGAAGACTTATTTTCTGTAAAGATATAAAAATCTAATGCTACCTTTTATCTGATTTACACTTAGGTTAAAAGACAGGTTTTTTTCAAAAAAAGAGCTTTCAGAATTATGCTTCTTAAACCATAAGTGCACAAAGGAAACAGATACAGTAAATGTAATTTTCAAGTCTCCTTTTCTGATATATACTTACTACACATTAGTTATTAAACTCTTACCTTGCTTTCTTTCTTTCAAATCTCCAGCTATTCTTACAACTCATTCTGTTCCTCACGTTATCTGTTGCTCTGTACATGTCTTTGAATTCAAACTACAAAACTAAGCCGATAAATTCAACTAATTTTTTGAACTACAATGCTTTCATCTAAGCAGGGCTTTTAATGGTCCATATAGTAACAAATTTCACTGGGTATTTTAATGGAAATTTTTTTGTCTATTTAATTTTTTTCCCCTCTGTTACTTTTAACTGGCTGTATTTGATGGTCAAGTTCTGATGCACTCTGGTTTTTATATTTTTAATATTGATTAGAATTTTCAATCTGAATGACTTTTCAAAGACACTGAAATTAATCAGCCTTTCAACAACAATTATCAAAAACTATATTAAACATTTCATTTTTTACACTGCAATATGAAATCAGGAGAATTTCAGTTTATTCCTTTGGCTACATTAATTTATTTATTTTGCCTCTATTCTGTTACCTTAGGTATGCATTTATTTATTTTCTAGACATAGAAATAAAATTGTACAACAACTTACAGTACTCAGAGACTACTGTGAACAAGAATATGTTTGCTTTTTTTTTTTTTTTTTTTTTTACTATAAAGGTCATTGAAAAGTGGAACAGGTTGGGCAGAGCATTGTGGAGTCTCCATCTGTGGAGATTTTCAAAACAGTCTGACTGGACACACTCCTGAGCAACCTTCTTGTGCAGGGAAGTTTGGCCTAAATGATCTCCAAGGATCCCTTACAACTTCAGCTATTCTATGTGTCTCTGTTATTTTGCACACGATTCAAGATGTTAAAATATGCTCTTATTGTTCTACTGAGATTGAGACAGAGAAGAGACCACAAAAAAAGCAATCTATTTCCAACTTGTTTAGACTTCAATCAAAATTTTATAAGTAAGGAATCATATTTTATGGGACAAGGGAGTTTTAAGTTGTCAAGAGGAACAAATGTGAAATGAATTGTATTATGGCAATATGATGTTTCAGATGAGTTCACATGAGAAACCTGCGGACTACCTGTTGCTTGAAGATCCAGTGCTGAAAAAGAATGTGAATGTCTACGTTTAAGAGGAAAAAGTCAGTGTAGAATTCTTATCATTCAGCCTTAGAGACCTACCATAGAGAGATATTTGACCAAATTGCTCTCCATAAGTTCCTTCCCTAATTAGAAAAGGAGAGGAATAGACCTTTCTACAGACAAAAAATTGGATTCTGTTTCAGACATTGGCATTAAGATATGCTGTGTCTTTGAAATTCATGGGTTTGGTGTTGATTATAAATGAAATCTAGGGTGAAAGCTCAGATTTAAACAATAGACATGTCTCTTCCAAGGCCCAGGTATCTTGGAGAAGGTCAACCTTTCAGAAAGTTGTTATTAATTTGGGTGCATAGATAATTGTTCCTTTACCACATTGACTTGTTTAAAACTTTTCTGTAATGCTGGTCTGACCGAGTTTGCTTTTGATTTATACCACAGAAGTTACCCTGGTGAGCTATGACACAGCTCACTTTAACTCAGGAATGGCAAATAGAAATAAACCAAACAACATAAACCCCAGAAATACCTAAATTTTGATTAATTTTTAGAGACATGGGGATACAAAAAAGAGCTCGAACATGTCCTATGTGTTGCATGTATAGTCAGTCTAGAAGGAATTAGCCCAACTTGCAAGTCAATCTGTATCTGGAGGCCAGGAATGATCCTGGTATTTAATGCCTTAGGTGGTGCAGAGGCCACCAGATTAGTACATAAATTTTAGGAATAGATGGGTACCTAGAGAGAAATTATGTCTGACTATGTTTAGACACCTATCAGGACAACAGATCTGTACAGCTCAGTAACAAAGTATCTCTATTTATGGACTTTATAGATACCTTCTGGAAAAAAAAGTGATTCAGACCAAGATTTAGGTGCATGTTGTGAAGGTACACATCTATATACTTACATAGCCCTGCTACACATCTTGCAGTGTCTACTAATAGAAGTTTCCATCTCTTACAACCCTTTTAGTATCTAAGTTTAGGTCAAACAAAAATGATCTTTTAAATTTTAATTAATGGGAATTTCTAAACTATATGTTCTTCTTCAAACCTCGTTCCCATTTACTGGTACTGGTTGCCATTTATCCCATTTGTCACAGTTCTCTGAAATATGTAAATGTTTAATTATACAGACAGATGTCTCTATATATATGTCTAGGTACTTATAGAAATTCTAGGACATTTAATTTCTATTGAATTCATTGAGAATTAGGTATTTTGAAAAGGATGTCAAACATCCCCCTAAACCTTGGTAGGAATAATAGAATTAGTTAATGATCAGTGGTGTTGATCTTTGGCTAGACAACATCCTGCTGCGAAAACTTATCAAATTCTTCGCAAAAGTCCACAGAAATAAGACCTGAATATGAACTGCTGAATATCCCACTCTAGAGAGAAACATCTTCAAAGGAACTCCTTGTTTCTACATCCAATTCCAGTCCTGAAACCAATATTAAGTATATGCATAGAGAGCAACCTGGGAATACCCTAGAATAGAATTATGACTGTCACAAAATCTCAAGACTCCAAGATCTGTATAAATGTCAAACACAAAAAAACTTTGCTTCTTCACTTTTCTTCCAAAAAAAAAAAAAAATCAGAGTGGAAAATTTATCCCAAGAACTAAGTAATTTGGGGACAATTTCACAGGACCAGTCTTGCAGCATTTACACAAGCAACAGTTTCTCTTACTTCACTGGTGTTTGTTCAGTTACACATCACTGTCTTTCACAAGCATGATCTTCTAATGCTGTTTCATTTTTGATTATTATTAGTAGTAGTATCAGCAGTATTAGTGCTAGGAATGCAGGTTTCATCATTGAATTAATTGAAACAAAACTAACTCCAAATAACTCAAAGTTTTGTTGAAGCCCACATCCAAACTCACAGTTACATTACATAGACTTTGTGTGTGCTTTTATCTGAAAAAAAGTGACATAATTTACCTCCACCTTTTACCTTTTCCATTAAAAATAATTAGTATATACATACTTACTATGATATGACAGAACAAATAATTATTTTTTCCCCCGTAGTACCTGTTAAACCCATAGAGAAACTGCAGAATTTCAGGAATTTCAGGAATTATCCTGGGGCTCTTTATCACCTCTTATTTCCATTGAATGATCTAAAAATTGATTATACTATCTAGAGTATGTTTCTGCTTATCCTCATTTCTAATGAATATTTCAAGTAGTAGACACCTTCTAAACATCAATATTGAACATTTATGTTTAAAGTTAACACAGAATAACACTCTTTTACAGAGAAACTTTCTCAAATTTAATCTCACTTTCAAACTCAGGTTTTCTTGAAAGAAGTCTGCAGTTTTATTTTTTTTCCACACTTTCTTCTTGAGCTTTTAAGTCTGTAACATCATATGGGAGAAAAGAAGATGGGATTTTATTGACACCAAAATGTTTCTCCCAATGCAAAAGGCATAATCTGTTCCCCAGTAAAAGGAAAATATATGGTAATGATCCCATGTTTATAACCACCTCTTGTTTTATAATTCATTTCCTCAAGAATGGGCACAGAAATATTTGAGAGATTAGTTACAAGATATATTCTGTTTCTTATGAAATCTGTTCAGTTTTATAGGTATGAAAAGAGGCATCAGACATAAGTAATGCCAGGATTGAACAGTTTTGCAAATGCTGCATGTAAGATACAATAGCAATATTCTATTTGTGCCCAAATGCAACTTCTTTGTTAAAGCCCTAGACTCCAACTCAATATAACACTATCTGATAAGAAACTGGATTGAGGCAAGAGAAATTCGGCTTTTGGTGGTTCCAAAGCAGCATTTCCTTTTTTTTTTTTTTATCCTCCAAAGAGTGTAAATCATTTTAACTGCTAACACATCACCAGAAAGAAAACCAGAAACATGCCACTTGTCTTTAGGCACTCCTAAATTAGGAATTAAACTTAAGAGTAGAAAGTAACACTCCCTGTATAGTCAAGAGGGAGGCAGAATCCTCCAGCTAATGATTAGCACTACAAAAAGATCTCAGTCATAATTTAAGGTGCTAGACTTGGAGTCACAGATTATGTTTAATGCTCTTAAAGTAGGAATGCCATTTATATTGGTAGGCTGGTAGTAAAAAAGCTGTTCCTCAAAGAGTTTCTTTTTAGTAGCTAAGGATGAAATCCAGAGAGCTAACGAGGCTTCTATATAACTCAGCTGAGATCTGAAATACAAACTGAGCAGTCTAGTGAGCAGTCAGCTAGCGGCTCAGAAGTCTGCAATCTGTTGTCACCACAGAATCTACTTAGAACATTACATTTATAAACTTGTCAAAATCCTGCGATACCTGAATATGTAAGCACTATCTTGTGCATGTGAACTTGCATAAGTAGAATTGTATGTACCTTATTCAATCCTGAATAGGATTTCCTGAATTAGGAAAAAAAACAAAAATATTTTGTAGCTCAGTGATGAGTGGACTCTTATGAGGGCACATTTCCACTCTGCCATTTCTTATTGGATAACTGAGGTCGTTTCCTGTACAGAATACTCCCTACTAGAAAGTCAGCTCACAGGGTCTCTTTCCAAGAGAACTGAGGCTGTGTTTTCCCTACATAATATCATCGGATCCAAATCTTTTCCATGCTCCTCCAGTAGTAGCATTCCTGTCACATGACAGGGCAGTAATGTAAAGAGATGCCACTGCATTATTCAAGATGATACAAGTCTGTGTACTCTACTTGGCATTGATTATTAACTTGAATATTTCACTGCAGTCTTGGTAAGCAGATAGTGACTCAGGTTCCAGAATTTGTCTTGGCAACAGCAGATTAGAACTGCTTGTCTCTATTGCCCTGCATGATGGAGAAAGGCGCTGACGTGCAATTTGTGAAGGTGGTTTAATTCTCAAAGCCCTGGAAATTAATTTAGCTTTGTTTTTTAGAATCTGGCTTGTATTATTTAGCAAGCTGAACAGTTAGCAACCTTCTATCTTTTAGTACACAGACCATGAAAAGAAATAATGCCTTATTACTGGGACAAGCCACAGAAGACAGACAGTATGCAATTAGAAATAATTCCTTAGAAATTAAAGGATATCAGAATAAAATCAGGCAGACTAGTACTGTGTTGGATAGCAGGCTGTATGCTATATAATATTCAGTACTTAGAGACAACACATGGTTGAGATGGACACACAAAGTAGTCTGAATAGTATGTCTTTTTTCTCCTCCTTTTATTTTTTGGTGACTAAGCAGACAATATATAATATCTGTAGATTGTAAAAGTTCTGCAATTTAAATAGTAAGCATTCTTTTGCATGTTAATAAAATATCACCCAGTATTAGATTGGTATTTAAGTAGCACAAGACATATATGTCAAGTTATAATTAAAAAAAAACCCTAAAAAATATAATAAAATCCATGTGATGAGTTGCCAATTTTATGTGCAAATTGAAACAAGTCTTCACAGACTTCATTTGCTGCTCACTAGTCAGATATATATTTGTCTGTTGTTTTAACAATATACTTAATGAGAAAGAAAAGCAAAAAATCTCCATGTAAATAATTGAAGTACTGTGTGGGAAGCAAGAGTGTTGCCGATCATATATTACTGTGCCCAATTCTGTTTAAATACATTGAGGAAGAAAAAGCTACTACTTATGAAAAGAATTTGCTACCTATTACTGCTGAGGTAAAGTTCCTCCAGATGTTTTTTTTTTTTTTTGAAGTGCATCATTTGCTTTGTGATAATGCAGGGATTTTTAAAATTTTGTTTTGAAAGATGAGTATGAGAAGATAATACCTCTTTCTTTAAAATTTACTATTTTACTTGAGCAAGCTCACAAGTTACATCCTGTGGTTGTTGTGTTTCTTATTTTAGAAAAGGAACATCTATAAGGGATGAGTTGTCTGAATTCTTTGTTTGAAAAAATGTCAAAAGACTCTTTAGTAGATATTTAAATATACATGTACATATATGTATATATATATATATATACCAACCAGAACCAGTAAGGTTATTGAAGTACCTTGAGCAGGATAACCTGCAGACCTCTGCTGACAGTATAGCCTTTTTCTCTGACAGCATGTGAAGCTTACTGTTGGTCTGTAGGTCTTTTTTTGTTTGGAAATGATCCTGTGCCTATTTAAAATCCATTTTCAGATAAAAGGTTTAAGTAATTTTATCCATTTGATTAAGGGAATTTAGAACACTGCGGAAATTGTTCTCCCGAATAATTGTTACCTGACATCATACAAAAACTCTGGTCTCAGGTATTTTTTTATCCAACCTTGGTTACACTCAAAATGCCTACATGTGCTTCAGGAACTAAACTTCTGAAAGCAGTGCAGCATTTTTACTTTGTTTTGTTATCTAGCAAACAAGCTACCCAATGCCTTAATTGCTTAAAATAAACAGTAATCCTTTGCTTAAAAGAACCCCAAGAACCCAGTAGACCCAGCACTACAGAACAGTCTTGGAAGTTCTAGAATTTTCCCTGTGATCACCTGACATATTTTGCTGTAGATAAATCCTCCCTCACATATTGGGAAAATAGAAAAAGAGAAAATGTTCAGAGACAAGTATAACAAAACACCTGGATATTAGTTGCTTTTATTCTGTATCTTTACTAAGAAAGAAGTTAAAATGACAGCCATTTCAAAGGGGCAGATCACAGGCAAGCACAGATTTGATTTTGAATGGATGTCACTCTCATCTGAAAGTCTGGGACTAATATTGGGAGCTTAAATATCATGCTGTTTATAAGAAGCAAGAATCAAAACACGTAACCCATCCTAATGGAATTTAGCTGCTATTAAAAAGGATGCTTTCTACAGTCAGTAGCTTCTGTTCCTTTAACAATTTGCACAGTTTCTTAAAAATCTACAAGACAGGAACCACGGAAACTTATAGCTTTTTCTCCAACAATAAGCCAATCTTTTTTTCATCTGTTTGTTCCATGGAAATTTAAATGAAAATAACGTTCTTAGTTACTATCTTCATCTCTTTTTTTTTTTTTTAATAAAGAGTATTAGGTGTGTCTTAAAGATTTGTTTTGAATGGCACCAACAACTATCTCACCATATAACAGATCTGAAATGATTACGCAAAGCTGTGAACACACATCAATACTTATTTCCTTTGTTTCAAGTTAATGTATTTTTCATGAAAAGCATATATTTTTTATATTTCTTTCTAAATTGATTAGAAATATTTATTCTGCATGGTTATCTGAAGTCAAGAGATCAAAAATTATAATCTATTAAATATTTCCTTTAAAAATATTTAAAAAAATAATTCTCAAGTTCTCCTATAAGTTAAAATGTAGCAATTTGTCTTCTTTTTAATTCTCTTCTACATCACAACAACTCAAGTTGAGGTACATTCCTGACTGAAATCACATGGCATCTCTTATTCAGAATGACAGAACTTCATTGAAATCCACAAAAGAAACACTTGGGCTTTCAGGAGCATATAAAACTGAATTGATTTCCTGATTATCTCTTGTAGGTATAAATCTCTTTTTACTTGCAATCAAGTAGGATGTCAAAAACCAAGAGAATCTCATGGAATTCTTTGAAAAACTTGAGTTAGTTTTGTTCTTTGATATACCATGATTAATCTTCATGTAAGTAATAGGCTTTCCACTGCTATGGACTCTCTGGTTCTATTATTTAAATGTGGGATGATTTTCTGATGGTATGTAATCAATAAAATAATTCCGGTCCAACTTCAACTGCCAAAAGCAGGACAGTGGGGAGAGGAAGCTGCCCTTTTGTGAGAAAAGACTGTGAGTGCACGAAGCTCTGCCTGGGAACAGGTGTTGAGGAGGCTGACAGATAATGGGTTGGGATTAGGGATCAGATCAATGTGGGCATTATCATTGTAGATGTCTTCCAACTAATGAAGTTGCATTATATTTTCAGGATCTGCTCTCATGGTAGACCTTAGTCATCCTAGTATCCACTGGGAGGGAAGCATCACAGAGCAGAATCAACCAAGATAGTTTCATGGAGTGCATTGATAGCAACTTCCTGGCAGAGGCAATTGAACAAGCAAAAAGGGGAGATTCTTTGCTGGAATTCCAGATAAGGAATAAGTCCAGCTGTTAAGTGAATGGCCCTTCCAGAGACAGAGCCCACAACCTTGGCATTATTAGCACTGTCGTCTAACCAACTTCTTCCCCTATATTCTGTATTCGTGAAAAATAATAGGAGTGCTGGGTCTAGTTCTGTGCTCTGAAGTGTCTCACCACTCTTGTCATAAATAATTTATTCCCACCAAGAAGAAGCAAATTCTTTCTTAGGAAAAGTAGTGCCTATTACAGAACAAAAAACTCCAAACTTTTTTGTGCAGTCAATATTTTTTATTTTATTCCGGTTTGACCCTCAGTCCATTACTGCGAGCTTCATGAGCAACATAACCAGGAGCAACCATATTGACTTCTGGTTTTGCTTTTGATTATTGAATTTCATCTTTCCAGAACTTTATGAAACATTACATCTGTAGTAACAATTCAAAGAATAACTATTTGGCTTTAATAGCAAAATTGCTGAGAGAGAGGGTATTATAAAAATCCGCTTATTTCCACTCACTAAACTACTTTTAAAAATTCAGTACAAGATAGGTACTTCATTACAGTAAATTTAGATTCAATAACAATTTCAAATGTAATATTTTTAATGAGAGACCTCAACAAATATACAACATGAACAAAACACTTTGTAGAAATAATCAAAGCAAAATGTAAAATGATCTTCATACCCATTGACAAGTAAATCTCTGATCTGTAAACCTCATAAAATCTTTTTGTTTCAATATTGTTAGCAATTTCCTCATATGACTATCAGCATAACAGCACAATAAGCAATCTTGGGAACCCTTTTGCAAATATTTATGAGTGATCATGTTAGTTTTGTCCGTGGATAAATTCACTTGACTTTCTGTTTACCTTTTCACAAAGATGCCTCCTGGCTGGAAGAAGCGTAATGTCACCTTAATTATGTTCTTGCTTTGGTAGCATAAATTATTTATGCTTTAACATATTTATATTTAGCCTTCTCTAGCTTTCATTTCTGACCTCCAGTGTGTGAGCTCTGTGAGGAAGCACAGCGTTAAGGTGTGTGACCTAGCAATGTTTACTGTTTTTTTACCTTGTCATATCTCTGTAACATAGATCATTGAGACTGAGCAGCTATGCTAGCCAGCCCATGATGTTGTAAAGGTGAGACTGTTCTTAGTTGCTTAAAGTGGATTAAGATTTTATGCATATCAAGAAGGTCATTCCAGCTGCTACACCTACTTCATGATAAGTGTACAGCTCTGGGGATTGCCAACGGGCAAAATGTAGATTGTCAAAGCTAGATCATTAAATCAAAAATTGTCATCATGGGACTGAGTGTCTTAGGAGTACTAACAGTTATAGTGCACCTCTTCCCATTAGCTGTAGGAACTGGGAGCAGCCAGTACTTGAAGGAATTACAAGACTGGATTTCAAACTGATGACTCAGTACCTGAAAAAAAACCATTTCTTCTTCTGTGTCCTTTTCCCAAAGTCAGTATTAACAGCATCAGCCTCTCAACTAACTGTAAGTCTTGAGTTAGGAATCAGAAAGTTACAGAACTCAAATGCTTCTGGTGCCATGGAAAATATCACTGCCAGCAGCAAATCCAGTAGATCCAAAATGCAGTTGAGCAATTTGTTTAGAGCACCTGTAAAGTAATTTTGACCAATCTGATACAGCATACAAAACAAGTTATTCAGTTGAAAGTGTAGATTGCTTTGCATAAAAATATTATATATAATTGTTTCTGCAAATGGATTTGGGAGGTGGGAATATCTCTAAAAAAATCCAGACCCCCAAACTACATTCATCTTCCCATTTGATATCTCTGCAATGCATATTGTATTTAATAATAGTAAATGTACAAACAGTGGTTTGTACTAACCCAGTCATATTCTGATTCCCAACATGTGTTGGGAAATCAGTGATTTCAAAATTTTTCAGGACAATGGTTAAAATTAGTGAACTAGGTTCAGGCTTCTCATTATTCATGATAATTTCAGGCCTATCTTACTCAGAGTTCCTAAACAATACTTAAAGAAGTTTGGGAGAGCTACCCCCACTAGCCAGTAAGACTGTTTTGACTATCACATCTAATCAGGATTTTCCTGGAAAGAGTTTCAGCTTCTAATATTCTTGACACTCCAAACTAAAATGATTATGAAATATGAATGAATTTTACTGTGGAATCCATTTCTAATCTTTTAAGAGAGACATTGTTTGGATAAACCTATAAAATTATTCTGTCTTCCATCTGTCAAAGGAGAAATGAAGAGCAAATGAGAAGAGAAAGAAAGGTGGAAAAAAGGTATGCATATATACAGCATTTTCCCCAAGATGATGCCTGAGTGGAACATAATGAAAAGACATTTAGCTTGAACCTTTTGAAGAATCAAGCAATCTTCTTAGCTTGAACGTAGATGTAGACCTGGTTTTCTCTCTTTTGCCACTGCAGATTTCACTTCACCACAAAAAAATCCCCAAACAAATGAAAAATAAGACTACCTATAACATCACACTCCCAAGCCACAACAAAGAGTTCTGGGCTTAAGATGGAGGAGAGCAATGTCTAAAGTTATTCTATTACAGGAGTAAGATTCATAGCTATGGGCCATTTCTGAGATGATGCTTCCCACGCTTCTGAGTCACACTGTTGCAGTTGACATTTGCATTATTTCTCAAAGAATACTTCTATGACAGGAAAAAGCAGAGCTATTTCTGTTGATTAGAACAAATTTGAGTAAACAAGGGACAAAAATGAGATTCTGCAAACCGTGGAGATTACACTTATGGGACTCATTAAAAAAAATTCTTTTTTTTTTTTTGGTGGATGCAGGCTAAGTTTCACATATATAGAATGTTAAAGGCAAGCTATTTTCTCATTACAGAGTTAATAACACATCAGATATTATATCTGAAATGTGAGAAGCAAAATTATTTCCCTGATCAGGTGATTATCATTCTGATTACTCGCTGATGGTTGAAAATTCAGAAGTACTTTGAATACTACTCATTGCTGAATTATTCGTATATAGTCACAAATTGTAGAGGCTCTGGAAGTGATAAACTGTTCTGTATGAGGCTCTGCTCCTGTCAGGACATATGCAGCCTATGGAAACTAAACCAGGTGTTGTTTTGGCTCTCTGGCAGGTCCAGACTGATATACTGTTGTAAAAACATGATATATTCAGTCAATCAGGCCTCTCACGATAAAATGGTGATCTAATTTTGTAAGTACAGCCAACAGTACTGCTTACATTTTATATATGGTGTCGTAAACAACAGTAATCTAGAGCACGTCGTTTCACCATTTCTTGATTCAGTGCAACTGTTCTATTGTGATTTTCTCTTCTGCTGACCATATTCTAACAATCACACTTGATGAAAATATTAAACATTCAAACTCTGCATCTACATCTTAGGTCTTTGAGGAGAAATTTAATAGCAATTTCCCACTTCAATATGACAATAGTTTGGAAGTGACTGACCTTGACCCTCGGTTCTTCTATGTGTAACCTAACAGCAAAAGACTTAGCAGGACAGTTATAAGTATGCATAACATTAGATATAATCTCAAGATATTTCAAAGGGAGACATAAAGATATAATTCATCCTATCAGCTCTGTTCTGGAGGGGACAAGGTATACATGTACATGAATGTCTTCTCCCAAGTCATTGGCCTTACAAGACATAATCAGCATGTTGGTTGTACAGTGTTTATGCAGTGCAGATGCACACAGAAGACAGTAGGCTATAACCATGTTATAATACTCGGTGTACTCCACATCTATACCCAGGTTAGCTCCCAGTAAGAGGTCTTCCTGGAATCAGTTGTACCTATTTAAGATGGTCAGCAATGTAGTGCTGGCCAACAGTGACTACAACAGTCAACTCCTGAGAGAAGGTCATGTTTCCCTGCCAAGATAAATTGTGAATTTTGTCTACTTACCTGAGGAAAGTGCTAAATCTGTTTCCATTATAATATATTGTAATAAAATATGTTGCTGCAAAAACATATGGTGCTGCTCTTATAAGTCTCTTAACCCTTATGAAATAAACTGTCTTAGAAGTTACACTGCTGAGGTGTCTTCCCCTGAGCAAGGCAGTGTGGGAACAGAGCTATACGAATAAGGGCTAGGAAGAAGGAACACAGCCAGAAATGTGTACACCACTGACTCCTTTACAGGATGAAAACTCTAATAATCTGATGACTCTTCAAAAAGTCCCTGAGTCTACTGCCCATCTGTTTTTCTTGTGTGCACTTAATGATGAGGGAATTGTCCTATTCGTTCTTACAACTGCTTCTGGGGTTACGTTCAGACTCTTTTGAAAACCATCATGTTACTCAGTAAGGGCAGAATCTAAACAGCATTTTGAGTCTGCTGCAAGGGAAGACCACCAGTGGTCAGAGCCTGACGACTCATTGCCCCAAAGACCACTGATAGCTACACAACTTTTAGGGTCTGTGTGTCCAGGTTGAAAATAGCAGCCAGCTGCTACTGCGCACCAAATCTGACAGAACGGCCTTATCACACATGCACAGGGAACTCTGCACTGAACAGACTTGGGCTCATTGTGCACAGAGGCATAAAGCCACCTTAGTTTCTTCCCAGGGGAAGTCAGAACTGCAGGCAGAGTTATTTGCTAAATTTAATGGTGTAACTGTGTACCTCGGTAATAACATATTGTCTTTGCTAGTAATAGACCATAAGCTCTGCACTGTGTTTGCCTGGCTTCAAGGCTGAGGCTTGTCAAGTCTGCTCTGCCTGAAGTTGTCTTGATCTGCCTGCAGCTTTGTTTCACTTGGTTTATCTGTAACAACAATTTCTCTTACAGACCAGGTATTTATGTCTAATTTATTTTACTTTTGTCATTGTTGTAAGGTAAAAACAATTTCAAATATATAGGAGTTATTAGGTCTTCTATGTGGAATGAGAGGCTTATGACTCTAAAATAATGATGTAGAGCAGAGGAACAGAGGTCTGGTACAATAATATTCTTGAGAGGTGGGAACTGGGATGTGTCAGAGAGAAGTACAGAAATGGGACTTTAAGGGATAGGGCACAGGGTGGCACTGGAAACTCCACAACTATGAACAACTTAGTGATGGACATTTAAAGAAATACAGACCTGGAGCAAAACTGATCTTGTCAACAGAAAGAAAATAAATACATATTTATATGACATATATAAAGGGCAACATATATAGTAATTTATAGTAATTTTGATACAGCATGAAACTATAAGTCCTTGAAGAAACAGAAAAAGCAAAAAAGTGTGTCAATAAACACATGAAAAGGACAACAAGTGGTTCCTAGAGTGAGGAAGAAGCCATTAACATGAACATCACTTTCCTCACAGCAAAGGACTCCAGCTACAGATGGCTGACCAGAGCATCCCCACCACTGCTGCTATTGTGAAACCACCAAGTAACAGGAAGAGGGTGAACCTGACACCAGGAAAAGGAGTAGAGTGTAAGGAATGTGTACACAACCATTTTAACTACATTGCAATTAATTTTTTCTTCTCTGTAATAATCAGATCTAGCCTAATAATGATTTTTGAGTTGCACTGTTAAGATTTCGGTGACATAAACAGCGTTATTTGTAATGTGGGTTTTTTTTTTTTTTTTTTTTGTCCAGTAACAAGATTTTGAATATAACAGGAAGACATAAGAAAACAGTCTGTTCAGATTGACTACTATCTACCTCAGAGTGCCCAAATTATTCAATAAATTCTAGTGAATTAAGTAATAATAATGTTATTAACCTTTAACAGAGGTGATATTACTCTTTGAATAATAGAAAGATAGATAAAGCCATGTTAGTAATTACCACAGTATATTTCCCATGAAATAAAATTTAATAAAACATGGGCCCTGATTCTACCCATAGTGTTTTGTAATAATTAAATTGCCACCACACTTACTGCTTTTAATGATATTTTATGAACTTTAATATGTATGTAGAAATTGAATATTTTCTTCTCTCAAGGATTAAAAGCAAAATAAATTGTTTTTTCTGATTTAAGTCTTACAGTGTACTTAATGAAGGTTGGAATCAAAGAGATTTGCTAAAAACACGTTGCCTAAATAAAAAAAAACCAAAACCCACACTTTGTACTATACATAGAATCTTGTGTGCTTTAAATATTTCTTTTCTATGTAATGAAGTACATGTACAGAATGTGGAAACCTTGTGCTGAAACAAGTATTACATGTGCCCATAAATTAATATGTCCCCTTAGGAAAATGAAATTTCACAATGTAATTACCCCATTTCTTCACTGAAGACATAAAGGAATTTATAGAACTAATTACCCTGATAATGGAGAGGGATTTTTCTTCTCCTCTTTCATTGCAATCCCACCTAGAAGCATGATATAGGAAGATGTAATTTATTGAACTCTGCAGTGGCTCTGCTATTATATATTTATTAGAAGAAACTGAGGCATTTTAATAGTTTTCTGTTGAACTTATTCATAAATATTCCCATATAGCAATAAATACAACATTCCAATATAGTACTGGAGATGTTGAAATAAACTTTTCCTGCTTCACATTTTCTTCTGCTAATTTTCCAGGTAAAAGTACTATTAAATGAAAAAAAAAAAAAAAACACTTCGCTTAAATTACTGTTTTTTCAAGTCTTCTCTTCCACAACTGTTTGTAACACAGTGTATGAAGTGCCACATTAATCCTACTCTTTACCTTAGGAAAGCTTTCGCTGAAAATTTTTGTGGTTATCCTAAGAACTATCCTTAAAGATAGAAGCTATAGGCAAATAGTTAAATATTGAATTTTTTCATAATAATAATTAGAGAACATCTTTCTTTTCATGATCTCAAAACTCTTTGCAAATTGGAACTGTTAATTGTTTAGAGGCAACATTTACTCTTTAAGACAGTACATATGGGATGGCTAATTAGACAAGAAAGACAACCTTATACCTAAGGAATGTCATTCCCAAGAAGCCTTGTCAACTAAAATAAACAAATGAACAAACAAACAAACCAATTTTTTTAATAAATAATAAAAGATTAAAGAAAGGAATTAAATAAAAGTTTAGAAGTGCTATCAGTCCTCTGAAAGGTTCCCAAGCCAATATTTGGAGTGGCGAGGGTATCTCGTTTGTGAGTATGTGGGGCTGTGTGTGAGATTTTTAGTTTTGTTTTTTAAAAACACAGTTCACAAAACACAAGAAGAATAGAAAAGTTAATAAAGAACCCCATATAGAATCACAGAATCATTTTGGTTGGAAAATACCTTTAAGATCATTGAGTCCAACCATAAAACTATCAAGAGCACCACTAAACCCTCTCCTTAAGCACAGCACCCGCACATATTTTAAATATCTCCAGGCCTGGTGACTCAGACACTTTCCTGGACAGCCTGTGTCAATGCTTGATAGCTTTTCCAGGGAAGAAATGTTTTCTAATATCCAATCTATATCTCCCCTAGCACAACTTTTGTTCACAAACAACAGGTCCATTGAAATACCTTCCATAGCTGTCTCCCTCACCAGCTGTCTCAGGAAGTAACCTTCCACACATTGCAAGAACCTCCTAGACTCTTTCCTCTCCACTGTACTGTTTTTACAGCAGAAATCTGGTAAGTTGAAGCCCTTCATGGGGAAAAGGGCTGGCCTTTGTGAGACTTCTTACAAAATATTTTTTTTTATATTTTATAATTATAAAGTATGTCGTCTTTTGACTTTTCATCTGGGTTGGGTGATCTACAGCAGACTCCTACCTGCCTTGTTGGCCTTTCCCTGATTCTTACCCAAAAAGACTCAACCTTATCATCACCACCATCATTCAAAACACTCCACAATATGCACAATTACCCCACTACCTCTCCTTCCTTGCCTATCCCTTCTGAAAATTTTCTAGCCATCCATTGTGGCACTCCAGTTGTGGAAGTCATTCCACCACGTTTCCATGATTGAAACTATATTTCTGCACCATTTAAAAATTTTATTTATTTCTAAAAATGGCAAATCTAAAGCAATCAAAAGAGTTAGACTTCAAAGACATTTAACATCCCCTACTCTTACTGAATTGTAAGGACTAGTTATTATATCAAAGTGCAGTCATAAAAGAAATGTCAGGGAGGACTGGTTTGCCTGAACATCAGTGCTTTAAAATTCAACGGTTAGAGCTGTGCTAGTCATCTTGGGCCTGTGTTATCATCAATGAAAGAAGCAGGCATCTCCAGAGAGAGATTAATCTCACCCTATGAAAGGCAAGCAAATTAGATCAAAGCAGTCACCCTCTGGAAGTGCATATTTATCTTCAACAACCATAAATGAAGCCTGAGGTGAACTGCTCAGACTTAGATGTCTAACACATAAATGTTAGGTGAAATGAACCTCTAAAATTTACCACTGAAAGCTCTATACAATATTAACTCCATGTCTTTCTCGACTTTTCTTATTTAGCGAACAGAACAAGTCTCACGCAAGAATGTATGAACTTGAGACCTCTAGAACAACAGCTGAAAAAGTTTTGTAGCCAGAGATGAAGTCACACATTCTACTGGGCATTGACAGTGTTCTGAGGCATTAATTCCCATAGCAGGGAGTTTGAGTGAAAATGTCCAGATAATCCTGAAAAGCAGATTGCAGTTCCCAAAGGAAGAAGCAAAGACTCAAAATAAAAGTAAGATGTTGCTACCAATCTCCCCAGAAGAAAAAACATTTTTTTTGACCTAGAATCTGGTGTTAAAATGAATGTTTGACTAATAGTGTCTAGAAGACTCCTGAGATCAGAAGACCAGGTGCTGAAATTTTCAGCATTTACAAGGGAAGCAAAGGAACAAGAAGCAAGAAACAAGAAAGGAAGACTGACCAAAAGTAAGCCTTTCTTCTCATTTCCTACAAATACATCCAGAAACAGTGAAAATATGATACAGGAAGAAAGATGGTCGCCAAGATCACTTTAACTGCCTGGCACAGAAAGAGTTAAAATTTTAAAATTTACATTTATGAAAGTCACAGAGGAATGTTATTTTAAAGTTAACACCAAGTCTCATCATTGAACATGTGATTAAGAGTGTTTGTTGATATCCTATTAACAGTGTTGGTAAAGGCAGCTTTTGCAAAAAGATTATCTGCATCTCTCAAGCAATGCTCAAGCAACTGAAAAAAAAATATATATACAAAATTAAACAAATAAACATGCAAACAAAAGAGCAACAACAAAAAAGAAACTAAGAAGAAAACACCCCAAACTAATAAATATTTATAAAATTTTCTGGGAATATTTCTGACCTATAGTAGAATAAGTTGAAACAGAAATGGAAAATAGATTGAAGCAAGTAAAATGACAAAAAAAAGGAAACTTTAGAAACATATTCCTTCATTTTTGATAATAGAGACAGTAATTTTTTATATATATAATAAATGATGTGTTTATATAAATACTGAATCTCTGACACCAATCCAAAACAATTAACATCTGTATCACTCACAAATTATATTTTAATTTGTTCAGATGTTTGGCATCTTTCAAAGATTTGATCTAAATTATTTTAAACATTTCCTTGAGTACAACTTCCCTTGAAAACTACATTTCAATGGAAGAAGAAAACTTTGGAACATCTAAAAGCTTTTGAGTTCCAGAGATGGTGTTTTCATGTAAAACAAGCAAAAATCTTTGAGCTTATTTGGGCAGGAAGAGAAATGTCTGCTTTGTGCTGTTTTTCTCTCTGTAGAGCTTATAGTTTAGGAGAGAGAGGTAAAAAAATGTTACCAATTAAATGGGAAACAAGAGTCTGTTTCTGAACTCCAAAAGGCAACAAGAGTTGAGACTATGATTTTCCATAGTAACATTTACAAAGGAAATGATGTGGCCTCAAAATAAGAAAAAGTAGTTCTTAAAAATCTATAGAGGAAGAAAATATCAATAAGATCAGAGACAAGTACAAAATGCTGTTTATGGAAAGGAACTAATTTTAGTGGGTTTAGATTACTCATTCAGAATATTCAAAGGAAAAGAAAAAAATGGGTGGTGGTGATATTTTTAAATTACAAAGTAAAGGAAATCTTGCTTTATTTAAGGGTAAATTATCATAGACGTAAGGAATTGCAAACCCAGATTTAGCTGGCTTTGTCACTCTGAAAGTTTTAATTTTCAGACAGTATTTTATAGCAGCGATTTTGATGCATATCAAATTCTAATCCCCTAAAATTCCCAAAAGGAAAAGAAATAAAAATATTTGTTGCATAAATTGTTGACTTTCAGTAGTTTGTCCAGCTTTCTTATTTACTAGATGTGGCCTTTACAACTGCTCTAATATTATAACTAAATTTACTTCTGTGTTCTAAATTTTGTGCCCCTTGCCCTTAATTTATGCAATCCTTAATATTTAGAACATTTGGTGGAAGGGTGTAATTCTACCCTATCTATATTCCATCTCACACCAAATCTAATTAAAAAGAAAATCTTGTCCTCATTTGCCTCTCTTAATTCCTTCACCCTCCCACCATCTCCATTACTGACTTTGTGACTGAACACTCTAATTTAAATTGTATTCATCATCTGCTTTTTGCACTAGTATAGGCACAATTTATTTCATATATTGTTTTTATCTTGCATTATTTGATTCTCTTATGTCTGCTGGGAATAGAATATACTTTCTCAAAATCTGTTGTGTCATAATGATTGCAGAAAAAACATGCTGTGTATGCTGACTTAATCCATAGGTCGTAAAGAATTCTTATCTTTCTGAGAGGAAGAATAACTTTCCAAATTTTTATGGAAAGAGCATTGATGTGTACTTCCACTCGCTTACTATTTGATATAATGATCATTTGTGTATTATTGTGTGATTACAACCAATCATGATCAATTGTGTGAAAAACTCATAGTAAACAGTAGTCATAGTAAATATAGATTAGAGATGTAGTCTAACTATTTGATAGATTTTGTTCAGAAAATTCTCCTTTAGCCTTGCTTGGGTACTACAGTGGAAGTTCCAATGTATCAGCAGACAGATGAATATATAGACTGAAAAAATTCAGATTTTAATTTTTATAGTGTGGGATAGAAAGTCACATCCAGGGAGCAGAAGTCAAACATGCTGATATGTGATGTAAAAGGAAAAGAAAGCTAGTGGAAGGTGAATGAAAACTTTAAAGTGTTAATATCTGCCTGTGGCAGACTTGAGGAAGCAAATAAATGACAGGCAATTGGGACTGAAACAGAAACTTTAAGGGAGACAAGATGGGGAAAAGTGGGGAAAAAAAAAAAAGACAGAAGAGCACGTGTCAGCTGAAAATAAGTAAAGAGCAAGATAAAGAGCAATGTACAGAAAAATGTGAAGAAATGCAGGCATGCAGAGACCAGAGCAATATATGGGAAATCATGGAATGTAACAAAGAGGAACTGGTACCCCGATAGCTCTGGCAGGAAAAGGCAGAGGCAGAAGGAACTATAAGGTATTTACATTATATTATCTTCATAGGGCTGATTGTATTCAAAAATATAATTTCAATATGGAATTGCGTTGCTTTCAAGATGCTGCTACCATAAAGCCCTAGAAAGAACATTATAAAAATTCATTGAAGTAAAGTTCCAGGGCTAATGGATCAACAGTTTTCAATACAAAAAAATATCCTGCAGAAAAATGTAAATCTAGGTCTACCAACTAAGAACTTATTAATGTGCATTTTACTTCCTTTAAGAGAGATTATTTTTAAGTTGTCCAAATCAGTTGTTAAAGATATTATTATTATTATTATTATTATTATTATTATTATTACTATTATTATTATTATTATTATTACTTTACTTTAGATATAAGTTCAATAGCTTTTTATTTGACTTATTTCCCTCCCCCAAACTCTATGGACTGTTAGTGGAAATAACACCAGTTTAAATCATGCAATATTTTTCTCAACAAGTTGTTCTCTTGCCATTACATAAATGTCAGGCAGTGCTGATGCAGTTGTATAAAACAGATACAATGAAAAAAATTGAATACTTTCATAATTATCCAGGCAGATTTTATCTCCTTTGGTTTACTCTGGAGAGCAGCCAACAATCTTCTAACTTGGGGTAGTATAAGAAGCAGAGAGGTGTACCTTGGATGGTACTCTTCAGAGATAAGCTGTCTTGAGGTAACAGTGAAATACTGGGGAACTTGCAGAAACTTTAAGACTGTATGGTAGGAAGGGAGATTAAAGGAAATTTAATCATGCTCCTTGTACTCAGAAAAACAGTGATTCAGCAAAACACCTTCTGAAGATCGAGTTTTCCATTTGACTTCCATACTCACAGAATCCCAGAATGGGTAAGTTTGGGAAGACCTACAGTGGCTGATCTGGTCCAACCTCCCTGCTCAAGCAGGGTCATCCTAGAGCACATGGCACAGGATTGTGTGCAGGCAGTTTAATCAAAACTGTGGGTTGAAAAATAAACTTTTTGTATTGTGGCAATATTTCACAGGACTATAAGTATGGTAAGTCATTGTTGATTAAGCTAAGCCTTTTGTGTGTTTTAAGGAACAGAACTATTTGCCTGCACTATATGTTGCTCCTAAAACTACTAGAATTAAAGTTTTTCTTCTTAAAACTTCTGGATTCGCTGAAATGTCTTATTCTTTTCTTTTCCATTCTATTCAGTGAATGATCATTTGCCAGCCAATAATGCATCCCTTTACAGGGAGGTTTAATAGCTGCCTACCTTGCTGAGGTTCTGTGAGAATTAAGCATCTAATGCTGTTAGTAAGTGCTTTGCAGATGAAAATTGCGAAGTAAGTGCTAAATATAATTACTGTTATTAGAGACACATTCCAATCCAAATGTTTCTTTGATTTTATAGCTGACATAGATTTCATTTGGTAGAATATACAAAAATGGCCTTTATAAGAGTGGTCAGGTAATGAAAGTTCCTGAGATGTTTCTTGCTGAGCAGCTCATAACAATTTGTAAGCTAAGAATCAAATGCATTTTTAAACAAACAAGTAGTCTTTCTGCTTTTAACAAAAATGCTTTCCAAGTAAAGTAAAATTTTCCATCAGTCAAAGTGACATGAAAAGTCTATAAGATTTGAAAAGAATCCCAACAGGAACCAGATCCTGACTGGTAGGTTTGTAAAGATACAGGTCTTTTCCTTTGCACAACCACATAGGCACCAGAAATGCAAGCAGAAAAAGGTTTAGGTGTGTGTCTAAATGCACCATCAGGTAGTGAATTTCAATGGTTGGTGCACTGCTCTGATTCACACAACTTACCAATCTGGTTTTTTATCTTTAAGAATATGTAACTTCATATTTGGAGAATCCCTAAGCAACCATGTGTCTTCCTGTGAGCACTCCTACTGGATTCACCAGTGCTTAAAGGACACCTGGGAATGAAACTATGAGAGCTAGAGATGAGAAAAAGCCATTCAGGCATTGATGAGAGCTCCACTCCACACTTGACTTAGGCGTTATTTATAACACTACCAGAATACAGGTTTCTTTGGCTTACTTTCTCAGTAGACATCCATGTTTATTTCACAGAATCACGGAATCATTAGGGTTGAAAGGGATCTCTGAAGATCATCTAGTTCAGCCCTCTTGCCAAGGCAGGGTCACCTAGAGCGGGTTACGCAGGAACAGGTCCAGGTGGGTTTTGAATGTCTCCAGAGAGGGAGAGTCCATGACCTCCCTGGGCAGCCTGTTCCACTAGTAAAATATTTTCAGTGCTAAAGGTCGTAACTGCAGTATAAGGAATCCCTGTCTCTATTATCGTTGTTTTACCAACAGTAAGCAATGTTTCTGTTTGCTAACAAAATTAAGTGGTAATTTTTTTTTACAGACTAGCTGCATTTGCATCACATCAGCATAAATATGTAAGTTTAGCTGGCAAAAAAAAAAAATGGAGGGATAGTGCACATAAAGTATTTCTATTTACTGTTTGGGAAACAGGATGTGGCTATTTGCTTGTATAGAAGTAACACGTAAGGTTTCTGCCACACTCTACTGGGAATGATGGTCTTTGTGGTGCTGCAGATTCTAGTCGTCTAAAAATCAGGCATTCTAATACTGAGTACTGAGACAATTAAGACCTGATGTGGAAATAATTATGCGTGAAAGTCTTGTTATGCATCCTGGGGACATGAAATACACCATATCAAATAGGGAGAACCACAAAAATCCATGACGTATCACTTTGAGTCTTTCATGGTGATGCCAGTCAGACTGCACTTCTTTAGGTCTATTCTTAAGACCCTATGCGAAATCTAAAAAAAGTGGAGCATCCAGCCAAGAAGTTTATTGTTATCTTTTTATTCAAGCAACAGTCTAGCAACATTCAAGTAAAGATACAGCAAGAAAAATAAAAGCCACCCTTCCACGAGCAATAATTGCTACTAAAATTTTTAAAAATGTAATGGAACTGATCTAAAATGTTTACGAGAATTAACATTCCTGTTAACAACACATTAATAGTATTACAATTACTCCTCCAAACATTAAGGCTATGGCTATTCATTAAAAGCATATCTTTAATTCTTATATTGTAGTAGGAATCATTGATTTCTATAATTTCTTCTAATAATAAAACATGGCGCCAAAGCCTAAAAAGATTGGGTGAAAGGCTTTGAAAGGACAAAAATGAGATTAATTATACTGCTCTTTTGAGATATCACTGTCTTCTATGGATACAAGGTATCCAGAGGGCAAATGGAGAGACTTTCACATTTCCTGCTGCCATGCAGCTTCTCACAAACTTGCACAGTGGATGCATCAGCATGATTTGCTCAGAAGAAATCTGTTTAGCAGAAAAATGATTCCTCATGGGAGTTATAGCTGTCCCTCAGCATTCACTGATGACATCAAGGTCACAGTCTAATATGAAACTAAGCACTTTTTTTGACTCTTCATTCTAATGATTCAGTGGACAATCAATATCATCTCTTATTTCCTGGTCAGGCAACAAACATTTTTAAGGAGGTTTAGGTTTACACACAATTTAAAAACAGAAACAGAAAAATAATCCATCTTTTATTAATTTTTATTATGAACATGTTTCTGTTACTTTTACAGTCATCATTTTTTTCCTCTTTTCTTTCTTTTTTTTCACCCAAGGATGTGTCTCATAGCAGTCCCTGGATTTTGCATAAAAATATCAACTTCAACATGAGCCTAAATAAAGTTACTCGAATTTCCAGAGACCAAAGGAGAATTTTGATAAACAGTGCTACAAGGTCTGAGCCACAAACTGAAATTAACATACACATTCAATTGTGTCTGTTTCCTTCTTTTATCATGAAAGATATAATTACATTTTCATTAATGGTTACTTATTCATATTGTCATGATGATTTCAAACATAAATGTTCTTTTCTGTGGAAGAATACAGCCTAGATGTTTGTTAGCATCTAATTTAATGTCACAAGTACAACTTTGTTTATCTTCTCGTACACAATTATATGTTTTCTTATGTTCACTCCAGGGATCGTCTTATTAAAACTATTAATTGTATTATCATCCTTCAGTAGAATTGAAGTAAAAGTATAATGGAAAATAGAAACAAATCTCCAAATTGAGAACTATTTCAGAATTTTGTGTCAAGTTTATATATAAAAAATGTAAATAGATATATATTAAGGAAATACATATTAAAAAAAGATGTAGCATTTTTTGTATGCAAATTTGATAGCAGTTTTCCTTGTGGCTACTGCTTCAGTAAGTCTAAGAAACTAGATATCTACCTTTTCTTTATTGGGAAAAACCACAATGCCTTAATAAAATAAGGGTTCTGAACAACACTATTCAAAGTCATTTCAGTCTCAGAAACGTGACTGGATTGCTACAATTCAAAGTGCAACAGACTGCAGCAACTGAC